>JAWWES010000021.1:9383527-9529715 GCA_035583135.1 Lophotriccus pileatus
TACAAGTTCAGATGTTTCTGTTGTCCCCTTAGGAAAGAAAAGGGCAAGGACTGAGTTTGAAAACCCACTCAATAATAGATCTTAAGCTCTTAGCTAAAGCAGGACAATTCTGGGCCAGCAAAATGATTCTCCAACAGCTGGTATACACACTTTGTAGTACTACAAGCTTTTGGCAAAGAAACCCAACTAACACTGGATTCTATTCCCAGTGCTGCCTTTCCCCAACTTTTAACCCAGGGCAATTTAGCTAACTTCTGTCTGTTCCTGGTTAGCCATCTGGTAAATAGATAATATAATTGCCTCCTTTATAGGCTCATTGTGGGGCTTAATTATTGAAAGTCTTTAAGATATGTCAAGGTTCTTGGTGGAGAGTTGTGCAATCCATTAATAAATAATAACGGGAGGAGTGCTAAGATGAGAGGGAGCATAAAGCTGCATTGTTGCATAGGAGAAACATTAGCCCAACCGAGGCTAGTAGGCAAGTGATTAGTTGATATGATGTGAAAAGAAAAGGAGCAAAATCACTTGACTAATTGCACTAGAAAATTTAGAGAAAGAAAATGGGCTAAGTTGAAATGACAAAAAAGTAAACTTGGACAAATGGAAAAGGACAGACCTGGCAAAACAGGGTAAGTTATGTGTCAGTGGGGAGGTGTTGAGATTGGACTGAGCCAGGAAGCTTAAACTGACTGGCAGGAGAACTTCTCCCTGCTTTACAATTCATGTTTCATTCTGTTCCAGTTCGCTCATTTCTTTACAGTGTAGCTTACACAGATTGTCCTAATGGATGGCACTGCCACAGGGCATATGCCCTCCTCTGTCTCCTCTGAAGTGGGCGGCATCTCAGGGAGCTGACAGCTTCTCTGGAATGTGTGGCATTTCTGGGACAGAATCTGCACAGACATCTCCGTAACAGCCTAAGGGAAGCAGTGTTGAGTCCCTTCACCAGCCTGATCATGTGCAAATTACATCATACGAACTAATTCATTTCCTAAGCATAATTGCTGTAAGTGATCCATTGATTGCTATCTGACACTCAGCTTTGCTGTTCTCATTTCCCAGATGTTTCTGCGTTTGTCATCACTCTCAACTCCGTTTTATCAGAGGCAGGACATCGTACATGGAAAGGACATGGTCCGACCACAAAGGAAGAATTATATCAGAAAAGTACAGTGAGAACCGTAGTGCTTAAATAGCGTTATCACAAATTTAATAGTTTGCAAATTAAACACAATTAACTTACTGTTTATTCTGCTCTCATTGGAAAAGTTGTTTTATATACTGCATTTCTTTATTGCAAAGGCCATGCGCTTTAGGTAATATGGCATCAAGCAAAACCTCACCCTGTAATTTTTTGAAGCACCCTCATTTTTTTTGAAGAATAAAAGATTTTTATATAAAGGTGGGGGGGGGGAGGTTCTGCAAGTCCTTGTTTGAACTGGAAATTTTTTGATAAAATTGTATTTATAAACCCACTAACTTTATCTTCTGCTTGTTTCACACAGTTTTAATTTATTGCCTCTTCCTATTTTAAATACAGTGAGTACCCATTGGAGCTATCACTGCATTCAGTTCTCCATCCTCTATTTATATTTAGCATTATAAAAGAAGCACAGTGATGTGAATAAGGATGTGTTAGTCTGCACAGTAGGAACTCAGAGATCTTTTTTCAACCTTTATAATGAAACCAAAGTATGACCTAGCTCTCAGATTTATTTATTAGGAATTACCTTGTTTCCAAATGCACAAAAGTAGTATGTTATGTAGGCACAGTATCTTTTATATAAAAATATTGAGAGATGGAAAGACAACCAAAGTCTCTACAAGAACACTCCTTACACTAACATTTTACTACAGAACTCTCCTATGCTCAAAAGGTACAGTCTGGTGGGGCTAAGGGGATGGAGGGGAAAGCACATGGACAAAAGATCTTTTCAACTAATATTGAAAGGCTCTTCTCCTCTAATGTACAAAGATAACCTGTGATTTTCAAGAATATTTCAACCATACTGAGGAATGCCCCTCAAAAAAACCAGAAGAAATCGTTAGGTACCACAAAAATAAAATACCAACTAGCAAGAAAGAGAAAAAATGGCAGAAGGAGGACCTCCATGGCACACACTCTGAGATATCCTGAACAGCTAAATGATTTTGTTCCACACAGTAAATTTTGAAAAATCATTTGGCCTCCTCGCTGCTCAACACTGGGTCTTGCTCAGTCATGCTGTTGAAAGTATGAATTACTCAGAAAAATTCCATGCCTTTTAGCAATAAAATATTAAATATGAAAATTGAGCTTACCTTCTGTCACTCCACTGCTCATTTGCCTCTTACTGACAATGAAGGTACATTGCTTCCAAGAAAACTTGATTCCAGCTTTCATGTTTTTTTTGAAAAAGAAAGCAGGTGGATCCTTGATCTGTAAAAGATAAATGTTATTTTGGTTTAGTCTGTCTGACCAGTCCATCAATGACAGTTATTCATCTGCTGTGAAAAAGTGAACAGTGCACCATGAATTTGCTAACATTGCATCTGCCATTACATTTTTCTCTGATAGTAAGCGAAGCATAATAAACCTTGATCTTTTTTATATGCTGGTTTTTGTTTGAAAAGTATGATTCACTGGTTATTTGCTACTACACAGTGTTCCTCTCCAGAATCATATTCTACAGTCACAACAAATTTCTTCCTTGGATTCAGCAAAAACCATTATTTATTGTTCTTAGAAAATAATAATATAACAGAGAAAACTCCATGTGAAAATTTTAGGCCCACATTTTCAGTGCTGACACCTGCTGAGTGATGCATCAGAGTAAGAGGGCCTATTATCACCATAAGAACTCAAGAAAATTCTTTCTGAATTCTAGTAAATATCTTCCTTTTCAACAGCTTGAGATATATGAATGTGATGAAATTCTGTGTTCTTCATGAGAGAAAGTGTTTTTATTTTCATTCAGCAAATAACAATCTGTAACACCCAATGGCATTAAAGATTATTTGTCTTTTGAGTGCTCCATGGAAGTCGTTTGAACACACCTGTGTCAAAACTTTTCAGCCTAAAAGCTACATCGGTGATCATTTACACACACACACAATCGATCATTTAGGGGCTGGAAAAGTGTTCTTAGACCTTTCACTGCCAATGAAAAGGAATTTTCCTAAGAGTACACATTTCACTGTCTGCTTCACAAGTAGAGCATAATACCGAGCTGCATTTTTGCTGTAACTCACTAATGACTCACTTCTGTTATGCTTCTTCCAGAAGAACAAAAAAGGCAAGCAGAGCACCCGTCAGCTCTTGTCTTTCACTCGAAGTAGATGAAAAACTACTAACTGTATCACATATTTCTTTCTTTTCAGATATTTCTTTACATTATACTTAGGAGCTTTCCCCTATGATTTGGTTAAGCTTCTTCACTTCTCTAAAGAAAGGGAACACAAGAGAAAGAGGAGAGGGTCCAAGCTAACAGAGTTACAAGTGAGCCTACACATGGATGTAATCCAATTTAACAAACAGGTTTCAGCTTGTGCATTCTGTTGTATCTCACCCAGGTAATGGATCCACAACAACAGACTCATTATGAACCCAACCCAGTACCTGTCATCTGTACACGAGGGAAATAACATTAATTAAATAAAATCACAACAGCAAATAGCAGTAATGCTCCCTGTTAAATATATTTGGCCTGTATATAAGAAAGTCAGCATGAGGATTACTTTGACTCCACTGCTCTTTCCAATACTGTGAATGTCTGTGAATATACGTGAAATAGATTTTAAAATAATACGAGATAGGTTTCTCTCACTCCCACACTGAGATTCCTTTAAAAAATAAATGAGTGGAAACATTATTTTAATTTTTGTTTATATACATTATTATACTGCCCATGTTGTCTTTTTTAATCTTGACCAGTAGAAAATTATAATCTATTCTGTAGAAATATAACTTATTATAAGGACACAAAACAAGTAGATACATGACATGATGAGTATACCACATATAATTACTGGATATAATAAAAATAAAAATTAATATGCTTTCAATGTTTCAACTTCTTCAACACTGTGCTAGTAATTTTTTGCCCTCCAAAAATTGTCACTTCTGATGAATACACTCTCTTGAGGAAGACTCTGACTGTATTTATAAGTATGCAAACAATGATACACTATATTCTTAATTGATTTGAGTCAGGAAAAGTATTGGGAACAGCTTAACTTACACAGTAGGTACATTGTGAAGCAACTTCACCTATTAAAACACTGAAACATAATAATTTAAACAGTAACAGAGGCTCATACATGTGAGATTTTTTGCTCAGTTAATATCAAAATACTTTCATGGATTCAAGATATTTCAGTTTTTCCTTTTATCTATCAAAAACTGGTAAACTCTTTTTCCTCTAATATAACTTTCTATAGTCAGAGCAGCAGCAAGAACAAGAGAGAAGATCATCTTTATAACCTAAAGGCCCTATCTGCCTCATATTTCCAAATTATTATGAATATTGTTATGTAGCTTTCATTTTATGGCAGCACCGAGGAAATCAAACCCGGAATATTTCCTTCCACAATGACAAGTACAAACAACAGAAGAGCAATCCTAGCTCCAAAGCCATTACATCTAAACAAGTTATTAAAAATAGTAATACTGATCATTATGGTCTGTGTGCAAGGCTGCATTTAAATTCATCAGCAGATGCCACATCAAGCAGTATGCAATCATAAATTGTTACATAATCTGCTCAAGGACACGAGACCAACACTTTTGATCCCTAGTTAAGAGGCTGTGGCTGCAATGAACTGTACTTGAGAAAAATTAGTTCACAGAATGCTTTGGTTTGGGCCTGACTTCCATGGAGTTAAGGCAAAACATAAATATCCTCTTGCAGGAGCATGCAGCTAAGACAGTCTTTAATTTTAAGGTACACAGACCTGAATTACCTTAGACTGTTACCAAATTCCTAGTATGGACTGGATCTTTTCAGGATATTAATTTTCTGAATTTCAGCAAGTCTGCAAAATTTTACTTCAATAATACTATTATTATCAAATTGCACTGGCAAAAGAAAATAATAAACAAAAGGATATTTTTAACCTTAAAATAAGTCTTGCTACCTGATTTTCAGAACTATGTGCACTTTTTTTTGAGTTACCTTAACTTCATGGCCAAACACAGTATGTAAACTAGGCAGATTCCTTAATAATTATATGGAATTGTGAGTTCCATGCTTGCTTGTGCAGTTTTACTATGAGCTTTGAGTCACAGTTTCAATATGCATGTGTAGGGTGGGAGGGAGTGTAGATATTTATACTAATTTCTCATCACCAATAAATGACATTTCTTCAACAATGTGTTTCCTTATTTTACTAGACTTTTCACATATAAAGGCTCAACCACTGGCCATTCTCACTTCAATAACTGCAAGGTACACATCATGGGTTAATAAAACCTATCATCTATGCCAGCAGTACACTATAAAAACATCCAGCACCCATCAGTTTTGAAAATACTAAAGAAATACAAATGATTTGCTAGAGATTTAGAAGTTGAGAACCTTTTTCGAGCTTAGGAGGAAATTCGGTCATAAAACTGAGGAAGGTTTATGGCAGAGAGCTCTACTGATATCTGTACTTATGCTCTTATCAAGAACAGGTCAAATAACCATTTATTGGAATTAGACAGTGATGAGTTCAGATAAAGATACCAGACCATGTAGTACATAATGCTAAACAGTAACAATTACTGCCAGAATCTGTCTCCTGTGAAAGAAAGCACTGATGTTTCAAAGCCATGGTTATTTTAGCTCTGATTTAGTTGTACCACAGCGTGTATCAGCCTACTTCTGAGCAGCTCTGGAAAATAAGTGACTGGGCCTATAAAATATACTCTGTGGGTTTCATAGGAGTCTCAATGTAAACAACAGAACATACAACTAATTGCCTTTTAGATAAAGCTGACTTAAGCAATTGAGATAACAGGATCCTACAATACTCTGGATGGAACATACTCAAACTGTGAATTAATAAGTTAGCTGATATTGAGCTCCAGATGTTTCTTACTCTGGCAACGTTTCTTAAGTGATGATAAGCAGATTTACATACTTAACTAATATGTTTATTTAAAGAAAATTTCCAGATCCAGACTAACATCCAGATTTCTTATTTGGCTTCAGATCAAAAGGCATACTATCAAGAAGGATGGCTTCCAGGAAAACCTTTTCAACATCTGCTTAGAACTAAACAACAGATATTTGATTTTCTGCAAATTTAATTTCAGGCAAAATTTTACTTCATCCAATAATTTTTATATCCTCATGGCAGCCTGACCTAGTCATTTTACATATTCAAATCTCAGAATACAGCTTGTACACTGGGAGAGACAGCAGTTGCTAAGAAGAAACTCTGTTAGTTTGTAATTCACATTTAAAGTTGCTATAAGCAATTTCACTTAGAGTGAGACAAAAGCTTTTCAGAAGCAAAGCCCTCCCCTCACTAATAATATCAGTGATTTAAAGAAGCAGGCTCAGAATGTTTAATATGTTCCTTGTAATCTAAAAAAAACACTAAGTTCAAGCACAAAAAATTATGCTCTACTGTTTCAAAAAACTGAGGAATGGAAAATAAAGTTAATATTATTGAGTCATAGCTGGTATTCTTTGAAACTCTCTTAAGAGAAGTGCTTATTGTTGCATTTAAGGCAAACTAAGAAAAAGACCAACTCTTTTTAAGGAAAAAACTTAACAGAAAATACTTGGAGGAATGGATAGAGTTCCAAATTTCTTCCTAGGTTACAGAAAGGAAAACACACATATACTGGGAGGGAGCGTGTATATTCCAGGGCAGAGCAAAAAGAACTGACCAGGAAATACAAAACATGGACTTTATTTGCCAAATTAATTACTTTAGAAGAGAAATTAAATAAAGAAAAATTTTTCCAAATAGTGAGTTGTAATAGTAAATAGTAATTTTTCCAATTATGTGAGTTGAGAACTCACATAAACTTCTACTGAAAGCCAAGAGAATTATTATATCAATGTAAAACAGTTAAATGTGAAACAATGTATTATACTAGTAGATATATATATATATACACACATATATATATATACATATATATATATATATATATACACATTGCTTGAGGAATGATGCCAAGGATGAGGAGAGTAAAAACTACTCAGTTTTTCTGGTGTTTCCTTGGTGTACATGAGAGAACAGGAAATATACCTACCAGGAATTTGGCACAGAAGAAAACCTTCTGGATATGGATAAGCCAATGACACGATTGGTCTCTGGTACCTCACACCCACAGCTCTTAAACATACGTTGTAAAACATGTAGGTACAGGAAAACTGCTAATCCAAATCACCCTGCAGGGCCATGGCAGATTCAAAACTATAACATGAGAAACATGAATACTCTACTCACTGCACACACTGATTTTCTTACTTTAAAAAGAGAGAATGTACTTTTACACTTCATTTTTTCTGGGGGGGAAAAGAATGGGAAAATGAGACAAGAACATTCCCTAAGTTGTACTTATAAATTAAAAGGAAATAAAGGGAAAACAACATTTATAAATTCATTAAGAAGGGGATGGGGTGGTGTCATTTTTTCTTTTTAAACCAGCATTGAGACTTTGGAATATCTGGGTTTAACAATGCTGATCAGATGGAGCCAGACTTCCCACTGAGATTTGCTTTGCCACTGAATTCTTTCATTCCATCCATTTCCACCTTGAAGACCGGGGCTTTCCCTTCTTAAAATCTGCCCACAGAATTTCTATTTTGATTTAACCTAACTGCTAGTCTCTTTGCCTTATTGCTTTAATTCCTCTTTGCTCAACTGCAGAATTAATGCTAAATTAAACTGTCCATAGCATATCCAGCCCCATGTGCCTGAGTGCAACAGCAAACAGAAACCTTTAGGGAAGCTGGCAAATGGCCCAATTACTACATGAACTTCAAAAAGCAGCTTCTGTCAAGATTAGTTTCCCAAATCACTTTGTGTGGTGTCACTGAGAAGGCATCGGCCTAAATCTGACCGCAGAGCATTTGGGGTAAGGCCTGTGCAGCGCTAGTGCAGGCAGAAATGGTGACAAAAATTTGTGCTTGCTCTCTTCTGAAGACCTGCTTTGCTCCAGGATCTGCTCTCTCATTTGAAACCCTGCAAGGGTTCTCAGAACTATTTGGGTCACGAGCACCTCTCACTCCAGTTTCTGTCCCATCCCTTGGCCTCTTCCATCTAATATAGCACCAGCCTCCAACCCCCTGAGCTAAAGCTGCCTGGGCTTTGCTATTTCCTAGAAGAATATGCCTTCTTTAGTCTACCCTTTGTACCAACCTCCTTGGAACAATCCCCTTGCAGGGCAATCAGACAATAATGCAATTTTGGATCTCAAAACCTTCACCAAGGCACAAGCGAAAATGAAGGTAGCACACCACTGGAGAAATGCCCCTTTGAGCAAAACTAGCCAGCTCTAGCTCTGTCACTGTATAACCTCCCCAAAGCAGACAAAATGCATATTTCAAAAGGTTTGCTTATTTGAGTGCACCCCAAGACACAATGCTGCCCTTTCCATTTTGCAAACTCAGTCAGAATTCAAAGATGTGCAAAGCCACGTATAATGAATCTGATCAAATGCATTCAGGTACCACAGTCATTTATCTTCTTGTATCCAGGCCTCACTCCTAAAGGAAAACAGAGCTCTTCTCATTGCAAACCATAAAATATTTCCCTCTAATTATCCTGACATCACTAGACACATTTGGTCTCTCATAAATTGATGTAACTCATGTGAATATCATTTATCATAAAGCAAACATCTGCAAAGCACAGTAAAAGCTTCTCTTCTCCCTTCTCAAGCATTTCAGTTGGTCCAGTTTAACACTGGCCTAACGTTATCCAGACCAGCACTGGGCTAGTCTGCTCTATTGCAGACAGCTGCATGTAAACCATTCAACGGGAACACGTAAAATAGATTCAGTGGAAGCAACAAGAACTGGTATATAACATTTCCAAAATTATTTAAGTGACAGAGGAGTTGTATACCCACTTTCACAAGTGAATTAAGACACAAGTGATTTTGAAAATTGTAATAATCTGACATTAATTAGTCATTTGTGTGAATTATATCTTTCATCTCCATTTAATTATTCACTTTTACTCACTTCTGTGATTAATTAGATTTTGTTTTGAAACATGATTCCTAACAGCTTACTACTTGCAGTGTAGAGATGTTTATGTAAGTCCCTTGATAGGGCTCAGAGGAAATACAGCCTTTAACACCTGACAGAGGAGTCAGAGCAGGAGAAGGCGCTTATGGTGGTGTTTTTTTACCCCTAGAGGAAGGACAGCTGTGAATCAGGAATGGGAGACCCATAAAAACCCAGCAAGTAAGAAGAGATACTTCTTTTTCCAGGTTTCAGTAAGGGAAGGATGCAGGTGCTGTTACTTTCTAGAAAAGAAAAGCTATGCAGGAGCTAGAAATTAAAAAACTTGTGGTCAATAAAAGCAACTTTTCTAACTATGGCTGTGGGAAATTGACACTTTGAAGGCATTTGGGCCATCTGATCAAAGAATCAAATATTCTAGAGAGGAATTCATGTCATAAACAGCAGAGAAACTGAAATAAGAAAGGGTTACTATTTTACCCTAAAACAATAATGGAAAGATTATAATATCGAAACCTGAGCAGGGTGGGGGAAGGAGGGGGTGTGTGGATGAGAGGTATTCTTCCTGGCTAAGGCAGGGAGATTTGTCATGGACAGCTCTGGCAAATAGATGTAGAACGAGCAGCATGCTGAGTGACTGTGCTGAACTTGAGAGAGAAGGCTGCACCAGAGATACAGGTGTGCTCTGTCTACTTCCATTCTTAATTAAATTCATGACTTCTCAAAGCTGCTCCACAGTTACGAAAGAACTCCGATTATAGTGCGGTGTCCCGTGTGGATCTCTCTTATCTCTTCATGGAGTGAACAAACCTCCCCTTCCTCCCCTGCCTTGAACATAATTCCCTTGTTCTTTCCATTACTTTGTTTTTATTGCTCTAGGTGCTTTATTGCTGACAAAGTCTGAAAATTTGAAGTGTTAAAATGGAAATGAAGATAAGAATTTAACAAACCAAAGTGATTTCAATATCAACCTGATAGTTTTCCCAGCCTGACATGCTAATAAACGAGTGTTCCTTTAGTATTATAAAAGTCATCAAGCCATGATAAGGGAGACAAAAATCACTTCCAGTCTCACCTGGGGACTTGCAGCTAACAGCACAATTACACGTGATACTATACCAGAATGTAGTAAAGCAAACATTAGGAAGGTTTTTATTTATATGTATTCTCTCTATGCAGCAGTGTCAGAGTTGACAGCTCAAAAGACTGTGTATTCCCAAACTCTTACTTTTAATAATCTGCAAACATGATTGAAGGAAGCAGTAAGAAATCTAATAAAAATGAATGCAGAAAGGATTAAGGAGACAGCTTCATGACAATTTACAGTTCTACATAGCAGTCTCTTGCTAGGAGTTGTGATAAGACAAATCTTGTTTACAGTGTGTTAATCCCATGTCCCAATAATGCTGGTGTGCAATGGATTCAACTCTTCTGTAAAAGAATGGAGATGCTTTTGCATTAAACAAACTGCAGGTAGCAGCAGCCTGAGTGAGAGAGTAGAAGGTCAAGGGTTAGTCGAGATTTCATTTTCCAGTGAGCCATTCACATCTCTCTCCTTCAGAAAATGGTTCATGGGAGTTGTTTGGATGTAAATTACAAGTAAACCTTTTTTTGAGCTTTTCTGGGTCAATGATTGACTTTTATTGTTCAGGTTTTTTCATATAATAGAGATTTATGCATTTTCTATGACTAAAGAGCACTCTTACATTGTAAAATGTCCTTAGCCATGAACAGGATGTTTATATAATATCAGGTACTCTCCTAGATCAATTTCCACTATGAATGTAAAACTTTGTAATTCTCTTTGCAGAGCCAGTAAAAGTTCATGGACTATTACCTTTTTATCTCTGCATAGGTGTTAGGTCCTATCACTGCTTACTCATGTCCAATCACTTCAAAATATTAGCTAATTAGACATTATCTAAGCTATTGCCCTCAAAACGTAATGGTTTGACCCAGATAGGACATATGCCTGTGTCTCAGAAGCCAGATTGCATTTATAGATCTGATATTTAATTCTCTCAACACTCTAGGCAGCTTACTTCATCTTATGTGACTGTTTAATCTTCAACCTTTCTTACTGTCTGTGTCATCTATTAGAGTTCAAACACTTTTTTTCCATATAAATACCACCCCTATTTTGTTTTGCAGCAATATTCTACTAGAAAAGAAATTATGAAAATAATTTCAAAATGTTTAAGAACCCCATGCACAAACTGGTGACTTCAGTTGCTGTTTATTGGTAATAATCACCATTCTTCTGTTGCAGTGTTGTCCTCATACATTTAAGAATTTGAAAAAACATTTTTCTCTGGGCTGCACTTTATGTCAGTAAGGGAAAGTTAGTTATCCTTTGTCAGCTTTTATTCTCTTTCTGCCCAGCTTGTTCTTGGAAACAATAATCCAAGTTTCTTGTCTTTCTGCCATTTGAATGACTGCATCCTGCATCAACTGCTAACCAATCTGAGAGCTATGAAGCTGTATTCTGTTTAATCACACCTGTCATTCCAGGAGATGGTCACCTTAGCAGAAAGATCGCTATAATGGCTTGCTAATGGGCTATTAAGGGGCTTTCAAGTATCAAGATGATCATCATAAGTAAGAACTGAGAGCCATTTTTTATTTCTGCTTAAAATTAATTTTTCCCCAGTAATTCTGTGGATTAATAATGCAAGGTTTGTGCACCTCAGGAACTGCTTCACGGTTTCTTACCATATGCTATGCAAATTCAATAATTAACTCTTGACTTCACAATTTAAAAACAAGGTGCTACTAACTCCATTTAGGGATGGGGAAAATATCAAGCTGAGCAAGCACTCTGAAGGGAACAATTAGATTATATACTTAGAAAGGGTCATGATTTGATCAGAGTTTTCAAAATTACCCTAAGACACACTCAGTTTTAGTCAACAAACATTTTTAAATGGCACCAACGCACAGGATATCTGTAGCCCCAGATCTTTCTTTAGCATTGCTTGGTTCTCAGATGAATTTCTGGATACTAACACCTCTGAGAGCTTTGCAGACTATACCAAAATGTTCTACACTGTGCCTAAACTGGTGCTCTCAGAATTGATATCCTTTCAAAAGAAAGCAAGAAACGTAGAAAGTGGCACTAGATGTTCAGATGTGAAATACTGAACACATTTTTACTTATATAACAAATGGAAAGAAAGAAAGCAGTTCTTTCCGGTCGTATCTGGTTGTACTTCGTATAACAAACTGTTAAACAATTTGACTTTTATGTCAGATTTTGCTTAGGTATCGTTCCCAATGTCTTCTGAGTTGAACAGGTACCCTTCACTGACAGACAACAGAATAAAGAGGTTTATCTGCACTTGGGCCTTTCAGCTTTATAGGTTGTGTTTTCAAAGTTGTACACTCACACACATAAGTAATATGTATACAAAGCTTCTTTTTTTTTTCTCCTCAGCAGAACGCTTACTCTCAAACACATTCTTTCCAGTTAAACACTTCTGACTTCTTTTGGATCTGCATCTCAATCATCATGGTTAGTGTGCCCTATGTTTAAAATGTCTTTCTGAAGTTGTTCTTATGATTCTGCTTGCATTTTCTGGCGAACCAGAGTCACCCCATGTTGCATCTCTTCCTCTCCTTTACTATTCCAGCCCTAACTTGGAGGATAAGTGTCAGCAGGTGTAAACAGGAAAAAGGAGACAAGTGGCACCATTATAGCATTGCTCTCAATTGAGGGGCTACTTTTAGAAAAGAAAGCACTTGCAGCAACTCTTATTTGATTGGCATCATTGTCTAGTGAAGCTGGCACACCATCTTGTGAGCAGGCACAATGCCATCCGAACAGATGGGCATGTGGATAGGAAGCCAAAAGATAATGTACAAGTACCAAATGTGTGTATTGGAGGGCAAGTTTCCCAGTCAGGAACATCAGAATGGCAGTTTATAATCTTCTGCACCTATGTTTGAGGGAGATAATGCATACATTGCATCTTTACAATACCTGTGTGGGTAAAACACTCTGGAACAATAGACAGGAACCTGCAAACACAGAACTCAGTGACTGCAGAAGGATTATCAAATTTGTAACTTCCCATAATAACAGAGCTGTGTAAAACCCCATCATGGTATCTTTACAGCTGCAAACTATGATATTATTTCTGACTATGGCATTGACCAAGAGGAGATAACTAAAGACCAGGTACCAGGGGCTATGTGGAAGTGTCCTCTCCAACATGCAACTCTCAAGAAAAGCTTTCTGAGATTAAGTTTCCATGTGGACCATCATATTTAATAACAGTTGGACTTAATTCCACAAATTTGTCTTACATCTTTATGAATCCACCTATAGTTTTATTTGCCAAAACATCTTAATGAATTCTATAAGTGGATGATTCAGCACAAAAAACAACTGAGCCCTTCCTTTCATTTCTGTTAAACTTGCCACTTGATCAGTGTTATAGTGTAATAGCATAGTTCTTATGTTGCAAAAATAAATGCTTCTTATTCCTCTCTTCTACATTGCTTGTGAATATATGGACTTCTAGAATACTGCACTGTTATGTTTGCATTTCACAGCTATCATTCCAGGCCCCCCAGATTTCCCAAAATGGAAACCTGAACAAGTAATTTTTAAGATCTGGTCTGAAATCTTGTTTTGGCTAGAATGTGGTCTTTGTTTACTTTTGTCCTCCCAACACCAACATTGCCATCGCTAATCTGGTCAGCAGCAATATTATGTGGAATATAACAGAAGAATCCAAATCAGTGGCATGATAAATATTCATGAGAGATACCAGTCAAATCAAGCTTGGCAGTATTACACATCTTCTTTAAACAGGCTTGAATCACAAGGAGAAAAAGATCACTTCAAATAATGCCATGTTGTACTTCAGTATGAAACCACATTCTTTGGTCTCCCATAGCTCATGTGCTTCATCAAGCACTAAAGCACATTAATAGAATATAAAAATATGAAAATAACAATAGACTGAGGAGATAGGAGTTATCCTGAGAACTGAGAATGTGTATTTCTGTGCAGACAGACACTGCATCCTTCCCTGTCAGCCAATAAAATTACATTAAAATATCCATGCATACTACGAACTCATCACTAAATATTCTCTTAACTGTAGCACTTTTTCCCCCCCGTTAGTAACTAAAGGATAAACGTGGATGTGACTGTAATCTGTTTTCATACCACACAGGGATTTGTAATACTTCCGACAGTTATATCCCTAGACACACCTAACGTAGGA
Organism: Lophotriccus pileatus; assembly: GCA_035583135.1. Taxonomy (NCBI): domain Eukaryota; kingdom Metazoa; phylum Chordata; class Aves; order Passeriformes; family Tyrannidae; genus Lophotriccus; species Lophotriccus pileatus. The sequence goes on from JAWWES010000021.1 coordinate 9,397,935, forward strand.
CAAGATAATGTTCACTTTGATTCCTAAGAACAACAAAAAACTAATAACTACTCTAAGTGCTTAGTATTCCATCCTAGTACAGCTTCAACAACCTCACCCAGCACAAAAGTTTTTAATATAGATAGCATGTGATACTTGCTTACCTGTACAGAAAGGACATGTCTTTGTCAGTGTGGCACATTGTAAGATATTGCAACACAACAGATCAAACAAAAAATCCAAATTTCAGGGGTTTAATCTTGTGTAGTATATTCTACAGTAAATGCCACCGGATTTAAAGACTCATAGTATACTCACGTAATTACCTCTGTACTGCTGAATACATGCATATGAAAGCTCTAAAGTTTTAATACCTCTGACTTCTTTCAAACCCTCTTTATTATACTTTTAGATATTTTAAGATACATTATTAGGCTTCATGTCCTAAGCTTTTTCCCCTGAGAACAAATCCAGCCTGCTCCATTTCCATTCCTTTGTACGTGTTTCCATACAAATACACTGAAGCACATTTTATTCCCAGTCAAAAAAACCCAAAAGGGAAAAATCTATGATCCTTTTTGGTATATGTTGGACCATTTTGCTATGTTCTTTAGTAGTCACAGTAGAATAAGTGATAATCAATAGTCATATCTGCTTGAATCTAGATGGTTTGATGGAAGTGCTTTTGAAGCACATCACGGTGCCTGTGTAACTTGGCCAGTTCTTCTTACCTCTGCAGCAGCAGCGCCGTTTCTAAATTATACCAATTGTTAGTTGAAATCTATTAAAGGTTATTATTAGCATTTCAGAATACAGTTGCACCTAGCTGGTTTCTCTCATGTTAAAATTGCCCAGCTTCAGCTCTTTAGCTTCAAATTGGAACCAATACAGCTGCTAAGGCCAGGTGTAGGTGTCAACAGCAACACCTGCAGCCACTGTTACATCTCTGGGGTTTCACTGGAGGAAGACTTTCCCTCTGCCTGCACAGTGTCCCAGACAGCTCAGCCAGTCAGAAAAGTAAATTACAATTATGTTGCATTACATTATTCTAGAATGCACAGAGTTCTCCTCCAAAGCTGAAACATGGATGGTCCTTTCACCTATTTAGCTTGTTTGAACAGGATGCCTCTGAGACTGTGGCTTATTGTGTATCGTTCATTAGCTCTGGGTCATTATGTTAGAAGGTGATTGTGATCACCTTTTAAAGATATACAAGATTTCACAAACTGACTAGGACTGTCTTTCATTATGTGGCCTAAAGATACCAACAGCTTTCCAACCATTCTGTGTGCAGATACATTATGTGCCACTCCTTCTACCAAACCAACTTCAAGAGTTTCAGAAAAAGAAGATGGATGATTATTGTGGTACTGATTTTGTGTGATTTATACATACAAATGCTCACATAATGCTCTTAGCAACAAAGCATATTTTAAAGCTCACAGGACCTCGTGTATGCATTCAAAACATGCTTTCTGTACTTTCCTCTTCTGCAATAGGTTCACTTTTCTGGGGCAGAGGAGTATTAATTAAAAATATTTTTACCAATATTTTTTCCACAGAAAAATGCTTATGTGAAATATAAAAACTGTTATTTTTAGCGTTCTCATTTGGTTCCAAATTTATCACAGAACATTCTTTCATAATAATTCTAATGCTTTTATGAAGAACCTGCTTGTACCTAATCCAATTTTAATTCAATGTGAATTTGGATCTAGGTAAAGCAGAGTGAATCTGCCAGAGTATAAATTGCTCAATACTAAAATGCCCACCCCCTAGAGAACAACTTCTGCAGGTACTTTATAAACAACTGCTGAGGTTACTCAACCTGTTAATTACCATTGAAAATTCAGTCTGGTATCCAAATTATGTATGTTACAAAGAATGTTTATGCCAGAGTTGTCAGCGGCAAGCTGCCTTCTATATCCCACCCCCACTGCCACTCTGCAATGCCCTTGAAACTAAGCAGATACAGTGTCAGTGAAGAATAAAATGAGGAATTCATGGGAGCACTCACATATACTGCAGGTACACACTCTGTAACGACACACTCCTGCTCTGTAAGCAGTTCTTATACATCAGATGCTCACAACCTAAGTTACTCACCTAAAAATAACTGCCTATGTCAGGAGGTTGTAAAGCAGGAGGAACAAGTACTACTTGCACCCAAGTCCCTAAAACCAAATGGATAAATACTCTAGCTTTAATAATTGTAACAAGCACCATTTCAGAGCACAATTACAATTGATCTACTGATGAGATTGGGTTCAGAAAAGGCTACTGACAAAAATCCACACCTCAGGATAAAGTTAATGAGGCTGTCGAGGGAGCAGCAAGGGCAGATTTAGTGCCAAAAATGCACCAGTGACACTAGAGAGCCGAGGAAGGTGAAGAAAAAGCAGCACTATGTGATTAGGAATAGTGCAGCTCAATGACAGATAGGTTTAGACCTCTTAAGTTCAATAAGCACATGACAAAGATTGTTAAATCAATTCATAAGAATTATGCTGAATCCTGCCTAAGATGCACATCAGACAAACAGCACAGCATTTAGAGTTAGGAAATATAAGTAGTCAAGAAGTTAATCTATGTCACATGAAATATGAACAAGGAAAGGGCTCTTGGACTGCCTGTAAGCAGTTCAGTGCCTTCTTGCTGAGCTATAGCAAATTTCTACCGTCATGATGATGAAGACACCCTGGCATCCTTTCCCTGGCACTTCAAATGGACAGCCCAGGAACGATAGCAAGGGATTTTTAACTCATAAAGGACCTCTAATCAGAATACATTTGAAGCTCAATACAAAATTTCCAGTTCTGTTTCCTAAGGCTTTTGAGTAAAATTTGTGTGCCATTGTGCTGGGGGTAGGAAATAAAGAAATGTGGTGGAATGTGCACTAAACCATTAAATTATAATGGCTCATTTATATTACCTGTAGTTCAGGGATAAACTCCACTCTAAGATCATTTCAAAGAAATCCTGATGCAAGAGGCCATGGCAGTGGATGCTTCCTTACAAACCTTGAGTGCCCTCTAAGTTAAACCAGATTGGAAAGTCCATGTTGGATCTCATCAGTATGATGCCAGAGCGAATCTGCTTTCCTAGTCCCTGTGGATATGGATATGTCCAAATACCAAAAAATATATTCATTGTGTGCTTCAATCAAACACGCAAAGAAAGAAAGGGAATTTTTTTTTTTCCACAATTCTTTCAAGCTTCTAATCTGCTTGTATTCTTATTTTGACCAAACACCAGTTGTGCCCAAGGATGACAAAATCTGGTGTTTGGTATAGTTACTAAACTACAAATAAACAAATTTAGTCAAATTTAGACAATAAAGTTATTCAAGTTTCTTGAGTCCCAAGATATCCGTCAGTATCTTCCAAACGGCTTAATAATTTAGGTCAAAGCCACTGCAGAAAAAATTCAATATTGATAAATCAGAACTAATGTACATTGTGGAGGCAATGGAAATTAGTCATTCGTCTTAGCAAGTTCTGAGCTGATACAATCCAGGAAAGGCACCTAACCAATACTGTAAAGACCTGAAGGATGGCCTGTAGCAGGAGCTCATAAAAAGGAAAAAATAGTTTTACTACATAAGGAATAGAATGAAATAATGAGGATTAAAACTTGTGTAGATTTTCTGCACTCATAAGGGATATTCAAGAAATGGGGTTCACAGAAACAGCAAATATGATGGAAGGGGGAAAAAACCTCTTAGATAAATTGCCATTTAAACTTATTTTGTTTATTTTCTTGAAAAGAAGACAAATAGGAACAGGCATGACAAAAAGTGCATTAAGAAGTAATGAAAGCTATAAAGAAGGTCAACTGGGAGCTTTTCTTCTTCACTTCCATAATACAACAAAATGAGTTAGTTATTAAATTGAAATGGGGCAAATTAGGAACTGATAAAAGGAAAATAATTTTTCTCACACAACACATAATTAGATTTTGGGACTCATTGCCATGACATTTTGCTAAGACCATAAATTAGACAAGATTCACAGAGGGATTAGATTTTATGTAGATAAATTCTTGAGATACACAGCAGTTGAAACAAAGAATTTTACTTAATGCTGACAAAGAATTATTTGAGGTGATTTAAAACTCTGTGTTTCAGATATTAAGACAAACTTAGTGAGCAGTTCACAGATGACCCCTATTAGTCAGAATGCTGGACAGCAAAACTAGAGCTCTCCTTCAATACAGTAATTCCCAGGCACTCGTGTTTCATACACTACTCTCCATGGCTATAAAGCTGAAGGTATGAGTTTACACTGCTCAGTGGATAAAGACAAGTTTGGGGTCAGGGAGTTGAAGGGAAGGGGATAACTCAGGGAGCAAATGTAGGGGCTTCCCAGTTACTGCTGTTTGAGGTTTACAGCTGAGCAGAGATTCCATATAGAAGAACCTTGCACAGATTTCTCTTTTTTTTTTTTTTTTTCCTTCCTCCGTCTTTACCAGTTACTTTTACTGGCATTAGATCATTTTTAGGGGCTGATCATGAAACAGTCCAATATGGCAGTTGTCATACTAGAAAGTAGAGTGATTGCTTTGTTAAAAATCTGGAAAAATGTGATCCTACACATAAAGAGCAAAGGTCTGTTACATTTCTTTCCTAAATGTTGAAGTAACAGGGCCCAGGAAGGTCATTGCATGTCTCTCTTTTTCAGTGGCAGTGGTGCTCAAGAATGATGTTTGGCCATTCTAATCAAACAATATGCACAATTTACAGTGGTTAACCTAAAGAGCATTTTTCTTCTGAGTGGAAGAATAAAACACTAATTCATATAGGAAAGGCAGTAAGTAGCTGCTTGAACAATTTATCACAGAACATAAAAATGTTTAAATCAGAGTATTTCAGTTACTGAGAATAACTGAGCCATTTATGGGGGCAGTGACAAGAGGACAGCACAAGCACTAAATGGAATGGAATCAGAGGAAGAAGACAAAGGGGAAAAGTTAACAATTGCAAGGACAGATTCAAAACTGAGGAGATGCTGTAATTGACAGTTTGGCCTAGCAGGAGTACAAAACTTTTACGGAATAAAAGAAGTATCTCCTCACAAGTATACAGAAACTGTGTATTAGACAACCTTTGTTGGCCTATGCTCAGTGATACCATATATGTCAGGTGTTTAGGTCCACAGAATTTCATTTCTTTTTGCTCTCCTAATTTACAATTCTTCATTGAGCTTCAGTATTGATTTACTTCCAAATCACATACTGTACCTTCCTGCACTATTGCTTTTTAGGTAAATGCTAACAACACTACAAGATGGAGCTGATCCAAGTGTTTGCTAATTCATCAGTAGTGGGAAACCTACATATTTTCAAGCAATGCAAATTGGTTTGGCTTCTGCACAGCTCCTACTTTTTTCAAACACTGATGGCAAAGAACATTTCCCAGGATTCATATCAAGTATTCATTTTAACAGCATTAATTTATGATGTATGTTATTCCATTCTACCCTGTGCAACATGACTTATTCAAAAAGCAAGCAATTTTCCAAAGTAAATACTCATTTTCCATTCTAACAGTGATGCTCTTTGTGGATTTTAGGAGAAAGGGGCAGAGTGTGGAAAACATCTTTTCTACATTCTTTTTTTCTTGGGGATCATTCATGGTACTGCTAGGATATTTTAAGTATCCATCCCTTCCCATGGAATTTTAGAACTATCTGTCACTCCGTATCTACTGTAGATGCAATAGTTGTTCAGGAATTACAATAGTAGTTCAGGGATAACTGAAATGCTGGGGTGGAAAAGTAGGGTGTCTGAAGACAGAAAGCATCTATGATTTTGAACTGAACATGGTCTATGAAAATTTGCAGGAAAAAGTGTTTATACTGCATTTCCGAAAAAAAAAAATCCTTTCAGAAATACCTTTTATCCTTAAATTGACCTTTTACCTTAAAATTATTAATTAACTGCCAAAGAGAAGGCAGAATACAATAATTCTGTGTCATGAATACTCATACTCTATCTGTTTGGAGAACTAATAATGTAAGATCAGTTAATTAAACACCTTCTTAAAATAAATGCTTGAAGGAATTTTTAATTCACTCAGTGTTACTAGCATGGCTCTTAAAAGAGCAGTGTTCTGTAGTTTATATCCAAACAGAATTTTCAGAGCCAAAACTATGCCCCCTCCATCAACTAAGAGGTAAAAACCTGTGGGCTCATGTATGTGTGTGTCTGTGTAAGGGGGAAAAGAGCTCAGTATCGTATTGGTGGCTGTAAATGATCAGCAAAACACATCTTGAAAACAAGGCAAGAATTTCAAGAAAAGTTTTTTCTAGCTTGTTGATACCACTAGGCAATATTAGTATTTCTACTTGATATTTTATACTAGAGAACTTCAAATACTAGGCAAGATAATTATATACAGGAGCAGTGAAAACATATTATCTTGACTTGGTGGGAAGGAAATCATGCAGCTGTGAAAAGGCAGGTGTTAGGATATCTCTACACGTAGGAGAAGCCAAGCAGGTGACGCATCAAGCCTTATAATCACACAGGCTATAGTATGTAATACTGTGCATTACATATAGCTAGAGTATATGTAGATCTACTACATTATATGCTAGTTGTTCTCATGAATGATGTCTTAAAATTAGAACTCTTAAACCTCCACTGCAGTTGACACTGGAAAAAATATCTGATTTATTAATTTATTAATATAAATAGCATGCTACTAGAAATTGGTGAAGAAAAGCCTTGGTATTATTCTGTGCACTGGCACGCTGTGATGGAGGACACACTCAGTACAAGAAGGGGTAAAAAGGTACTATAGGTATGAAGAGCACATATGTTGTTACAGTTGTTCTAATAAATCTATGAGTAACTGATTACTTATGATGTTTTTACAAAGATTAGGACACCAGTTGTCCAGCTGCATGAGTGAGGTTATAGCCATTAAGGGTACTGTAGTATTTGTCTGTTAGGACTGATTACCTGGGAACACTCGTGCTGGGCTGCTACTACACACTCCAGAGTCCTGGCATCAACCAGTAAGGTGAACTGTAAACTTGAACCCCAAACAAGCAGCCTCTGTCTGAACTATCTAAAGAGAAAAAAAAAATCATTTGGGATAAAAATATTAAGAATGAAAGTCTACCAAAAAAAAAAAAATCTATGAGGGTCAACAGATCAGAACATGCTGCTCTTTCATTTTCACACTAACTACAGCTTGTGTGGTGCTGGCAGTATTCAGCATAAGCAACACTTGGAAATTTTCAGAAGAAAAGCTGCCTCCTGCAATGTGCCATCAAGGTGGTGTATGGAATTTTATATACAAATTTTACTTCCTCAAAATACATTTGAGGTATGGGCCAGAATGTGCACAGGAGCTCTGTACTGAAAAGCAAAACCAACCTGAGCTCAAGCATGGATTTATATATAGATAAGACATTTTTGAGAAGTAGGCCTTTCTTTGTGATTACAAAAGCTTCTACTGATAATTCTATTAGTAGAGCATGTATAAGTAAATATTATGTGTAGTTTTAAATTATACTCCTTGGTCAAAAATTTAGTTTCTTGAAAATTCATATATAACAAAATTTTCAAATAATGGCAGCACCTTCCAACAGATGTTTCAAAATTCTATTCAGCAATAGCAATTATCTCTGTTTGAAAATTCTTTTCTGTACAACCAACATCTATTTTGTTCATTTTGAATAAGAGAAAGAGACTAAGCAGCTTGGAACTTTTTTTCCTCTATACTTATTTTTCTGCTTTTAACAATATTATTTTAATTCTATAAAACAAACGTAGGTTTTGCTCAGCAGCGTTTACAAAAATGCATGCTGAAGGAACTGGTTTTCATCAACTCTTAGTTTTTCATTAAAAAAAAAACTGATAAGAAAGTTAGCTTTCCTTTCAAAGCAAAACCTGAACTACTTAATAAAAAGTATTTGCAATATTTTGAGTTATGTACAGATAATATTTCAAACCACTTAACTATTCCTATGAAAGATCACCTTTTGAAATAACATCTAAGAAAAAAAACGCTCTTTCTCTCTAGACATTTTTCTTTTTAAATTTAATCCTGACCTTGAAATAAACTGAATAAATTCAATGTGGATCAAACGTTTACTAAAATAACCCATTTATAAGGAGGAAGCCACATAGCCATAGAAATATTTATAAATAGATGATGCATATAGAAATACAAAAAACTGATTTTGCAGAAAAGGCATGATTTTAAGAGATCTGCAGCTGTTCTCAACCTTTAGCATTGCTTATGTGAGCCAAGAGATTTTTGTCTAGTACTGAAGCTAAATTAACTTCATGGCTTGGTTTTTATCCCCTTGGGTAAACCCCTGACGTTCACAGTATCAGGCAAAAAGCTTACCCTCAATTTCATTCTCCCAAAATTGAAATGCTTTAAAAAATAAGCATAAATGTATTTCAAAATCCAATTGCTTTGGCCCTAAATCTAGCTTTTCTTGGCAGACTGCAGTTGTTTTTAATCTGAATGCTAATATTTTGCAATGTGGCATCAGAAATAAAATGCTAATTTACATTGTGCCAGAGATCTATAGCATTTCAGTACTAGTCAATCAATAAATGATTACAGTAGTGTTATTTTGTTTCAAGGGAACATTATTTGAGCTATAAAATAATACTGCAAATTATTCTGTAGATTATATGTACCTAAATGTCTAGGGCGAAACGGCTGAATTCATCACAACTGTCTCAAAGAGAGGGGATGCAGAGTAGAAGAAAGGCTTCTGAGAATTCAGATCAACCTGTTGAATATGTGCAAGATACAGAGGTAGAAAGGCTGTGCTGAAAGAGGACAAAGTTAATGAAATTCTGAAGTAAGATTAAAATATTTACAAATACTTTGAAAAATTGAGAATTGCAACTATTTGCAGAGTGGGAGCTTCGATTCTAATTTTTATTCCTGCCAGCATACCTTACTGTAAGTAGGAAAAAATTTAACTTGTTTAACTATTATGTGAAATATATTATTTACAAAGTTAGGCCATTTTTCATATGTAGACATAGGCAGAATTCCTGACTGATTTTTTTTTTTGTAGGACTATAAAACAAGCTGTAATATTAATTATTGGATGGTGCATTTTTTTCTTTAATATATTGGATTGGTTTTGATTTGTCAGAAATGAGTAACCTAATACTCACACGCATCAGGCTAATAAGCCTCATGTAGTAATAACTCATTCTGTAAACTGTGAGAACTAAAGGACTTTTCCCAATTATATCACGGAAAAGTACAACTTCTAACCAGGCTTACAGCTTCCTTACTAGCAGCAAAAATATAATGAGAAAGCTGAAGGTTTCTTCTATTTAAGCAAAATGGTTTTTCACACAGTAACAGAATAATTGCAAGTGTTTGAATAGCCAGTCAAAAAGATAATTTTGAAATACATATTTAAGATCATTTTAAACATGAAAACCATTTTCAGAGAGTTTACTCTAATTTTTTTAGGATATGAAAAACTTAGCAGGGCAAAATATACACATCTGACAGTTTCTCAACCAATAGTTTTCTCTGAGTCCTTTGGGGTTTTGAATCTGATGGAAAAACTCATCTTTTCACAATGATATAGCTAAATGACTCTATAATTGAATGGATATGCTACTACTCAAAGAAAGATTTTTTTTTTTTTTAAATACATACTTTTCCTTCTTTCACCAGTGCAAGCATGATATTCCTAGTTACATTCTTTATTAAAGAATGTAACAGCTGTGTACTGTCCCACTTACTGGACAAGTGCATTTCCTGCTAATATAGATTTCCACTCCACATTTCTCAGAACTAGTCTAGTCCAAATAGATTCATTATTCCAAGCCAAAGCCTCCATTTTCCATTAATCCAAATCCAATGCCTTTCCTGTTATTATTTACCCCAGTACATCTGAGTTGGTACATCTGAGTCTCCAGGAGATGTTTTGTGGATCTGCCACACAACTCATGAAGCCAGAGCAGAGAAACCTTTTAGGTCAGTTAAGGAGACTCCTTTTTGCTCTTTGCAACCCGTCCCTCCCTTGCCTTCCAAAAAACATGAGCCCCCACTCACCAGTCCACATATTGAGGTGGGAAAGGAAGATGTGGCTGAGGGAAGAATATATCTAATATTGCAAGGGTGACATGACCCTCCTGTGCCCGCCCATGCAGAGAAGGAAAGGTGTCAGCTGGAGTCTGGAACAGAAAAAACACACAAAGTGGGTCTCTCACAGCAGTGTGTCCTCTTCCCTTCCAAACACAGGGGGAATTAGGAATAGCCCACTTGTGCTTTATAAAGAGGAAAGAGCCAAAGGGATGTATTAAATAGCGGTGTTACAGCATGGGAACATGAGATTAGCACAACCTGCTCCTTTACATCTGCAACCACAGTGATTTAAGAATCTACTGAGTAGGGCAGAGTAGGGTGGTGAAACTCGTAGTGGCTCTGGAGAATTTAAGCATTTAACACTGCTACTGCAGCCAAAGACCAAAATCCTCCAGAACTAGGGACTGGCTTTCTGCAATTTCTATGGATAGCAGTTGAGGAATGGCTATTACATACCAATAGTAATTTTAATACCAGAATATACATACTTTCCTATTCCAAGTATTATTCTTGAATTTTTCCATTTCTCTAGTCTTTTTATTTTGCTATGGAGGGATTTACTGTATACTTAATAATATAGCTACTATGATAGTACTAGCTCACTGTATGTATTTTATATGAAGTTTTACAGAGCAGAAGCTTGTTTATTTCACATCTTTCTACTGTAGGTTTTTATTTTAATATTGGGACTTGGCTTGAAAAAAATTAATGACACTGTAAGCCCAAGTAGCTGACCAAGGATTACTGAGCACAGAAAAAATAATATTATCACTTCAGTGCAGGATCATAACTGAACAGGAAAAATCTCTGAAAGTTTTAAAGGCTGTCTAACGCTATAACCATGAATCCATGAGAAAATTCATCTTGCTGCACTCCATCTGTAGAATATGTACAGGGAAATAGTTTTTTCATTGGTACTTTCAGGAAAAAAAAAAAAAGCCTTGCCAGTTTTCCTAACAAAAGAAGTTAGCTTAACTTTCCTTTGATTTCTACTTCTTATTGTGTTATAAGAACATATTCAGCAGCTGGTTTAGTTTTAATTCAATTGTACAATACAATATCAGTAATATGTGGAGCCCTACTTACCTTCTCTCTGCCTAGTACTGCTGTATTTCATATTTAGTTTGTTGATCATACATTTAAACACCGCATTTACTTAAGTCTGAAAAACAGCAGAAAAATATCTGGATCAGTGAAAGACTGAGGCCTCACCTATTTCCCTCTCCCACCATGTAGGAATACCTGGTATCTTTTTGATAGCTGAGGTCTTTTTTCCTTCAACATAGAGGATCAGAGACAAGATAAAGTGCATCTCCTGTCAGGTGTGTTCGTAAGGGAGTTGGAATTCCAGTTATTGATGGAAAGATCAAAGTCTAAATGGGGGGAAATTTAAATAACAATAACATTATTATGACATTATTTTAGCTCCTATACCCAAGGTGTTTCTCAGTTTATCCACACAGTTCTCAAAGATGCCCCAAGCAACAGCACCAGCCACTGGGGCATAAAGTTGAAGAACACAGTAGTCCTCAGGGAAAATTTATCTAGAAAGTTAAGGGATATAAGAGAATCTAAACAGGAAGAGGTGGCATTATTCTCTCTGATTGATTCAGTTATCTATCTGCTACTTGACAATGAAAGCAGATATTGAGTAAAACAATTACTTTGTTTTATATCTTTCTCTTTTTCCTTATTATTTAGTCTGTTGGGATATGCATCATGAGGATATAATATTCATTCCCATTCATAATTGCCTGCAGAACATGTTAGCATAAGCTTAAGTTCTCCCTATATATCTCCGCTAACAATAAACTCAAAGTCATTGTTTATATGGAAAATCAAGGACACAAAACAAAAACATAATCAAAGCTAAGAAAAGACACAGAAGACAAATAAAGCACCGATATTGCAAAATGGAGTGGACTGTGAAAGCAATCAAGGGAAAGAAAGGTGGAAAATAAAAGGAATGTTGTAACACCACTTGAAATAAATTATGACATTTTTAAGTACAAAGATAGAGGTTATTCCAGGAAACAATATGACTTCTAAAGCATGGATATTCTGGTGACCAAAGAAGTAAACAGACAGGAGACACTGCTTCTAGAAAATGACATGAATCATTCTGTGAAGAAGAGAATCTGGAGGAAATCAAGAGCACTGCAAAAACTGAACATCTGAAGACTGACAAAAATGACAACATCAGAAGGCTTCTGAAGAAAAATACTTCACAATCTTGGAATGATTTAATTTTAAGTGGCAAGACAGAAGAAACATTAAGAAATATCTTTGAAAGCAAGACGACAGGTAATAATTTCTAGCTGATAATATCATCTCTCAATTACCACAAGCTGCCATAAATTAATTCTGTTTCTTAATAAAGGTTTATTTTAATATAGGTAAAAACAAAACTACTAACACAGTAGTTTATATATGTAAAATAATGTAAAATCCATAATGAAGATAAATTAATACTAGACTACCAAGGTGAAATTCAAGTTCTCAGGCCAATTAATGAATCAGTGGCAGGAACTAAAAATTCAAGAACTGGTCATTTCCTCCAGTCAGTGAATTTTAGCCTTCTCCATATGGTACCATCATCTTGTCACAAAGAAAATGAAGTATCTTGGTATAAAACACTGGAAATAACTGTGATCCACAGTTGTAATTCACAGGTTAATAGCCAGTGCTGTAAAACTGATGGGTATTTTGGACTGCTATTCATAATAAGCAACCTGAACTGCCATGAAATGTGAGCAGGCTTGAATTCTTATCCCAAAACCTGAAGGTAAATCTATAGCTTACCTGTGCCAAGACCCTCCTATAAACCACGTTGCTGAAACAGAGGGGAAGCTAAAGTGAAAAATAATTGTATTTTTATCTACCTTTTGCTTTTATGCTGCATTCTTATGCTCCAGCTGGTTTCTCTTACTGCCTACACGTTTAATGACAACTGACAGTTCAGAAATTTTATGATCTCGCTTCTCATTCTTATAATGGACTTCTTGAGGAAAAAAAACATTGTTTTGGGACAATCTGACTTGCCAAAGCATGACAGCACCAACGTCTGAATCAAGCATTCCAACATCTGATTTATGTAATGTTATTACCAGTCAAAAGAATACTCTTCATACTTTAAGGCAAGACAGCAATTAAAGATTGCCTTCTGTGTTTAGAAACTGAAAGATTCCCACTTCTGTGACTATTGTTTCTTCTGCTGCTGCCTGACTCAGTATCTACCTCACAATTTGAATGCAATAATTTTTGAATTGTGTGACAAGAAATCCCTCCTGCATTCCTGCAACTTCATTGTAACCCATCTTACAGGCAGATATCACTAATAAAATTTAATTTTTCATTGTTACATCTGGATGTTTCCTAAATCAGCTTTCATGCTGTCTCTACTTATGATTTTATGATCTAGAAAACACCTTGTTACAGAAAACATGCAGCTCCTTAAATATCTAGGGCCTAAAACGAGGCACAAATACATCCCTTTTATTGCTTCCATTTTTTGCTGTTACTTGGCTTGAGACACTTAGAGCCATTCAAAATCAATTCCACACTCTTGGAATCAGGCCCTTTCTTTGGCTTTAGTGATCATAATCAAGTTGTTACTATTAATTACACAAAACTATGATTAGAAACTGACATATTTTGAGGTGCTTAAATATTTATAGAACTCTAGAGCAAAAGATAGACACGGTATTTGCATTATGTGCAGGCAACAGAAACATGCACAGAGAACAGTCCGAGCTCACTAGTCATCTGAAAAGTAATACATTTTGTTTGTCTGTATTTTCTAAAAAAACCTATTGCATTATGTTAAATACCCTGAGGGCTTAGCATAAAACGTGACTGGAATGAATATAAAGAAAAAACTTTCTGTCTCATTAGATGATCTGAGTTTCAAAATCTGTTCTAAAAGTGTTGTAAAGTGTGTAGTGTTGTAGATTAATGCACTGAATACATTTCCACAGTGCTTGATGTGTTTCATAAAAGGTCCATTTCAGAACTGTGCTGTATTATAGGTGAACAGTCGCAGTAAATAATCTTGTTACAGAAACCTAAGCAATTTTTACAAGGCGTATTTCTGGCTGACTGAACAATTTATTCTCCAGATGTCACATTGTATTTTTCCAATATAAAATGAAACAGCTTTTTTTTTTTTTTTTTTTTTTAAGGCAGACTCTTTTGTTCGGTGAGACTGGATCAAAGGTACCTCCTTAAAGAGAAAACCCTATTATTAAAACCCATTGTGGTATAAAATTTACACTATATGTGATTACTATATGTAATTTATCATTTTACTTGATTTAGAGGGACAAAAGACCAGACCAAAGTGTGAACATTGCTGAGGATAGCTATATACATTTTCAAACCAGGAATCATTAGTTCTCAAACCAATCATCTATGTTGATCCTAAAGGTTGCAAGCATCTTGACTAGCTCTATGTACAGTTATAACTGTGTCACTTCAGATGTTACCCACTAATAAACCCATATGTCACATTTTAGGCCCTGGAAGATTACACGATAATGTGATATGATAAGAACTGCTTCTCTGCAAGGCAAGGGCAATTAAAAACATTTTCACTAGGCAGACATCATCAGTAAAGATAAACAGGGTAATTTTCCAGAATATATTTTCTTGGCTTCAGAAGAGAAATACTTTCACAGGAAGCTCTCTCCCAGGAAAATTCACAGACTATCAGCAACCAGATGAAAAAAATGGAAAAATAATCCTGTGCACTAGTGAATATCAAGTTTCTATTTTTTCCTGTTTTCTTGATTATACAAACAGAAAATTAGCATCAAAAGATATTTTAAAATATTTTTTAAAATATTCCCCATTTTACTTTTCATTGTTTTTTAATAATTTTTCTGTTTCTCTTTCTACCCACAAAGCTGTGTATTCATATAGATCTATATAAGAGTTGAAACAAACAGTTGAATCCTAGAAGTGCTTGTCTATTATTAATGCATGTGGTTTATCTAAATCAAATTTGACCAAAAATTTAGGATATTGATTTTTCCAGTGAGTGATTTGTTTGATTTGAGACCTAACTGCTTATTCTGTATTTAGGTTTTTGAGAGATATGGACCTCACTGCTATGAGTTTTAGATGGCTCTGAGGCAATGGATATCTACCTTGCATATGGGACTTTATATGTGATAACAGTAAAAATTATTAGTTTTGATTGCAAACAAAGATTTAACTTCTAAATAAAATAAAAATTGTCTGAAACAGCATGGACTTTCACGACGTTGATTCTGGGTTTTTATCTAATATAGCACCTAAGAAAGACCTTGAATCACAGCACAAATTATTTTAAAAGAATCAAGTTGAAACAAAATAGGCAAATACCAAAATGTGCTTATCAAGAAAAGTCATTTGTTTCTGTAGATTTTTCTGTTCTTATCTCAGAGGACCTTCCATAGTGATACATGAAAACACAATTAAACTTATTGCAAGAAATAATGTTTTGGTGAACCTTTATTTTGTGCTCTGTGTTATTTCTTGAAACTAATGTAAAAAAATTCCACCTTGTGCTCTGAGTTGGTGGGAGGAGGTTCGGGCTAGGGTTTTTTTTTTTTTTATTTGGGAGAGCTCATAGCATAGTCCAGACAAGCTATTGAGAAAATGCATTCTCCTCCAAATGCCTACCTTAACCCTGACTCTGGCAAGATCATCTGTTACAGAAACATAGCACTGGACATTCCACCTATATGCCTGCAATTCAGCTGAAGGGTGACAAAGGTATAATAAACCCAGGCAAGACTTGAATATTCCAGGATAAAGTGGAATTTAATTAACCACTGATTACAGAAAATGTCTCTTGACCTGCTGCTTGCGGGAGTTTAGGGTTAGGGAAGAATCTAAGACCAGCTATGGACTGAGCTGGTTTGCTCTCATGCACAGCTGAGCTCTTCCAGCTGTTCTTTTCTGGTAAGGATCACACTTAATACAGAGAATCTGGAATCAAGTAGATACTGAAAAGGACCAAATACAGGACTGATTTTTGAGGACCTCACAGTTAAGACGTTTAAGGGAAGAAGCAACTCGCTGCAAAGATTTCAAGGAAGTACATTCCCATCCTATATGACAGGATGCTCCATATATGCTTTTGGTTCCACAGCCCATCCTAAAAAAGCATCATGTCAGGCTTGGGACATTTCACAGAATGGATCAGAGGTTGGCAGGGACCACAGTGGGTCATCCCAGAGCAGATGGTGCAGGGTTGTGTCCAGACAGTTCTTGAATCTCTCCAGTGAGGGAGACTCCACACCCTCTCTGGGCAATCTGTGCCAGTGCACAGTCACCTGCACAAGAAAGAAGTTCTACCTCATACTTAAGTGGAACTTCCCGTTTGTGCCCATTGCTTCTTGTCCTACTGTTTGGTATCACCAAGAAGAGACTGGCTCAATCCTCTTACATCAGATTACTAGACTAGCTCTAAAATTACCCAAAGGCAGATTTAAAACTGGATAAAATTGTAATGTAACTCCATATAGCCTCTGGAGAAGAGATTCTTTGCTTAATCTCATAATGTTTACCATTTTTCCCTTTGTCATTTGAATTCCTACCCCTGCCTCTCATCTGGCAACAGAGGTCAGAAAAATTGAGATAGTCTAGTCAACATGGAGAGGATATCCAGTTGAGAACCAGAGTGTTGATCACAGTATTTATTGCTGGCCTGTGTATGAAAAGGCCAATGTACAATGACAATGGTTCATTAACTCCTCAGCTTCTCTTTCACTTCCAGGGTCCATTAGCGGGCTTTGGAATTCCATTCAAGTCCATTATTATTTAGGCTGAATTGGGATAATTGGCCTGGTCTCTCTTCTTGCTTGAGAGCTGGAAGGTCTCTGACAGCATTCTTATTAAGGTGATAAGCTGTCAAACACAAGACTGTGTGATGATATCCCCAGTCCTTACAGTCTTTACAGGCCCTTTGGCCTACAGTGGGGGTTGTATTAGAGTTCCCCTTCGAAAGTCCAACGGAGATGAATGAGAAAATTATTTTAAGGTTTTTCTGTACATGACCCATTATTCATATTCAGATGCTGGCAAGCACCATGAAGAATCCCTTCATAGCTTATGAAATGCATTTATAAGCTATGAATGACTACCGAAAAGCTACTTAGAGTTTTGCTTTTTACCTAAGTTCAAATAGATTTGAATGAGTTTTCTCACCTGAGACTGTCCCAACTCACGATCAGATGAAAGTAAAACACTGTCTTCAGAATCTTTCATTGTTATGTCTTCAGTATGAACATCAGCACCAGCTGTGTGACTCTCATGGCTCATTCAGCCCATAGCTATTTGACATACCAGATATAGTTAGTTTGGTTGGAATCCTTTTTTTCCAAGGATGCTCCTCCTACACTGAACAACACACCTGAAGGACACCTTGGGCAGAGGAAGTAAAAATATCTGTCAAGTTACATGAACAGAAGATTTGGAGACCCTGTGAGTCATGAAAAAAAATTAGGCTTTGAAAGTCATGAAAGGCATCAGAAACACAGGAGTTACACAGTAACAGACCAGACAATGTACCAACAGTCCCAAAAGCACAAGCTAATGAAATTAAACATAATTCTTAAAATAAGCATGCTGGGTAGTTTTTGCATGCCTTTCCTTCTTACTTGCTTTGGAAGAGTTGTGGAAAAGAAGGCAGAAAAGATGAAGTTATATTTGTAATGTGCACTCCTCAGTAGCAGACAGCATGGAAGCCAAAAAGAGCAGCATTATTCAGCTGAGAGAACCAGGGACCAACGTGGTGGTCTCACTTTAAAACTTTTTTCCCCTCCTCTCCTTCCAAGTTTTCAAGTATGAAAATCAAACCTGAGTCTCCCTCACTACTCTTTCAGAAGCTGAACAACAAGGAAAATTCCATTGCCACTGCCATGTCCCACTGGGAAATAACAAATAAGCCAGTGTGAGGCAGATGATGCCAGTAAGAGACTGGGAGCATGAGGATCACAAACTCAGGTTTTCAAAACTCTAAACTAATTAACATCTTCTTGCCTTGAAAGTTTGCAATGAGCAATTACTTAAGCACAAATCAAAACACCTTAGCATAAGGCGTAACGGCAAAAGTATTGAAATATACTTATTAATTAGTATTTCTGAAAGCATCTTTAAGGTATTAGTGAGCTTATGAAATAAGAGAAAACTTGAAATTGAGGCAAATTGGAAGGGAATCCTTTCACAAAAATATCTTTAATTGGCCATCATTTCTTGTGCTTCTGTTTTCTCCAGCTACTGTGTCCCTGTTAGCTGCCTCTCACACAGTCCAGTCTTTCTGTTCCCTGATCCTACAATGAGGCAATAACACTGTGCTCATCAACTATCCTATTACCATAGAAGTGAGAGCAACATCACAAATTCAGCAGTCTGATTCCTTGACAGGGTTGATTAGGAATAGATGATGAGCTGGAGAAAAGCTGAATCCTTGATTAAACACAAATAGCTCTTATAATGAACAAATATGGGAATAAAATATTTTTAAATCATTTAAAGAATGAGCATCTTCATATTCTAGATCAGATGTTTTGCACTTTTTTTTTATTTTTAGAAGTGTTTGAAATTGTTTGCAGAGTTACCTAATTTCTTTTAAAATCACATTTATATGTGCAATTAGTAGTCATATGTGCTCCAGAATTCACTGAAAAATCAGCACAAGTACAGCTTGTAAAACACTAATTAGGACTTTCCATTTCATTCACAATAAATCCACAGCCACACAAACACAGGTAAACCTGTGGGTTTATCATTTTCAGTCAGATTTACTTGAATTCAAAGGGTATGTTATTTAGGGGCCTTTCTGGTAAGTTCTGACCATTCCCTTAATAGAACCACCTCCCATGAGATGCTCTGTACCTTGCTCCAGTCCCAGAAAACCACTTTTCCCTACACCCAGTGAAGACCTTGGCTCAGTAGGACACTGACCCTCTCCTCTCCTAGTGTTTCAATACCTTAATGAATGAATCAAAGCTAGATACTGTATTGCCTTCAGGTATTGAGCCCACAGACACTAGAGTTGGAAAAGGACTATTTGTATAATTCAAACCATTCATCCTAAAAGAAGAAATATCATATATGGAAATAGAAAAGTGTTCCAACAGTTCATTTT
Organism: Lophotriccus pileatus; assembly: GCA_035583135.1. Classification (NCBI taxonomy): domain Eukaryota; kingdom Metazoa; phylum Chordata; class Aves; order Passeriformes; family Tyrannidae; genus Lophotriccus; species Lophotriccus pileatus. Next base: position 9,417,137 of record JAWWES010000021.1, read on the forward strand.
TCAAGAGACTGTCTTCATTTTGAATTCTCACACTAAGCGTAAGTGCTAAATCCTCGATTCATATTTTACTGGAGACTTGACAACTCCGTTTTCAACCACAGTTTATTTTACCAGTAAAAGTGTGCAGTAGGGTGTGCATACCCATTCCAGGCCATCTCTATTCTCAGGCCTGCTGCAGTGTTTCTTCTACTTCAGACTATTTAGTCAATGCCATTAATCAAAATCCTATAGCAGAAAATGCATGCATAAGTCCTACACATTTATTGCCATGGCAACAATTCAGGCTCTTGTTCATATGTCAAGCTACATCAGTGGAGATAAATTCTATTGTTTTCACACTGACAGTTCTCTCTGTGTTGGACTTAATCCATAGAAAAATATAGCTTTGCCTCTTATTAAAATAAAACACAGACCACCCAAATCTCCAAATTCTCATAGTTTACATTGTGTAAGTGAACAATCTGAATAGTTATAAAATTATATTTTGATATTCACATTTATGGCAGTAATTAAAGTGTAAAAAAAGGCCCAGTCCTCATGATATTGTTTTAATCTGTGGGATTGGTTAAGAATGTAATTCTTCATGAAAAGATGAGCTCACTGTTGTGAAGCCAAATAGGTATGATACCAGAGCACTGTGTTCTTGAATTAGATTGCAGTGTTTTAAAATAAATGCCTTTAAGCTTTAAGTCGATGTAGTTCATTTTCCAACTTAGCTGTGATACTGTGGTTTTCATAACATAAAAATTCATGATTAATGCATCCTATCCAGAGAAAGATTTTATATTTCATTCAGCTCATGACAAAACACACTCTCATGTGCGTGATTCACAAGTGCAAAAGAAAGATAAGAATCATTTCTTTGTGCTTTTACTTGTGTATGCTCTATTATGAGGAAATCTTAATTCCTGATACAATTTTATATGATTTTACTGTGTACTAGACCATAGTTTTGATTCCTATTTCCACAGACACATCATGTTTCTCATTATTATCATTGACTAACGAGAAACCGGCCCCTCATTAATGAAATACTCGTAATGTTTCATACTCTCATTATTTCCTGTGTACACTCCCTGGAAAGGCAGCAGCCTCATATCACTGCTGAAGACACATCCTTTTCAATCTGACCCTTTTTCCACTTCCTCATGCAGATTTAAGTCCCTGCTTTTACAGCATGCTTCATATTGACAAAGCCTATTACCATGATATACTATACTGGGGTTCATTTCAACTAATATCCAGCACTACATCTGTTACTGGCAGTGCCCCTCGAAGTTCCTGCGTCACTGAAGATGAACACAACCATTATTATTTACTTACTGTCACGCCATGTTATGCCAGTATCAGAAACTGCTTTGCACACACACGGTGTGTGACTTGCATCAAATATATATATTTTTAAATGGGGGGCTTTGTGCAATTTGTAAATATCCTGTGAACTTCATTCATATTAATGAAGCAGCGTTTGCACTTTACTGGCATTTTTATGCAAATGGCAGTAACTCTTTGTGTGCTGTGCCTCTGTACGTGACACAGGCCACAGCTTCTGAGGAAAGACTCTTATTTCCCTGGATGAGCTGCACAGACTGGGGACAGAATGTGCCTTTTCCCACCACCTGAAACAGAGAACCAGGGGTTCTGTGGAGGTTAAGCACAGAATGTGTCAAATAACTTGTCAAATAATTTATTTTTGAATCTTGCCATGTCCTTAAGGAGAAGTACCAACAAAATATTTTTCAGGTTCTGAGCAATTAAGAGCATAATCTCTTTCCTGAACTCCAACAAGTAATGTTTTACTATTCTTTCCCTTGCACCAATTAAAAGCATCATGTTTCTTGCTGCTCCTAAAACCAGATACACACTAGTTTCAATAAAATGTTTTTAAAAAGTAATATTTGAAGCAGAACAAAAAGCAGCTTTTTTCCATACACATGAATTACACATCAAAATAAAATTTTAGTTCCCAGTTTAGCACTGCCCTCTGGTGATACACACCCTGGATATGTATGTGACCCATTTCATCTCAATGTATTAGGCCCAAACCTGGATGAGAGGTAAAATAAAAATTTAGGCATTTAAGACAGGGATTCTAAAAAGCCTTGTTTAACCCCTTCACATGCTAACATCTCATAGATGCTATACTTCTGCCCACCAAGTTCCCCAGCCTGAAGCTTGCTTTGTGCATAGGAAGAATTCAAGCCATCCTGGGGGGTTTGGGTTTAAGGTCTTCTACCTTAGAGGTTTGTCCTGTCATCCCCCTGAGGAGCCCCTAACCCAGAAGTGGGTTCTCAGCTTCCTAACATCCATCTGCAGCACTGACAATCTCAGCCGCACTTTATCTTTCAAAGACTTCGGTATCTACTATCCAACAAGTGTTTTGAGCCATAAATCTGTCTCTTGGTGATTGTATCTGAGTTGCAGGGAGTCATCTTAATCCCACAGGGCTGAAATTTATGAACCCTCCTTTCAGCAGAGGGTTTTCTGCGACATTTGCAGGCTGGTTTTGTATCTCATTAGGAGGCACCAAGCTACCATACTGTTGTTGTGCAGCTCAGTGTTTCCTAACCTTTTTAAATCCATTAGGATTTAAAATTTTTGAAAAAAAACAACAAAAATCTTGTACCACGATGGCTTTTACTGACAATTACACAAAGCTAGGGTAATTTTCAATATTCATTTGTTACCAGTAAAGAACATACATCTCTAATCCTAACCTAACACACTGAAAAACAGCCCATTGTTCCTACCACGAGCAAGGCTCCACTTACAAATGGATACTGTGTGTATCTAGAATGAAAGTTTGTATGTAAAAAAGGTCTACCACATATTTGTCATCTGTGTTAGAATCCTTCTCAAGGCTCATTTAGGGAAGCTATCAGGTACTGAGCTCCTTTGAAAATCTCACCTTTCATGTGGGTGGGTACTGCTACTGTTGAAAATGTATCAACGAGGCATGATGCAACCCTCTGAACACAATAAAGTTGAAAGACCTGAGATTCTCAATGAAATATTTTAAATATAGGAAGATTCTACAATGCTTTGGGTTCTTTTTCTTATCACACCAATGAAAACTGTGCATTCCAAGTCTGGGTCACAGCTGTAGCTAAATACAGACTGCCACAAATATACTCACCTGAGGTGTGTCCTTAAACGATAATTAAAATAAAAAGAATGAACTTTTTCTCCAAGTTCATTGCACAATACTTCATATTATTAATCAGAATTATGTCACAGGATTATTACTTTGCTTAATAATGTGTTTAATGTAAATTTAATGTAAAAGATCCATGATCGAGGCAGTCAAAGCTCTATTAAAATCCTTTTGCAAAGTTCAGCCACTGCATTAGTAGCTTTAGGCTAATAGCTTAATGTTAATTTGGATTCTAATCTATTATTTTGCATGATAGTTAATGTGTTTTTGTAATTAGATTTTTTTTTAAACAAAGCAGGAAAAAATCATATGGGTCAGAGTGCATGACTGTCATTAACTACAGTGCATTTCTGGGACATGTATAATCATAACACAACTTCCACAGTGAAACAGGGTAGCTTATACTCCAGTCAACAACCTGTGTCTCATCCTGCAAGAGGAAAAAACACATAACAATGAAGTGATAAATACCTGCAGCTGTTCACACATACTGTTCCAATTTAAAAGGTTCCTAACCCTCTTAGCTGGTTCAGAATACTAATTTACATATTCCTCCCTAACTCTGGTTCAGACAAAAATGTATTAGGACTAGTACATCTCTGATAAATTCACTTCACTCCAAATGAGAGTTTGAGAACAATTATTTTATGATATGGTAACCTCCAGGAAAAAGGGCACAAGTCTATCTGGGACAAGATAGATGAACATAGCATGCTTCAGAAGTTATGGAAAAATGAAGGGCCATAATAGTAAGGAGATGCATCTGCTCTTATCAGCTTCATTTTAAATTCATAATGGAAGTATATTAAACTTTAAAAAGTGATCTAGAATAATTAGGTATTATTTTCTAAAATTCTCTTAAGATTTAAGTTGGTTTTCATTACGGTAAATTACTGTAAACTAAAAATACAAGCTTATGATCTAAAAATCATTCTTCAATTCAGATGGAGGTTTGGTATCCTTAGAAAAAGGTGAAAATAAAAAAGATGAATTAAAGCAGCATTTGTTTGCTCTTATTTAATTAAATGGGGAATACGTACACACTGCTTAATTTTTATCTTGCCTCTTTGGCCATATGGCCAAATCTTGCTCTTGTCAGCAAATTTTAACAAATTTTCTTCTTCTCAGTGGATTGTCCTACTAAAAATACTGAATTATTATTTCACTTAGGCTCTCTGATATAAATCACAGAGTAGTCTGACATACCTTGAAAATGTATAGCACTAACGGTACAGAAAATAAAAAAGTTTCACTTCTTGAGAGCTCCAAATGCATGTTTTCCCTTAAAAAAAAAAAAAAAAAGTACAAGAAAATTTCTAAAGTTATAGGCTTGTTGTTCTAAAAGCTGTATTCTTCTTATCAGGACATTAAAATTATACAGGAGACTACCAAGAAAATAGGAAAATAAACAATCCAAATCCATAGGACCCAAGATGTTACACCAAACTGAAGCAGAATCCCAGTGCTGGTGAAAGTTTGCAGCCAGACAGACAAAAAACGGACATTATTGACAGTATAAAAAAGATAATTTTAACATGAGACTTAGGAAAGTAAGTATTCCACTAGTCATTTCAATAATTATTATCAGTTGCCTGATGGTCACAGTCTTTCAGCTATAAATGTTTGCAAGAAGGGGAGAGAAAAATGTCTTCTGTAATACTCTGACTTATTATGCAGATGTCAAAAGTAATTACTTAGATCAGAAAGCCTCCAGAAGTACCTTTGGGATGGAAGAGCAGTCTTGGATATCTTGTCTTAACTGGTTTTAAGTTCCACAATCACAGACCCACCCCAGACTATTTTGTAGGGTTGCAGTTTTTCTCTGCTGGTTGCAGCAAAGGTGTGAGATTCCCTCTTGGTCTGTGTTCCAAGCAATCTCAGCACTTCTGTTGTGCTGGGAGTCATCTCAAGTCCTAAGGACTACTGGCAAAGTTCTCCTTTTCTAGAGCTTGTAGGTTTTCTGATGTTGTCTTTCACTTCGAATTACACTTTAAAAGTATTTTGTATTGTACACAATTAACCACATAACAAATCCAGTGAAATAAATATACATCATCCAGAAAACCATCTTGCAGACAAATACTTCTATAAAACTGAAACCTGAGCAGTGGCCAAAGGTTGAGACAGGGTAAAAATATTCCAGAGCTAATTGTGCAAGTTTACATAAAACAGAGTTAGCATGGATATACTGTAACTTAGTCAAGCAATATATGATTGATTTATTATATTGGAATCTATTAAAAATATTCTATTGCAGTTTAAATCCATATAGTCATTAAATATCTCTGAAAACACATTCTCTACTGTCACTATATGATATTCTTGACAGCACATCATTTTTAATGGTACCATTATAAACAGGATTCCTAATGGCTCTGTTTAGTATGTAACAGAACTGGAAGTCAGTAATACACAGAACTGTATTCAACATAATCAGATAACAGAGCACTGCAGAAAAGATGAGTGCACAATTAATAGATGAATAATTATTTTATGTAAAATGAAACACATTTTAAATAGGGTGTCAAATAGGCATTATGATGGAAAAATGGAACAGTGGAACAGACTTGATGTACATTACTTACAAGTACAACATGAACTACTGGTGCTGATATATGATCTAAACAGGAGATAGGAGAGGAAAGATTATGCCCAAGGCTAATTGCTGTGATAATGCTGGTTTCCAATTGCAGCAAACTGTTATATGCTTAAAACAACTCCCCAATCCAGTACATGTGCCTTAAAAAATGATTTCAGATTACCCTTGCTTTTATTTGTGATCCTTTCTAATAACAGGGCATTCAAAGAACAATTACTCACAGCTTTTGTCCCTTCAAGTGGGGTTAATCATTCCTTAAGTGTCATTAGTCCTCACCTTCACAGCAAGGAATTCGTGAATCTTAAAGGACCTCAGGAACATTAAACTTTACCTTTACTAAGGACATGAAACCCATGTCCTATTTTAGCTACATAACAGGCAAGACAGATTTACATGAGGAAAAAAGGAAAGAATTTTCCCAATGCAGCTCAACCCCTCTAACAGTGGAATGAAAAGGTCTCCTGACTCTCCATAAAAACTAACGGGACTGTAACAACACTCATCAGCACAAACAGAATACTCACTCCAGGTACCTTGTCCCTACAAGGCCTAGAAGTTCAGGAAAAAGGACTAGTAACTGAAAACAAGGCTCTGCAATTAGAGTCTCTAACTGATCTCTGCTGCACCACAGACACATTAATATAAAGCCATAGGGCATCTCTGATTATTTCTCATGATATATAAAGTCATAAATTGATATTCAGGGAGATCATAAAAAAACATCCTGTAAAAGATTCATATTCCTTCACTACAAATTGTTCCCTACAATGTCCTCTGCATAAAGTCTTCTCTAAGCTCTAGTTTGTACAAGGCCTCGTAAAGAACAACTTTTCAATAGCTGATAGAATTTTGCAGGAGAAAAAGCAACTCTTAAGACAGAAAGGTCCCAGTTTATTCTAAAATACTTTATGCCACTGATCTATTCCTCCTTTTCTAGACTGGAGCTGATTCTCACCCAACTGCAATGTGGAGCAGCATCTTTCCTGCCCTCGGTGGATTGCCCTATAGGGCCACTGTAGCCATAGCAGGTGTACATACCTTCAGGTGCTCATGTCTGAAAGAATATTTGTGCATGCATATACAAATATTATGCCTTCCAAAGAGTCTCTAGTGCTTGGGAGAAAGCCTAAGTGGAGTTATTAAACCAGGTCACCACAAGTTTAATTTCTTTCATTATGTCATTTATGGCAGTGCCATCCAAGAAGAGGAAGTGTCTATATAAGGCAATAAACCATTCAAACTGACAAAATTTATTACATACCTCTGTATATGTAAAGAGCTGGCTTATAGCCATACACAGATAATCAATTTAATAGTACATTTATCTGAAAGTATTAATAGCTGCGTATATTTGCATACTTGTATGGTTTTCTGTGATCTGCTCTTATTCAAACAAAAATAAGGAAATATAGACTTACATATAGAGCATCACCTTAACTGGTACCGATATGTTACTCCAATTTTTCTAAAATAAAGAAGATATGTGATTGCTTAAATTGACTGTAACATGAGGGAGCATTTATGTTTTGGTGTATGAGCAGCATGTGACCATTAAGACTGAATTTTATTTTTTTTTTTCCTTTTCTGATGTTAGAAAAATACCCTTCTATGTAACAAGAAAAACATATTTTCCCCTTTCACATTCTTTACTGATTATGTAATAAGACAAGATATAGAAAAACACGTTAAACCTGAGACTAATGATATTGGGAATAAGTAGGTAAAAGTCCTTTTGTGTCAGTACTTTTCCCCAAACTACAGCCAGGCATAGCTCCGTAAGTTCTGTTTGTCGTTTTGGCCTTACTCCCCAAACATTTTCTCCCCTCTGCCACATTAACCATAACTGATATGTGAGAATCTCTGCATTCTCACTGGTGTTATTACTTTGCACCATTACTGAATGGCCTATACAAATGAAAAAGTACTTTATTTATAATATAAACAGTATTAAAGGTACTTCTACTTATTTCTACTTTTCTAAAACCAGTGCAAAAATTTTCGGTACAATATAAAATACTATTTACTTTAGTAGTCTAGTTCTATCAGTACCACCAGGATTTTATGGCTAACATGGCCAAGGATAATAGCCAGCCCGTGCCTTACCTCAGCTGAAATCTGTCACATATGTGAGGGCTATAGATCAGGTCTGAAAGTTTTAACAATCACATATTAGAAGTAACAGGGACTTTGATAACCATGGAGACTGAGATGCAAGTGTTGAAGGTATAGAGAGGTAATATGGTAAGAACTGTGCTGTCCTGCTTGTGCCCAAAGAGGTCTGTTGCTCTCTGAATAGAAAGGTGGTTCTAAACCAAATTTCCCCCAGGATACTGCTGCTAGATACTCCTCAGTGTCAGAGGCTCACTGCCCAGCAGGAGCTCACTCTGAGCCAGGTCTGCAAGAGCAAGGCTCTGAACTGTTCAAATACCACACAAGGTCAAGCACTAGGAAAAAAAAATCAGTTCATGGATGCCTCTAATTTCACAATCCACAGAAGTATCAACCTTAAGACAATGATTTTTTAAAGTTTTAGATCCCTAGCTGTAAAATGGGATTACATCCAGGGCTGCTCTAAGGAAACATTTCATCTTGTGCATGAAGGTTTTCACTCTACAGTGATAATTTCTACAGGAAAACCCACCAGAATTACATTTTGTCAAGTTATATCAAAATTCCAACTTTTTTTTTTTTTTTGGTCAGAATTATCGGTTGTTAAAACAATCTGAAATAAACAATGTATAGGAAACATACCTGACTGAAGATTGCATCATAACACATATATAAACAATATAGCCAGAATTTGAATAATAGTTTTTGAATGCTTGACTTTTAAACCTTAATAGCACTCCTCTGGTATACACCTTTGTTGCATTTGCAGTATGTAATAGAATGACCTTCATCCATAGCATCCTTGTAGTAGAACAGAAGCATTTACTATAGATTTTGTTATAAATGCCTTAATGAAATTCTAATCAATAATACTTCAGAGAATGGTAAAGAAATTGATTTCATAGATAAAAGGAGATGTTATTATCTCAGTTCAGTAACTATGAAATAGGAAGATGAAAAAGTCTGTTTTCCATATTAGAACTGAGCACAGCTGTACAGTTATATAATAAAGTATCACTTGTATCCATGGCAATAGGGAATAATTGATGCACCACAGTTATTTTTATAAACCCAAACAAAAAAAAAATCAACTGGAAATTTCTTTGCCAGTTTCTTGGCATTGTATGTTTTTTATCTGTACATAATGTACAAATTTATAATCTGAATACACTCACTGATCTGACTCGTTGAATAAAACATGCTGGGTTTTGCTGCATATTAAAGAAGATGGAGATCTCATATCCTACAATCAAGTCTTTCATGAGAGATCTAATGAAAAACATTTCTCGGAATAAGATATATTGTTAACTTAAATTCAGATTTCATTGGATCTGGGATCAATACACCATAGGGATTTTTTTTTACTGATTAAAATGTTTTCAGCTGTGCTACAGTGGTATGTTTAGGGATATTTTAGTGAAAGTCAGTAGATGTCTATAATGTAAAAAATCTAATGGAAACCCTATAGTTTAGTATATATTGTCTCTTAGACCTCCCCTGATAGCTTTAAATCTCTTGGCCCTTCTTGAGTAGGACTATGCCAAAATACATACTGTTTTAAAGGAAGATCCATACTTACCCCTTGAAATAATAAGAGAAAAGACTATTGCTAATATTTGGGAATAATTTTAGAAATGAGATATGCACCCACTAGACAACTAAAAGAAGGATCAGATGCTCTCATGGGTCTATAAATAACAATCTTGTCTACAACAGAAAGAAAAGAAGTAAATTTAACTCCTCTTTCCTTCCCAAAAGCAGATCCATTTATTCAAAACAGTTTGCATTTGCAATAACCTGTGTCTACTTTACTTGTAAGCAACTACAAAGATAACATGTTTTGCTGTAAAGACATGCATTCCATCAAATGCAAACCTCATATTTTCCTTAACATATTCTGTTGCAGGATAATTTTTCAGTATCAGTCAGATGACCAGGGCAACAAGAGTTTTTGTGGTAAACCTTTTTGATTTCACTTCTTTTAAATTTGTTGAAGTCAGAACTCCAATTGTTGTTGGAAATTCAAGATGAACCATGATACTTGCTTTCTGTTTTTATCCTTAACTGCCTTCTGAGAATGATTAAATAAATTCCATCTTCAAGACAATAGAAAGGCAAGATCTCAGAACTTTTTGTTAAATGATAAAGCATTATAAATAATCCTTCACAAATATTCTCTGAAGTATATAGAACATTTAACTATGTATTCAGTTCTTTATTTCCCTTCTTTGCACAACATAGTGTCATCACCTTTTCTCATTGCTTTCAGTGCTTCTTTTCACTTTCCCCTTCCCTGGTATCTAGGAATCCTTTGCCTGAATTATCAGAAATACATGAACACAAGTTATTTGCTTTTCAAAGGTTAAAAATGGGTAGTCTCTTAGAAATACCAGCTGCTGTTGTTTATCAAGGATTCTATTATTTTGGAAACTCTGTATCATCATTTGCTTGAGAAATAGTCCTGCTACAAAATTTTTCGTGAGATCAGCCTGAGAGAGCCTTTGAATATTTACAATGGAAGCAGGCAAGGATGCAGATAAAATCCACATATCCACAAGTTTAGATGTTTTCTCCATCCCGGAATTTACGCTTATCTGTCAGTTCATGGTAAGTGGGATTGACCTGGGCCCTGGGACAGCACCAGGTACAAGCTACACTACACACACATACAGGCACACTTTTACCTAATATAAACTACTTTTAGCTGTAACTTACCTTCTGTGATTCAAAAGTCACAGCCACTTAATATAATCCACTTCCTCATCAGCTAGTGACTATTTTTAATTCTGTTTATATTTAATGATAGCGTCTAAAAATAGTTCTTCTCTATTATTTTATCTTTTTAGGCTATTTCTTCTCCTTCCCTCCCCTACTATATCACAATGCCTTTTTGTCTGGGGATACTGAACAGGGAATTAAAATGCATTATCAAAAGAAAGGTTGTGGACTGTGAGTCAGCAAGAACAAAAGAACCAAATGCATCATGTAAAAGCTAATAATATTTAGATAGGAAACCCAGAATTTAGCATTTTCATTATATTTTTCAGTTAGCATGAAAGTTTAATCTTCCACTAATCATTTAAAATGTAAAATAAACAGGGCTCTCAGCATATCACAGTCTATACTCAGGTCCCCAGGAGAGCAAAAACCTAACAAAAGAAACCTAACAATATGATGCTATATATTCTGAGATATTGCCATTCAATCTGATTTGCCACATGCCCATACATTTTAATGCTGACTTCATTATGAAATCTCTTCTTGATTAATCATTGGTGAACAATGACTAAATTGCACTCCAGCATGAGCTTGAACTGGGGCATTGTTAGCAGCAACATCCATTTGAAAAGCATACCAGATGGGCCAAGGAAAGGTCAGAATGGTACTACCACAGTCACAGTGGACAAAGCCCATAAACCAGTGGCAGAAGTAGCTGAACTGAGGTTACAGTAGCTTGAAGAACACCCTGTGAAACTGTTTGCATTCTACTTTTTTCCTCCAGTGCGTGGTAGCTTGTTGCTTTTGTGCTAAGGCTTACCTTTCCATTCTCCAACAGATGTTTCTTCTTAATTATCACCTACTTAACCCTCGCTTCTGTGGAAGAAAAGGGGTACTACCATTTTCCCAATTTATAAATAGACAAACTATCTCTAAACACAGACAACCAACACATATTTCCAAAACAAAGAATTCTGCTAAGGGGCTGAAGTACAAACCTGCCCTGAAAACTTCCACAACTGCCATTTCAGCGTTGTAAGTGCCACAGAGCATTCCTGATCCACCTGGAATTTTGACGGGTCTTCCTTGGTTTCAGCGTTATCTCACACTTGAGTTTGGTCATGATTCTCTGGGATAGCTCTCCCAAGTGTCTTAAGTTGCTCAGCATATTTGGGGAGCACCTACTTTGTCTCTTCCTGTGCAGTGTCCAGAACCCTCCTCAGACTCACTCAAGCAGTGGGTAATGCAGAGGAATTGAAAACCAGGACAAAATACAAGGAACCCCATACAGAGTCTCCTCGGACCTGCTTTAACCACTCAGCAGGCCACTGTCACAAGTGGTAAGCAACCAGACATTCTTAGTCCAGGCCTGCCATTTGTGGTCTTTTTTAAGTGACCATCTACAAGTTCTCTGTTTAGCCACACTAAAATAGTACTACTACAATGTCTCTACATTTCCTTTAAGTTTACATGCACATGCCTCCAAGTATCTGATAAAAACTGCTCGTTTATTGACACTGATCTGTCATTTGAGTGAATTTTAAACTAAACCATCACTTAATATCGGCTTTTTTAAAGCGCAATTAGAATTTGCATAGCATTAGGATGGTCTATTACTACACTACACATACATCAAGGTTAATGAGTTCTGGCAAATTGATATTTTGAAGCTACTAAACAAAACATCATAAAATAACCTTATGTTTGACACATTAAGACAAGAGGAAAATTCTCACAGGCACATTGTAATACATGGCTTCTAAACATAATTTTTTTTTCTTCTAGTATTCTGAACACAAGTTTTTCTGCCTTCTGCAACTACCTTTCTTCACCTCAAATTCTACTTTATGAATACATTAAAAGTGGCTGGTAGACTGGATTTATTTTTTTAATGCTTTTGGTTATGTCCAGTGGCAGAGTCTGCATGTACACTGAAGTATAGTCTGAGATGTTTTAAGAGTCTTGATCTTGTTTCTGCAATACACAACAGAACAGCTTCATATATACAACCAAATTAGCTACTGAAGCTGTACAAAACTATGAAGAAACAATTGGAAAGATGCATTTTTCTACTAAGCTATGAAATTCTCACAGCTGAGTCATGCCAGTTACAGGACAGGAAAGATTAAAGTTTCCCATCCAATAGCTTGCAATTTAACCCAGTATATGTATTTTTGTTGCATATATTTATGGTCCTTAAAATAATGCAGAAAACAGTGAGTATCACTGAGATACTCCTTTCTTCCTTGCTCAAGGGCTTTTCCAGTAACAGCAGCACACAATATAAAACAATCGGGTTTGTTTTGAATAAGGTTAATGTCCTTTCGTAGAAGATCACAAGAAGTCCAAGTCAGATGTTGAATTCATAAGCAATATACAAGGGTCATCTGCAAGACTGCAATAATCAAAATCTTATAAAGGAAAGCCACAGCTGTACCAACTTCATATCCAAGTGACATTCAAATTTTGCACATAAGAGTTTTCAACAATAAATAAAACCAGCAAATTACTTTTCAGATCTATTTCATATTAAGGAAGTATTGCAGCAGCTGTGGAAATTGTTATAATACAGAATTTCAACAAAACAGCTTCTAGGGTCACTCTGCTCTCTGTAGTGCTGACTGTAAAAGAGCCATGCTGTACTTGCTTGAGATCATCCTATCCTTGTGGTAGCAGTGCCATCTGTATGAACCACCCTCACCCAGCACTCATCTCACCCAGTGCTCATAAGGAAACGCTTTGACCCTCCCTACCCTGCTTACAAATGGTTAAACTCACACTCCTCCAGAGCAAACTAAAGACACATTGTCTGTGTCACATTGTGCTGAAACTACAAAAAGAGAGAACCCCTTCCCTGCAAGTTCACAAGCCAAGGAAGGTAACACTACACAACCTCCCTACACTTACTCAAGACAGGGGTAGCTCTCAGAGGATCAATACGTGTCTGTGAGATTTAGCTGACGATGGGGCCCCTGCTGTAGGTCAAATGACTTCCTTACATTTGTTCTTCAGAGGAGACATGACACACTCCTCAGTGGAACATAACACAAGGTCAAATTCTTGTAGCCCACACTTTGGGCTCTTGGTCTCTTTTACCTGATGAATCAATACTACAGAACAGCTACCTCTGGTTTCTGTGCTGGTTGGGCACTACCACGTGGATTGTCTTCAAGGGGTACCCCATCATTCATCCCTGAGTACAAAACATTCAGTTTTGGGCATTACTTCCCTTTCCCCAATTTAAATCTACTTTTCAACATGGCATCCTCATGTCAGACAAGAGGAGTCTGGTTGAGGTATGGCAACATCATCTCTTTCCAGCCCTGGCAGTATGGACAGAAAAGGACATCTTTCAAGTTTCCATAGTGGTAGAAGTCCCAGGGAAGAAAATATTTTAGGTTTATAGAAGAGTAAATAATAAATACTTATGGTTTAATTTGATACTTATTGGTTTAAAGAATTGCTGACAGAAAAATATGGGAGGTACTTGAGGCATAGAGAGTATTAACTGGACAGGGGGCTGCAGGAAGTCTATAAAGTTATCAGAGAACTGACTTGTTTGTCAGGAATTTTTCCAGCAAGTAAGTGGATATTCTGTACTTCCATCTACATCTCATTAGCTGTGTTAGATCATTCTCATGAGTTGTGACTATTTAATATCACTGCCGAGCTTCAAACAGCGGCAAAGTATTTGGTGTTTCAGGAATTTTCATGGTTTTGTGCTGGCAGAGGCTACTTACTGTGGACATAGTGCAATATGTCAACTATCTTTACGATTTTACTCAGCTCTCACTTTAGAACCATTCAGTTGGTAAATCTTACACTGCAGGGAATTTATTTCTGGAAGAAGAGTGATTGGTGAAAGGCTAGATGAGGATATTATGGGAAGTTTCTTTCAAGGTGAAGTCTTATTAATAGACCTTTTTACACAATATAAATTTTATGGAGATAAAAAAATCATTAACTGGTTAATGATTTTTCTATTTCAATTCCTAAACTGTATGTCATAATGAGACTTCTATAATCTGTGGAGTTTCTTCCTGCATGGAAGCAATTCCTTATATGAACTTAGTTGGCCTTTCAAAAATATGTTCTGTTTTCTTAGAAGAATAGCCTCACTGAATAAAAGTCTTAACATTAATAAGATAGGTATAAGCATTCTGCTTATGGCACAGGCACTGACATCTGATGACTCGGTTGTATATTAAAAACAGTTTGGGGGGTGTAGATTGACTGCGATTTTTACAGAGATTGCTTCTGTGTACTATTGCTGGTAGGCTATTAGATTTACTTTTTTATTATTTCTAAAGATTTTACAGAGTGCTTAGGAGAGCATTGTAGGTATAGAATCATTTCAGAGAGAATTTGATGGCAGGATGAATGTTATTGAACTTGTAAAAATCCTGTGAGTCTAAGTTTTCCATTCCTGATAAGTATGTCATCTGCATAACTGCACAGGCTTTGCAATAAGATTATTTAAAAACCTGTTCTTTGCAGCAGCTCTGTAAAATGTTGACTGTGTAAGGCTATATGTGCTCAGAGTTTGGAAGTGTGGATTTTTGGAAGTAACACTTTTCTGAAAAAAGATGAAAGGGGTGAATAATAAAATACCATTAGAAAAACATGACAAATTTAAATGTGAGCTTATGGCACTCACTGGCAGGTGGAAAAAAAAGAGCTACACAAGCTAAATAGTAGTGACAGAGTCTGGAAAAATGGGTTGGAAATAGTTTTTTTACACTGGAAAAAAAAATCACTGAATGAATACTACTTACTCAGCTAAAGCTATCAGAAATTTTTTAATTACTGCAAATTTTTAGGCTCAATTCTGGGCCAAATAAATCCTGATGGAAGACTATCTTACCACAGCACTACTAAGTAGAAGCAGCATGTTCAGAGTTACACCAACTAAAGACATCCCTCCATTTTTATTTTTTTTTTTAAACCTTAAAGAGATTTGGTTTAGGTATAATATTAGGGACAGGTGTTTACTTGGCTTATCAAATGCAAATATGTATTTGGTTCATATCTTCCACGAGTCAACAAGAATAGCACAGTCACAAGGCAATGTCCTACCCAAACTATGTAGCTGTTTACAGGTGGAAAGAATGGCTCACATAAATCTTTCTAGATATCATAATGGAAAAAATACACACAGGTGTTACAGTACCCAGTACCATTATGTTCCTCTCCTTGTAATTCCAGCCAGGAAACAGCAAGCTTCACCCTTGGAGAGACTCATAAATAGTTAAGTACCCTCTATCAACAGACGATAAAAGGGAAAACTAACCAATAAAACTACATAATGAACAACTACAGAACAAACAGAGCTGGAACACTCAAACACAGTCAAGTTATTGCCTAGGCTATTACAAGGATTTTACAGTAATATCATTTGATTTTCTAGCTTCATGGGAATTATATCAAAGGTCTTTTACTCTTTTAAGATGTGTATCATTGCTTTTAAAAAAAATCTATTATGAAGTCCAAGGTGGAAAGGAGAAAGAACAAAAAGTTGTTCAAGGTCATAGATAATAGTGTTCAGTAGCTTATTTGTAATACTTTGTCATCTTTCTTTAACTCCTGGAAGTCAAGTGATGGTATATTCTACTTCCTACACAAAGGATGCAGTACAGTAAAACTTTCTGTTTGTTTGCCACCATATCTATAAGGGAAGCTCAAATTCTTGTTTTTGGATGCAAATAGGAATTTGCACAGTTCAGGTTAAATTGACTTTGGCTTCATCTCACATCATCTGAAATCATACTGCAGTTCTCTGGGGCTTTTAGGACATAATTAGATAAATTCATAGATTAAGCTGCTCCTGGCAGCACTTGCTCTTCTGTGAATAGTAAACCAATTCCACAGCACATTGAAATACAAACTGTAGTTGCAATACCAAGTTGGCAATGCATCTTTGCTGTCAATTGTTGTGTGCCATATGGACCCACTTAAGCCTCTTCCATTTTTGGCTCTTGAAGAGAAGGCAGCCATTGTGGCCAGTCATGAGGTCAGTTTGGAAACCGAACGGCCCAGGTGCAAAAACTTCAGCAGGGACATCTGCATCCATGACTGGTTTTTTGGCTACATTTATCCCTGCCCATATTTAGACATGATATCTGCCTTCTTGTGTAATGTTACCATTTTCTGCCAAATAGAACCCAGTAAGTCTGTTCTAATTTGTATTGTAAGTGATCACAAAATTCACCCAGAATATTCTAATTTTTGTACCCCATTCTACTCTTATACTTCAAATACAAAAAGAGCTAACATGCTTTTTTCAGACTGTTTCTTCTATCAGATAACACACATAGAAGTTCAGATGAAATGTCTCACGAACTCAAATGTGGATATTAATAATCTGTTTTTAAGAAGTTTGATGCCAGCCACCAAGGAAAGTTGAGATACTCAGAGGAAAGATCAGAAGAGGAATTATAATGATATTGATATGGCTGCAGTCTCATACTTTGTACAAAATGCAAGTGCTTTATCCTTTGATACACAATTCTTAAAAAGGCTAGATAGATGCACATTAATCAAGCTTATTTTTTGCTCAACAGCATCACAATTAACAAATATCTACTGGATATTTAAATTATATTTCCTGCCACAATTCTCTGAGACACAAATAATTACACTGGTCTTTTATTTCTCGCTTCAAAAAATACCATATAAGAAATAAAAAAAACCCTAAACCACACACTTACATTGCAAGGCTGTAACACCATTTGAAGAGCAAACAAAATGTATTCTAAAGTAACTCATACATGTCATATACTAATACCATTCTGGGAGCACATTTTCTGTTTGTCACTCTCAAAATAAGACATCATGTTTAACCTTCAGTTTGGAAAAAGTACTGATAAGGGGTACTTGTGCAAAATCTCAAGGAAATCTGATCCACCACTATTGTCATTCAACTTCTATATTGTTCTAGCAGCATGCAATGCAGAAATCAAGGAATAGTGAATCAATGTCACCATATTTAATAAACACTTTACAAAATTGTTATTAAAAAAGGAATCTTTCAAAATATACAAAACCTATACACATAGATATATTAAGTCATATGCCAGAATCCTTGTGCTCTTTTTATTATAATATATAGTATACTTCTAGTTTCATATTATGCTGTGTTATAACTTTCTCAGTTTTAAAATGGATTAAACAAATCCTTTCTTTATTCTGAGCTGGAGAAAAACACATCTTGAATTCAATTCATCCTTGCCCTGCTTTCCTCTATCTTTTGTGCCAAACTGTCACACAAACTAGTTTTGTCACTTCAGTTATTTTTACTGATATAACATGTGTATATTGGACAAAATATCTACAAAAAATTCTGTCTTAACTCAAAAGCAAATAAAATTATAGAATCAAGGAGCTTTGCATAAAGCTTTTCAGGCTGGTGTAAGCTGCACTAAAATGAAGTTATGATAGCAAATAAAAACGCCAGTGGAGAGCTGCATCATGGCCAAAGTATCTTTCAATTTTTAATTTCACTTCAGAAAATAAGTGTCTTAACTCCCTGTTTAGGGTTAGCTTTGAGTCTCTGCAGCAGTGGCTTTACCCTTATCCACAGCCCTTCAAGAAAGTCATGTTCTGTAGTCTGCTGCCTCCAGAAAGAAACCCGCAAGAATGCTTTTCCTCCCAGGAAAGAAGTAAAATGAAGGTGACAGTCTGGAATACTGGTGAACTGGCAGATATTTCACATTGAGTCTTTGTCAAATGACTGACAACACATTTTACAAATATGTGAGCAGTGGCAAACAAATACAAGCCTTTGGAGAGCCCGAGAATTTATTTGTAGGTGTTTTATACCAAAGATATGGAATGAATGCATCCAGAAAATTATTTAGAATTCCAGACACACATGCTGCACTTTGATTGGCATCTCAATAATGCCTAGGAAACACACAGGTTTCTTTGCTTGAATTTATGCATGGATTCTGCCTCATATTAGTAATGAGCTGTTCCATCCCAGCCAGTGCATCTCAAGGCTCCACGGCACTCCTTCAGTGATTACAGTGCCACAGCTTGAGCTTCATGCTTTAAAACATCATTTAAGTGTGCAGCAATTACCCAATTCAGTGTCTTATATGGACTATGTATATGTTTGTGTACACTGTAGTGTGTGTCCTACTAAGATTCTTTTCCCTTTTGTACTAATAAATACATAGTAACTCCAGTCTTTCATTCCTCATTTTTAAAGAACTGCAACATGTCTCCCTTGTATTATGTCACAAAAATCAATAATATAACTTTTTAAAATGTAATTATCAATAGTTAATAAAACTGATATAGAAACAGTGGGATCCTGACACCATAACATGTTGAAATGCAAATACATTCAGCTTTATTGAGTTAATATCAATTGTAGCAAGACAAGTCAGCACAATTTTTCCAATTCAGCATACAAATGTCAGGGACCCCTCCTATGCTGCACACATGAAGATGTGTGTGAGGGCCACACCATCTCTACATTATCAGTCCTGCCAAAAGATACGGCTAGAAGCCAAAATCACAGCCTGTTCTCTAATGAAAAGAGAAGAGATATGATAAGAGAAGCCATAATCAACACCAAGCATGCTGACATAAATCTTTACAAATGCAATGCAAGTGCCTTAGACTTGTTCATTCTGTTTACTTCTAAGGTTTTCAAGTAAGCCTTCTTGAATCCATCAATTTCACACTGGCTTCAGACACATCTGGAAGTACTATAATGCATATTTATAAAAGCAGAGCTCACCAAAGTACTACTGGCCTTTTTAAGTTTCCTTAAAAACTAACTAAAAAAGTGAAATGCCTTATGGAATACTTGACATAATGTGCTTTAGTTACAGCCATGAGGCTGCTCTTTTTTTTTCTATTGTTCTCTTGTTACCAAATTATCAGCTGGGATTTTTTACCCATGCACAGTCAAACAATTGTAACCAGGAACTCTGCCTTGCCTTCCCCACACAATATGAACCTTGAGCTGACTTACCTGCATCAAGCTATTTGGAAAAACAAGATTTCTGTTCAAAGGCAGAAAAGAAAGATCAACTTATAATACCAATAATTTATGTCATGTTTCATTCTATGCATGAATTATACTATTTCTCAAATCTGCAAATTTACATTTGTCAAATCACTACAATGCCCCTTTGAGTGTTTCAAGCCTACCTATAACTGGGTAAACTAAGATAAACATCAAGTTGTTCCAAGTCTTTATAATCTCAGATTTAACATGGTGTATTTGCAAATGTTCATATGATAAATGTGTCCTATCTGAAAAGAAAACCTGGGAGACATGACAGTGAAACACCATGTAAATTTAGCTTTAAAATACCTACAAAGACGGTACTGTATTTAATCGCATGTATCAAAATAAAAGAGATTGCAGTGTTCTTAATCAGACCAAATACATAACAAGCTTAAAGGAAATCTCTCTACATCAGACTCTACAAAAGGATATGTCAGTACAAATGTAAAAGACTTGGGGTTTTGAGATAAGCCAGCCTTGAACAATAATCTTCTGATAAATCTCAAATTCCAGATGGTCTTTGTGGGTTTCAGACAACACCTGTATTCATACAGCATCATGATGAGGTATCTGGCTTATTTTTAAACAGTAAATCTCAGTAGTGGTACTGAGTTTTGATATTACTTAAAATATTATCTAACATATATATATATATTTTTTAAGACAACCATTGATCTCCTGTGAGAACATATCACAATACCCTCACATAGCTCTCAATATTTGCATGTAGGTATTTGTTAAGCAATACAGCATTTTAAAAGGGATTCTGCAATTTATCTAACCCTCTGCAAATGAACAAAATATAGTCTTACACTTTACTACTTCTGTGATAATATTATGGCTAAACAGTGCTTTTAGTCCAAATGCAAATCTCCAAGTATCCTTACACTAGAGCTGTTTTTAATTTTTTTGACACAAGTTCTTAATTAATTTAGCTTCTTGATACTTTAAGCTGTAGAAGACCAACTACATAAAAATGAGATGTCAAATCTTCCCCATTCATCAGGCATAATGCTATTTTCATCGTATCTTTATGAGACATCAGATATGTTAATATTTATGGAGTATACATGGAGGAATACTGCTAGAATTAATAAATAATAAAGCTAATATTTTTTGCAAAAATAAATCATCAGATATCTCATTATAAACTGGATGTCTTCAGTTGTAGATAATTTAGTACAGTAATAAATAACAGGAGAACACAGTGGTGATGGAATTATATTTCATTATTTAAAATATCTTGCTACTCATATAAGAATGCATCCTTTTGTGTTCAAAATCATGTAAATAGACAGGAATGGTTTAGAATTGCAGGTACTTTCAAACAAATAAAAATTAGGTTGCCTCTAACACACCAGCTAGACATTACTGAATAGGTGTATGTAACATACACCATTTCTCAAATGCACTTCAAAATCATCCTGGGATATATCTGTGGCAAGGTGTCAGAAGAAGTTTAGCCCATTGTTCCTATTGTCTAACAATAACAGCTTCTTTTATCTTAAAAAAGGTATTATCTTACATGTTTTAATATTGCCACTTTTGAGACTTACCCTTGGAAGGGAAATAAAGAATCAATACTAGGGAAGGGTTTGTGTGGGGGTTTTTGTTCTACAATTAACAGAAATTATTAGGTAGGACATTACAAAGGTCTTGCACACAATTTTGTAGCACCAAATGACTCATGAAAAACATGTAAGAATTAGGTGTATGTTGATACCTGCATTTAATACCATTAATAAGTCTGTCTCCTTTCTGTTGTTTCGACTCTTAAGGTTCACTTTTGTAAAATCAGTACACAATTTGATTTTGACCCAGAAACTGTACATGCCACACTCAGTATTCTGAGACGTGCTGTAGGAGTGATCCCTTTACTCTATAGTTTGGATTTTCAAAGCGTGCTGGAGAAAGCAGGTTGAGTTCTCATAGAAAGCCAGAGAGAACTGATGCTGAACTCCATCAGGCCTCTTCATTTGCAAAATCACAGTCCATTCTCCTTGACATGGGACATGTCTTCATTCTCTTTCTAATCTGTGCCTGGTATACATTGTACAAGTGTTAATTAACTGATAGTAACATCATTAAGAAAATGTTGCTATGGATCATTGTAATTCAGTTTCAGACGCTGACAGTGAAACACAGATATGAAGTTAAACCAGCAACTTGCTGCCAAGCATAATGGAAAGAGGAATATCAACATGAGGCTATGATTAAAACTCCACAATCTTTACAAGTAACTCACTTGCTTTATTTTCCTACATCTCTCTTCCTCTTTCTCTGGATTTCCTAATCTATACACAGTGTATGATTCTGAGATTTACACATGATTTTAGTAAATCACTAAGCTCATTCTGATATTGAATTTCTCAGCATGTGACTTCGTGAACTGGTTTTATGTCAAAAGCACATTAAAAAAAGATAAGCCCAGACAGCATTTTCATCTTGCAACAGATAAGTTAACACTGTATTGTTTAGTTTTCTGTGTCTACACCTAAGTGACAAGGCGATGATTTGTTTAAACATTAGGACTTTAGATATGTACTGATCAAATATTATCTAAGAGAACCTTAAAGGGAAGTGGTATATAAATCGATGTTTAGTTGATTAATTTACTCTAGAAATCAGAGACTTATGATACTAGAAGCGAAGATAAAGTAGAAGTCACACTGAATTATCCACTAGGTGAATTCCATTACATTTCCATGTCCACAAAATTAAAATCCTGACAACAGAAACAATAATGTTACAACAGGCAGTAAACCAGCACCCAGCCAGCAGGACAGAAAAAGAATATTATTCACTTCAGTTGCCATCGTTTTCTACAGTACCATGATAATTTACACGGAGAGGATGTTGTTCTCTGAAATCTACAAAATAACTCCCTTTATCTTCTCATCACCATTTACTTGGTTAAGGTTTGGTCTTTTTAGACTACTGTAATAACACTGTTGAAAGGAAATAAAAACGCATCACACATACACTGAATTTCAATTACATTATCAAGCACATGAGCCAAGCTTCTGTATCCAAGAAACAAAATTCTAAGCCAAGTTTGTATTTAGCAGAAAAGGAACAAATCCTGACAAGTTTTTAGTTCCAAGCTCCTAGAGATGTCCAATACTCCTATTATTGTTCTATGCAGTCCTCTTCTCAAGAATCCTCCCAGTGCAGTGGCTCTGAGGTCAGTTGGATAACAGTAACAGTGAGAATATCAGGGAAGCAGTAGAGAAATGAACAGAGTAAAAGTAAGCATTTTCCTTATTCTGCTGATGCTTTAAGCTGCAAACAATGTGATCACAGGAACTTCCAGAGCTACTTTCATTGCTCAGTAAGGTAATAAAAAGGGTCCATAAATACAGGTCAGAGCAGCTTTCTATTTTCAGCTTTCCTTTATTTGCCATTGGACTCAACCCAGCAAAGAGAGATGATGCAAAATATTGATTCCCACATTCAGAAGCTAGATTTGGCTTTTGGGATCTATAGTTTCTGTATCTTTCTACATTTGAGGCTCAGCATTGTCTACACTGAAATAAAGTTTATAGCAGAAAGCACGATTCGTTTTTTGATACTTGCTTGTCCTACAAGTCAAAAAAAGCATTTGAACCCTGAAAACAACTGTACATGTACCAATGGACATGAAGAGAAATTAACAGAGCAGGCAAAACACAAAGTTACCGGAATAAATGTTGTGGGACTGGGACTTTGAGCATTACACATCTGCTTCTTCCCATAAGATAAGATGAAGTACATCTTCTTTTCCACCTGCACATTGTGCAAAAATGGAGCTCAGGGGAGCACATATCCTAAAAAGACGAGTGACAACACCAACAACACGTCAGTCCTGAGAAATTTATCTAAAATTATTCAGAATTTCCCCTATGACCTCATGGCTAACATCTACAGATCACCAATATGGAATACAGAAAGAAACTGTACAGAAAAAAAATGTGTTTCTTATATACATGATGTTTACAGATATTACAGAAAAGATGACAAATGTATCTTGATTTTGTGAACAAAAATAGGCTATTTTGTGCATTTTTTAATGTAAGAATTCCGTGTTTATCCATGGTAAATATGCAAACATTAATATTGTAAGAACACGGACATTGTTTGGGATTAAATTAAAACCATTTGCCTTATGCATGCTCATTTCCTTTTTTACTACTCAATTCCCCTATGATGCCATCTGATCACTTCTTGAATGTCCCCTGTGCTTTTGCCTTAACAGTCTTGCCTGGTAGGCCATTCCACACGTTTGTGATTCTCGGCATGAAAAAAATGCTTCCTGACATCTGTTCTGAATTTGTTTCTCTTTAATTTCCATTTATGCTTCCTTATCCTAACATCTGTGTCATTGTGAAAACGGTAATTCAGACTGACGTTATCTGTGCCATTTAAGATTTTACATTCCCCAGCTAAAAGCTACTCATAACCATGTAGTGGTTTTGCACTTCCTACTGATAGTTAGCTTAGCAACATTTCCTAGTTCTAATTCATGTTTTAGGTTATGCTTTGGCTTTGTTGCTGTTTTTCATTCTGTTTTCATGCGCATTTCTTGCAAGTTGAGGGTTAGCACTGCACTCAGTGGGACATTTTTAGCCCATAGGTCCTTTCTTACAGCATAAGTCAAATTTGGCTCAATAAGTTTAATGGGGGTACCAAGAGGACTGTATATTATGCTAATTCCTGTTATGGTTTAAGACTGTACCCTCTGAAGCCCTACAAATCTGGGAGCTGGACAATTTCTCAATTGTTTCTTTCAATGGCTTTACAGTGGCTGGAGGACCAAACCATACTCAGTGAATATTACATTTTAATAATTTCCTCCCATTTTGTCCAGACAGAGAGAGAGAGACAAAAAGGATATTGAAATTACTCTGACAGTTCTCCCAAGTCTACATAAAAATCTAGGACTATTTTATCTCCTCCTTTAAATCCCTAAAACTGGGACTCAAGTATCTCCTTTCACCTGTTCTTAATAAAACAGATTAATTCCAAGAGATGAGCTATCAGAAAACAAACAAAGCAATTAACAGCGTGTTTAACAGCAATTAGCAAACAACTCCATCTTATATGGTTGATATCTATGATTGAGTTTAAAATATACTATTTCTAATACTAAAAAATATAGGTAAGTAAAGCAATATAGTAGCTGATATGGATTCTGGAGTAAACGTTCCTGTTGGAGAATATAAAACAACTATTGATCCTTTTTTCATGATAATAAAGAGGTATAATTCACACAGAGCTGTGTCTCAAGTCACAGCCAAAGTTCACTTTTTTGCTTTCAAAATACAGACATCATATTATTTGAAATGATAAAGAGATTAGCAATATTTTATGTATTTGCCTTACTTATTCTTGACTGTTGAATTAGTATCTCTAACGTGTCCCAAAGGTGCTACTGAACCATGAGAATGGTACTGCCTAGAAAGGTTCAAAAAATAATTGTCAGCACTTAATCACCCTGCATAAACTCCCCACAAAGAATAACACTTACAGGGAGTATTTCTGAAAAGACTGAAAAATTATTTTATTTTATTCCATCACGCTAACAGAGTGTTTTGATAAATACACCCAGATACCAAGAAGATCTGAATACATAAGTTTGAGGGTTTCTCAAATTCGTCACTGTCTTTCTGGGCATGAGCAGATAATACACTTGAAAGTATTATTCAACATAGTTCTTATAACAGTAAGAAAATGAGAACATACTTAAAGTGTGTGTTCAGCCTAACTGGGTTAACTAAGGTTATTTAAATGAAAAACTCCCTGCCCATCATTCAAAAATTGTTTATTCTACAAGGTAAAAGAAAAGCTAAAGGTGACATTAATCTTATTTCCTAAAGGATTACCTTGATTCATTCAGCTGAAGTAGTGAGCTTTGAAATACCCAAATATGATCCAGCTTATGTCTCTAGAATATGCCTAATGAGAGTATATAAAAAAAAACCAACAAAATCATAAGATACTGTGCAAGTAAACAGGGTGGAGGTGTGCACGAATATGTGTAGGAGAGGAGACTGAATTTAAAAAATGAGGTATTCAAGAAGTAATGTGCCACCTAAAACATGTTTCATGTCAAAGTAAAACACCTACTCTTGTAGCCAGCAGAGAACTGCACAATCAACACACTAATGGGGGAAAGGTGGAAAAGGAAGGAACTGATATCAATATCTTTTTTAATAGATGGTGAGGAGAGAAAAATTTTCATCTATTATTTGCAGGCAGTGCAGATTCCTTCCATTTAAACAGGGATTGCCAACAGTAAACATGGCATTCTAATGCCTCCCACTGAAGAGTGTGAAGTTTTTTAACAATACTCAATATTTTAAGTAAAAAGAGGCAATTGTTTTATATCATGTCTTTTAGGTTGCTTAATTTAGGCAGGAGAAAAATGTGTTTTCTCAAAATGGTTGATATTCTGGAATGCAGTAGCAATTCCTGTACTTCCAAATAATTCTTCCTGTCTCACAAAGCAGGCCTGGGTTACCGACCCTGTTCCAAGTAAGCTTCTCTCCTGATTAAAAGGCAAGTTTCTTTCATGGTTATATCATTTTAAAACCTATTCAGATGTGATAACATTTTTGCTCCTGTATCTTGGCAACATGATTTATTCCGTTAACACTGAGTGTTACAGTCTGAAAAAGCAGTACCATCTGGGTTGAATTAATAGCCTACCCAGAAAAATAAATGAGAATGGGTCTGCTGTAATTAACATGTAGGTAAAGTATATTTAACAGATTATTATAATTAATATATCAGTTACCGATTTCATGCTAAACAGAATTGTGAACACAAGATACTAAGATTAGTTACCCTTTCTGTACATGCCTAGTAAAAATTCAATAGAAGAATAGATCCAAAGAATCAATAAAATTGACCTTAACATTAAAAAATTTGAAACAAAAGAAGACAACGTAGGGTATTATGAAATAGCAGTAGAAAATTACCAGTTTCATGAATTCTGAATTAACACCTGTAAAACTCACATGTGACCTTAAACAAAACCCACACCCACCAAAATGCTTGAGTGATTAATTTAAACACTGCTAAAGGCATCTGTCTATTTAGGTAGAGAGGGCAGACCTGTTCCTTAAAGCTGTCTTTGAATTACATAAAATGTAAGATACAATAGAAAGTCAACAAAAAGATGTGGATTTGATGAAAACATCATGGAGTGTTGTCACCCACACAACAAGAACACTGTGTTTTGTTGGTAAGCTTTTCATATGGCACAAATGCTGGTTAGGTTTTCATACGTTACTGAAGATCCAGTGGTTATTTAGCAACTTTCTCGACCTCTGTGTCCCAAGAAGAAAAAGTTCAACTTTTTATATAGCCCACAAAAAGCATTTACATTTATTCAGCGTTTTAGATGTCTTTTCAGTTGAACTGATATGACATTGCCAAGATATATCAGATAAATGACACATTCACAGTTACTGTTTGCGCATCTTTTTCTTTCTTGCTGTGTAGTAACAAATCCAGAAACTTGCATACAATTGAAGATTAATACATGAAACTAATGTTTTGCACAGAAATCAAATGTTTTTGAAAAAGGTTTCCAACTGCCCATCCCCAACCACCCCCTCCCCATCCTTGCATAATTAGGGCTTTTGTGTCTCCAGATTATCTTTAAACTCATGTTATTATAAATCTTGTTTATTACTGAAAAGACTAAGGGTCATTTGACAGTGGTGTTGGGCACATTACAAATGAAGTATATAGGAGAATCCATTCCAAAAGGATTGCAATTTAAACAGAGAAGACAAAGAAGAGATGAAGGGGGCAAATTAAATTCAAATGCAATTAGAGAGCCAGGGGAATTCCCTGCTTTTCTCCTGATTTTCACTTTATACACAGACACAAAAGTTAAATGCAAAACAACAGCAATATTTTAAAACACATTTGGGATGACAAAATCATGAAACACTTACAAACAAGGCTATAGATAACAACAAAAAGAAACCTAAACTAGACATCCCTAGCCAGCATATGGGTCCCATGGAATAATAAGGTATAACATTGCATTTAATTAGGTTAATATTGTTTTTATCAATCAGATAACATTGCTGGGACAGCAGGGAACCCAAAACATTAACTGGAACAACTTTCTGCTAGTAGAATTCCAGTATTCCCAATGCATATAATAGGCTGTGGAAAATGTTGAACACAAGACTGGCACATTGATCACAGGGAACATTTGGAGCTCGCAGGATTTCACAATTACAGAGCTGAAATAGAATGCTACAGTATTCCACAGTAATTCTCACCATTTAAATAATTACTGTAGCTGATTACTGTAGAATAGGAAGTAAAAATCATCCAAAGAGATAATTACAGGAATGGCAGAAAAAGTTTCAGAAGCTTCCATGTAGAAATTAAGATGAAGGGCAACACTTTTGCATTTCTTTCTATATTCATGTCAACTACAATGTTGCTGTTAACGTTCTCCAAGACTTCAATTTCCAGCTCCAAGAGATATTCCAAAGTAATTATATTCCAGTTTAATCAAATTTGCATTCTAATGCAAAATGGCAGCAGTATTGTCACATGGTATTGTGCCAATAGATTATCACATTTAAGGTCTGCAAATTTTTCCTTTACATTACTGAAACAGCCATTAGGACTTTTGAGAAATACATTCTAGGATTTATGTCTTGCTCTAGAACATCTGGTATTAGTCTCTGACACAAGTCTAAACGAGGTGGATTTCCAAAGCTGTAAATCCATGATTCTGGAACCCACACAGACATTTCTGAACTAGTAGAAAATATACAGTGGCACTTAAGTGAAAAGCAGTTTGATCACTAGCAATTGTTCTTGTGCATTCTCGAAGTACACTAGTGTTGCTAAAAATTGGCATCGGGTTTCTCACTTTCTCTACATTTATCTGCTAGAGATGAAGATTTAAAATAAATAGTTTAGAATTTTTTTTAAGTTTGCCAAAATCATTTTTGCCCAAATTAGAAGTTAAAAGTTGGCAGAAATGCCACAAATCACTATTTTTAATTGTCTTGATATACAAAAACTATCAGGAAGGTTGTATAGGAATACCCCTTTGACACTGGTGGGAACTTTAACATATTGTCACCACTGTAATACAGAGTCACTATCCTTAGAACAGAAGATTAGGGAAGCAAGGTCATATCTGATAGGAGTAAGATGCAAGGTTTTGGGTGAACAGTTGTTATCAAAAAAACAGGCCAGGATTGACTGATCCAGAAGTCTACAGCAGCAAAGTGAACACAGGAGGAAAAGAGAACCTTAAAACACCAGTGAACAGAGCTGTATTTTGTCCCTTTGTGAATTCCCATTGCAAATAATTGATTTCTGCCATCAAAACCTTTCAAGACATTTTAAAGGCATTTTTTTCAATCAGGTTTTATTCTTCATTAGTAAGATAAGAAATAGATAGGTAATATTTATAACAGTATTTTCTTTGACAAAATACTGAGAGGCACACTCCTGTTCTTAAACAACTCATTAGCCAAAAATCAGATATCTTAACCTGACAACTTTATGCAGATCAACTGTTTGTCCATAGTCAATATCACCTAAAGAAGTACCTTCTAATTCAAGAACAGAAAGGCTGACATTACAATATGATCCACATAACACAGTTCCAGTATCAATAAAACAAGTTATGACATAACTATGGCATTTATACTACAGGAGTATCAGTAGTCCCTCCCTATACAGGAATTGCAGTCCTACTGAAGCAAGGGCAACACACATCTAATGAAAATTAGATTTATTCTTCAAAAGACATCAATCTAAGTGAAAGATGAGAAGAGCAGAAGAACAAAATAAGGAAGCAAAGGATAACAGTGAAAGATAAGCAGCATGATAAACTTAGGTCACAGCACACAGCCTGCTTAAGTACCAAACGCTTATCAAGAGCTTAGACAGGCTTTGGTTAAGCACCACCAAGTTTTATGGCATTATTTTGGCCACTGGAGGGCTCTTGCATTTTTTTTTCCCCCGTAATACCTTGGTAAAGGATCAACATGGTAAATGTTCTTGTTAATAGAGAGCCCCTAGTTGGGACACAACCAACATGCCAGTACAAGTTCATGCAAATCAGGTTCAATTTACAGTGCTTTTATTTTATCTGCAATTAAAAGTTAAAAATAAAAAAAAGAAATTAAAAAAAATCCTCTCAAGTAAAGACTATCTATTTCTTCATAAATAGGACACCTTTTCAGAGACTCTCTTTTGTATGCAGTGGTAGAGATGAGATCTGTACAAAATACAAAAGGAATAAAGTATCAGTGCTCAGTATTATGAGGGCATTGCCCAGATTCCCTGTCAAGTCTCAGTTCTGTATAGGCAATAATAACCATTACTGGGCTTTTTGGATTTCAGTCACTGCTGTGACTCTCAATACAATGAATACAACACAGAAAACATTTTAAAACTGCTGATAAAAACCCTTTCTTTTTCCACCTTTGAAGAAGTGTTGGGAGACTTTCTGACAAAAGAAGGAAGTAATTTCAATGAAAGGGATAATATGAAGTATATTGAATGAGAAAGAGGATGGAGGGCAGGAAATACAACAATAAAGTTTAATTAAATTAAAGAACAAGCTCCAGCAGTGAAGTATATGCTGGATTTTATTTTTTTTTCCTAAGAACTGACAGAAAAAGTTTAACATAGGTTATTGAAGATAAAAATATAACTATTGGATATAATATATTGATGTTTGATTCAAAAGCTTGTGTTCCACTGAATACCTCCTCCTTTTTTAAACAATTCACTTTCTGTAACATAGTTGAAGAAACCACAAAGAGTGCAATACATGGAGGATCTAAACTAGCATCCTCAGAAATATGCTTATTTCAGGTCATGAAAGCCAACCAATGTCAGAGAGAATAAGGAGATACCGTTATGAGTAACACTGGCACTGAAACAGGTGTTTGAAATGAGAAGCCCTGCTGAAATCAGGTGCTTTACAGACAGAGACCTTATTAATCTGACAACATTTCATTTCCTCCAGATCTAAGGGTGCATGGGGAAGAAGGAGGTAAATACTCAGCGTAACTGAAAGAAACCACTAGTCACTTTTGATATTAGAAATCCAAGTATATTAAAAAATTATTATGAAGTTAAAGATCAAGGCCACAACAGTCTCTACCCAAAAATATTCCTTCACCTTTGCAAACCTCCTTCTTAAACCCTAAGACCAATATCCACACTGCTGTAATAGTGGCACAATTGGATTTTGTCCTTAGAGTCTGTTATCATGCACTGGTTTGGAGGGAGGCTGGATCTCTAGGAAACTCATCAAGCTTCATATAGTTTCACTTTTTCAGTTGTGTGATTTTCCCCACATGGTGTGAAAGAAAAGTTCTTGAACTACTTGTGATTTTGTGCTGACAGCATGACTTGCATTAGCCACGATAATACCAACACAGAAACCAACTGCAAGCAGAGTCACACACAAGTGACAGAACAGGAGCTGGTAGAATGCTCTCTGTGTTGTGGACTTGCCACCATAGAAGGAAAAAACCCAAACAAAATAAAACAGTCAGGAGTTCTCAGACTCCAGCCCTCCTGAGACTGAGACCCCCACTTAACACTGTCTGGAAGAGGAATAGGTACCAATCAGACTTGGTACCAGGACTAAGAGGCACAGAGGCAAACAGTAACCTCTACCAGCTTTGCCTGCCTACCCTTGGGATTTACAGGAGAGCTGCATTGCTAGTTGCCTGGCAATAGGTAAAAGCTCAGAGAGACAAGTCACTTGAGCTGCAATTGGATTTTGAAACTGACTGAAAAAAATATATTTTCCCATATATTTTAACTCTCATATTGGAATCGATTTACACACCAAGACTATCAGTTACAAAAGGGGATCATTTAAAGATTTGAGATTGTCCTGCTTCCTGTGCTTCACACTGCCCAAATTTGATTGTTCTCATTTCAGTAGCAGTTAACAATACAGTATTTTACTGTCAGTAATCTGGGACCAGCACTTGCTGAACTGCTGGTCAAAAAAGAAAAAAAAGTAACATTATAATTGAGCTTCTCTCAACAGAGAGTATCACAAACTATGTTTACAACACACCTGGCAGAAAATGAGTATTTTGTAGAAATAATGATTAATTCATAGATATGTGATTTACTGTCACTGTTTCCACTCATGCAACCAAAGCAGCACTACTGACAGAAAGACTGTCATACTATGGTTAAAAAAAAAAACCCACAGTGGTGAAGAGATTACTCCATATAGAATATCAAGGCTTTTTCACGTATAGCTTTTTAACAACTTCATTACTTTTCTTCATAGCAGAAGTATAATATTAGCAAAACTCTATAGAGCTATAGACTCCCTTTAGGAGTATATTACCTGCACTTACTATTTACAAATAGTAGAAATGTTTGGGGCATTTTCCAGTGTAGTTTACACTCGGGTAATATTTTATGTATATAAACACACACATATATATACATACATCTGTGTAAGAGATATGTGTATCTTTTTAAGAATACTTCAGCAGACTTTCATATCAATGTTAAGCTGCACTAAAAACTGAAAAGAGCTTTTATCTTTAATTGTCACACCATAAAGTTGGTTTATGCTTGAGTATTTTTCCTTAAAAGGAATAATGGTAAGGGTTAGACTAACAGAAGCCGAACATGTTGCAAAGGATGTAACAATTAGCCTAAAGAAATTAAAGCATCTTCAACATTATAGCCATAAACAAGTATGGGGATAACACTGTACACAAAACATCCTGTCACCAAGGTGATGTCACTGTTGAGTAAAAAAAAAAAAAAAAAAGGGAAAAAATAAAATACCTTTTCTGTACCTCATCATCAGGTTTCTAAACAATGTATTTTCTCATATTGTGACTCATATGAGAAAAACTAATAAAGCATATGAATATATGTGGTTTTATATGTATTTTTAAGCCTGTGGTACCAAGTTTCAATCATTGATCATGCTGTCTTTTCTCTGGCCTCCCACACAACTTGGGAACAATAGCTGGTAGCTACATCATAGCTGTACTTTACAAACCACATTCTGCTTGTTTCTTTTCAGATTTTGACTGGGGTAGAGTTGATTTTCTTCTCAGTGGCTGGTATGAGGCTGTGTTTTGGATTTGTGCTGATTACAGTGATGGCAATAGATATTTTTATTTTTTTTATTGCTGAGCAGTGTTTACACAGAGCCAAGGTCTCTTCTGCTTTTCATACTGCCACAGGAGACTAGGGGTGCATGGGAGGTTGGGAGGAGACACAGCCAGGGACAGGTGACTCCAACTGACCAAAGAGATATTTCAGACCATATGACATCTTACTCACTATATAAAGTGGGAGAGAGAAGGAGGGAGGAGGGACACATTTGGAGTGATGGCATTCATCTTTCCCTGTGCATGCCTGGAGATGGCTGAACACCTGCCTGCCCATGGGAGGCAGTGAATTTTTGACTTGTTTTGCTTTGCTCATGTGCGTGGCTTTTTCTTTCCCTATTAAACTATCTTTATCTCAACCCATGAGTTTTCCAGCTTTTACCCTTCCATTCTCTCCCTGACCCCACTGGTGGAAGAGAGAATGTCTGTGTGGGGCTTGGCTTCTGGCTGAGGTTAAACCATGACCTTTCTTCATTTGAAGAAATTAATTTTATTTCTGAAAAGAAGCTGTTCTTCTGAAACATACAAGTTGATTGTCCTGTGTTGTATAAAGACATCTGAAATCACAGAGCATGTCTACCTGTCTCCCACTAGATATCCTCTGGCAAATCCATATGTGCGTACAGAGCACTGGCTTAACGTGGAGCAGTATCACCTTGTGACTCAAGAGGGAACAGCTACCTTGGTGTGCACTGCAACTTTCAGGTTAGTTCAAGCACTCCTAGGACATTTTTCTTTCCCAGTGTGTTAGTTCTTTCTACTCTATGATATTTATTTATTTTAAACCTGAAGTGATTTACTGCCTTTTCCGCAAAATGCTGCTCCATGTTCCCCACTGCTAACTCCGGGCTCTCAGACCCACTAAATTCAGTTGCCACTAACAGCTTCTATTCATGTGATTAGAGCAACACTGCTAACCACTAACAAACCAAAGGTGATCTTAATAAAAGGTCTAAACACTATTTAATGTAAGAATTGACAGCTACTCACAAAAGCTTTGGCTTTACTTTTCCACAGCAGATGTGTTCTGCTGCTTCTCCTCAAGCCACAGGGAGCTAAATGCAGTCCTTCAGATGAGCTCTTTTAAGATAAGGATTGGTATTTCAATCAGGTATCTGAGATTTAAAAGGACTTTTCCATTTTTCCTGAAGTAGAATGCAAGTACTGTATTTTATAAGAAATTAAGGGTTAAAACTTTAGGAAAAAAAGGTGATGACCTTCATTCAGTTCACTTAGACCATTTCTAGTTGACAGGACCAGTGACATCTTGTAATACAAAAGAAAGCATTGAAGCAGCACCCTGGGCAAATGCAGCATTTAAAAAACATTCAAAGTTTTCAAAGGTTTCTGAAAACATACATTTCAACTAGCATATAAAAGACAAAGTGAATATCCTGTATACTCATGTTTTAGAATGGTATGTAAAGTTTTGTGTCAGCAAACAGGTACACCCAGGAATGTTCCAAAAGTGCCTGAGGCTGTGAGCAACTGACATTCAGTACACTCACAACATGCCAAACCTATCAGCTTATGATTAAGCTATAATATCTCTTCCTTTTTCTTGGTGGAATTACCATGATGCAGTTCTAATTAGGATCCCTGGTTTCTTAAGGTAGATTACGTACACATGACATTTTGTGCTCTAGAAAAGCCTTTTTGATAGACATGGTAGATTAGATCAAAGATTTTGGTCAGGAGAAGTGTAAACATAAACAAGGGTCATAAAAATAAATATTATCTGATACTTGTTAAAATTGAATAGCGTTCAAGTACGAAAGTATTGATAAAGTAAATTGGGCATTTTAATTTGTATGAATACGTAATATTTATATTTAACAGTCTATTTTTACAAATTATAAATGTACTTTAAGAATGTATATCACAAAAACCCTTATTAACTGTAACTATTTTGTTAGGCAGTAATCTGCATTTAATAATTTCAGTCATTTTGTAATTCAGAATTGTTATTTTCCCTTTTGAGTTCTTTTACTCCTCTGTTCCTCTCAGCTTAGGTTACTTTTTCAATGCAGCAAACTGTTGGGATATAATGGTTAAATAATGTGAAATTGCACTGATGCCAGTGAAATAAAAGCGAGTTTTACAAAACCAAGTTCCTTCCCTGAACATAATAACAGTAAATTTCTAGTGTCCTGTAGTGCAATATCCATTAGATTTATTATGTTGCAATTCCCAATCCCACTAGTTCTGCCTGAGGGTGAGTATATTACATTTCATCACAGTTTCATTTTCTCCTACAGATGAGAAATGGGAATGCTATTGCAGTTATGTAGAATGCATGTGTTAAATCTGATCTCTAATAAAATCAAACACATCACAACTCACAGCACTTTAGCACAGTGTCGGCAAAATGAAACACCATCTGTCATCATGTAGAGACTGCCTTATTGTAACACAAAATCAAACTGCTCAGTGTGAACATTGTTATTTAATAAATGGGTAAATGGAAACTGATCATTACGATCTTATTTATTTTAAATGACTGGTTAAAGCTACCAAAAAATGCATTATAACTTATCAATTAGATGTATGGACATTACACTAACACCAAGAGCAAACATCCACAAACCAAGCCAAAATTTTAAATGCCTTTGCTGAAAGAGTGAGATAAATATGCAAGACACACACTTACAACAAAGACCTGCCAAAACGTAGGCTAAGGATAGAAACCGATGAAACAAAAATTCATTGTCTGTACTAATGAGACAAAACCAGCTGAGCATTATGTTGTTAAAGAACAGCTACTTGTAGTGAGCAGGTTTAAAAATAAAGTGAACATCATGCACTGGTCTGAATGGATTGAAATTATATGGATTACTCATCGTCCCAACACAAGGTGCATTCCTCAGCTTCTACTCTGGCCATTTTAACACATATCAAAGTGAAGAATGACACAACATACTTGCTCTTAGTATGAATTAATCACCTTAAAGAAAAAAAAGCATTTGTCAACTAAGCTGTTCCTATTGGTAAGAACAGACAAAACAAAATTTCAGGTTTATAATTACAAGAACCTGGATCTGACAATTTAAATGCCAGCTTCTAGTTATAATAGCAAAACCAACCTATATAACAAAACACCAAGTCATTTATCTTCAGAAAGATCTTCACACACCAAGTACATAGTTTTCAAAAGGCTGTTACTGTATCTGCAGAGACAATAACATGTTCTGACAAAATCTTAATAGTCCCATTGCCCTCATATGGTATTTAACGGACCCATGAGCCTGGTAAGATGTCAACAGAAGTATCCAGTGCAGCAGTGCTGACACTCTGTGATGTCTAAGGGAGCAAACAGAATGCCAGTAAAATCTCACGTGTTTATGAATGTGAGAATTTTCTCCATCCCACTGATATTGTGTCATGACTTAAACAACCATTAGCAGTTCAGCAGAAATGCCCCATGCTATGAGTGCATTTGTGATTATTTCACTGATTTTGGCCTCAGAGGTTATTATATAAAACTTAAACTCTATCATAGAAGCTATCTGTTCAGCTTCAGATTTTTCTTCTTCAAGGCTTTTATTTTGGAATGTTTAAAAGCTTGTTTGCCTTTGCCTTAAAACAAACAAACAAACAAACAAAAACTGTCCCTTGTTCCAAAGAGGGTTTTTTTTTTGCCTTTTTGTTGTTGTTGTTGTTTTGGGTTTTTTGTTTGTTTTTTCAAATAGTTCATCAAATCTAGTATGTAAAATGGGTGCACACCATGCACAAAGACTCACTATTTTACAGTAAAAATTGGATCTATATGCAGGGTTATATTTTCTGTTCCATTGATTTGGACGGCACATGTAACTTTTTAAAAATGACAGACTGGTGTATATATAACCACAAATAAAATTCTTGACATTTAGGACATGAAAAAATCGAGGCACTTATTTCTTCTCTGGTTTGCCACATTGTTCTTAGGCCTCAAAACACAAATGTATGTCATACAGAAATACCTACCAGGCAAGACCCCAGTAAAACTTGGGCCCCAAGTAGTAAAATAAAAACAGTGAGCGTCCTTTACCCTGTGAATTCTCAAGGCGCTGCACGATATAGACATTTACCTACCACCGAAATGCAGCCACTTGCAGTGAGAAACACAGCAGCTGTTTAACAGCCCACATTAACACTGCACAGCAGTGAAGGACAGGCGGCGAGGAAGAATACCCTATTGAGATGAAAGTGGAAGGAGAAATTACAAAATCTAACTATAATTACCAGGGTTGGATTGAGGCCAGAGAACAGTCACTACAGCGTTTTGAATAACCACAATAAGTCTGCAGCTCGGTTTTATAGCTCAGCCAGGAGATGGCATCTCAATCAGCATTGAGCTCTCTAAGGCCATATTGGGACACTGCTTTCAGTGCAGAGCAAAAGGGAAATTAAGGAGGGAGAACCAGCTTTATGCATAGTTGTCACTGCTCTCGTTGGCTAAAATTAGATCTTGAACATTAATTTAACATAGACTTTTTGTGTTGATTATATCAGATTAGGAAATTATACAATCGCATACGAGGCTTTTGAGAACACTGAAATATTGTGCACACAGGGAACACTGATATACTTTCCGTATGTGCTTCATTTATTAAAGCACTTATACGAGGGAGCCCTTAGAGAAAGAACATCTTTCCAGGGAGACTCTGGAGGTTTGGTTGCTAGGAAGTTACATATGCTTCTGTTTTTAATGAGATTTAAAGTATCATGCATTATATATTATTTCCTACATTTAAGATATTCACCATTATTTGCATTATTTTGTACTTCATTTTCATTTCTGGCATATAATCTATCTGTGTACAAAATAGCTTTTAGAAAGAATTGCCTGAGAAATTCCAGAGAGGTTACATTTCATGTTTTTTCTCAAAAGAAGCTCATATAGCTTTTTCCTGTATTGACATGTCTGCTGCAGGCATTCCTTTATCAAAAATTTGTTTCTACCAATTGAAAAAAGAATTAATCTTGCCTTGTACCACAGTAACATTAATGTGGATTCTGTGTGCCTTCTATCCATTCTCTTCTGGTTTATATAATGAGGATCCTGCTAGCTTTGTTTGTTAAAACATCAGAATAGATGTTCTAAAGTCTGCCAGTTTTATTTCCCTTAAAACTACGAAGGTACTGCTTAAAGAGAAATTTTATAAGAACAAATCACTCAACTCCTCTTACCTTTAAACACTAAATAAAAGGACAGACATTAGACAAAAGAAATTCTAAACTGATTTAGTTTTAACTGCCCATCTTAGGAAAGGAGACCATTATGTAAATGTACAGCTTTTTACATGGCCTTTCTTCATTTACATAATAAGAGATGCTAATCAAAGGTCAAAAAATGGTACCAAACATTTCTGTTGAAATTAGAGTGTGATAAGGCAAATTATGATGTTAGTTTTAGCTTAAGGAACTGTTTTTCAAACCCACATATTTAATATTCAACAAAAATGATGGGGTGCTTTCCAGCAGTTC
The DNA here is from genome assembly GCA_035583135.1 of Lophotriccus pileatus. Lineage (NCBI taxonomy): Eukaryota > Metazoa > Chordata > Aves > Passeriformes > Tyrannidae > Lophotriccus > Lophotriccus pileatus. Next base: position 9,455,356 of record JAWWES010000021.1, read on the forward strand.
CTTGTACCAGTATTTAATTTCTACCTGCATTGCAAATGGAAACACATACAGCTATTTCAGGATTATAACTCTAAACACAACTAAACATGAATGAAAATACTAGTTGATGAGTTACAGTACAAGTTGTACAGATATCCAAAGTTCAATAGTAGATCACCAAATCCCTGTAGTATGGTCATAACTATCATCCATCAATGAAATCCTGTTCTCTTCCTCCTGTCCTTCACACTTCCCAAAGAAACGGTAATATCTCCTTTCTCTCCATTTCCTAGTGACACTACAAAGTACTTAACTATGCTGCTAAACTATCATTCACGTCTAGTTATCAAGATCTAAATGCCAAGTGAAATTTCTGCAAAGGGGGCTCAGCACAGCTAAATCCCTGTGCAGTGTGCATGCCTGCACCCTTGCAAGTTCTCAATAAATTGGACTCTTGAGCCAAGTGTTGCAAAGCTTTGGGGCTTACAGCTTAACACAGGAGGCCCCATCTTTAAACCGTCAGGTCCCTAAGGATGCAGGTATGAAATATACTATGATTTCCCCAAATTCTCAAAGGCAATTTTTAAGTAGTTTTTCAGATAACTAATGAATACAGACTGTTTTTTAAATAATGAAAAAATAGGAAGACAACTGGAAGAAAAACAGCCCCAACAAATTTTGCTGCTTAATTCTGTGTGCAGATTCACCGTAATGTCATATCTAAAGGATCCATGAATATAGGACTGAGTTTTAAGGTTTTTTTGAGGGGTTGTGATTTTTTTGGAGGGGAAGGAGGGTTGGTGTTTGTTGGGGTTTTGTTTTACAGAGAACATATATATTTGCATAGAGATCGCAAATACATGCAATGTTATTAAGTGACTAACAGTAATAATCAAATTAACAACAGAGGTTTTCCTGTGTTTAATTTTACAAGCTTCACACTAACAAAAGAGGCCTAAGGCACTAGAGTTTAACAGATTCAGCTGAAGTTGTCTCTACCATGGACATGAATGATACTAAGAAATACTTGAGTTTCCCTGCAATACCCATTTGAGCTACTGGGAACTTCAGGATTCATTCTCAGGATGAGACTAAGTCATTAACAAAGTTTGGATTGTTTTTAAGTACTGTAAATTAAAAAGAAACAAAGGCAGTTTATGCATGGCTGAGAACATTTGGCTGTCTGGGAGACAAGAATGGTCATTATTCCACATGAGGTTTTTCAAGTGAGGCAAAAGGAGATATACAGAATATTGTGGCCATATTTTGTCTCTAGAAGACAAATTCAAAATATAAGCTGAATACCAGCTTACTATAGAAATAGTCAACAAAACTTAATGAGATTTCTTAATGGAGCACTGTATGCTCCATTCATTTAAACTGGTGTTAATCACAGCATTTATAAAAATATTCCTTCCCTACACCCCATAAACTCTCTTCAATGCCTTCCTTCTCTACATCTTTCACCTGCTTCCACAGATGGAAAGTCCTCCCCCGATGTGGACAAAACAGATCATGTAATTTTTTTAATTGTTACCAAGAATCAACTTTTTAAAAAAATATCGACACTGCAACACTGACTAAATTGTGCAGCATATCTGGTGTCAGGAGGGTGACCTTCTCAGATCTGTGTCCCAGCACTGCTAGAGCTTGGCTGAGCAGTCAGTACCAATATCCTATCAGTGGCATTGGGAACTCCAGCTGTTCCTGGGAAGCATCCTTGTCAGCTGTCATCAATACAGGAAAAACTAGACAAGACATACAGAATAACTCAAGCCTTGAGGATCAAGACTTAACTATGTCAGTATTCTGGGATCCAGAGAGAGAATAAGAACACTTGGAAACAGGCAATAAATCTGGTTGTGGTTGGGGAGATTGTCAGCACAAAGTGCTGGTTTCCAGTCACTGGGCAAATTTGAAAATCTCAGAGGTCTTTCACTGGAGCTATAATTATCTTCATCAGCATGACCACCTCTGATGAAAGCATAAGAGTCACAAATCACTTAAGAGAAACAATACATACCATTCTAACTTAGGGGAAAAAGGTCTCAGTGATAACTGTGATGAGTTCCGGTTTGTTGGGTTTGGAGGGGTTGGTTTCCCATCCCCCTGCAGAAATCCTCAACTTGCCTTTCAGCTTGGGTACAGGTACTGTCTAAAGCATAAGATCCTCCCAACAGCAAACTAAGTTATGAAATACTATTACGATCAGCAAAGCACAAACTAAAACGTATCTCATGATATTACAACCTTTAAAGGAAGTTTTGCCACTCTGATATTCAGCCTTGGCACTTTAATATGTTGTTATTCTCTGATTACAATACAAATGGAAGTAAAACCTATTTATGGCTACTGACACCATGAAGTGTTTCTACTTAGAACTTCCCAGTGGTAGCAAGAAACAATTCAAATTCTATAAACATTCATAGAAACATCAACCAACTACCATATTATGTATACAAATTGTGCTTTTTTTCTTTGTGCAATGCAGTTTATTTTTAATTTTAAACTGCATTGTTAGAATAAAATTTAAATGACAATAACAACTGCTGTCATTCCTTTCTATCCTGTTAGTACTTCCAGAGCTTGCTCTCAGTAACTTTGGTATTTCTTCTGTTTCCGCTTATTTCTCCTGTAACACTGACAAATATTAACTTTTCAGTCGTAACATCCTTTAACATAAGGAAAAATCCTCCAAATTTAAGAACTGGGATATTGAGGCTGAAAGAGATTTTTAACTCAAGTCACCCCGAAAATCTACATTAACATCAGAAATTAAACCCGAAGCTCAGAAAACATATAATGGAAGATCATATCAAACAACTAAATAAAAGGATAATGCCATAAGCACAATACTGTCCTAGCTGCAGGTAGAATATTTACCGTTTGACCTGCAGCTCTCACACTCCACTGTCATACATAAATCAGATTTTTGCAATACAGGGAAATTTCACTTGCAATTGCAGCAAAACCTGATTAAAATGAACTGGCAGACAGAATATTTCTATCTTATGGGAAATTGGTGAAAAGCCAATAAAAAATTCTTTGCCTACACTTTATATTCAAAAAATTTTCAACCACTCTAGCTGTAATATTTATGCTGTCCATGTGGATAGATATATTCTAGCTGTAGAACACAGTCAATATCTTTTCCACACACAACAAAATAAGCCATGTCTTCAGATGCCTACATGCACTTTTGCACACTGATTTACTGTTAAACTGCCACTACAGGAAGCTGAAATAATAACTCCTGAAGCACAGCTTACATTTTTCCAACCAGTTTCTTGAAGGTTGGCTATTAATTCCCCTCAGAGTAGATTTGATGGAAAGCAGACTGGTTATTTGTGTAACTTGACAAACTCAGGATAAACCATCCTCTCTCAATTACCAGTAACATGCACTGTATGTTTAACTTCCTTCTTCATTTGGAACAGAGTTAAAGAGCAACCACAACCGCCTTCTCACATAAGTTTATTACTCAGCAAAACTAGTCCTCTTCCTCTGGTATTGTCATCCCAGCAGCTTTCACAAGCACTGAGTTTTAAGTAAAACAAAGTTGATTATTCCAGCAGGGAATGCCTTTTTAGCTGAAGTGCTCATCTTCAACCAGTCCCTGGCAGAAAGGACCCTTTTTGCAGAAAAAAAGGTGTGCTACCTTTCTCATAAGAAAACACTTTTTGAGATTGAAACTACAAGCTTTGAACAACTGCAAAGTTGACACTGGTGCTCTGTTCTCATTATGCCTGCAGGCATGGTACTGCTCAGGGACTGCACACACAGCAGGGAGCTGGTGACAGCACGATGTTGAGAGAAGACACCCTCAATCTGTAGAAATTTCTTTCCTCTGTGAAGCACTAACTTCTTTCCCTCTCTAAATGTCCCCACTTGGCACAGGTCAACATCTGAAAAACCATAGACTGCACACACTCCAAAAAGACAACTTAAAAATAAATAGTTAGTACTCATCATTGGTTTAATATCAAAAGAGCCCTCTCAGCCTGCCACAGATACAAGGATTTCAGCTCCCCAGGCCTCAGATAAGGATTTAACTCACCATGCCAAAACACGTGCTTTTTGAATTGATTTAAAACTTATTCTTCGGTAGACAAGTCACATTTTAGAGCATTTCAGTAAAACCAAGTCTTGTGGCTACATCTACATGATTTAAAGACAGCAAGAAGGTAGTCCACAAGTCTTGAGAAGAATTTGGAAAAAAAAAGTCATCTCAAACACATACAACAAATTAACCTACAAAGACAGAAAGACCTTTTATACCTACAAGGTATAAATTTTTTCTTTGGTTAGATTATAGCTGGTTGCAACGTGAGAAACACTGTTATTAGACATGGTCCCCTTTTCAACTTAAATTCTAAGAAATAAGACAGTTCTTTTCTTGCTTTACTAATAAGGGTTAACTTACATGCTTTCAGGATAGATGGTTTAAAAAGTACAAGTGAAATAATAAATATTTTGTTGTCATGATTTTTCTATGTCTGAACAAATAATTAAATTGTAATCCTGAGCCAACAAACTGAAAATTTACTTTCAGGAGTAAAAACAAATTGGAAGGACCACCTGAGAAAACCTAAATTTTAATTGAGGAGACACAGTAGAAGGAATTGAAGTTGCATGGGTTTGACAAAGGTCACTAAGTCTCTGCTTCCACCTCCACTCCCTTTCTACCCTTCCTTCAGTCTTTTATTTCCCTCTGCACCACACAATTGAAAAGAGCATTTGGTCCAAAGTCATTAAGTATGGTATTGGGGTGAGCCACATGTGTGGATTGGGAACTGGCTTAAATGTCACAGACAGAAGCTGTTTATGAGACAGAGCAGCTTGGGAAAGAGGGATTAGTAGAATGCCACAAGAATCAGTATTATGCCCATTTTTGTTCATTTTATATATCACTGACCTAGGGGATGAAATATGCATGAAGGTGAAGAAATTTGCTGATGAAACAAAACCAGAGAAGTAGAGCTTGTAAAGACTAAAGGAGAAAGGCAATAAAATTCTGAATGACAAATAGAGCAGGCTCACAAGCTGATACTGTTAGTGGTTTCACTGGCATCTGCAATTCATTGTAAAGAAAGATAAGGTTATGAGATGACAAAAAAATAATAAAAGGTAGTTCTCCCTCCATGGCCATATGCCACAAAACATTTAACAGGAGTTGAATATGGCCCCAGCACTGGAAAGAACTTTAAAACCATCTACACAAGGATTAATTGTATTTAAATTAATAAGGCAAGAGAGATTCTAGGATAGATATAGTCAACAAGAGTAAGGCTTGGAATAAATCATTCTAATACTACATAGGGGACTTGAAGCCACATTTAGAATGCAGCTGTAGTTCTTGTCCCTTTAGTATAAAATAGATATTTTAGGAATGAAGATAATAACAGGGCAGTCAGAATGTTACAGAAATTCTGGAATTTTAGTTCACAAGGAGTGCACAGCTAGTATTCTTTGAAAAAAAGATTCTAGAAGATGAAAGTCTTTTTGAAATATAAAGAATATTCAAGAGAATAAGGGAAAGAATACATTCGCTTAGATTGAATGAAATACTGTGGGTTGAAGGGCATTTAGAAATGGCTATAAGTCTATCTACTGGTTACATAAAGTAGAGAGAGAAAAAGTAAATATCATGACCACAACTGCTATATCAAGTGATGGTCTTAAGTGCTGCTGTCATGCAGCAGTACTGCTGTAGCAAAAGTAACTTTACATCATGCTCTGTGGGTGAGTGGGCAGGTGTTGGGCAGCACCACAGTCACCCAGAGAAAACAGTAAATAGACATGTTAGAATTATTAATATCTGCTCCTCCCGCATGCTTGAACAAGCCCATATTAATGCAACAGATATTCCATGAACAAGGACTTATTAATGAGTTTTTGAAATGGCATGGTATTGTTTATACTCAGATTGCACACCTTGTCACAGCACATCCTTTGAAATCATACACTATTTCGCAAGGACTGCACAACGTGCCAGGGCCACCACACCTTCCCTCATCTTACTGGCTTCCTTTTCAAAATAGCCTTGGTTGTTTTACCCAGGTCTGATCACACTCTTCTTGGAGATCAATGACTCTTACCATCTTCAGAGAAAAATAGATCAACCCACGGTTGTTCATGCATATTCTCAATATATGTGATATCTTCAAAATTATTACATGACAAAACTGTTTGAAGTGACCAGATTTACAAAACATTTTATGGATTTGTTACAATGCTGTTAAATCATTTTTTAAAATGTATTATTTTTTTAGCCTGAATAATCTTCTCATACCAGCCTTATAACTACCAAAACCAGCTTAATATTATTAGAATATTATCAATTTTCATTATATTTAATTTGAGAATCTGACAAGAGATAATTTTAAATACATTTTTAGTTAAATTAAAATCACAAATTGTAAAATTAATCCTAGAAGTGTCAGTTGTAATGTAATGTAATTTCACTCTCCTTGAAGTGACTCTTAACTGCTATAGATTGGAATCCCGAAAAAAAAAAAAAAGGCAGTAAAATAACTTAAATATCACACCCACCAGACAAAGTGAATTGGGAGAGATGAGTTCACTTGATTTGATAACCACCTGCAAATACAGAGGTTGTATTCCTATCATCTGCATTAATTATCAAAACATGACTGGCACTCGTTAGCTAACACAGTCTCCAAGGTGTACAGCAGCAATGCCTGAGGTTGAGGGGAGAGAAAAAAAGGAAACGTGAAAGAGTTATTACTTTGATGTATTGTCAAATCTGGGTTTTTTTAAGCCCTTGCAGTGAAAGCATTAAGTGCTACAAGAAGTGGTGTTTGGAGTACAGACAATGCCACTCTTCCCCTAAAGGCCTTCCTGGTCTTATTGGCCAAGAAGAATAATTGTAGAAAACATGTTTTTGGGAGAGCCCCTTGTTATGAAGGCTCTTCTGCATTTGATCTATTGCCTCTGCCAGCAAGAAATGAACACAAAATACCCCAAAACCAGAAGACACACTAGAGAACTTAATCAGAGCGGGCAGTACTCTGTTTTCATCACCTGGCAAGTAAGGAAACTATTAGGACAATTTCTTCAACTTCTGTAATTTTTTCTTCTGTCATTTCCTAGTCAGATCATACAGAGTTTAGGATATAAACCTGTATTTTCCATACTCTGAAATCAAGATGCTAGATGAAAAGAGGCATATGCACTTGGATTTTTGGATTTTGGTTTGTGATTATCAGTATGTTGGAGCCGATGCAGAAGCTTTTTAAAACCTGAATCAATTGACCAATCAGTTACTGGGGCAATACAAAGGTATTCAGACCATCTCTGTTTGAAACCTGCTGAGAGAGAGAAAGAATAATTTGAACAGGAACAGGACAGTAACAACTTTAATTTCCAAATCCAAAACAAAATAGAATAATTCCAAGTCAATGGGCTTATATAAGGCCTAGAAATACTTGCTATATAAAAATTGTACAGCAGTAGTAAGCCAAACTTTCTAAATGGTATTGCTCACTTCAGAGAACAATTATATTCCCTAAATAAATTATTTAGTTGTACTCAGGTGGAACAAGAAATATTTTGCTAGTGCTGATTCTCACTTATATTGCAATTCTGTTTCATATCTTGCATAATTACGGCGTTAATTAACAAGTTACTTACCACAATGTCTTCTTTTCTATATCAACTCTGGATTTTCAAGTGAGACATAAATATTTTGCATGTGATAAAGAGAATCATGTGATAATACAAAGCCATCAGTAATGATACAAGGCAAGAAAATAATTGCAATTGGTAAAGGATAGAATCAGGGCTCCTGTTAGGTCCTTCTACAGAATGCATTTCCTGTGCATTTATGGTCTTTAGCTTGGCCATTACTGTATTACACTTGCACCTAAACCAGAAATTAAAAGAAGGCTTCCTTAGAGTTTAGAGTGATTTCTACTTGCTTGTATTGACAAAAATGAATTCATAAAGTGAAAAGGTCTGGAGATTCAGCATTTAAATTTATTGGGATTTGTCCACATGTAAACTTTTAAAAATGCTGCCTCCTGTAACTGCAGGGAGAAAGCATCAATATTGATTGGAAATAATTTTATACAGATGTTTGCTTACGGGCAAACAAGCCTAAGAGACTAAAGCAGTGGATAATGACACAGACCAGACTTGCCAAAAACTAATTCACCAGGTTTTGATCAGAGAGTAGATGACAACTGATGACTCTATGCAAGCTGTTCTGAAATGCATCATGAGATGCCAAATCAAGTACAAAAGGCACGTTTCCAAAAAAATACAGTACATGTCCTGAAAGCCTTTGCAGTTTTAACATAGATGTTATTTTAGTATTTTGTCTTCCTTATAGTTTACTTACAGTTCCTGCAAAACAACAAAAATCTTCATTCTCTTGCAACAGATCCTTGAGTGCAAAAGCCATTTCCCCGTCTCTCTCTCTGTATGGGTCCTCACATATTTTAAATGCCTATCAGCATTGATAAAATTGTAAGTATTCATTATCTGATTCCTTTTGAAATGGACAAAGTTACCTTCATATTTCTCTTAAGTCTTTAAAAAAAATTACCCTAATATTTGCTTTTATGTCTCCCTTTAACTACTGCTCCCTCTCTTGCTTTTCCTCTGTTCATAAGCAATAACTTCTCAGTAGCTCCCTTTTTCCCTTCCCAGAACTAGGGGGTGGGGTTTGGCACCCACAGTGAAAGATCTCAGAAGCAATTGCCCTCTTTGGGTGCAATTGCTCTCAGCCTGCTGAGAGATACATTTTCCCTCAGTTCACTTCACTAGTCTCAGACGAGAGGACTGGATCTGGAGTAAAGGACAGAGAAGTTCACTGCTCCACTGCCTTATTTTGCTTTCTACAGAAATCCCAGTAGCACCTCCCACTTCCCTGACCTCATATTGCTGCTGGCTGATCCTACAGATTGTTTTCCCTCAATTTCTTTAAGAGACTTCTCTGAATGTCAAACCAGCAAATCCCTGATGGCGCAGCTGTTTCCTTCCCCTCCTTAAATCATCCCCAAGTTCTTCTACAGATAACTCATGTCATGTGTCATTGCAACAAATTGCACACAACCAAGAAAAGTTTCATCTCCTTGTATATGAAAACTCTTAAGTAAATCAGTGGTAGGTGTTTGTTCGCTTTTTAGGGAGAAAAAAGCATTTTTTTTCAGCTTAAGGATGACTTCACAAAATACCATTTAATCTTCTACAGTAGAGAGAAGTAGCACAAATCTGTTCCATATTACATCTGTCACCTCTTAACAGAAATGCAATTTTTACCTAGAATTCACTAAATAGTACAAGAACAATTTGCCCACTGAAAAATTACTTGGCCTACAGATACAGTCCAGAGTGCTGCAGGACTGAAAAACTTCTCTCAACAGTATTGACCCCAGTGCTAGAAGTGACACCACAGAAAAGCAGACAGCATCTGAAAGATAGAAAGAGTTGAAAAGAAAAAACCCACTGAAACATGTTCATTTACTGAACATTTTGCACTATTTCCAGAGACAATCTTGATGTCAGAGTTAACTAGTCAACTAGCTATTCTTAAGCTGGAAGCAATTTTAGGTACTTTCAGTATCCTTGATAAACTGGTGATTCAATATGCCAGTGTGTGAGTGATGAATTTCAGTGGTTTCAGGATGAATCCTACAGTATATTATACATGTCATAACAATCCCACACTCTCCAGAAGTTAGTAGTCATGGAATACATCACACAGTTTGACAAGCAAATCTCTCAGCAAGATCTACGTTTATCTCCTATGACCTACAAAGCAACTCTTATCACAAAAAAAAATGGAGCAAGCCCAGCACATCTCAACATAAAGACAGATTGAGACAAATCTATCTACTTTAGAGAACAGCCTCAGAGGACTATCAAAGTAAGCTAAAGATATATGTGCTCTCCCACAGCAAGATTTTTAAATCTATCTTAACTCAAACTAGTGCATTCATAGCTTGGAGAAAAAAAGAAAAAGAAAAAAAATTTAAAAAAATTTTTAAAGAAGTCTGAGAATTGCCAACAACTAATAGGCAAACAGATAATATCTAAGGTCTTACGTTCCATGTATTGTACTAAATAGTATCATAATAGTGGGTAATTTCTGCCAGAAGTAACCAAGGAAACCACACATAAATGCAGACGTGGCGGGGGAGGGAGCAAAGGAAATGGACCCAAATCCAAACTCCGAAAACTTGGAGAGCTAGCTGCAGCAAGCCTCCAAAAGATGCAGCTGTTTGGAGAAACAGCTTATACATATTTATTGAAACATATTTTTGGTCTAAAAATCACAGTGAAGATGGAGCAGATTCTCACACAGTACCAGGAATAGGATAACAGACAACATGGACTCTGGGGCTGCGGTGCTGCACGAACAAGTCAAGGCTCACATTTTGGTAAGTCTTGATTACAAGGTCTGAAAGAACCAACAACACTTGGATAATTGAAAGACTCACAGAATGGTTTGGGTTGGAAGGAACCTGAAAGATCACCTGTTTCTAATCCCCTGCCATTGACAGGGACACCTTTCACCTTTCAGTCTCAGGCAGAAGCGACATCTACATCCCTCTGAAAATTGGGTGTTTTGTGACAGACTGTAAGTGAGGCAAACATCTGCTTCTACATCCACCCATAGAATGCACAAAACCAGCCCATTCAATCCTCCTATAGCACAGTAACACACTGGGGATGCACAATATCGTGTACTGGGTGGCAAACTTCATAAGAGACTTCTGCCTCGCAGGCAGGTATGATATTGAAAGCAGCCTCATTAAATGTTTTAAATATGGGGCTGAAACTTGTCAGAAAACCTTTAAGCATCAGAAATGGATAGAATTCCTTTTTGTTTCTCTGCAGCACCACATCACAAGCTTTCTTTGCAGATCTGAGTGGCAATAGTTTTTTCAATAACCTGAAAAATTAATACTGTAGGTGGCTTTTTAGAGCTAACCTTGAACACTTCCCAGGAACTCTGTTGGTACAAAACACCCACATTACTTAAACATGGTCTACATCTTTTCAAGTCAAGACATGCTTACCTTCCTGTAGTATTTTGTCTAAACATTTTGCAGAGCATTAACTGTTACCAGGTCATTTGCGAGACGTAAATTACTAATTTTAGTTTACAGAATTCCATGTAGTGCTGATCTCTGTTCATGCTCCAAAACCACTACTGGCAACTGAAAATACAGATTGCTTTTCATAGGAATTTAACTGTATCTAGATGGTCATGCACTCATTTCTCGCTAAAAATCAATGAGAATTTAGCATCTACTTGACTTTGAAGAGACCAAGATTGTCTGAATTATCATAAGTTTCTTATTACTTGAATATAAAGTCTATTAATGAGTGACCAGGACAGAACAGTTGTGATATTGTTTTTCTTGGTATTAACTACAGTACTTTTTTGCTCAGTTCTTCTCCAGATTATCATATTGTCACTTTATTTTTATTTACTCTACAAAATATAAAGCTTTCAGAGTACCATGAATAGAGTTAATTTCTGTGTTTATCAATAATAAATGTACTAGTGGCAGAATATAGTCCACAATACTGTTTGAATGTTCTGATGGCTGGCAATGAGCAGTTAAATTTAGCCCACTGAATGGCTAGTTGCACCAAAATACCATAACTGAGTATTAGTTGGGGGGGGTTCTCTTTTTTTGGTACTTTGGCAGTGTTGTTTGGGGTTTTTTTTGTGGGTTTTTTGTTTGGTTGGTTTTTTTGGTCTTTTTTTGTTTGCTTTTTTTTTTTGTGGGGATTTTTTTAATTGTTTTTTTTTTTTTATTTGTTTTTCTTAATTTCAAACCAGTTAGAAATAGGTTATAGCACTGCAGCTGAGTCAGAATAGAGAGGAGGAATGCCTCTATGCAAATTCACAAGAGAGGGAACACTTTTCAACAACTTAAAAACCAGCTTCACAACTAATAAGCCAAAATATTGGATTTTTTTTTCCTCTTAAAAAAGAAAAAATAAATTAAAAATAGTCCATTTTACAGCCATATGCGGCCATCTCCCAGTTTCTATGTGCCTTATACTTTGAAGTGGGATGTTACTGTCTCTGTGCATTTAACTATTTGGACAAAGTGGAAAAAAGTCAAATCACAACAAAGATGGAATGGAAATCTGTGTAGATCTATGAGTAATTCAAGAAGCACTGCCTCAGATGAGAAGAGAAAGAGAGACACTGATGTAGCAGAAGTAAAATGAAGGAAGATGGTTGAAAATATATTTCTGGAGAGTAAGGGGAAAGAAAGAGATTGCTCATTTTTTGGCCTAATGAATAAATCATTTTAGTTTCCTCCCCCCTTATGCACCTGCTGCTTTGAAAAGCCCCTTCCACAACCAACAACTGAACAGCAAATGCTGCACAATGACTCAAATGTTGCTGGAGCCATGCCAGCAAAAATTACCACTCTTCAACCAAGATAAACATCATATTACTTCATTACCCTTTTAAAACATATGCAAATTAAATCCATTATTCTTTTTTCTTACAGAAATGAAGTTCCTTTGGCTGGAATTCAACAGCTCCCTTTGTCATCGATGACCATGAATGGATGAACTTCATGTAGATGATGCCCATTTCCCATCTTTGAATCAAACATTAATACCATTTGACAGTAATAAATAACATTTATCACAATAGGGATCTACTAATGATTTTCCCACTAAGCTGGCTCATCAGAACCTATCAGCTGACAACTGCATAAATGAGATTAGCATAACAGCTGCCTATGACAAATGTATCTAAATCATTTTAATGCCAGTTAGCTCTTTGATCTCCCTATCATGATGTTGCCAAAACTAAATCCATTTCTTCAAGATACATGTTGTTTATTACAGATACATGTGTATATTCCACACCATTATGTACTCTAGGGAGTTCAGTAATTAAAAGAATTAAAAATACTGACTGGATACTGCCACTACAATGTAAACTTGCAACACTGCACTTCAGAGTAGCATTCCACTGCCTGCTTAATTCCCCCCCTCCCACCCGAATTGCAGGATTTAGTGTTTAATAGCTGTTTGTTTCTCTGGCACATAATACATGTTTTAACGTAAATGAGTGTATTAGCTTCTCTCTGTGAGCGTTGCTTACAGAAGCATCATTTTCATACAATTTAAACTAATTCTCAGTGATGTGCAACTTGGACCCATGCACACATCAAAGCAATGATTCATTGTGTTTGTATAAATGCAAAACTGACAGGGAAAGAAAAACTTGCTGGTAGAGGAATGTGTTTGTGTTTTCACTATTACTACAAGCGAGACCTCTGAGACTGTCATGTAAACCCACAAAAACAGATTTCAGCCTAAACCCAAAGCCAACAACTCTTGTTGCACCTCTATAATGATATTTTTATAAGCACTCTAACTTCCAAGCACTTATTCAGTTGATAATCAATGCACTTCTCTACCTGAGAGTTCTGTCAGAGTTCTTTAGGGCTTCCTTCATCCAGGCCTTCCTTGATGTCTCAAACACGAGAGAAAAGGTGCCCTGAGGGGCTTCAGAAAATCCCAGTGGGAGTCACAATTATGCCTTCTTCTGTTTCCCCAAGACTTTTTTGATGACTTGACATGTGAAGTAGCATCAGCCTACACTTGAGTGCCCTTGATTTGAAACCCAACTGTGTGCACATCTTTCCTGGACTGTGTAGTTTTACATGCATTTATTTTGCAGCTTGGTAGAGATTTGCATTTGTTTTCCCATCAGTGTTTTCAGTGTTCTAAACAGAAATATTCATAATCATTTATACTTGAACCACCTTAAGGGCTATTTTGTGAATAGGTAAAAGGCAAACTAGGTATGTGTGCTGCATTCGAAATTAAAAAACATATCCATTTACCCAATCAGCTAAGTCAATTCTGAAACACAAATCTTTTAACTTCCACTGAGAACCAATATCAAGTTCTCCTAGAAGTAGCACCAGTTTGTGGTGGAAAAGGTTTCTAAATGAGAAGTTGGAAGGGTTTTGCATAACCATGGAAAATGTGCAAGTATGAGAGCTAATGAGATTGCAGACTGAAAACTGTTAAAGTATTCCAGTTATAATGCTTTGTAGCAAATATCTTGTTTTCAGTGTGTTACATCCACAAGCACTTAGTTCTTTCTTGCATTTCAATTAAAATTCAAGGGATGTTTTCTCTGCATATTTTCCAAGTCTGCCTGCATTTTTCATATCTTAGAAAAATTTCTGGCCATTATTTTTCATGTAAAAAGGACAGAATCTATAGTCTTTGTCCAAGGCTTTTGTTTTGTGAAGCAGGCCATTTTTCATGCATGAAACTGAGGCACACACTTTCAGTTTTGACAGCATTTCTTATCATTCCCCACAGTTAGCATTGTCACCTTTCATTATTTAATTCTGAAGTACAAGGAAGGCTGATTTATACCCGTGATGTATAATTACAGGCAGATGGGGGGCTTGGAAAGTAGAAACACTGAATTATGGCTGTAGTAAGTGCCTTTAAGCTTCCTGGGAGAAGTCCTCTCTATTCCACCAGCTAAAAACAAAAGCCAGATAATTTAAACTAAATGAATTCATGCTGTTGTAAGCACTGAGTTAATGAAAGTGAATACAAAACTAATAAAGTACATTGGTTGTGGTTGCAAGGTAATTTAAAATGTTTTCAAGTACAAATGATGAAATGTGTTTGTATTAATCCAAATCATCTTTGAATGTGTCCATGGTCAAAAGCCTTTTTTTTTTTTAACCTCCACTTCACTTGAAATCATTTTGACACAAGTCCACTCTGCATTTTGAAGAGAGAAGCGCTTTCTGCAGTTCTTTCATATGATAATATACAGTATATTTTCAGCTGCCTTTTTAAAGTTTAAACAAATGGAAGGCTTATTAAGAAGATATCATAATTACATGCAGCTATTTTACTAGCTCTTATCTGAAGCAAAAGCAAGCAATTAGTTGAGAACATAAATTCATTCAAGACACTTACTGAACATGAGGGAATAAACCAGCAGGAGAAAATAGGCCCATTTTACTGTTTCATCTTCCCTGCAGAAGTACAGTGAACTTATTCTAGTAGGTTTCATGTCACATCCAAAATAGCACTTTTATTTGAGAAATGAACAAATAATTCTGCAGGTTTAGGAACTCTTTCGCAAATGGCTGAACATATACCAAAAAAAAAAGACTCAGAAAAGCCAACCAAACAAATCAACCTAGAAGCCTTAGATTGAGGACAACTACTTGGACAAACAGTAAGGAGCTACTCTTTTAATAGATATGGAAAACATCACTGGTCCAAGTGGTCACTGATTCAGTTCTCACCAGCAGAAACGTAAGCCAACTGGTGTCGTGACATACTGTATTACTTTGAAGGTATGGCCCACTGGAAAGGAATCACTAATAAATTAAAGTATCTTGGCTTAGAGCTGAATACAGGCACCAAATGGAAGATATTAGGAGCAGTATTAGTGTTCACACTATTTGATTTTTGTTGCTCTTTAAGCATTCTGTTCTCTGGAGTGCTGATCACCACATCCCCCAGCCCCAAGCATTAAAGCGTTTCACATATGTGTGACATTAAGCACGTGAATAGTTGTAGAGAAGGCTACAGAAACATTTATGAACTTTAAAACTAAGAACCTGCTTAAAAGTGACAGCATGGGAGGGAGGAAGGATTTCAGCCCTTGAGCTGCCACTTGAGTGGTCACAGTGGTGACATGCACCAAAACATGATTCCCAACCACAGAAATTACCCCCAGTACATCAGAAACATCTACCCAGATGAAGCTCCTGAGAGGATGGAGCTGACCAGATTTAAGGTGCACAAGGTCCTGGACAAATTGCTGACCTCCAAGGGACAGGAGCTGATGAGGGCAGAAAGGACAAGCCTGCACAGCAGCAGGGAGAATGAAGAGGAGATGAACAGGTTCTTTATGGTGACACTGCTTCATGCCACACTTTGTGTTTAGGACAGCAACATTTCTGTCATAAGAAAATCTTTAGTTAATGGAGGGAAAAAGGAAGAAAGTCCAAGATTTTTAACAGTTACTCCATTATAGTTGGATTCCAGGATTGCTATAATGCTTCACTGGACTTCCTTACACATCTGAGATAATTCTTCAGGTTCAGAGAATTATTATTTTGATAATATGGAGCTCATTTTTAAGTCCTGGCAATCCAAAATGCAGTTAATACATCATGGTTACTTCATAAGCATGGCTTCACTTTTTATATTCCCATTTGATGAATACAAGTCAAATAAAAGTAACTTAAAACATATACAACAAAAGTATTCACTTTTTTTGTTTTTATCCTGTAGGTAACTAGGAAAAAAGTAGAAGAGCATTGAAAACAAGATTTTTCTTCCACTTTAACTGGGAACATATGCATGGAAATTTCTCACATATTTAAGTCCACACCCACATGCAAATCCTCTTTCTCTAAAAAGAAAAACAGAATATTTGTGCTGGAATTTGTTAATGTTTTCTAAACTAGTGAAAAAACAACTGTTTTTCTAGCAGAAGCATTTGTCAGGCACACAGGCAGAGTAGCATTTCATCTTCCTGCAGTTGTCTTCCCATGCAAATCTCAGTAATATTAATCCATTTGGAGAAATAGTCTAATGATATTTTTTCCTCTTGTCATCAGCTGGGCTCTGAATGTTTCTTTTAATGAATGCAACATAATTCATGCATAGTCAATACTGAACCCAGCGAATTCATAATTAGTGACAATTTTGCACCTGCTGTTATGGGTAGATGTTATTCACTTTAATTTGATACCTTGATTATTCATTGGAAACTGCAGGAGACTCCGATTATCTCACATATTTCCTGAAAAGAACATCACAGTCACAACTGGATAAACACAAAAAAAAGTGTTTTCAAGAACTTTCTAGTAATCAAGACACCAAACCAGCAATACACCCATATTGGGTACATATGTACACACATTACATTGACAAACTCACCCCCAAGGTGATGGTAATATTTCATATGCTTACAAATAAACATGATGGTAAATTTAACCATATTTTTAACTTAAGTTAATAGCTGAAGCTGGAAGTATGTATATTATCATGCAAGAGTTGATCCTGCTAGATTCCACGTGTACCTGACTGCCTCCCATATCAATCCTACTACACAGACATATGGGGATTCTGAAGAAAGAAATGTCATGGGGTAGCAGGGAAAGTTCTTTTGGGTTCAAAGAGGGAACATATTGCATATAGAGGAATTGAGAACAAACATGCTGGATACATGTGGATTTATGGCGGTGTTCATCTTCCTGCCCCCTCCATGTCCTACCACGTTCAAAGGTATTACACAAATCTGACCATTTAAACATGTTTTTGTTGTCTAAACCTACCTCTCAAAAGACTTTTTTTTTTTTCTATAAGTCTAAGCAGCAGCAGCACTTTTAAAAAGAGGGATAAGACAAATCCTTCCTGTATGGATGCACAAACCTTAACATGCAAAAATTGAAACATGTCCTCTGCTACCCCTTCAAGTGTTTCACAAAACCAGCAAGTCAGAGGGCTAGAAAAATTGCTGCATTAATACTACAGAACAAAGCAATTTGTTTGGAGAAGTGTTGTTGGGATTGCTTATCTTCCAGGAAGAGCTGAAATGGCACCAGGCACTGTTCTCAAGAATGGGCTGGCGTGAGATTTCTCAACTCAATCTGGATCAGCCAGGAAACCACGGTACAGTACAACACATGACTCCCCAGGTATTTTCAATTATGCTTCACTCTCCAACATTCAAAAAACTAAACACACACACAGAGGCTGCTACCAGCTGATGACTCCACCTATCATCAATAATCAGAGTAAGGAGATCCCTGTGTCATTTTGGGTGTTTTTAACATCAGTGAAATTTGAGTTATCAAAGCTTTCTTATCTTTTCCTCTAGAAGAGAGCAACATTGCATGGTATTATTACAGAGAATCATCCTTCCCTCTTCCATCCCAGCCTTTAAAAATAATTTAAAAAAAAAGTTTTGAAAGTGCTGCTGCCCTTGCTGAACATTTCAGAAAGCCTTGTTTATTGTATAACTCGACCCAAACAAATATTATTAGAAATCATATTTCCATTACATAACAAGATTAGAAAAATAAGACTTCTATCACTTCAGCTCCCAAGTTCACAGATTTTTTCAGTAGAAAATGTTCAGCACCATTAACTGAAACATTATTTAGCTATAAACAAGGTAACTTCTCAAATTGTACTACTGATGTTAAAGTCTAGTTTCTGCATCCTGAAACATTCCAGTACCACTGCCACAGACTAGAAGGGATGATTATAAAGCACCACAAGCAAATCACAGCCTTGGGCACATTTTCTGAACTCTAGGATTTCCAGCCACATACTTCCAATGCCAATAGGAAGTGACTGAAGTGGCACAATTCCTGTCATTTAAGTTACTCTTGCAGAACAAAAATGTAATTTAAATATTTTAAATCATGACCCTTTCCCAACTATAACCAGCAAAGAAGAGGGATTAAAAAAAAAAAAATGTATTTTTAACCTACTTTGTCTGGCTGTCCGACAGATGTAGAACCAAAATAATGCAAGGAATGAGGTGTTCACTTGGAAACTGAATGTGATCTTTCAGAGTACAAGTTACATTTGAGACTTATTGCTGTCTTTTATGGTATGCTTTTTGTTAAAATTAATATATTGGACCCTCAGTTACTCTTCACTATTCTAAAATCAAGGCAACCACCAACCTAGCATTGCTAACACTCTTCTTTCCTTTAACCAAGGAAACCACACAGAGTATACAGACACTGTTTCAGCTGCACAATCTTGTCTCTTTTCTCTGAGGAATAAAACCCTCCATGAGCAAAGGCAGTGTAATCCAGTCTGTAGAACCAAAAATACACCAGGCAGGTATTTAAAAATAAATTTGCTTTTTCTGACTCAGCTTATATCCTTAATAAGCTGCCTAATGGCTCTCTAGATGACTGACATTATTGTTATCATAAACTGGGTTCACTACTGGAATATTCATGGAAAATGCTATTATTTTAGAGTTACAGAGATATAATGGGAATTAGACAATAAAGAACTGCATATTCAAGAATTTCTTCAAACACTAAGGAAATTGATTTAACTAGATACAGAACTATCAGCACACATAAGCACTGCATGACCCTTTTCATAAATTTTGAATTCCGGGATCTCCAAATTAGGAAGAGTATATAGTCCTTGAATAGATCCTGGTATCATAATCAATAAGGGATATTGCTCAGGACCACTGCCTCACAGTTAACTAGCACCAAGACTTTAAACTAGGCCACAAAACTCACCTTGCATGTTATTTTCATAACAAGGCAGTCCTTTCTGTGCCTATACAGTCATACAACAACCAGCTGAATTGCCCCTACACAGCTGCCTGTATCTTGCAGACAGCTGATGAATATGAAAGAAAACACTGGAAATCAAGAAATCTGTTCTTCAATGTTCTAATAGATCTATTTATAAGTGTTTTCTGCTGACTCAAGGATCGATGATATGGATTAGAACTCAGTTTTAACATACACTGAAAAAGCCATGCTTAAATTGTATCAAAACGCTAGAATTCAAACTCTATTTCTGATCGGGACTATAAAAGATTATACAGGATTAAGCAGTTCCTCAGGACATCAAGAAATCACCATCATTGTTGCTGTAATATAGCCACGGATATGTCCTTGGGAGAAATGTTTCCATCCATTTTCAATCATGTAAATGTGTTTAAATCTATGGGAGAAAGACAAGCTGCTTCTTCCACTTCATCTGTTGTTCAGAAAGTTGCTGCTTTGTCTTTAGAGCTCTGCTGATGCTGCTTTTAGCAAGCCAGTACTCCATTGCTATTGCCATCTTTTCATGTGCCTCTAGGGACTGAAAGGATGGTGCAGATGGTAAACAAACATGCTTTATGGTCTTGGGGCTTAGACGAAGAAATTCAGATTTGCTTTTCATTTGTGGAATGCAACTAAGCACAGAAATTACTCAAAATTATTATCAAGCTGCTTCTCAGTCCTGTGCAACTCCTCTATAATCGTAGTATTTCACAGAGATGTTTCCCCTCAGTCTCAGAAAGCTGACTGACAAGTACAAAGAATTCTTTAGAGACCAGGGCAGTGCACTCTGCTTACATGGTATTGATACAAGCCACAGCTGTAACAAATATAAGTTTTAAAACCTGAAGCTTTATATCATATACATATTATTCATATGAGGGACATGGCATACAGGTTCTGAATTCGCGTTTACCAGTTCAGCTTACAGCTTGAACAAAGATAAAACAGATTGCATCCTGTTGTCAGACCTATCAGGAGTCTAGATCACCTTCAAAGACAATGAATATCAAATAGCTGCAATTCTACCATTAACTATGACCTATCTGACGAGAGACCTGAGCAGTAGTGTGCAATTAGAAACAAACAGAGGTTTTGATCAAGTATAACATTATACAGACAAATATAGCAATAAAACAACAAGGAGTCTAATTCATTTAAATTATCATTAGCATGATTACTCATATTAAGTAATCACTACAACATATTACGTGCATGATACTTGCTATAAGGTGCAATAAGCAGCACTGAAAATAGGCAGCTTTCTGGAAAGTTGATGCTCCTTAACAGTGCAGCGCTGGTGTAGAACTCAGCTTTTAACTTTGCCTTTGGAAATCCATTCACTTGAAACAAAATCACACAAGTGACATGGAGTAAGGCAGCGACCCTAGACCCCTGTGCTTTGGATAAAGACTATAGCTGTCTTCCTCACATCCTAGTCCACAAAAATAAGAGGCATTTGCTGAAAAAGAAAAAAATAGTATTCCAGATACAATGTACATATCTCTGTACAGTGAATTGTCTTGGTCCCCTTGACCCTTGCACACTCTTTAGAAGGAGTTCATATGTCCAGGAACCTACATGTCACAGTTGAAAGCTAGAGAAGCCAGAGAAAATTACTTTTAATTGATTTGTTGAGTATTTTTACTTATACTGACTTTCTCCATGAACCTCTGGAGAATTTCATTTTGTACAGTTGGTCACTGTCCAGAGTTGATTATATCACCCGGAATACCCAGAGGTTTTGCTTATAAAGACATTCAAGGTAATCTAGAAAAGTTTTCAGATTAATGATCCAGAACTAACTCCTTTCACTCAGTATGGGCACTGGAGTACTCACGCGAAAAGACAAAATGGGTTTTGTTGTAGTGTTGTTGGCTTTCATCTTACATGTACCACCATTTCTTCAGTCTCATCTCTAAATTACAAAGCCAGGACTTCCTGATAGGCACAATTGCTGCTGCTCAATTTACTACCTCCTGTCAGTACCTGAACACTTCCTGACTTTTATTCATCTCAACTTCAACTGATTCTTTGTTTCAAATGAGCAAAGACCCCAAAAAAGTGGGGAGGAGCGGGGAAGGGAATTCCTGACTAGGAGCCAGCCCTTGCATGTGTTTCTCTGCAACATTCCTTCTCCAGAGTCAAAGACTTCAGTGTGAAAAGTCCTTCATGCATCCAAGACTGAAATGGGAAAAATCCCAAGAGGTATACAAATTCGGTTTTTTGTTTGTTTGTTTTGCTTTAAATGAAGAGAAGGGGATGGGGGAAGAAGTGTTGCTAACAATTACTACTTAAAAGTTGGAACAAACCCATTACTGTAAGTTTCACTTTATTAAGCTTAGCAGCAAACACGAACCTTCATGAGGAGGGAGCTGTACAAGAGGATACCAAGATGCTGCTGCTGCAAACGGCAAGCCAAGCAGCAGGATGTTACCCTAATGAACTCCATCTTAGGTTGCTGTGGCATAAATTCCTTTCCTCTGGTCCCACAAGGTGGGAAGTGAATTTCTGCGCTCTAAAATTAGTCCTTTGATGATGATGGCCACAATAATGTTCATCGACTCTGAGTTAGCCCTGTCACGTGCTGACTTTTTTCTTTTGCTTTTGGAGACATAGTGGGCTCACATTTACCTAAGGTAGTTACCGAAATTTTTCTCTTGCTCTTTTTTACATTACTGTCTATTGATTCAGTCGAGCTGCTTATTATGGATTTCCTCAGGAGATGTACTTATCTCTGGTTTTCCTGTAAAAACATAAACCATTTATGTAAAGCACTCCCAGCATATTTCTTTCTTCTACTCAATTGTTTTTGTTAGATGACTACTTCTATTACTTTTGTACTTGGAGACAGTCTAAGGTTGTTGTTTTTCTCTGTCTTTCTGATGTTTAGCAGCAACAAGACATCTTCCTTATTGCTCCCCTCAAGGAAAATATCAACATCTAAGCCTCCTTCTCCACAACACTGAGATAGATGAAGGTGAGATAAGAAATTGCCAGAAAAGTCACTATCCATTGTAGGCAGTTGAGCTAAAGGCTTAAGATAGTGGCGGTAGTTCTTCTGCACTTTACACAATAGGACAACAAGAAAAGCCCATGAACACTGTTTGTTTCAGAATTGCTGATTTCTAAGCATTGCCTAGAAATAGTTCAAAACTTGTCAATTTTAAAATTGTAGCTTCTAATACAGTATTAGAGAGTTTACAGATTAAGGACCCTTATTCCCTCTCAATTTTGAAAAAGTGGGCCTCACAGAGACCTCAATGTATCCAGTGTTTAAGGGTTATCAACAGGGGAAATACTTCAGATCCTCCCCTCCTGGGTCTATCACATGCACACAAAAAGACTTAGTCCTAACTGAGAACACTACTCGGAGTACAAATACAGGGCACTCAGCTGCTCAGAATATTTAGTTTCACATAAACATGGCAAGCTCAGATCTGTCCTAAGAACTAGTACAAAGTCAGGCAGGTACAAATCCAGTTGCACTCAGAAACAAATGTAAAGTTTTTCTAGTTTGCAGACATAGCAAAGTCCTTTCACTCTTCTTACCAGAGGTC
The DNA here is from genome assembly GCA_035583135.1 of Lophotriccus pileatus. Taxonomy (NCBI): domain Eukaryota; kingdom Metazoa; phylum Chordata; class Aves; order Passeriformes; family Tyrannidae; genus Lophotriccus; species Lophotriccus pileatus. The sequence goes on from JAWWES010000021.1 coordinate 9,478,223, forward strand.
TTACGGGCTGTGCATACAGACACATCAGTCAAGTTATACTTTCCTCGTTAAGGATCATGCAAGGTAGAAAATAAGGCACTGAAAGTGTGGATCTGTGGGGACAGTGAAGCAGCAAACTAAAACAGCTACGATATCTCAGTTTTGCAAATTGTTTTACTCAGCCAGCATATAACCCTCTCCATGTGCAAATATGCAACTTTGACTGGAGTCCCAGCATAACTCAAAGACAGAGATAGGTGTAAACAGCAAGTGCCAGACACTGGCACAACAGCAGCTCTGCCAGGCAGGTACCACACACTTGCAGCTCATTGACAAACAATACAGCAGGATCTGTCAGCTTCTGCCTAATCAGACATGCACATCCCACCTCCAGGCCTGCCTTAGTCTCTTTTCACTTTATAAAATAAATCAACACACACAGTATTTAACTTAGAAGATGGGGCAAGACTACTTATAAGAGCATGTAGTGACAGGACAAGGGGGGATGAATTCAAACTGAAAGACAGTAGGTGTAGATTAGATACTAGGAAGAAATTCTTCCCTGTGAGTGTGGTGAGACACTGGCACAGGCTGACCAGAGAAGCTGTGGATGCCCCATCCTTGGAAGTGCTGGAAGACAGGTTGGATAGAGCTTTGAGCAACCTGGTCTAGTGGAGGGTGTCCCTGCCTACACCAGGGAGGTGGCAGCAAGATGATCTTCAAGGTCCCCTTCCAACCCAAACCCTTTCTGTGATTCTACAAAATTTATATTTCTTTGTGTATATAAACAACACACACATCCACACACTACACTTCTCACAACTACCTTTCTTCCCAACCCCTACACCCTGTTCACCTCATGAAGGTGACTTTGTCCTTTGTGTTTACTCTTAAATTGGAATTTCAAAGTCTCAACCCTCAAAACTGACCCCCTCTCTTTGGGAACTGTCAAAAGAGCACCTTGCCCCAGAAGCCCCCAGTCATTTGCCCACAATTTAGGTGCCGTCACCCACTCCCACCACACAAATACCAAGGCTACACTGAGTACCATTTCACCTTCTGCACAACCAGCAGCTCAGCTTCTCTCTATACAGAACTATTAGGCTGAAGTTCGCGTTCTATGTGACATCTGTGGTTGATGATGCTGTGGAAAGAAAAGGAATCTGAGGAGGGCAGAGATCTGCAGTTGCGTTTCGGTATCATTAGCACCTCATTAAAAGTCAGTGAAGAAAATGTATTTTAGCTGAAAACTTTATCAAGACTGCATTAGTGAGATCCAGGCTTACATAAAAATGCCTTTGGGCACATGAAGGGTTTCATTCAAGTATTGCCTTACACACACACATACACTAAAGAGACAAACAGGAATAGATATTTTTCTTTTGTAACACAATGCTACCAAAATGAAATAGGAGCATTCTGAAAGCATAATTAGGTCTTCCAAAAAGCATCCCCTGAAGCCCTATAAAAACCCCACAGTCATATAGATTTATTGGTCATTGAGGAAACAGTTCACTCAGTGTCTGGTTTTCCCCCCACACACCCCTCCTTAAGTTCCTTTCTTTAAAGTCAATTTGTGCACAATGCAATGATTTCTTGCTCACCATTACTTCCTAAGAAAGTGTAATCAGGTATTCATTTGGAACAGGTAAGTTTCTGAACATGAACCCTTTAATGGTTACGCAAAATAGCAGAAGCAGCAGCCTTAAGTGAATTTCTATATAATATATGGACCCATGAGAGACAAAAGTTGTCACTGATATCCATCAGAACTCTGAGCCATTGACCACTACCCTCTGGGTGAATGTCCAGCCACTTGCTTATCCATTTAACAAGTCCACTCATCAAAGCCCTCTCTAATTTAGAGAAAAGGATGTCATGGGGGACTGTGTCAAAGGCTTTACAGAACTCCACTCAAATGACATCTGTAGCCCTTCCCTTGCCCACTGATGTCACTCCATCACAGAAGGCCACTAGGTTGGTTATTGCCATAGAAGAATTGGCAGCAATTATTTTTGGTCCAGCTTGCCTTTAATACCAATTTCATGTATTAAAGAAGGACAAATGTAACTTACAAGAGGTTATCTTAATAATTTAACGAGTGATCATTACACATATCATACTCCAGCATGTGATCATAAATAACACCAGCATGAGAGAGCCTGCAATAGTAATATGAGGGCACTGCTCAGGGATTTAGTGTGTAGAGGGAATAACTAATGAAAAAGGGGGGAGGATATCACAGAGAAAAGGCCACAGTTAGGAATATAAAATTTTGAAATGAAAGAATAAAGACTCAGGAAGTGGTATGTTTAAGTACGTTTAAACATGTTTGAAACTTTTTTATGCTGCTCAAGTCCCAGGTTTTAACGAGACACAACAGATTAAAAAGGGGACAGAAATAATTTTGAATTAACAATCAGGGGAGAATTGAAAAAAATTGGAACATTTGAGGGAGTTTAGAGAAAACCATTTAGCAGAACATTTAGCCACAAAAGTTGAAAATACCTCTCACATTTAGTATCACTGTAGAATAGATGTAATTTCAGCAGTATCTTTCATACAAAGCCTGGGCAAAAAAAAAAAAAAAAAAAAAGCACTATTGATCTAATAACTAAAATATATACATCTCACTAGAAATACGAACAGTATTTGCTTAAACTCATTTAACATCATAAGGAAATGCCACAATTACTTGTAGCAATTATAGAAGAGATACTGCAATTTCAAATTACAGTGAAATAATATGTACCTATCTATCAGTTCAGCTTCAAATGTTGTCCCACTTATTTGCTCCATGAAAAATGTAGTTTAGATATTGCATGTGCACATATTTTTCGACAGGTATTTCATTTCAAATGTGCCTTGCCTTCATTAGAATACAGCAGAGGTATGAAGTGCATAATCTACAATTCTTATAAGGCAAAGGGCATCTCTGAAAGAGATTTCAATAGCAAATTGAGATGGAAGAAAATGTGTCAGTTCAATTCACCAAACTGAAGAGATTTCATTTTAACCTACTTATCTCAATGCTCCATGAGAAAGATTTAACAGATACAACAATAAACCTACCAGTAAAAATTAGATTCTCAAATGCTAAGCATTCAAACCCAGCTCTCATGGTATTATTTATCAGTAAATTTTGAAAGATCTGAGCTCTTTGAACTTCTGTCCCTACTGTAAATCATGACATCTTAAAGAAAACTTATCCCCAGACCTCAATATCTTGGATATACTTGATATCAGAGTTGAAAGCTTTACCAGTAAAGCCAGAAGCAATTTCCAGTGGTGATATCCAGCATTTTTCATGGTATCACTTCCAAACTCTCTTTAGGAAGTGTATTGAAAACTTATATACCATACAGGCTCTTTAAGAACTCTGTATTTGTGTCATACTTGAATTAGACATCATTCCCAATATAGTAGAAGGAAATGAAACCCTACAGCATCTATTTGGGTGCTTAACCACCACACTGTCCTATGTTCCAGGTGTTATGCTTTCAAAATGACTTTAAACTCTGCAGAGTCACTGGTGCTCCTTGCCCAAACACCACACTGCTCCTCCCATGCTGGCCAGCACAGAGAGGTCTACATTGGCAAGCAATCGATTTTCTTTCTTGGTGGTTGCACAAGATCCTGTGAGAGAAAATACTGCCAGCACTGCCTGAAGAGACTTGGAAGGGCACAGAAACCAGATTTAGACATATACAAGTTTCTTAGTTGAAGACACAAAAATTTTGCCTTGTTTTTGGTAAACAAATAGATTGCAGAATTTACAATTATTCCAAGGTGGGAAGAGATACTCAGAAGCTCACAGGAAAAGTCTATTATTAAACAGGGATTAAAAGATAAAATATTTAAAAGTGAGACAGCCTAGAACAAAAACACAAAACATCACAACTGTGATACTAACTCTGCCAGTATTATCATTTTGCCTTTGTAAAGTCATTTAACCAAAGTGTCTCTAGTCTCTGTGGGTTCTCTTCCTAGCTTCCAACAGAAGTTTTAAATTTTGTCTGAATTAGTGTGAAACACAATGCATTCAGCATGTTGTTATACTGTCCCAGAGTCCACAGCAAGGCTGTTTTGTGCACCTTTTGACTGTTGGAAGAAAGCAAGGGAAAAAAACCCCAACATTCCCAGAAGACTGAGATTTTAAATGCATGTTTATATACACATCACAAAAAACATCCCACAAGGACCAGCTCTATTGAAATTCTAGTCACAGCTCACATTAAGCCAGCTTATTCTTTTCTATTTAACACACAAATTACTTGAACTCAGGAACTGTTTGTAAATTTAAATACTATTTCTTTACAGAAGATTTTTTTATTATTTTTATTATTATTATTATTATTACTGCAAGCATTGGTCTTCAAAGACTATTGTAGTGTTCCGTAGTTTCCCCCACACACGCACCCTCTTTCCATTGGGAACAACAGAGAGTGCCAAGGGAAAGGTAAAGACAATTACTAGAAAATCTTCAGTTACATTACTCCAGAAATTGTTTTTGTCTCTGTTCTCCAAGATGTGCCCTTTATAATATAACATTAATTATATACCTGTATGATTATGATAATGTGATATGACATTTTCTTCCAGCAGACCAGACTACAGAGTCCACTGAAGACACCTGCGTAATCTGTGGATTGATTCCGAAAACCAGACTTGACTTGCCAGTGCTGTCAGGTTATTGGGAATAGGTCATTTCACAAAAACAAGCATTAATTCCCTTCACAGAAGAAGAAATAAAGAACTTATTGAGTAGCTTGATTACTGGAAGTAGCTTTCCAGCTTCAACAATAATTGTGATACCCCCTCTAAAAATTTGAGGGTCTTTCAAGGTCAGTGGAGAGCCATGACACAAACCTACATTTATGCAAAGTCTAGTATATAAACTTCGACCCTCCCTAGAGCTGAGCAGGCTAGTACAGTGCATCCGCTCTTACATGCATCACCTTTATTCATTCAAGAACAAAAAGCTGAAGGACAGCCAAAAAAACTCCTGCGTAGTTTGCAAGTCTGGAAACATAAGTATTCAATGTCCATCCCTTCATGAAAAACAATTTTCAACACAACAATTCTGTAACATATTGCAAGAAATATGAAGCATTGAATTACTTTTATAAGCTACATGTTTATTTATGAAAATATAGATTTCTATTTTTATTACCCAAAAGAAAACTATAGCTCAAAGAGGTGACAGACAAGAGAGTAAGGCAGGAAGTACCTGCCAAAGGTGCTGCTGGTTCATCGACACAGAACAAATTGGTAAATTATCTTCAATAAAAACAAACTCTACAACTTCACCCCACTACAAACTAAATATAGCACACCAAGGGTTTTCAGAGGGAAAATCCTATTGACTTTGGTAAGAATCCTCTGTTTTCCACAGTATTCTCTGAAAACTGTAGTCAGTAACACTTTATAATGTAACATAGCATTTAGCAATAATGCCAACTGATGCAAAACAATACAAAAACACTGAAACACAAAAATTAAAACCTTTTTTCTCTTAGCTTGTATAGATTTTCACACCTATGCTTCATCAGAGAGGTACAACATTAAAAAAGGAGTACAAGTTAAAAAATAGAATACTTAAGGACATGCTAGTATTTTTTTGCATTTACTTGGAGGGGGGAGTATGCTTGCTTTTTTTAAGATTCAACAATGGAATAATCAAGATAAATTTTAAACACATCGTCTTTGTTCAAAAACACAACTGCTATTGTGATAACACAAAATGTAAATATGCTGGCTGCCAGTAGGAGATTTGGCTTCCCCAAACCTGCAGCTTTCCCATACCTCATTCAAATGTACTTCTTAATTCCACAAGCAGAGTTCAAATCAGTAACTCACCTCTTAAAATTAGAGCAATAAAATAATTTAATTATACAGTAAGTCTTATCAGTAGGACCGCATGCAACTTTATTTGGGGAGAAAAAAAGCTTTTAAAAATTGTATTTAAAGTTTCTTTTGAAATACAGCCTTCTTGCAAAATCATTCTTGTTCTCAAGATACAGAACACTATGCCCACTCAAATGTTCAGAGTTATAGCCCACAATTCCATTCTATTTGTAGTACAGACTTTCTGGCACATTGAATTTTTGTTTTAATTAATTTATTCTGGGGAACACAGTGCTCAGATTTATTACGAAGGTGGACTTCAAAAGCAATATTATTGTAGTTCTAACTGGTGAATAAACCAATAAATTTCTTCAATGCATAGAGCAACTAACTACTCCTGGAGAAGACAGATCTGAAAAGCTGAAGCAAAAGAATTCAGAGCTTTATTCCAAAACCAAAAAAAAAAAAAGCCACCTTTTCTTTGGCAGAAAGAAAACAAATTATTATTTCTAAATGTCTGCTCTGGTTCTAGAACATACCAGTAAACTGAATTAGGTAAGATTATGTTGTAGTCTTGAACCATCAAATAATTTTTGTACCCTTACACTCAACTCTTTTTTAAATGTTAAACTTTTCATTTTTTGTTTTCCTCCAGTGACCGAGGGGTAAAGCCTTAAATGGCAGGGCAAAAGTATTGCTCAACATTATAAATGACAGCAAATATTCTTTGGTCGAGTAATTGAATGTACTAAGTAAAAAAGGAAGGGAAGGATGATTAGCTGGTAAATAAAATTTACGTGGTTTTATCACCTCCACATATGATTTAGTAGAAATAAACAAAGGTAGCATCAGAAAAAGAAAAACAGCATGAAATCAATGCTTCATATGTTATGGCATCTCAACACTTAATACATAAAAAACTCAAAATGTACTCTGAGTCTCAAAAGAGGTAGATATAATTCTACATACGAGTAAAATAAAGCTACTTCTGGATTGAAATACAGCAGCAGTTCAGCAGCACACATCAGTTTTTATGACAGGACATTAAAGATTACTGTTATTCATTTCAAATTGCTGTAGATAATTACAGAACTTAATTGCAAAGCTGGAAATACTCCAGACTTGAAAGGTGCTAATACCTTCCATCTTACAGAAAAATTACATGTTCTCTAATGATTCTAAGTATTATCCACGAGGTTTTTCATATTGTACCTTCCAGCAATATGATAAAGCCCAAATTTATCACCAATTTGAAGAAAAGAGCAACACACCTTGTGACAATACCATTAACAACTGTGAGGGAATTTACTGAAAGGTGTTCCACCTAAGCAGATGGAACATCTGAATGCTTGTGTGGATAACAGCATTGCAGTCCAGAGTATGTGGTTGGGTTACAACGCATCTGTACAAAACATATAAGTAAATATAGCTTTTAGGTGACCACAAAAAATGCCACTGACATCGTGGAATTACAATGTTGATTTTCTTGATTGTTTTGTTTGCTTTTTGAAAAACTGAATTAATCCTACAGATTTCCAAATCACTCACCATATTCAGAGGACAGCAACAGAGCACTGAACAGTGTCAAAAGGACAGGTTATTTTAGGTACTGCAAAATCTTCATCCAAGAATATGATTATACCTCAGATTTTCTCTTGCAGTCCTACATACATGATCCCAGCAAAGCTACTCAGCCTGCTGGAAACAGGCAACTTAAAATAGTCTTTAGAAACCCTGCCATGAAAGAAAACCATTTATATCTATTTATTCTTTTTAAAGAAAAATTTAAAACTATTATAAATACTAAAAGTCATGATTCTCCCAATGTTTCCTCCAAATTTGTATCATAACTTCTAACAAGGTCATCCAAATAGTAGCACTCTGGCACTTTACACTAACACAACCTCTCAGATCGTGCTCTTGTGGTCTGTAAGAGTAGTAAATCACTACAGAGATGGTAAATTAAAAACACCACATACAGAACTCCCCAAAAGGAATAAAGTGCTGAAATCAAACAATGACAGAAAAATACTTCTGAAATTCATATGATTTTGGAATTTAAACCAGCTGTTTCATGAATAAGAAAAATTTAACTTGGTGCTAATGGGTAGACAAGTAGCTAAGAGATATGCCAAATTTAAGCAAAATTGTTTGACTCCCTCAACACAAAAAAAAATGTGAACCAAACAGAACTTTGAGGCAGAACATTCTAACATTTAGCATAGCTCAGTCATAGCCTACACACACACAGAAAAAAGGCAAGAAGTGATAGGTTGCAAACTCCAACCTCTAAATTAGGAAACAACTGAGTTAATGAATATCCTGCCTCATTCAGTGCAGAGAATGGCTAATATTTTAGTTCACTGATAGTAAACCCAAGTGACTCCTACTTTCTTTATTGCACACTATTTAAAACAGTATCCTGACAGCAGTAAACTTTTCCATTTAATTTTTCTTTAGCATTCATCAGTATTCTGCCTTACAATTCTGTATGTGTGGATTAGTATTGAATTCTCAGGATTTTCCCATGAGGTAAGGGTTTAGAATTTAACATGAGACTATTTGATTTCTCTTCACTGTCATTAGAACTTTCCAGGTAAGCGTCCAGAGACAAAACCCTTTCTGACTGTCCAGCCCTGACTCATCCCCGAAGATGTCCTGTAAGTGAGGCTCAGGTCTTGATGAAAGAAGTGTGAGATTGTGTAATTAGAATAGTCCATGATAGATCATCACACCAACACCCAGCAAGGACCTTGACAAAGTTGGAATTCTGACTGCAGCTAGACAGAGAAACCAAAGAACAGCAACAGCAAACCACCACAGCAGAGAGGTACAAAACACCTCGGAGGATTTCACAGACTTTACTTTCACCATTGTTCTACTCTGGATCAAACCAAAAGTCTTACTTATTCCCCAGTTCTCACCACCTTTTTCCTTGTGGTTCTGATTTCAGATTTCTCTCTTCAGCTTTCCCTAATCTCAGTACCCATTCTCAACAGGCAAGATCAAAAACAGTAGTTATAACTTTTTATTATGAAGTAGAAAAGCCAATGCTTTTTCCATAGTATCTTCCACTTCTCCAGAGACTGAAAACTTTGTATTTAAGATGGAATTAAGTGACTATATACTAATGAAATAGTTTTAGAAATCACCGTGGAAAAAAATGAGATGGCTACAACATTGCAGTGTGTTTTAACACTTTTACATTCCTTCTCAAGAGAAAAGGAGTCACCCTAATAGAACAGGGACTGCATCAAACTATTCCCTTCTACTGGAGTCCTGTAAGTAACTAAAGTAGAAGCAGAGCTGAAAAGGACCAGTTGTGCATTGAAACAAAAAAAAACAACCAACCAGAAAACAAAAAAACACAAACACACAAAACAAAAAAAAAAACCCACAGCTAAAAAGAGTTTATACAATTAAAACTTAATAAAGCTAAAGAGTTTATAAAATTAATGAGTGAATCACAAGCCAGTCTTGAACACCATGCACATTTGTACACCCAGTCACTCAGTCTTGAAGAACTTCACTGAACGGATTACCAAAAACAATTAAAGCAGCCTGGCTACAGGCACGTTAAAGATCAAGTGTAGATGTAGCTGACATGTCTGAAAAGCTAGATAAGGCCTATAGTGCAGGAACCAAAACCAGCACTACTGAGCAATAGTATCAGAGATGAGAGCATAATTTCAGTATCAACACTTTCAGGGAAGAACAATTAAAAAAGTACTGAAGTACCCAAGAAACAGCTTTGTTAATCCTTACATAGGACTTAAAAAAAAAAAAAAAATGGCTCTTACTGCACACAGGCAAGATCAGTTATCCAGAAAACAGAAATTAAGTATGACATCATCTGTGACATCTGAATACTGCTCTGGATAATATTTCAGAGAACTAACCCATGCTGTGCTGTTTAGCATAGAAAGCATTGAATCCTTAGAAACTGAAACATATGCCACTCCTTTTAACTGTCATTTTTTTGTTTGAATGACATGTCACTTATAGCAAAGTATATACTCTTTTCAGTGTTTCTCATTAAAGTATGACTAGCTGGGTGCTGACACAAAAAGGAGATAATTAAGTCAACCAAATTCAAGTTTGCAATTAATTCAAAACAATGTACAGTAATGTTTTCTCATGTTTGTTCCCTGCAAAATCAAAGTTGTTTAGTTTTGGTTTAAGTGGTTTATTTTGCTCTTATTTGGGCTTTTTAGAATAGACTATTCAGCATCTTGAAAACTCTGGAATGAAACAACTTCTAGGGATACTACACTGTGCTTTTTTTCCTGTGAAGAACTAAGGTATTATTAATTGCCTCAATGGATTGTAGTTACTTCCCTAAGTTCTCCTTTCTCTACTCATCTATGCGTATGCTCAATTGAGGATATTACACTGCAGTTGAATAACTGAAAGCTGCAACTATATCGTTTACCTACAGCAATTTATTCAAGGTTTCATCCTCCTGCTGCTCAGAAGATGAAAATGAAAGAGTTTCCATTTAATGAAGACCATCTGAAGTGTCCCCACTGCAGCTGCAGGCTCTGTAGAATCTGTTGTGCAGGAGGCAAAATGCTGCATTGTAATGCAGATTTTCTTAAGAGTGCATCTGCAGCAACAAGATCATTTCCCATGGTCTTGACTGTATTTCTTCTATTATTCATGGAACACAATGTAAATGAAGCTATAAATTTTACCACATACTAAATGTAGAAAGAAGATAATGGGAATTGTGAATTATGAATGAATCACTGTTATTGTGATTCCTCAAGGATTCCGATGTAGATGATTACATGCATGCAAAGACACTGTAGCTAAACTTCTTTATATTGATCTTGAAAAATGATTCTAGGAATATTATCACTATTATACAGAATTCCTAGATTTGTTTTTCATGACAATGCCAACTAACCATCAATGGCAATTACATATCAATGCTACCTAGAGGCAGGCAAGCACACTTGTATTTGGAATTACCGAATTGGGGAGAGAAAGATAATAGCTTGCAAAAATGTGTTTCCCAGCTACCCACATGTGTTCTTTCACATTTAAATAAGCCACAGGCAAACTTAGAGTATTCTGTAGTAAGCACATTCAAATGCCAAGTAATAAGCAGTAAGATAAGGACTTTTTTTTGGTGGCTGAAAATGAAATAGCTTCTTTAAATGAAAGAAGTATTCTTCTACAAAATTGCACCATCGAAAACCCTACAAGTATGAACCTGTCTTTGCCAGTTTTATCATGATAGCAAGAGACAAATTATTGCTGTTTTACCCATTAAGAGTAATTCTTAGTGATATGATCAAAGTCAGGAACTGTTCTGTTTTGATAATGTTTATAAATTAGTAAAATTATTCACTAAAATTGCTCTAGCTATAATGAACATCAGTAAAACACTAAACTCCCACAAGATACAAAGAGAAGCAAACGTATATTAAAATTAATTGCATACAGAAATTCTCACCCACTGTGAAACCTTTGGAAGTTTGCTCATTCCTCATAACCACCTTTGGTCTGTTTGCAGCTATAGAGTCATCAATTGGCTCTGTCACTCCTTTAAATAGACTTGATGCTTTAAATACTTCTACAGAAAAAAAAGGAGGAACAAGGCATTTCCAACATAGGCATCTCAGATATAACCAAGTTCTTTATTTGGGCATCATAGGCAGGGCCCCTGGGCCTTGTCCATTTTTTCCGTATTAGAATCTGCAGCAAAAGTGTCAACTTTGAAGTAGTGAAAGTAAGGGATAATAATGGAATTTGCACACCATCTTTATATTCAATGAAGCCTCTTTAAGTTGGCACCAAGGCATTGGTGTCAGCATGAAAAAAAAAAAAAAAAAAGACTTTGACATATCCTTCTCTCCTATGGAAAAAAAAAGTAGGATATGCAATAATGAGGGTTGTTAACCTGAGTTCATTTCAAATAACAGGAAAAAAATCCACCATAAAAACAGAATGAACAACTAACTGTACTCTGTTTCTAACCAACCTGAAAGTACTTTAATGGACAAGAGAAAAAAAACTTGGAAATTAACCACTGAGTAGTCTCAGGGTGTACTTTCAGCACGAATATTCTGTATTTCCATACAGGACAGTATCTACCTACCATAATTAGTACTTCGAGGGTAGAAGCAGGTTTTTATAATTTCTGTGGCTTCTAACCTCAATTATTTGTTCACTGGGACACCATGTTACCTACATGTTTATGCTCCTGGAGCAATTTTGTTCCACTTTATAGAAATACAGATGGACTTACTTGTATTCACTCCTATTCTTGATGGCATTCATTATCTCAGTAAATTTTAAAAATCAAACCTATGTTAACATACAATGCTGCAAGTTACTACAAAAGTCTAAAAAAATAAATGAAAAAAAAGAAACAAGCAGAATTTCAGGATGCTTTATTGTAGCATTCCTGTTGTGGCATGAAAGACTTCAGAGAGAATAGTAGCTTATGTTTGTGTAGTTACATTGAACTGAAAAATAAAAGTGATTAAATAGATTTAAGAGCCTTATATAAAACAATATAGAACCACAAGTTACTACTCTGCTGCAGGATCTCACTCAAACATATCATACAATTCACTGAGCCAGATGCAATATTTGAAGGTTTTCACTGTAATAGATTTTCTGGAAAAAAAGAATAAAGCAACTAAAAACCCCAACAACAGAACAACCCAACACACAAACTTTACGTCATCAGCTCTAAACTGCCCCATTGCCCCTGGAAAGCAGAATTTGTACAACATATTAGCTGAAAATGTAAACTCATTCAAACTAATTCAAAGAGTGTTCATGGTGTGATTCAAATTGCTGTGCAAAACCAGCATAACAGCTCCAACACAACAGCTTTTTATCTTTTAGTTTCATTTCACAGGTGGAAAAGCTGAGAGGTAAGTGAAGCTACTGATTCAAGATAACAAGAAAACAACAACTTCAGTGGCTAAGAAATGACAGCGTATTCTGTGATTCACCCTGCACTGGAAGCCATGTCCTCTCCTAATGAGTGTGGCCCATTTTATATGCCTTTTTCACAAGATTCCCATCACCTGTACAGTTTGAAAAACTAGTATACTACATATACTTAAATGATGGCTTCTAAGCATCTTTAATAGCATTTAATTGATTAGACGGACACTTCTTAGATGGTAAAATGGGAGAAGTCTGCATTATTTCCTCCCCATGACATTCATTTCACTTATAGAGGAAATGACTACAGTGAACATGGATTATGTATCACTGCATAACCATGTTCTTTGATTGGTGTACATGTACATACATTAGCTTTCACAAGAAACATTTAAACAAAATGTTTGTTTACTTGCAAGGGCTCTTCTGAAGTTAAATTGGGATGAATAGGCAATTAAAGTTCAGAAACATCAGATGTAATGAAAAACATTTCCAAGTAGTTCTGTACATGGTTAAGTGACTCTCAGCATATGAACTTAAAAACTGTTGTGCAGAATAAAGAGACTAATTCTCTCTTTAAAAGAAACACTTTGTCTCTATCCAACAGAGATATTGTTTACTCATACTTCTCAAACTGTCCTGATAGCACAGTTGCTTTTTGTTTCCATTCCCTTAGGACACAGTTTAGACCAATGTTTTACTTCATTTGAAAAGAAGAACCTGACATCTTAATAAAGTCAACATTATTCTAATGTTATTTAAAACATCATAATCCTAGGACCAAGCAGTGAACTCATTTGGATTCTGAAGTGGCAGTCAACTCAACAGCCAGATAGACAAAATTCTCAAATCCAGGCAACGGTCAGCTCTGGCAAAACTTATTTTCTCACATTTTTGTTACTCCTGCTGTTACTCTGAACAACTGATCAACAGCAAACTTCGACACATAAACAGGGTTTCAATTTGAGACTCACAGGCAGTCAGAAGTGTCTGCAGATTTAAAATAAACAAGCCAGAAGCCAATATTCAGCCTAGTACTTGGCAAAATATACAGAAACTTCTGAAACCTAATATCTGAGAGAATTTGATTTAACCTACTGTTTTTCTTTATGTGTGTCAATTAACATCCACTCAGTCAGATAACTTGCATTTGTTTAGGTTTTTTTAAAGCAATCACATCATCAATATATGTGAGTATAATGACACTTGCTACCACTCTTCCAGAAGTTTTCCATCCAAGCTCCAATTTCTGAAGAGAAAAGAAGTTTCACAGAACTACACAAGGGGTATTTATTTCAATCCCAAGTGCCACTGCCAAAACCATTGCATGATTACATCAAGATTGATGATGTTTACACACCAATTGTGTTTAAATCAGACAAATGAAATGCCAAAAAAACTAAACCAAAAAAAAAAAAAATTGGGAGTTACACATCTCATCAGTTAAACAGTTACAAGGACTGGATAAAGATCTGAACACTCATAATGATAATAACTGGCTATGGCATCTACAAGAGCCCATCTTCCAAAGGAGTCTGGAGTTACTATTTGATTATTCCATACTTCAGAATATTTTAATACCTCTCGTGAGCAAACTCAGTGTGAACATAATGCTCTCCAGAATCCTGTGGATTAGGCGTTACCTTCTCCAGTGGCTTATGAGGACACCTGATGACAACTCAATGATATGTCAAAGATGAAGTGACACACTGATGACTACAGAATGAGAGTCCCACCCACCTCCTGATTAATCACCACTTTTCATCTGTTAAGCTGAAAGATGACACATCCCCCTAATGGGGCTTCAAAACCAGGCCTCTGCTCCAGCAATAATCTGTATTTTGTGACTGCAACTGTGTTTACAAATAGTGAGTCACAAATGATGATTAAGAGCTTTGTTTTGCTGAGGCAGATGCCTATTTCCATCAAAATAAAAGTTTTAAAAACAGATTTGTTTTTACCAGAATTTAAAAAATTACTAGAAAATGCCAAACTCACAACCCCGAACAGTATTATATCACAGACCTGCTGCTACCAGAACTTCATTTTATAGTTCTGTCAAAATTAAGTTAGCTCACATAGTTCTGTAAAGATGCTGTTCTACTACTGCCATTTTCACAGTGTATTCCTTTAAGTTTTTTTCTCCATTTGGCCATAGAAATCCATTTTGTACAAAATATCAGCAGTCTTTAGAAATATGATTTATGGTACCACTTAAGCACTTATCACTTGCTATTCTGTCTTCCAGCTACCCTATTATTCTCGGCTACAAAACAGTAAGTACCTCAACAAAGCAAACTTTTTTGTAATTTATGTTTTTATATTATTTTTCAGACAAAAGGCAGTATTTTTCTGGCCTGTTTATTAATCATAAACCAAAATAAGTGTACTAATGATTTAGATGTCAAAATTCCTTGTTATTCATCAGCATGATGAAGCCTCAGGCCTTGATATTGAAGAAAATACAGCCACCTCTAACTTATAACATGAAAGTAGCCTCAGTTGTCTCTGAAGACTTTATAGAACTGTAAACTAATTACACTTGTTTTTTCTCCCCCTCATTCATAATGAAAAGTGATAGTTAAGCCTACATAAACTAGTACAGCTAGAAAAAGCATACAGGCTTTTACAAACAATCCTTTCCTAGACTCCAGCAAGAGCTCTCTACTTCAGAGAGCAATTTTGCTTTTTCTACCTGTGGCAGATAGAATATTATTAATTAGCTTCTCTTTTCAAGTCTTTTCTCATTTTTATGCATAGACCATTACAGCTGAAAGAAGACAAACATTACTTTTCTACAGTATAATCAACTAGATAAATTCCAGGGCCTCTAATGACGTTAACCAGGTAAAGAGACAAGCAGACCATATTCCCCCAGCATAATCTTTCTAAAATGTAGGCAGATAATAGTTACTTGAAAATAATTGTTACACATGCAAAGCTCTGAAGTCAAAATTAAAAGGCTTTCAATACAGGTTTTTCAAGTGCTACCAAGTCTACTGACATCTAGAAAAATGAAGACACCAACCCACTATAGCAAGATTCAATGTATATATTGAGAATTTCTGTTCTGTTCAATCAGAGTATGACACAGAACCTTCTGAAAGCACAGTGTTGGAGCTGCTGTGAAACACAGGACTAAAGAGACAAATGGGTGAAAAAGTGGAAGCTGCCCAAGAACGAACTACACACCAGAACTAGAGATGGCACAAGGCTTCTGTTTAAATTATGGGAGTTAATTCCCATAATTGAGCATGGTAGTCTCCCATCACTTCAAACATCAATGACACATCAGAAGGCAATTTTTAACTGTACTGGCAAGAAAATTAGCTCGGCTTACAGGAAAAAGAAAAAACAAACCACAAGCTAAAAACAATGTAGTTTCATCTTGATAATGTCATTGAGATGAACATCTCAAAAACAAAGATTCACTTTAGAGCTCTGAACTGAAGCAGAAAGATAGCATAACAAATTTTAAATTTTTCACCTTGATGGACAGAACATGAGCCACTAGAATTACTGAGAAACGATCAGCTATGCTGAGGATTTTTTCTGACACAATCCAGCATTTGCAACTCGCAGTTTAGGAGAAAAAGCTGTTGAATGGAATATCTTCTCATGGATTCTTCTTTCTTCTATATACTGCTTTATTGAACCGAGTTACTCTGACTTCAGCAAAGGCAGCTTGTGGGGAGCCTGTGCAGAGCCATTGCCCCACAATGTAGGTCTATTAATGAGTTAATAACATTTTGGTCACAACCTGCACAATTAACATTAAAACTCCAAAACTCACACGTTCTTTAGTGATGCACCAAATCTTCTCTCCTTCCCCCGGTCATAACTCACATACCAGCTTCCTACTTAGTGATCAGTACCCCCTATTTAACCCAACTCATTTCTGACCCCAGCTGTGTGGTTGGCTTTGCTTTGGTTCTGTCCTACTCTGTTCTTACAAGTAACACAGGGTATAGAATATACCTGTGATGAGGGAACTCTAGAGAACACATAGACAAAAAATACTTATGTGCCTTTTCAGTGTTGCATATATGGAAAGGAGCAGTAACACTGAAGACACTCCAGCTTGGCAATAATTGCAGAATGACTGAATGACTGTTAGAAAGCTTCAAGAACACCGCAACATCCTCTTAAAGCTTACAATCACAGCTTTGGAAACCAATAACTTCCTTTATAAAGTTTACAACTTTCTCTGCCCTATGGCAAACTACACAAAGTAGCTGCAAGTCTATCACACCATCCAGTTCTCTGTGAAAAAAAATGTTTTCTACTTCTGCTAGTTTTAAACTAAGCCTCAAGGATATCCTAATATATGGCTCAAAATACCTTTTTGTGATGTTACTCATTGCTGACAAATTACTTCACTGGGAAGTTTAGAAAAACATTTCATTTCCATTTTTTGGTCTTCCTATCCTTGAGAAACAGTGTTAGACTAAGCAATAGCTATGGGGAGCCCCCTGTTAAAATTCTAGTGGAGATAATGCAGATTAATTTTCACTACTGTCTCATGAGTATCTTCATGCTGGGAAGGGAATCATTGTTTACATATTGATGAGAACAGCAGAAAGATACTTCCCTGTAGTTTCATATAGGCACTACACAAGAATGGGACTGCAGGGTTCTCAAACTCTCACCTGAAGTTTCTGCACAAAAAGAGACATATTTATAACCCCCCACTGCTATACACAGAAGAAGATAATCTGTTCTCCATGCCCATCGTGAACAGGACCAGTAATGGGTTTAAATTACAATGAGAAAGCTTCAGCTTAAACACAAACAAAACCCCTTCTATAAGCAGAGACTGGAAGAGATTGCCTGGGGAGACTGCAGAGTCTGTCATTTCAAAACTTGAACAGTAGCTTAGACAAACACCTGTTCTAAATCTGAGCTTGCTGAGCTTTGAACTGTCCAGTACATTAAGCATGGCAAGGTTCCACATAAGCTCCCCAAGCCAACAAGCTCTCCAACAATGTACATATGCAATGCTATTCAAGTCGTATTAAGAGCTACTTAGCAGCAGGTACATGTCTAAATAATCCACATTTTATTTTACTCTCATCCCTAAGAAGTGAGAAATACGTTAAAATAGTGCTGTGGGTTTGATTAAAGACAGGCAGTAAAGCAATTCATCACACTATTTCCTTTAATTTCCAAAATTGTACCTAGAAATGGAGTAGCTGTAACTATGCCTTATATAGTCCATAAATAGAGGAATGTTTTGACCTCAGTTTACAAAATATGAGTTAGACCTATGACAATATCATAGTTGTTATGATATGACCATTTATTGACCACTAAACAGATTGAGTAAGAGAAATAACATCAACTTGCTACTCTTTAAGTTAATATGGAGAAACCATAAATATATACAGATTTCCCTTTTACATATGCTTCTGACCACCTGTTTTCTACTTTGCGCTCTGTAGTTGAGCCCAGCAACTGTTTAGACAAACACAGAGCACAAGAGGAATTTGGGAGAACACAAGGTAAGTTTTTTGTGAAATCCTGCACTCTAAAGCAATATTGGAGTTTCTTTTGGGTATTAAAGATGTAAGAGGGAAATTAATTTAAAAGCCACATTTTCCAGATATTTTTAGCAATTTCTGACAATTGTCCAGAATTTAAATCCTTTAAGTCTTAACTTCAGAACTAGACACCAGCATCCTTATTTTGTTTTCAGTAGTGCCATGTAAAAAGGTAGTATCAACTAGGTACTTTTCTGTCCCTTTGCTTACACATTCAGGAGTGTCTTTCATTTCCCTGACATGCTGCTTTATTCATTAAGAACATCGAAGATGGAACTGCTGCGCCCCTCACATTGTCTCCCTTTCTACTCCCACCAGCACTGGCATTTTTGACATTAGTAATGTCATCTGACTGAAAATTTGTTACTGGGAAATTGGAAAAGGCACAGCCAGAGAAGGACAGCACAAGTGCAGCCTTCATGTTAGTCCTGACAGTGCACCTTTCACAACAGGATACTGGCTCATTCCACTGCCAATATTATGAACAAGTAGAAGTATTACTTGAACCTGCTTATTTTAGGAAATGCACATAGACAATATTTGCATCTTTCAGAGGAAAAAAAAAAGTCATTTTACTTGATTTTTCAGTGTCGTTACAGTCAAATTCTACCACCTTCAAGGTTTTATTTCAACTTTCCTAGCAAAGGATCACAGCAACCTGAAAAATGATAAAGTTGTCTTAGCTTGTAAGCAATACACAAAATCAGTCACAGGAAACAAGGAAGATAGATATGGAAGACTCTTCAAATCGGCTTCACGAAGACTTACTAACACCATGTCCTAAGCTTCTCTTTGGCTACTCAGTTTTGCTCAGGGCTGGTTTAATTTGAAAAGACACCCGGGGACATCTCATAGCATTATGTGTTCGGTCCTAAGCAAGCAGTAAGGAACTGAATTTATTAATAAAGCTGACAATCCTTCAGGAAAATTGTCACTCTTCTTTCAATTTACCACAAAAGAAGAGCCAAAAGAGAACACAAACCTAGTTTTCAGCTTTAAATGTATAGGTAGGTCTCTTTTTATGACCTCCACTGAGGTTCTTGCTATGTCAGCCCTGGACCATATCTGAAATACCTACAGACCTTTAGATTTACTTGACATACCCCTTTTAAAAATGTCTAATTGCACTTCAGCTCATATTTAATTATTCAGGCATACACACAACACCCACAAAGAGCTGAACATGACTTAAGAGTCAGGCCTAGAATTTAAGCTTCTAAAAATCTCCCTGTTACATTCTAATACTAAAAACACAGGAAAGAGTAGTGAAGTCAGTAATGGGTATCAGCTGCTGAAGACAATCTGTTTTAAATGTAAAGCCAGTCAAAACAGCAGTTCTGCAGGACAATGAACATCAAGCATGGCCAGCTGCAAAAAGTGTCATCTTCTTCACAATACATAGCTGTATGCACTACCTAAAATCAGAAGCTGGGCACACTTCAAACTATAGTGCTACTGTAGTTCGTATTTTGCAATTTAGGAAGTTGTAAATATTAGTCAAAAAAGTCTGAAAAACACCGTCATTAGAACCAGTCCTTCATGACTGAGTTTTTAAACAGCATCCTGATCCCTTCTATTTAAATTATATTTTGTCATTAATTTAAAATGGAGAGAATTCTGCCCAACCAACACTGAACACACCCACCATTCAAACAAATTATTTCAGTTCACCATCACATTGCATCCTTTTGGGAAAAAAGGTACATTCTTGGAAGTAAAGCACAAGTGTTGTAAGCTTATATCTATCTTAGTTGTTACACAATATCTGAAATGGCCTGCTTCCTAAAATGGGTTTTTCCCCAGTATGCTCTAGATTCAGCTCTCATTCTGCATTTAAGCAGGGTTTCAGGTGAATTAAAAAGGACAGATATGGCAGCCCTAAAGTAATATATGAAAGTCTTATTGTATTAGTCATTTTTCCTGTCATTTTGTATTAGTGTCATATTAGTCTAATGCAATACTAACATGATACTGAAATGTTAGCATATCACAGATTACTCAGTGTGTCAAGCTTGAGTCTGATCATATTACTTTGCTGTGTGTATTCCAGTGATGAAACTCTTCCTTTCCATCCCCTGAAACTGTGCAGGACTAACAGAAAACAAGAGGCACAGGCAGTGCAGGAGTCTAACACTTAATAATAGGTATTAACACCCCTTGTGCCAAAGGAAAGAACCCATCTGTAACAGATCAGATAATATTGATTCAGTCCAGGAATTTGTTAATACAAGTAAGATAATCCTTTCCATTTCAAGAAGATTTCGAATCTCTTCCTACAAACTGAAGAACTACCATCAAAACACACAAGTGTTCCTGTGATAGGGGAAATCCAGCTAGGAAATAAAAAGCATTGGACATCCCTGTTGAGTCATCTTTGCAAAAAAAAGGAGCTGTTAAAATTAGGTTATTAAAATAATAAAAAATAGAACTGTACATTTCCTAGAAGTAAATTTTATTCTACTGGCCTAGCATCAGACAGAAGTCAACCACATTCCTGAAGGATAGGACCTATGGCTGGTGAGGTCTGGAAAAAACAGTAGAAAAGCAAAGAATATTTTCTGGCTTGGACAATAATGATACTTGGGAAATGGTATGTTAACAACAACAGAATAAAAATCCCACCCAATCCATCCATATTATGCTCTTTGGTGATAATTTTTTGTTGAATGACTATTTGAATATTTCTAATCCAGGCATAGGTAGGACTGTGTGTGAACACCACAGCCATTACAGTGTTGTATTTCCCCTTCAGAAGAGGAGGTGCAGCTTGTGTTTCTATTTCAGGGATCCCCATGATCATAATTTAAGTAACTAAAGTACTTTAAATAAATATTTAAGTAAGCAAAAGGCTTAAATAAAGCATTTATTGCAAACACAGATCCCAAGAAAACAGCTTAAATCACATGTTAAAGACCTTTGGAAATTAAGCTTTGTAAACATTTACAGAGGAACAAGAAACTTCCAGAATCTTAAGCTCTCCTACGTGAAAACAAATATTGCTAAAAATTATGCATTTGGCCAAAATAAAATCCACTTAGGTGTGCACACCAACTACTTTAATTCTAAAGCTGCAGTTAACTATGGAAGCACTCAAAAAGCCTATTTCTTTTCATAGTCTTTGCCTTCTGAAAACCCTGCACTGCTTTTGCAATGATTACTATGCATTACATTTCAGTGAGGTTTAGCTCACTGATAGCTTCCCTATCCTAAATTTCTACATCATGGTCTTCTACGTGTCCTCAGTAACTACTGTTACAATCACAATTAGCACGGTAGAACTCTACCAGGTGACTGCAGAGTAAGAACTGTTAGGTGAGGCTCACATGTACTCCCTCAGACACATACATGCGCTCTGGGAAGAGGCACAAGAGCAAGCAGTACTTCTGTTTCTTTCTTCAGTAAAGTAGAAAATGATGGACTGAAAGCAAGTGAGTAATAAGAAGAACAAACAGCAGAGCCATAACAACCCATCATGCAGAGTTCTGATACAATATTTAAATACATACAATAAAATTCAACAGCAGTATTTCAAAGTTTAAGTGTGCACACCACACTCACTTCTGTTCAACTATACTAGAATGGTATAAAAAACTCTTGACACTTTACTAGAGAGGTATAGGCATGATCCAACTTTCTCCATTAATACCATCATTTGTACTTTTTCACATGCATAAATATTCAGCTATCTGAATATATGCAAGGATTAACCTCTCACACATCATTTCCCAGCTATCCCAAATACTTATGGGTTTTTATACAGTAATACATGGTTCACAAATACTCAGTAGAATACAACAGTACAAAAATGTGCTATTTAGTCTTTAGAGGGTTTTTTTAAGTGATTTTAGGCTCCCTACGTTTACTGAAAGGAGTGGTAAAGTTTCAGCCCAATTTTACAGGTTTAAGTCAAGACTTAAAACATCAGCTTTTTTATAATGAAACACTACTGGAAGCTTGACTACCAGTTTAATGCATTTCAATGTACTGAAAAAACCATAAGCATGTGATTTGAGGAACAGAGTTTTATTGAATTTGGATAAATATTTAAAGCTTTTTAGAGCCCTATGTAAATCCAGTGAACACACGTTTGATCAAACTGCCATCTGCTGGGCATTCCTGGGATTTAAGCAGTTTGATTACACACACTACAGCATCTGAAAACCCTTTATTAAGAACTAAGAGAAATCTTTGCTTTTGTAACGTGATTCTTGGCATTTGGTTGACAATAACCAACTGCTCTAGTTCCAGCAGAAATTCAGTCAGCAGTAGCAGCCTTTGGACCAGGCCATGGTACCCTGTGACCCTGCATAACCAAATTCATCCTGCTCACACCAACACCCACACTCAGCTTGCTGGACACAGCCCTGTTACACTTCACCTGTACAGCCCTTGAAAAGAAGAGTGCACACAACTCAATCCTTATTGCCTTAAGCAATCGTGTCCTGTGACTTTAGTAGAGGTTCTGATTGCTTGTTCAGAAAAAAAAAAATTGAACAGAATAAAAAAATAGGAAGAAATAAAGGAATAATACCAAATTATTTAAATTACTTCCCTAAGCACAAGACCTACACAAGGGCGGTAAGTTCTGATAACTCATTTTTCACGACATTTGGGAAATATTTCTCATTGAAACCATCCAAGGTTATAGTCATTAAGAAGCCAGGACTTAGTAATAAGTTATTAAACTTGTCTTAGTACACTAATTGTGGTACAATCAAGCACAAACAGAGCATTCTCAGAAAATTATCACGAAAAGAACTAATGGTGGTATGCAGAACTTAAAAGTGAGATTTCAAATCAGTTAAGGCCTGAAGATAAAAGCAAAACTAGAACCTAGAGATTTCCAAAAACCATTAAAGTAAATGCTCTGAACAGAAGAACCATCAGTTGTATTCACCTTTGGTCTAAGAAGAGGGCAAAGTAAAATTATGAAATGCAAGCACAGAGTCATCAACTGGGAATTGGGCTGATCTGAGAGGCTGTTACTGAGGTGTTCATTGAGAGGTGTCTTGCAACTTCTCCAGAGCACCTTTGTTGTATTCCAGGCCCTCAGGCTTACCTGTTTTGCAAACCCTGTAAGTCACCATCTGCTTCTTTCCTTGAGACCTGATTACATTTTAAAAATCCTAAGTCACCTTTCTGAGCACTTCACTTCTAAGACATTCCGCAGCAGAAATTCAGGTACCACAGTTTTTCCTAGAAGTGAAAAATGGCCTTCAGGGTGCAGGAAGATAATTGCTATGTGAACAGAAGTGGCATTTGGGGATTCAGTTTAGAAGTTCTGGTTGGGAGACAGGACTAGAGCTCACACAGTTCAGTCTTCTACTCAAAGCAGGGCTACTCAGTCAGATCAGCTGTGGCTTCACCAGTCTGATAAATCTGAGGTTCAAAGGTGCAAATGCACCCAAGTGAGCAGAAAAACCTAATGGAAAAGAGATCCAGACAGCAATGGTAGTTGATGGGATCTTTGAAAGGCAGGGGCTGTAATCTTCAAAAGTGTGAAATATATTAAGAGTTATGCTCCCTAATTTTGTAACTTACTCCCACTAAACAATAGTTTTACAAGTTGTAGTGTCGCACTGTTAGTCCTGGATGACATTCTGTACCCTGTCTGAGACTGCAGACTCTGGAATTTCTTAAGAATTACAAGATCATCATCTAATGATAGATGCTTGCAAAACCTGGAGCCAGTTTAGTCAGTAAGGGCCCATTAAGTTCTTTGGAAACTGCAGCAGGAGAAAATGCACAAATTGCAACTAAAAATGCTAACTCAAGAAAATTAGTGCACAGGAAGTCAGCCATGCATTTATGCACCATATTTCAAAGTCCAGATGTAAAGTGGTGTCCTGGCTTTGCAGAAATGTGGTTGAAGAAGTACCTGGGTCAAAATTAGTCCTCAAAGACTGCCTGTCAGGGAAGGTTATGCTGGAACAAGCCAAAAACCACCAGACTGCTATATAAAGAGGATGCCAGAACTGCATTATAGTATGAAGTAGAGGATTAGAGTTCACTTATTAACCACAATTTCTCACTCTCAGGACTTAAATTCACCTGGATAAGATGCATGATAGTTATTCCATTTGACTTGGAATGCCTGGGCAAAGCACTGACCAGGACTGCTAAAATGTTTCCTGCAGGTGCACAGGCAGCAAATACTGAGTCTTATCAAAGCCTCAACTGAAGGCACGGCACATTAGACAACCAGAAACTGAGCTTCTGCAAACACTGAGCCAATTTTCATCTGGAGTTTTACATCAGCCTGAATACAGCAATGACTCCAAAGCACAATATCTGCTTCTACTAATTTCTTTGATTATCTTAAAACATTTAGACTCCTTGGCAGGAGCACGTGATGGAAAACAGTGTATGTTGATCTTAGTTGTTTATATACATTTCAGTCATTTGCTTGTCATCTGAAACCTTGACTGTTACACAACTGCAACCTTTAGGTTTGGAGCAGAGGAATTTGGTTTGTTAGGGTGCTTGGGTTTTTTTGTGTTTAATGTTCCTGCTAAAAGATCCTATTAAATTTTAAGATGAGAATACTACCCTTTATCAAGTGATTATTTAACAATAATTTAGATTGAAGCCACTGTTATTCTGTACTAAGTACTAGTGATAGTTTACACAAAAAAATTCTATTAATATTCATACTAGAAGTAGAAAAAATTTAATTAGTACTGCCTTTTTAAAAATGTTTATACACAAGTATACATCATTAGCATTCAGAGCCTGAATTATACTAACATAGCAACCAATAAATTCAAAACATTGAGAAACCCAGTTTTAGTTTACTAAAAGGAGTCCAGAAATGGAAATGTATTGTAAATAGCAGCATCATGTTTGATCATGCGTGCACGACCTTAAAATGTCATTTCATCCACTTTAATACAAGAAAGATTCCTCAAGATATCAAATAACATATATAAAAGAGTACATGATTTTTATTCCATTTATATGTTTTATATATCACCAATACATGGGAGTATCTACACATTCCATACAAACACCTTTTTTATATATATGGAACTGCTGAAACATATCGTGCAAAATACTTAAAGTCATGCCCAAAACAAAACTACAGCACAGCTGGGGGTAAGTCCGTTGTCAAATATTTTTGGGACCCTTAAAGCCTGGTCCACCATCCGGCTTCAGCAAGGACAGTTCACAGAGCAGATTTTTCCACCATAGTTTCTTAATAAGCAACGTGCAGGGATTACACACAAAAATCATCCATATGGTAATCTGACACTGCACAAAAAATAAGATTACCTCTGGCCCCAATCCTGCCAATGAAGTGCTGGCACAAATACTTCTGCTGCTGACTTAAGTAAATGCTCCTCAAGCTGTACTAATACTTCAGTATTAGGATTACACATCGCTTTTCATCCTTGTCACACTTGCGTTTCTAGACCAATTCTGCTTCTTCGTGCGGTAGTTTCATGCAATTAAGAGTAAGCATTTTAAATAAGAGTTATTTTCTCCATGCTGTAGCATTACAATATTTACATAAAAGTAGCATTACATGCTTACTTTATTCTTTGATACTGGTGGATTGAAATACTTGAAATATTTTAAAGTTACATTCATTGGTAATTTAATATTACATGTGCTCCTTGCTTATGTTCACATGATATGGATGGAATTGAATGCTATGACTTCATTTCCCTTCCACTGTGCCACAGAATTCTGATACAACAATGAGAAAGCAAAAAATGTAACCCTATTTTCCCTGTTACTTGCACACTGTACTGTCTTATCTAAAACAAAGCAATTAATTCCCTTTTGTCAAGGGCTGCTCACTTATTAGAGAGAAAAACATAAGAACTGTGAAGCACACACATAGGAAGCAATACAGATTGTTTCATGAGGTACAGAAATATACCTAAGTGTGAACAAATGTGTCCTAACACTGAAGCAAACCATTCTGGGCTAAGATCTTGTAAAATCCATTTTAAGCAACCCCTCCAATATTTCAAAGAGTACTTGGGGCAACACTTTAACTAGATGTGTTTTCTATATACTGCAAGCATATTTATCATATATTTAAGAGTATGTTGGTAGATACCATACTCCAGTAAGCTGCTGAAGAATCACAAACATATGGACAGAGCATAACACACAACTATATCACAAAGAAAATAATTTACAATGCAAACATTTTTATCAGTAAAACTCCCAAGGTTACATTTACAGGATTTTTTAATCAATTAATAAATACATTGAATCCTGAAAAGATAAACAGCCTTCTTCAGCGAGTTCTTCACATCCTGACATTTGCTTCCATTGTTAAAGTTCTCCAAGTGTGGCTTCATCTCTCTCTGGCTAACTAGTAATACAGCCTGAAAGGCACTACTGTGTAGTCCTGCCAAATATTGTCATCCAAACATATTTATTTTTATATCTATTAAGACTTGAAACAGTAGCAGCAAGAGAGGAAGTGATTTCAAGTCTAGAATACTTTATCTTGTAATACTGAGTAAAAATACATGAGAGAAATGTAAAAAAATCTCTAAAGCTCTAAATATGCAGAAGCTACATAGGAATATACAGCAAATTGTGTGGATCTTCAACTTACTGGCAAGTCTTTCTGACCCAGAAAGGGTAAGATTGTAACAAAAAAACCTAGAAAGGGGAATCTGCAGAACAGCAACTAGAGATGCAATACTTTAATACTATAGAGATGCAATACTTTAATACTACTCTTTGAAATCATGTTCTGTGCATAAAGCACCGATTTTACATAAGATTCTCTAAGAGATACGGATGTTACAACAAGGTTCTAGATCTAATCCTTTGTTTATGAGTGTTTAAGTAACAATATCAGAGCAGAGGTATCAATTCACCTTCTGTGTAAACAGTGAATGCTCAGTGCTTGGCCTTCAAACCATACACAGTGAATTGCATCCAGCCATCTACACAGTACAATTGAGAGTATTAAGTATTGCTAAAACATCTTAAGTTTTGCCATACTGTGCCAGCACTATATTACAAAGTGCTAATTAAAGATGCACCACTTTAATTATCAGTATTCTTAAACACCTATTTTGATGTCACTGTATTTTTCCTCAGTTTGAATGAGATGGAACAGCTCCTTATTGCACAGATGTCAACTCATGTAACATTCAGGAATCTGGAAGCTGAAGCTCTTGAATTTGAAAATTACTAAAGCTTGAAAAACTAAGAATTTAACAGTTGATGTTCATTAGGAGGTTGTTGTGCATCCATTTTAGATGTTTAATACACACCGATTTGAACTCAGTGTTACATCAGTTAAATAGTTTCCGTCAAGTCCATCGAACAGCATCACTGATAAAATTGGCCAGGAACAACTTCAAAACACTACAAAATAGCATTCTCCTACTCTGTGTCATTTTTACTGTCAGTCAATTTTCCTCAGATGATCATCTGAGTGCACATTTTTCTTCAATTATTACAACAGCTCCTTTCAAGTCATATAAAGTGATGCTATTTTCTTCTTGCAGCAAGTAGCACTAACAGAAAGTAGCAGTGATACTAAACATTGTCTACAATTGTTATGGAAATATATTTATCTGTATCCTGTTGTCATGGAAGCCAAAGATCAAGGCATACAAGCTACATACAATTATTTATACTGATTTGAAAGAACATTTCAAGGAAACATTCAAATGTATAATTCGATAAAAATCAAACTAGTTTCAAAGGCACTAGTTACCCAAGGCATGATTCTGAGACAGCAGTATTTCAATCAATATTAAATTCATTACTTACATCCTCTAGGTTCTATTAATAACCACAGTACATCCAATTTAACAGCTCAGACACTCTCAAAGTTCTAGCACTTCTTTGTCCTGGCATTAGGCCAATTTTAGCAATGTTCCAAACTACAGAAAAGGACATTTGTGACCTTCCACATTTGTTTCTTTTTTATAAGGCAAGGCTGTTTGCTTAAGTCTGTTGTTTTGCAGCTGACCAGTCTTCTAAAATAGCAAACTCGTGTGCAAGTTTGATTTCCCTCAACATGGAGCTACTATTATTTTATGAGTCATATTTAGTTTGTTCCATTTTTAGTTCCACAAAAAGGAACTCTACCAAAACTTTTCATGTAGCAAACAAGTCTCTGGACAGTTCTTTACAAAGAAAACACTTTTTCTATACAGGTATGAAACAGTTTTACCTCTGCATATGCATAACCACTGTTGCTGGAGAGATACTGAGAGCCATGTAGCATCTTATTTTAGAATTGTTACACAGAGCACAACATGATGCAAACATAGTTTTGTGAGATAATAGAACAAAATGAGTGTATCTGCTACTTAAAAACCTGTACATTCCATGTGAAGTCTGGAGAAGCCCAGAACCTTCAGTGCTTAGATTTCAATACCCACATTTTGCTGCACTTCATCTTTGATCACTAACAAACCTGTTTCTGAACTTGGTCTTCTCCCCTCCAGCACAGAGTGCTCTTTCTGTCCAAGTTATTTGACCTTTAGTTAAGTGACCAGCTCAATGATTCCAAGTTCCTTGTTAGGTCTCTTCATTAGCTGTCTACTACAGGGTGGGGGGGAAATCCCTGATAAATAGTTAGCTGTTTCTCCCCCTACAGTAAGTGCTTTTATGATGTTTTATAATGTAATTTATCTACTATGCAAAAATAAAAATTTGATACATTCTAAACTAGAAGGGAAAAATAAGAATACTGACAATTCCTATTAGAAACCATTAAGTTGCCTAAATCAATTTAAAGATTAAAAAAAAAAATCTGACCAACAGTTACCTTTATATGGTGCTCTGATTTCCTACACCTACTACCTCCTTACGACCACTAGTAAAGTAGAGGCTATTTTCTCTTTACTATTATGTCAAACGCAGAACTGTGGTACTACCACAATGTGCTTTACACAGACCTGTGTTAGAATGGCATGAGCACTCCAATTAGGTCTACCTGTCAGTGTGACTACATCTGATAATTGGAGAGACATTATAATTAGTTGATCATAAGATTACAAAGCAATTTTAGAACTGTTAATGCCCATTGTAATTAATCACAATGGCAACGCAACAAGTTGCACACTCCACAGAGGTGACTCAAAATTGTTTTAGCATTGCAGTATGAACTACAAATGGAGTAGTAAAGGAGTCACATTACAGTCTGTTCTATCTCTAAGTCCTTCTGCTGTTGCAGTAATGCATCATAGTAACACCACAACAGTTGTACTAATTGTAGAGCACTACAAAAACTCTAAAAACAAAGAAACTTTAAAGACACCCCTCCCATCTCAGTTTAGTCAAGGAGTAGAAACAGTACTAACGACAAAAGTACAGAATGGAAACAGAATTGTAATCACAGTATGAATCACAGGATTGTGCCTGATATTACACATACAGAAAAAAAATCTGTATACTTAACAGTTGAAGGTAAGCCAAAAGTCTGTCTTCAATTATTCCAATACGAGCACTTTAAAGCCTTCTATCCATACATTTTGGCTCATTCTATTTTTTGCTGGGCCACCACTGTTAAGTCTATTAAGACTTCTCCCCACTGAACAGGCTTTCCCTTACAGTGTTAATAACGGTCATGGAAGTTGACTCCAAAACATAAAAAGGCAAAATGCCAAGCAAACAAAAGTGATCCCTCACTTAAACAGTAAATAGATTTCAAGCATACAAAGACAGCAGAAATTCATTTTGGAGTGATCCATTCATGAATTTAAATGAATATAATTATGTAATCATTAACTTAATGGATTTCATTAGGCTTATTTCTGGGTTTCATGTCATTTTTCTTTCCAATTAAAATCAACTGTTAAGATTAATTTTATATGCTATCAAAAGTAAAGATTAGAGCCAAGACTACTTAGGTTCACAAAACTATACAGCATTGAAATCTTTCTTCCTCAGCATAAATGTTAATTGACTATATCCTTACAACTATAACAGCAGTTCCTATAAAATAGTATTGTTTTCATATTGTTTAAATGGAGTCTAATATTATGCCATTTTGCTAGAGTCATCTTACGGTTTAAGTGTACTTTAGTCACATCATTTAAATATCTTGCTTTCAGACATGAAGATAATAGTTGGATACCTTATGTAGTTGATAAAATTGTAACATTAATACCAGTGAAAAATATAGCATGAATCTGTCACACAGCTCTCAGAAATGCCACAAGGTAAGTAAGTTCTCTTCCAAAACCTTTATTTTAGGCAAAAACCAGATCATGTACAAAATCATGTCCCATCAAACCCGGTCTTGAACACTTTCAGGGATGGGGCAGCCACAGCTTCTCTGGGCAACCTGTTCGAGGGCCTCACTACTCTCGGGGAAGAATTTCTCCCCAATATCTAACCTAAACCTATTGTTTCAGCTCAAGACCATCATTCCTCGCCCTATCACTACATGCCCTTGTGAAAAGTCCCCCTCCAGCTATCTTGTAGCCCTTTCAGACACTGGAACTTTCTCAGCCCTCCTGCTAAGGAGAGGTGCTCCAGTCCTCTAAATATCTAACATAGAACAGCAAAACCAATAACAACAAACCTTGGTTGGGGTCCCTGTCATATCCTGGTGCCAGATGTAACTGCAAACAGCTGGTCTGTTGCATCACTGCTGCAGACATCAATATTACCCTGTAATTGGAGGATACAAGTTACCACCTCTTTTGTTAGTTTATTCACTGACAGTTGCCAAGATTTACCAACTGTTCTTTTCAAGCAGGAAATAAATATTGTATTTGGTTCATATTTCAGCACAAGTACTTACATGCCAATGTATGCACACACACCAGAGGAACACCTGGTTAGTTACATTTTTTCCACATTCTATAGTAACACAAACAGCATCATTTTTACACCAAAACATTCAATTAAACTAAGGAATAAAGCAGATACCCTTCACTTCTTTACCACAGCAGTTCACATGAAATGATGAAGTAGCAGGGAAGTATTGCTATACTATACTTCATACTCATTGCTTACATTCATTGCGCTAGCACTGTTTAAATTCCTACAGACATTTTCTTAAAAGCAACAGATTGGAAGCATTTAAAAGGTAAAAGCTTCCAATGAATTGTGATGAACTAAGAGTATCACCTTCATGTTTTTTAAGCTAAACTGGTTTCTGAGCTATTCACATGAAAAATGTGAATTCTGGGGCCTGATGTCAGACTCTTACATGGAGCTATTGTGAGAGTGAACTGCAAGTTTTAAGCTGTTTAAAAGCAGACCAAGTGAACTACAACAAAACCAATAAATTTATCACAGTATCTTCTTCCTTAGTAATCTAATAGAAATGCATATATCATCTGCAATATAAAAGTTACTGAAAAGTAGAAACAAGGGAATTGAGAATCCTAGATGGCATTAACTACATCTTTTTTCTACATCCTATTGCAACTGAGAGGAACAGAATCTATTTACTTAACAAGGAAAGAGTGGGGGAAATTGGGACCAACTAACAAAATAAAACCAAAGTTTAGATTATCCCATTAAATAAAAAAATTAAAACCAAAAACAAACAACAAAAAATCACAAACAAAAGCATTTAGGGGGCAGAAATAGGCTTTAGTTCTTTCACAGTGCAAGTAGCAATTACTTGGTTGCCTCTATAGTAGTTTAAGAGGTCAATTTAAGGATGTGGATTATCAGAACACGCATTTGTGTTAAGTTCAGAACAGAAACAAACAGCAGAAGCTGAGGAGATACGAGGAAAAGAGGCAGGAAAGAAAGAAGCTCAATAGCCATAAAAAGCAAATATCTAGAGCAAATAGTTAAATACAATTTAGATCCTGAGATTATGAGAAGTCAACGTTGATTAAACACAACTTTAAGTGACAATCTTTTCAAGCTTTTCTCTAAAATTGCCTCTCAACTTTCATACAGTGAGTATATGAATTTCTCTTTTTCCTCTCCTGAAGTCTTTAAATCAATAATTTTTACAGCCCACCTAAAGCATCAACACAATACACAATGCTCAAGTAGAGGGGGAACTGAATTTATATCTTGTTTCCCTTTATGAAAGTCATCCACAGGTCCCTGAGATGTGATGATTTGTATTTAATTGTGCTGGTTCATGCTAAGACTCACTTAACTCAGGCACGTTTATCACCACTATTCAATACCTACCATCTACCCTATATCAGCCATTTATTTTAAATGAGATAAATTGAACCAAGAAGAGATGGTGCTTCTGGTATTATTTTTCATCCTCCCCCTTCTTCCTACTTTAAAGGATCAATTAAGAGGGAATCTTCATATATACACACATAACTTATAAATGTGCATGATGTATATTCTATATATTAAACAAAACATTTTATATAACAAAACAGGATTTTAAAACTGAACTTTTGCTTTTTTTTAATAAAAGCTCAAAATAATTTTATGAACCAGCACCTGAAACTAAGACTCCAATTAGTTCCTGCCACCAGTTCTATACTTAGAAAAATATGACGAGGAATAGTGACACATTCTGCACACTGATTTAACTGTCATGGTGTCAACTGCAAGAGTTTTCCAGTAAAAAAAAAAAAATCCATAGATTTGTCAAAGACAGGAAAGTCTTTGAGTTGCAGTAGTTCAGTGCCCAGCTGCAATATTCTGTACAGCTCAATTCTGCAGCAGAAGCACTGCCCATGCACACCATTAAGACACAACTCCAAAGGAGAACATGCACGTGGCCTTTCTCTAGGGTGTGCTTACCAAACTGGTTATAAACAGGAGAGAAGATATTCTGTACCACAGAATTCTCTTACTTTTATAACATTGCACCTATTTAGATTTTTTCCTTGAACACAGTACATTGATTTTGGCAGATCTAATACGACACAAGACAGCATGATGTAGCTTGTGGACTCTGGCATGATGTGTCACAACACATTGTCAACCAGCACATCTGAAATGGTGTTTTTATTTAAGTGGTCTGAAAGACACTGACTCAAGACAACAGCCAGAACTGAAAAGGGCTGCCTGGAACAGGACAGAGGGCAGTCAGGTGTTTCAGAATATTTGAAAAAAGGGCTAATAGAATTTTACATTCACAGCTTTAATCCATATAAGATTATGGATCAAAGATCATTAGATCAAAGGATTTTCTGACAACACTGAATGAACAGTAGTACCAGGCACTGCCTAACTCCTAGCTTGCTACATAACAGCCTGACCAGAAGGCACAGGTAAATACTGAACTCGATGGATAGGGTACTGATCTATTCAATGGTCCAGTGGCCTGTTAGACTGACTGGCTGCCTGCATTACATTTTCAGGGCATGAACACAGGAAAAGTTGCTCACAGCATCTGAAAGTGGGTAATAATGGAAATAACTCTGCCTTCCCCCCACCACCAAAAATAAATCTAGAACACTACCACAAGAGGAAAAGTGAGAAATTGCTGCAGTTTCTGTAGTATTAACCTTATATTCAAAGTCTTTGCATTTTAGGTTTCCTCTCCCCAAGTGAAAGATACTGGAAATACTGAAAAAGGCAAAAAATTTGCTTTGTCTAATTTACTTGATTATGATATTTAATTGGCTGTTAGGTCCCTAAGTTCCTGCTGTCAAGAGAAACTGACTATTTATTTAATTCTGCAGGTAACAGTTGGGAAATTGGAACATCACTATAAATTGCAAATACATGTTCAGTAATGTAATGACAAGGATGCTTCCTTGCCTTTAAGTGAAAATATAAACATCAAGAACTCTAGAATCCAACAAGTACAAACAAGCTCTCTTTCACTGCTGCTACATTAAAGACAGGGGTTTTAATTAGTATACAAACAAACACAATTTTTGCTTCCTGCCTTGTTTTTGTCAGGTTCCACATGATGATACAATTAGACTCTTAGTATTCTTAAGGTAGATGAATTTAGAATTGATATAACATAGAGCAGAACAGTAAAAGAAACCTGTAGTGCCTCAAACAAACCTATAGATGATTGGATACTAGCATTTAATTCTGATGTTTCAATACACATTCTTACATAAAAGAACAATAGCCTTGTACAGAACACCCTATTCAGCTTACTTTTCCAATTGTGGAGTTACTTGGAATATTTGACAGTCACTTGATCTAGCCACGTAACATTAAGTCACATGGGGCAAAAAAAAGAAACTGGAAGAAAAACAAATACTGTATGCACAAGTCAGGATAGGATGCTTTGGTTTTGTTCCATGCAGCAAATTCAGATATCAAAAGTCAGATCAAATGCAGTACAGAGATAATGAAGCCTTAGCTTGGAAGAAAAGAGTATGACAAATGTTTTACAGAAGATTTAGTTCCCTCTGATGAACATTCAATAGAGTTATGGAGTGTGAGGAACTTCTGATCAATAACAGGATTTGCTATAGCAATTTAAAAAGAAAGAAGCTGGGGAAAGCATCAGCAGTAATAGTCTCCTTAAGCAGATGCCTAGAGAGGTCATCTCTAGCAAAGACCATAATGAGTTTACTCTTACTCCACCTATCCTATGCATAGGGGTAGGCTACTAATGATTGTTTGGTCCTTTTGCAGCAGTTAGTGTCTTATGCCTCACTAGATTAGATAAATGAGATAATTAAGCATCATGGGGAAAAGCTTGCTAATGATTAAAGCAGACATTGAACCAGCTTTCTATTCTCTTCTGTACATTGCAGTTCTACCAATTTACATCTGCAGTTGTGTATTTGTGAATTATCACATATCAATGGACAGTTTACCTTCTCTTCAATTTTTGCAGTTCTCATGTCCAAGAAATGTAATTAACTCCAATTTATGCTGCTTGGCAGATATCAGGTACCTGCTCAAATAATGGACAGTAAAACTGATACTTGAATAGAAAGATACATATTTCTGAAATATAAGAACATTCCAGAAGAGCATCATGCACTCAGACATATTCCCCTTAAGTCAGTAAGTTGTTATAGGGTCACAAAAGTCTTCCCTTGTAAATTCTTTTTAGTCAGCTGAAACAGTTCTCAGTCCCTGCTATAAACGAAATGCCAGGTCATGGGTTTTGAGCACATAGTCAGGATGTTTTGTTCTCCAGGAAGAATATATGAAGTTGTGTGACAACTTCATAAAGCCAGTATCTGTGCAGGCTTTCCAGCCTATCAGCTATTTGAAAGTACTGGACCAGTGTTAAGGAAACTTCCTTGTCTAACCATCCAAGAACCACTGGCAATCACACTCCCACCACCTGAGCTGGGACTGAAGCCCCTTCACAGACTCACACCACACACTCACAGTCAGACAAGGTTTAAAATCAGAGGGGAAGTGAGGAAGAAAACTCTATAAAACATGGAAATAACTGTCAAGTCTCCAACAGAACATTTACTTGTCAGGAAAAAATATAAAGGAATAAATATTTTGAATTTGGAAATTCAAAAAAGCTGTAAAATGGTTCTCCATTTTCCAAATGAAGAGAAAATATTTGGGGCTTTAGAATAGATTTCTGTTTAGAGGCACTGAAAGTTAACTTACAGTTATTATATGAGCCATCTGTTCACTGGCTGCTTTTCCTTTGATTGTTATGAAATCATACAAAACTTACCATTCATCCTGAGTTTGGTTTTGGAAGTTATTTTATTTTGATTATTATTATTTAACAAAAAAGAAAAACAGACCTGAAAACACACAACTGAAAAGCAGGTGCCCATTCACCCCTCATCTGGCAGTTACCCAGATGAGGCAGATCACTACACATCACTATTTTGATTGGATTCTTTTTTTGGGAAGTTTAAATGAACAGAGGTCACTACAACTTAAAAAAAAATCTGAGTGTTCATGCAATTTTACAGTCCAAGCAGAATTTTTCTTCCTTGGCTACTTATTTATGAAAGTTAACTTCCATGTACCGCAAAAGTTACTGAAATTTAAAGCAACTCCAATATTCCTATTCGTAATACTTTTTGTTCTAATACCACAGAGTATTTAGTATCCTAGAGGTGCTATACTAGTCTACAAAACAAAATCCAATCCAAGAATTTGATTCACCTTAAACTGCAACTTCAGTGGCTTTCTAACAGGTTTTTTCCTGTTTATTTCCATTTAAAGCCTTACAATGCACTTAACCCCCTTTTTGGTAGGGAAAATAAAAGCCATCTTATCACACTTCAATCCCATTCAAAACACTAACTTAAGGCCTGATTAATGTCCAAGTCCAAGAAGGTAACTGCATGACAGGACATGCACCGTAGCTGGGATCATCTCCCTCCTGTCTTTGGATACCCTGACACCTTTCAAGGAGTAGCTGCAGCAACCTGTGGCCTTCTCTGTTTAAGTATAAACAGAAAAGTTGATTTCTGCTGTGAGAAAGGTTTATTATTCCCATTCCTCCTTCCCTTTCAGACATCCCTCCCAACTATTCTGAGAGAATTCTAACAATGCATATGTTGAATGAGAAAGTGGAACTGTCCAAGCTGAACTTCCAGTTTGGAGTCTGATAAAACAGTCAGAAAGTACTCTCCTTTCTGTATGCAAAATCTCCTCTCTTGACTTTCAGAAAAGTCTTTCTACACTTCGAAATACTGGAAAGTCTAAATGTAAAGTCTTACCACTAGCACACCTTAGAAGCAAACTCCAATATGATCAAAGTGAAAGTTTGCCTCAAAAAATTATTCATTTAAAGCTCTGGAAACACTAAAGAAGATTTTTAAATCCCTAACAGAATTATTAATTTTTATTTTTCCTCCCATGACCTCATTTAACACAGCAGAAGACTACTTTTCCTCATCTATTAAGACTTCAATAAAATTATTCATTTACAGTTAACTGCAACAGTATTCACATTTAAACCTGAATATTAATTGACTGATAATGAGATGATAAAGCTGCTTTTCTCTGCAGGTGCACCAATCAATTTCAATGAAACTAAAGTAGTATTTTTCCTTACTGCATCTAAAATTAAAACGTTATTTTCTTTTCTAATAAAGTGCTTTACATTGATCTTCTGGGAAAGTATGGTTTCATTTTCACCTTTTTTGAATTATAAGAATTTGTTTGCCTAGGAATGACTTTCCAATATTACTTTTCTCCAACTGATGATTAGCTTCCACTTGATTAGATTTTCAGAACTCAAAAATACCCCCAAAAAAATCCTTTAAAACTTTCATTCTGTTGAATGGAAGTCTCAACTTTAAGAGACAGGAAAGCATGAGATTAATTTTTAAGCAAGTATTTCTCTTGGACTTCTCCATTTATACAAATTGGTTACTATTACTGCTAGTCAACGTAGCTTCAAGGCTATTAAAGACTTTTGACAGTTATCAGTAACAAAATCCAGCTTGCAGTAATTCCAAGTACCATTATCTACCAAAATCTAACATAGTTTAAACAGAGCAATTAAATTTCACTTCAGTATTACTACTGTCTTTCAAGTGATAACAATTAAGGAGCAATGAAAACTATTCTGAACATGTGTTCAAACACCAGACTCACTGTGGGGTCCAAGAAAATCAGGTACAGGTTTTTTTGCTTCAAACCTAGGAGACCCAAGAAGAATGAAGACATATGATATACAGTAAATCATGCACAAGGATAGACATAAACATTGTTATAAACTTGGAGAAACTAAGGACAGAAGCTTGGCCTCAAACTCCTTTGAGCACGAGGGGTCTGACATTACTGAGCACAGGTGGTTAACCAAGCTGGCACCCATATGTGAAAACACTGGTACTTGATTTAAAAGGAAAAAAAAGGAAATTAAATGTTTAACATTTTAGTATCTGTAGACATAAGCACACTGATTATTAAGAGTGGTCTGAAAGAGACAGAGGAGCAATTTTTCCTTAGCTGAATGAGAAGCCAAGGGAACATCATCTTTAGCATCCTCAGCAACTAATTACACATCACTAACTGCTATGGAAACTGGAAGTGGTAAATTCCTGTGATCTTGCAAAACTTTACAGAGCAGTAAAGATTGCACTTGCATTTTAGACACCAGAGCCCTAGATATAAACTATGGATCTTCAAGTCACTGCCATTCCAAAAGCAATCACTTACCAAAACAAATACTTCATAACAAAACCAGCTTTAGCAAAAGTATTAAAACAAAACCAGCAAATAATGCTCAGTTCTAACATTGGTTCTACCAGCTGATTTAAGCCTATCCAGATGGTATCTGATGTGAGCACTGTAGACAGCAGCCTTCCTGGAACAAAGCAAAGTGAACAACTTGCAAACTAAGAAATCGCATTCTTTGGATATATATTCAGTAAAAAGGAGTCTGACAGATAATGAGGGTGAGTCAACAGAAGCTCTGAAAAGTTTAAATAAAATGAACAAGGGCTAGGAAGCTGACTCCATAACAGATCAGGAACCAGCAGATAGCTACAGAGACAAAAATGATGCCAGGACTCAGGAGTTAAGATGCTAAAGCACAGTCTTAATGAAGAGCATATGTGCAGCTGAGACAGTACTCAATCTTATATAAGCTTCTCTTGAAGGATCTGTTTAGAAAAACAAATTCCCATCGTGACAGGGCCTAAGAATTTAACCACAAACATCAAGTATTTATAGTGTCTAAGACATTTTTGGTAGATAATCTGGGATAAATTCATCAGAAAGCAGTAATTTGGTATTGACAGAAGCTAAATGGATCAAAGGATCAAGGATGTGAGAAAGTAACGTTTACTGTGACAGCCTTTAAGTTTTTACATCTACTTTCTAGATGAAACAAATAATCTTTTTAATTTGAGATCACTTCTAATAACTTCAGAACTGCATGATAAATACAGGAAATAACTTTCAGTCAGAAAGCCTGCTTTCAAGCATTCATTACATTTGGAGTATTCTAGAGCTACATGCATAAACTCATGAATAAAACAATTAATTTCCCTCTCATCTAAGTATTTCATTTGAAGAATTCACCTTCTTAATGGCATCATCTGGCCATATCATGCTTCTGTACATTGAAAAGTAATTACTTTTCTTACTGCACTGTAAGAGACTGAAATACACGTAAATTAGAATAAATTTTAATTCTACTACTTTCAATTATAGACCCAAAGTTATCTGCTTCCAATTTGTTAACCATTATCACCTAAAGACAGCAAACCTAAGTGCATTATAATTTTTAATTGTATGTAAAGAATATTTTCTTCTCACATTTAAGAATGTGAACACAGCAGTTCAAAACATTGATTATAATCAAAATCTTCCATCTCCAGCATTATTTTGAACTCTCCCCAGAGTGCCATCATCACATTTCTGTAAAGCAGAAGTATGTTTTCTCAGCCACTGAAGAACAAAGCAAAATGGTAGAGTTTAAAGTGACTGTAGTTTAGAGGCAGCAGGTATTTCCTCCAGGGTCTCCCAGCAGGATTCGCCAATGAGCCACTGACTTTATCTTTCACTACACTTAACTCTAATTTTACAAGTAATTAGTACTCTTTTGGCACCATATTTGACAGATGGCCAAATGGACCAACGGGCACCGCTGGCACATCAGCAACAATGGCAGAAGAAACCCTTTCAGAATATAAGCACTGGGTAAAAGATGTTAAGTATTCAATGCAGAAAAACGGCAAAAGATGAGACCAAAGCCTTTACAGTTAAATCCACCAATCAGAAAGGCGACATATTCTTCAAAGAGCTATGCAAGGTGAGTGTTCTGCATTCTTCCCTACTGGACCTCAGCAAAGATTGTGAGCCCACACTGCCTAACACAGTTTTTAGTCCTGCAATTCCTTTTACAACATTGCCCTCCAGTGGGCTTGGCCTGCAGAGATTTTCTTAGACAGCAGCTCAATTCCTTTGCTTCAGTGATTTTGTACCTGTCTAGGAAATTTATTAGATCTCACCAGTATTTTTATATGCTCTAAGTGTCCTACAACTAGGAGAGGAGGAAGGGAAGGATACAAACATAAGATTTCACTTCATCTAATCCAACTTCCTTGTTATTTCAGTTAATTACAGAAAGCATTTTTAAATGCAGATGGGAAGAGCTTAATTCCAAACAAGCCTAGCACACAGATCTTGCCACCAGTTCCAGTTCAGACTACTTATTTAACCCTGTCACTCCATATCTTTGTTAATGTTGAGAATAAGATACATAGCACATATATGAAATCTTACCAGTAACTTTTCAGTTAAGTAGCATTTAATTTTTCTATGGAATAAAGACCTTTGTTATCAAAAGGTAAGATTTCATTTATCTATGTATAATTTTATACATGCAGACCCACACTCTCCAGTTACCTCTAACTAGAATGCTTGATAAACATTACTGATTATTATGAGCCATTTTTGGAGAAAAAAGCTATTACAATTCTCACTAAATTCGATAAAGTCACAAAACCAGTACCCTCCAGTATTTCCACAATTCAATCTCTCTGGAACGTTCCATTAAGGATGGCTGCACAGTGAGCAGAGAGAAAACACATATCAAGAGATGTTGCTTGTCTGAATTTTTTTGTTTGTTTAGGGTTTGTTTTTGGAGTTTTTGTTTGTTTATTTGCTTTAAAAAAAGAGTAGGAACTACCAGGACTCTGAAATATTTAAGTTACTCAATAGTTATGTAGTAACTCTTGCACAGGCAAGAGTTTCCACAGTTTCCCTCTTCCTTGAATAAAACATATCAACTGGTTTTTCTCTGAAGAAGTTGCACCAAAGTTTAAAAAAAAAAAAAAAAATCAAAAAAAAAAAGCCTATGAAACACTCAAAAAAAGCCCTGATGTTTAGAAGCTGAATACCCTTATGCCAGGCTCTAAGACCCAAGAAACTGTCTGCCTACCACATAGTTTTCCTTTCCTGCACTGCCTGGATGCATCCCTGGTACAATGCACAGCCTGCTACACCTTACTAGCAAAAATAACCAGCATACTAGGCCTGTCCAGGGCTCCACAACACTACTGCTGCATGTGGATCCCGTAGAGACATTTAAAAACATTGTTCTAGCTCCATCTCCCTCTTTAGCATCATCTTAAACTATTTCAGCAGTCTTATCTCAAATTCCCCAAGCTCTGAGGGGCAATACCTCTGAGATGGGTACAGATTAGCTGAGTCAGAAAGAAAGATGCAACAGAGAATGTAGTAAGATGGAATACTAGATAATCTTTTTCAAGTAAAGGAAGATTTTGTTGAAATTAGAAGTCTGAAATAAAGGAATCCAAAAAGCAGCTCATAGGATTATCAGATTATTTTAGTGAAAACAGAAGGAACAAGAGGCTTGAGCACAATAAGAGAAATTACAGGACATTTAGTGCCACTAATCAAGTCTTAAACCATCATTTACTTAACCCAGGATACAAGAAAGTACCAGAAAAAAATAGTTTGCCTAGAATGATACATTTTCTTTAGCATAAATATCCTATAAACTATAAACTACTAGTAAGTTCTGTAGCTTCAATTCTGTATGAGGAAGGACTAAATCACTATTCAATGCCTTAAATACTTGAGAATCAAGTACTATTTTAAAAATGCATGTTAGAACTGCCAGCTATAAAGTGCAGGAACCAAATTAAGAGTCAAAACTGCAAGCAGTACGATTTTTCTTGGAACTGCAACTTTCTCCTCCCATAAAGAAGTAGAGCTGTAAATGTACTAGGAAATCCTGCACTTCTCATCCAGAGGATGGGAAGCACATAAAGGGGTTTTTACATGACCAGATAAGGGCACCTCAAGTCTGAAAATACCACTAAGAACTTAGAATCCCGTTCACACAAGACAAAGAACGTGTAACTCTATACATCAGCTGCAACAAGCAGCTCTGACAATAGTGGCCACTTGCAGTTCTTGGACAGGTTGCACACAACTTCAAACAGTTGGGGTGGCCCCAGCCACTTGGATGAAGAACTAAATATCTAACAGGTAAATTTGAGCCAGAGTCTCTCCAACCTAAAACAAAGTTAGGCCTTGTTAGAATAGTAATTTACTTCAGTTATGTCTTTAACCACAAAACTGTAAAGGAATAGTTGCAAGCCTTTGCACCAAGAGGAATCAAGACAGATTATAATTAGCGTTTTTAAACTGCTGCAATAGAGTTCATTACGATCAGATAGAGTTATACAGTAAATATGAATATAACTTTCTACAGTAAGGAATAGACAGGATTAATAGGTACTTCCATTTTTAAATAGTAGACTT
This sequence comes from Lophotriccus pileatus, assembly GCA_035583135.1. Lineage (NCBI taxonomy): Eukaryota > Metazoa > Chordata > Aves > Passeriformes > Tyrannidae > Lophotriccus > Lophotriccus pileatus. The sequence continues at coordinate 9,520,534 of JAWWES010000021.1, forward strand.
GTGCAAGATGGTTCTTAATACTTTCAGATTATACAAATACACAACTGCTATTTATACTGAAAGGTCATTGCAATAGAAACTGTTTCAAAGAATTAAAACAGATACATGTATGGTTTAAGGTTAGTTTTAAAAATCAGTTAATGTCTGATTCATTGACTTCTTCACTGACTTCTGTGAGATGGTTTTGGATTCAGCAGAAGTTTCCAGGAGGCTGTGTTGATGGCAAAGCTTCTCATGCAACACACATAGGTTTCCTTGAGTATTCTTGCAGTGAATTCATCAGCTGAGATGGCAATTTCTCACCAGTCTCAAACGCAGATTTCATTAAGATCCAATTCAGAGCTTGCCTTTAGCTCCACAGTGTCAGTAACATGAAGATCAATTCTTTCAAGCACAAAATGCCAATAAACAAGTTGCTTACTTCATAGTTACAATGTGTATTTGGAGCACATCAATATCCAATTTCATCTTGTTCTGTCACATGTACTGTCCTTTATAGCCAAGTTTTGGAGACCATCAGCAGTTGTTTCTGTGCCAGGGTCTTAATTTTTTTCTTTCTTAGGCTCTTCTCCAGGCTTCTGTAGAGATCCCACAGCTCTTATGCTCTTACTGGTATTGCAGTCCATATTGGTCTTCAGCAGTCAATAAAAAGATTTATCTTTTTCTTTTTTTTTCATAGATGCCTATAGGAGCTCCCTGCATCACAGGAATGAAGAACAAGGAAAGGAACTCCAAGCTGAATAGCTTTCCCTATTGTATTGTTAAGAGCAAGCATGTTTGGTTTCTGTGACAACCCACTGATCCTGCCACTCAAGTACTAGCTAATAATGAGCCATGGTTCATTGCAGTCAGCAGAAAGCAGGATTTTGGACTAGGAAACTGTTCTTCATTAGTATTTTCATAACAGCGTAACTCACAATTGCCTTGCCCAAAGAAGTCTGCTTCATCTTAACTTTTAAACATCCTAAAGCTCAGTATTAAGAAACAATGTTGTCAAATTCACAAGTCTGTACAATCTTGTAAATATCTTTGAAATCATAATCATTATTACCATATAATTATCAGTTATTTTAAATGAACTCCAGAGTTTTGTTCCTGTTTTAATGGCTTTGAGCCCCAATCTTTCAAATTCCACTGAAAGTTTTATTAGAACTCCTTTACCCACTCTTGAGAGACAATTAGTTTGATCAATTCACTTATAGAACCCCATTTGCTCTTTGAAGTTATGAAATGACTATTTCATGGTAAACTTTTCAACTCATCTAACAAAGAAAACCTGGGCTATTGGCATGTCTTTCCTGTTGATAAATTCAGATTGTATTTCAACACAGCTATAAAGTAACAGTAGCAGAGGGAGTACTAAGTCCATTACTAAGTAGGTGATACATAATGAGTACAGAGGGAGTAGCTCATACTGTCATCCATCCACTACAAACTATGGGCTTCCACAGGCATATTTGACTATAGGAAGATTCTCCCTCTTGCACAGCAATACATCACAGCTGAGCAGAAATTTTCCCTAATATACTCAGGGATCAAGAGCAGACTGATGAACTTAGATAACTGTAGGTGACCCATCTGCTAAGTCAGGAAAAAAATTTAGGAGTAAAGTTCTAGAACCATTTCCATTCTTATGCTAGAGGTAGTTTAACCTCAGCTGATCCAAGGGCATGCAGCATCCAGCTGCTTCAGAAAAGAAAAGCAGCTGAACAGGAGCACAAGGAGTAGGCAGATTTCAGCCAAACCTCTTAAACTAGAATAAGTTTCTCCTCAGTTTACATATCTTAGCCATTACTGGCAATTCTGGAACATCCAACCTAAGCAGCTTTTGGAGTTAGATTGGCTTAAAGTTACATGTAGTTTGTCAGATTGAGGTACACTCATTCTCAAGTGGAGCCTTCAGAATTTGGATCTGCTGAACTGACTTATCCCAGCATACGTGTTTTGAAAATAGAAGAGAGTAAGACAGATGCATTCAGACTCTCAAGAGACACAAGTAGTTTTTGGTTTTACAAGAAAAACTCAGGAATACAGTTTTATGATTCTGCATTTCACCATTTGGATGCTTCATCCACTTTAGTAATGCTTCCTCCTTTTAATTCAGGTAGGCCTTAAAAGCCAAAATTGTTTTACAATGACTACAGTCAGACAAGTCTCAGCAGTTCCCCACAGTGCAATACCTGTAGTAGCACTAATTATTCTGGAGTGTTTACTGTATTTTCAGAACACTATCTCAAATCCCCACTAGATGATAGCTGAACACTATGTTGATTGGGCAATATTACACAGTCTATGGTAGGTACAAGAGCTGCACCTGGTGATTATGATTTTTCAGAATTCACAGTATCGTATAATAAAAACAAGACATGCTCAGAGATGACACTGTCAAGTATTTTAAGGCTTAGAGGTGCTAAGGTAGTTATACTAGCCTTCTGCTTCAGACTACAGTGATCTCCCAGCATTTTTCTTTCAGTTCAGTTTTGTGTTTGCCCACTATTGAAACCATGTTTGCCAGCCTTCAGGGTCAGGTATTTATTACAAACAGCTCTTCATTTAACACATTTACTTCCTTCCTCTGTTGAAAGCTTTTTCTGTAAGGCTCTGAAAAATTCCAAAAGGGGTTGTTTCAAACTGAGAAATCATTCAGCTGAGGTACTGAAGCCCTGCTTGTATTAGTAGCCTGCAACAATAAACGCAGAAGCACTTTACATAAGAGTATTTGAACAAGGCTTAAGGTGTTACTGATTATACTTATACCCATTCTCAACGTTTCTGACCTCCCTCTGCTCCAGACTGGCTACACACTGGTTTAGTATCTGGGCAAGTATCCAGGTACTGATGTGCCGCAATCTCAGACAGCAACAATTAACTTCTATTCAATTGCACCAAGTTATTGTTCCCATAGTAACAATACTAGTTTTTAGACCCCAAACTGGAAGTGCATAATAGCCAGACAAATTAGAAAGTATTCCAAACTTGGCCATGAAGTAGGCCACTTCACTAGTTTTAACAGATTAACTAAGACTTTTTGTAAATGAACTGAAAGACTTTGCTTCGTCTACTTATTAGACAAATTATTACTTGCCAACTACTTTAGAGAAGCATGCTGAAAGCAGCAGAAAAACATCTACAGTGAAACACATTACTCATTATATTGTGTTGTTTTAATTGAGTGTATTTGTACCATTTCCCATGAAAGCAAGGGAGATCATCTAATTAATCTCATAACTAGTCCACTATCTCCAGTGTTTCAAGGCTGCCTAGCAATCTCAGTTACATTATTTTTCTCCCAGTTTAAATTGAGCAGCTTCCATCTATCCCCCATAAAACCAGAAGAAAACCTTCTCTCAAAGCTTCTGCAGCAAGTCACAAGCCCAGTCTAAAGCTGACAAAACAAATGCACTTCTAAGCCATGCAGGCCACAAATGTGATAGGTTAATCCAGCTGAGGAGTTCTAGTATTTCAGGAAGCCTTAGCACAGTAAGCCAGTGAACCATAGAAGAGTCAGCTACATACGTTATAGATTATGCAGCACAGCAATGGAAGAAACATCCCAAACTCTTGACAGAAGATTGAGAACGTTTTCCAGCAAAATTTTTGAAAAGCATTCAGCAGTTGAATAAACGACAATTTAAATGATAGTAATAATTGTACAGTGTCTTGAATTTAGCAGAACAATTTTACTGTTAAGACAAAAGAGAATTAACAGAGACTTTTGGATCCCAATTTACTTAGGATAGACTGAGAAAAGTTACAAGATCCAAGATAGATCAGTCTAAGAAGTCACACAACACATGAATTTGAGTATCCCCTTTCATCTAGCACATCTCTTCTGCAACAACTCTTCACACCTTTAGCTAGATTCCATTTTGAATGACCCTACAATGATTTATACGACCCTGGCCATGCTTTCTGAGGAGAGTAAGAATTGTTTTTATCTTCATCACAACTTCTCAGTGGAATTTTTTCTAATATATCTTTTCCAAGTCTCTAATGAAAAAAGACATATAAACTTAGACTTCTAAAGATTTCTTCATGTTTCTTCATTTAAGAACTACACATTTATTCAAGTAGCATAGAAACATTCCCCCAATGACTTTATTAAAAGCAGTGAATTTGCTCACATGTAATACAAAGTCCTCAATCTAGTATTGAGCATACCTAGCTCAAACAGGGAGCTGCTTTGGCAGCAGAAGAAAACCAATTCTTGTTCAAAAAGATCATCTAATATACAAGACAATCTCTGCATCGACTAATCAGACTGAAAGAGGTTTTCCTCATTCCCATAAGTAATAAGTTAGAAGTTATTGTAGATGTGACCCCTAAAAATACAGCTCTACTGGAAGACAAAGGGTTTAAGCATCTCAGCTTAGTTCAGTGAATCAGACAAGAAGACATTTTGGCTATATTTCATGCTACAACTACAGTACACAACAAGGTATTAGGCCTACAACTGGTTTTGAGCAGGAAGACAACTTCTTAAGGGTAATCCAGCAATCTTCAAATACCTTGATCCTTTGTATGGCAAATTCTTTATCACAAACAGCCACACAGCAAGCAGACTAGGTACACTGTTTCCTTAGCATGCCTGGAAAGTGTTTCCATAATGTAAAATATGGCTGTACACTGCTCCAGGGACAAGGTTTAGTCAGCACCACACACCAACAAAGCCCATTGACATGCTCTGGAGATTCACCTTCTGTCATGCATTTAGCATGTATGTGTGTACATACCTCTATATATGTGTTACCTCCTACTGACCAGCAGATTTTTATAACCAGGAGCCAGATCCAGTCAAGCATTTCCAAGCACAAAGAACAATCTGATTATTTTGCACATACATAATCAAGATAGTTAAATTTGTGTTCACTTTCATATATTACTTCCTTCCTCACTACTCCTTCCTGTATTTTCAGTGAAAATACAAAGGAAGTGGTAAAACTTCCAGTGGCACATAAAGTATATGCTGTCATCCCTCTATTTAGTTATCAGACTTTGTTTGAAATTTGAGTGGCTAAATGAAAATGCTAATATTCTGTATCTATATTAATTGTGGTTCTTTAAGAAGTGGTCTACCTACCTTAGCTAAGTAACCTTAATACATTTTTCTATGCAAGTCATGTCAAGTATATATTGTTTAAACTCCAAACTGCAAAGATACTATTTCCTAATTATTTTTAATTAGTATATAGAAAGGATTAATTTGTTAGTATGCTCTCAGAGAAATGCCCACTTGCTGTTTATTAACCTAAGAGAGTAAATAGGCAGATAAGAGTGTTCTGCTGAGCTATCTTTGTGCCTCCATCCTAATGTGCTGTTCTGCTGCTGTCAAATATGCCTGTGTTTCTGTACACTGAGGAGAAGGAACCACGACAATCTGTTCTCTTTAAAAACACAAGCTGTGTTTGGCTGCCTGAAAGGAAAAAAAAAGTCTGTCAAACTAGTAAATATGTTGCAGTACTTGACAATTTCACTGAACTAAGTTTAAGAACTAAGCTTTCAGAAAACACCTACTGCAAAACTGTGAACCAGTTTAAAGCAGTACTTGGAAAGCCTTGTTGTTCCAGATCTCAGAATTACCAGGGGTATTTAAGTTAATCAGTTAGAATTACAAATTAAGCTATTCTGTGTCAGCTACTTATGACTATATATCTGGTCAGTCATCTGGACTCTCAGTGTTTTCATCAACTTCTTTTGATTTTATGATTTTAAGTCTCTACAATTTGCTCTCCAAAGGCTAATAATGCCATCCAATAACTTCTCATATCAAAGGTATCATCTGTATTATGAGTCTTAGCTGAGAGCCAGAATCATATTTATTCACTGTACTCTAGATTTTACACAGCAGCAGAAATCCTAACTAAATTTTGCTGAGATCAGCAAACTTGCCACAAAGTCACCAAGGCTGTGATTTAACGACATTTCAAAACCAAAACAAAGTCACATTTGGGCACATTTAAGAAACTGGAAGCACACAGAATAACATAATCAGTAACCTTGCCCACATTTCAAGATGAGGTAAAGTAGAAATGAATATCAAGATGATATAGTCACAAATGAACTCCAGTATTCTTTTTCCAAGTTTTTGTTTTCATAGGAAAGCTAAAATAGAGTAAATTAGGTTGAAGGCCGCTAAGAGGAGCAACTACTGAATTAAAAGGGTCAACTCATGTAGCTGGAAATAAAGAAGATTCAAACCTGACAGTAACACTGGTAAATAAATACATGTTGGTTAGACACACATGAGACTTTTGGAAAAATGCTGTAAGTTCAGCACACAGATGAAAGAGCTACAAGTTAAAAACTGCCAAGTCCATGTAGTCAGCCATAACCTTCTGAATGGAGGGTTGTTTTATCTCTTCGTAAATAACAGGGAGGAGAGACCGAATATCCATCTACTTTTTCCAATCATATATTCCCATCCTCTGCTTCCCCTCCCCCAAACATTCCACTGTACTTTGCCTAATGTCACTGTTTTCACAACCATATCCTACCTCTTGTTTTTTCATGCTCAAAAAGCTTCAGTGCTATCACTGCCCAGCAGTGATACCTAGTGTTCAGAAACCCTTATAACTGGATACACAGTGCTATTATATAAATTAAATTCCCTATAAGAGCTGAAGGCACAAAGATTTAGAGTAGTTGTAGAACAAGTTTCAAACTACTGCAAAAATTGAACATAATAGAAGGTAACTTAAATAGCAATTATAAGAAGCAGAACAAAATAATTATGCCTTTCTTCAGACCTGACAACGTGTTCAACTTTGTGCAGCTAAAAAGACCAAAGACTTAGATATTAACTAATTGCTAACATTGTTTGCTGTATGTACACCTGTTTGGTCAGTTTGTACCTAATAAATAATTTTCTTGAAGATTAAACAAAAATCCTTGGCTGCATACACATTATAAATCTTGCAAGAATCCCATCCTGCCATGAGAGAATAAAAGTTCTACATATGCCAGCAAGATATGACAGATAGCAACCACCAGACCCAATAGTTCTGGAATCAAAAGCAGTATAACAAAAAACAAAAAAAAAAAGACCATAAGCCAGTGCAGCTTTACTGCATTCTAAAGTTCTATTTTTATAATAGTATCTAATTATGTCTGATCATAAAGTTTCAAAAGATTCAAAGAAAGACTGCCCTATCAGACTGTTTGTTGGTCTGGGGTGGGGTGGTTTTTTGTTTTTTGCTTGTTTGGTTTGTTTGGATTTTGTGGGTATTTTTACACATTAGGGAAGTTTATGACATGGACATGTTCTAGCCATAGACAACATGTAACAAAGTTTCACAAATAAAAATACTGAAGGAAGTCACATGAGTCCATGAAAAGCTAGGACTTTAGTGACATGCTCCAGGTGGCAGATAAACACACAAAAACCAGTGTACTGCCCCTGCCAAGCCCTCATCAGTGGGACAAATTATGACTGCAATAAACAGTATTCCAGGATGGAAGGGGCTTCTGTCATCACGAAGTATCAGTAATTATTAAAAATAAATCAAGGTAAACATTTCAACCACAGGTTCAAAACCAATATGGCCACAGTGGCTTTTTAACAACACATGAAAGCTCTGTCACCACAACAATAATTACACCAGATCATAACACTTAACACATTCAGGGGACAAGCTCCACTTGATCCATAAGTAGCAAAGTATTGATTCCACTGTACCACCATAAAGCTACAGGCAGTTTTCCTTTAACCAGGGAGGACACAGGTAATTGAGCATTACCTTAATATTCTGCCACTCATAGCAAGTTTTGACATAATGTGATCAGACTTTATAGTAGACTGCCGATGCAGTTATTCAATCCTTCCAGCTGTGCAGAACCAGACCCTAACTCCGCAGAAAAACCTAGAGTCAAAGTCAGCTCCATCAGCTGCACTCAAATTCACCTATTCCTTAATGAGATGGAGTCCATTCTATTTCTACGAATAGAAACCAGGAAATTTAAGTCCCAGTACACATGTTGCACTTAATGAAACACCTTCTAGGAAATTCCTTGATCCTTTCCTCTACAGTTTAGGTAGCAGCTACTACAGACCAAACAAGCCCCCTAACTTGATACTTCTGTAGCAACTGTGCTACACATCCTTAAAAAAAAAATCTACCATTATCAAAGCTTTCTTCCCAAAAGGCACTGGAACCTGATACAGGCAGACAGTCTATTCATGCCTATTTGCACTTTGAGCCAAGAAGAATGCATTTGACAACTCCCTTTGTATCCTTTATAAGAGGTGGGGATGTGCTCCCGAAACAGAGGTGACTCAACAATTCAAAAGGGAAAACAAGCAGAACTAATGAAAAGTCTTACAGTGCCACTGGACAAGCTGCTAAAACAGAACTTAGAAACCCAGAGTATGAGCCTCTGTCTGCAAGTTATGCTCTTTTTCTCAAATTAACACACTTGTCATCACACAAGTGACTTGATTATAACTTGGTAGCTCTTCACAAGGAGTCAGTTAAGGAGTAAGGTGTAAAGTTTCAGGCTGGTTAGTCCTTTCAAATCAGATCACAGCAGTGTCACTGCCTAGATTGGCAACAGTACTGCAATACCACTGCGATTTACTCCTTCCTCCACAGGATCACATCACCTTCAGTAATCCACACTCATGTGCCATGGACAGCAGTCATACAACATTAAGGCACTGAATGACTATTATTTGGTCTTGATGTATTACTTGCCTATACATTCTTATTTGTAACAAGTCTGTCCCAACAGCTCAGTCTACTAAACTTCCAAAGCTCAAAAGTTGTGCCTGTCTCTCACAATATGTTTTTATTGTTTAAGCCAAAAAGTGTCTTCCTCTTGGCATCACATTCAGAGCACTGTATAAAAAGCATATTTAAGTTTTTCAGCTAAATCCTGTTCCTGATATCCTAAATTCATTATGCTATCATAAGTTTGCCTTACTCTACTAAGCACCTTACACCATTTCTTACTCACTTCTTTTTGGTCATTTTATTTTCTGATTGTATGTTTGGTTGTCTAGCTTTTATCAGCTCCCTGCATCCCTTCAAACCCCATCATAATCCTATGGTATATATGCTTTTCAAAACCATATAAAACACTACATATGTAAGTAATGGCCCGCCTTCGCGAACGAAGAGCCGGGGAAGGTCCTTACCCGCATACGCAGACAAGGCCTTCGAGCCTGCGCAGTGGATTTTTTAGGT
>JAWWES010000021.1:9529815-9563925 GCA_035583135.1 Lophotriccus pileatus
GATGGATTGCCTTAAGGGCTAACGAGCTCCATCTGCCCGGGGAGCTCCCTGACCAGGACTCGAACCTGGGCCTCAGCGGTAACAACGCTGCGTCTTAACCACTAGACCACCGGGGGCTCCCAAAACACTACATATGATGTATCGTTTTTTTCTCCATAGCTTTTTACAAACCCTTTATCTATTCACATAGTTTGGATCCAAGCCTGCCTTGTCTGCTCAGTGACACATGCTTTTTCCTAACTTTGAGTTCATCGATGTCTGTTCCATTCAAAGAGAAGTAACTTCAGCAGTGAAAGAGCCATTCTGGAAAACTGTCAAGCACCTTATTATAATGCATTTCTTCAGCAGGTAGACCCTAAAACCCCAACTATTTGTGAGCTGCTGGTCTTTCATATTTCTGCTGAGAAAAACCATCCTAGACCAGAAGTTTAAATCCAATAAATGCATGGATGAAATGAAACCATTATGTCCAAATCCCACCCTGCTTCAGAGTTCAGACATTATTTAAAGAGTTATGTATTGACAACTTCAGCATCAGATCCAGTAGCTTCATTTTGCTTTACCTAAAGCACAGAATTAAATACACACCAAAAAAACAGTCTGCAGAATTAGGAACAATTCACCCACATCAACTAATTATTCTTTCAGGAGTCAGACCTTGAGGCAAGGGAATGCTATCGAGTGTAAAGACAAACATGTTCCTCCAGCTGTTTGACATACTTATTGGACATAATAAACTTGATATGCTGGAGGCTATAATTAATCTTTACTAAGTGAACACTCCTCTTACAATGACTTGCCTACTGAGCTGTCTAATGACACTTAAGGCTTTGATAAGTAAATGAATTAGTTCATTATGGTCAGCCAGCCTCCCCCCCCCCTTTTTTTTTTCCTTCTGAATGAGATCACAGCTTTCTTTTGCTGGCTTGCCTCACTGTCACCACCAGCTACTCTGACCCTGAAGGTGACAAAAGGACATTCCACTCAAAGCTCCCAACTCTCATTTCTGCATTACACCCAATAGCTTGATTTCTGCTCTAAAAAATAATAAAAAAGCTGGCAATCTTTACTGATAAGAGCTAGGGTCTAAAATTAATTATACTGGAAAGTGACAATATTATTTGCCTTTCTGTTGCTAGATCTCATGGCTCACAATAATCTGCACAAAAGTAAAGCTGCAGTGCCCTCTTGCGAGCAGTCGAATCTCACTTTTGCAGATACAGCTTTAACATGCTATGATGAGGGTTGGGCAGCATTTGTGCTACAAATGGCCTTTTCTGAAGTAGAAGCATGGCACTGTATGTACTTTAGATATACATACACACACCTCCTCTATCTAACTGTTCTGAAACTGATAAAGAGGCTCATGCAAAAAAAAAAATTAAAGAAAACTTAGATTCCACTGAACTCAGCAAGAAGGAAAATAGACTTCTTTATTCCTAACTTCCAAATATGAAAATCCAAAAAACCAGTTGCTTTAGAGCTGTAATAAAAAAAGAACATGACCTCAAACCATGTGCATACATACACTCAAGAAGTCTTCCTATTCAGGCATTAAATAACTCAAGTAACAAGGAATGAAGGGAAAGGTAAGTATTGGAGGAAGCTGGGAAAAAAAGGAAGGAAAACAGTTGGTAATAAGGGGAAGTAAAAGCAATAAGGCAGCTAAACAATCAAACCCAGTACATCCAAAATGCAATCCTAATTCATCTATGTCTGTGGGGAACCACTAGAAGATATTAAGAGTCTGTACAGGTATTGCATACAGCTGGACAGAACAAATACCTAAGATCTCATTTTTTGTGAAAAACAGAAGTTCACTAAGAGTCAGAAGTTTAAATCACAATAATGTCAATTGTAGTATTCCACAGCACTATAAAATATAAGATCAGTTACAAATATCTGAAAAACTACTAAAGATAATGGCAGCAAAATAAACTAAACAAGTGACACAGAAAGGTGAGAGACAGTACCACACAGTTGATTCTGTTGCCTAGGAAGCACAGATTAGAATGAACTTTCTAAAAAGTGATGGTGTGTTATCTGCCAAGAGGCACTTTGCTAAAAGACTCAAGTTTCTCATTTCTCTTGCAGAGATCTGGTTTGTCGTATGCAGTAATAGTCAACCATTGAACAGAATCACCAACAGGCTTAAGTTGCATGTTATTGTTTCAGTAAGGTTTCCACAGGTAACATTTAAAAAGGCCTTTAAGTTTCATTTCATCATATTCTTCCACTTTGTGACTGGTAAAGAACTTTCACAGAAGTGAAGCTCAACAAGAAATGCAAGTCAGAACACTTGCAGCACTTTAAAAGTTCATCTTACCACATTAACTAATCACTTGTAAGCAGATGTTAAATATTTGACTTCAGCCCAGAGAGTCAAGGTCCAAAGGAACTTAATTTGTTTAGGCCCAGATTCAAAGCCTGATTTCAACTGAATTTCAGCACACAGGTCCAAATTGCCACAAAACCCCAATGAAACAAAACCTCTTCCCTGTGGCTTCTCAAATCCCTGGCAGGTAGACACATCTGTTCTGCTTTCAGCTCCCTCTTGGACAATTTCAGTCCTGCAGATGAGCAGAACAGCCACAGCCCACTCGTGTGACTCTTGCAGTACTTGGAGTCTAAATCACTTCAGCCAAATGACTGCTGAACCCAACAGCAATCCAGTCCTCAGGAGAAGACACTTTGGGGCACACACACATAAAACTTCTTGGGCTCAGAAGTTTTACAATCAGTTCCCTACTGAAAATTGTATGGCAGGCACAGCGGTCACACAGAGCCCCTCGGGAGGTGAACTATACAGATCAAACAGATTCCTGGTCTAGAGCAGATGATCCAAGCTGATTACGTTTGTCAGATGACTTTTCATCTCAGTTATCAGCACAGAATTATAAAGAACACAATGCTCAGTTTCAGTTTTGTGATTATTTGGCTATTACCTCAGTGCAACCTTGAGGTTTACTTATTGAAGCCAATGCTGACAATAGACTGAATCACAGCTTCATAGCTTCACTACAAGTTTTGTAAAGCACCAAATGATAATCCCACACTTCCCAAAAAGTAGTGACTACTTGATTTGGTATATTACATGGTTTAGATTTACAAAACAAATTTTTGTATATGTTCAAGACAGCCCATGAAATACCAGAATCCTTGAATGCATTCAGATAGTTGAAAAAAAGCCTCAGGAAAGCAAGTTCCTGCCAGTCCTTCAGCCTGTCCAGATGTCAGTGGCTGTCTTGTCACTGAGCATGTCAACTGGCCCTCTCACATTTTCTTGTCACGTGAAAATTTCTCTGAGCAGCTGATAAGGTTGTTAAACAGTCTCAGTATGGATTGCTGTGGTATTTTATCTGTTAACAATATTTTTATAGAGTATTAAACACTCTATGACCATTAATAAAGTTTGCCACTCATCTTATTACCTACCTGTTCAGAACGAAATCCTAGCATGGACAGATAAATTTACTGCAGGACAGGGGATGAAGGGCTTCCCAAAAGCTGAGATAAGCTACATCCACTGCTCTCCTGTCATTCTCAAAGCTCTTAATTTTATCATAGGAAAACACTCCATATCCTGTAACTAGCTCTTTCCTACCAGAATAAGGATATCTTTAACTTTACAGGCAGCTAAAAACTCAGTTTAAAAGGAAAATTAATCTTCCAACAGCTTCAGAACAAAACTGTATCTATGAGAAGGACCACAGGAGGGCAGCAGGACCTTTCTGCATGCAGAAATAGCGAGTTCAGTGTCCTGTGGCAGGTCCTGAGCACCCGGTCACACTGCTCAGCCCTGCTCTGCTTTGCATTTTACATAGACGTGCTATATTAAAACAACATTTTAGGGATTTACTCCAAATGCTGCACAACTGATGAGTCTGTGCATAGCAATATGGATGCCTGCTTTACATAAAACAGTATTTCCAGCTCAATTTTCAAAGGTGTCTAAACAAACTCAAAACTTAAGGTATGGTCTACATTTTCCCCCCAAGATTAGCAGCCCCAATACTATCCTGGTTTTACAACTAGTTTTGGACTAAAAGCAGTCCCAAAGCTATGACCCTAAGAAGTTGAGTAAAGCTACGTGGGCAAGTCCCACAAGCCTACTGCTTATCAACCCTTGTTTATAGTTTATAGCAACTGTTCTTGACTATAAATTTACTTTTCCTTCAGGTGGATTCCCTCCCTACTACAACCCAAGAATAAGCAACTGACAAATTAGTAACTTACTCTTACGTTTTATTTTGTACATTTGAACTCCCCAAAGAGTTTATAAACCTCCCTTTTATTTAGTCTGAAGTCTTTTCATCTGTAGTATTCAGATTAAAAAACACACTGATACTGCCTTTTCTTCCCACTCCTTAACAGACTTTTTCTAGAGGCTTTGAATCTACAGTATACATCTGGTATTCCCATTGCCACTTATACAAATAAAAGCACCAAAAACCTTCAACAGAGAGTAGAAGTTATCCATAATCCAGTATCACCCTTACCAAGAAAATCCTATGGGCATAACTACACAAATAGCCCTTCTAGTATAGCCTTGTCTCACAACTCCAAACCTCAGTTATTTACATGTTCTACCATCAAAGACAAAAGAAAAAGGAAACAACAACAACAGCAAAAAAAATAGAAACTAAGTTCCAGCAGGATGGCCATCATCATCTCACCGTCAGGAACCAAACACCCGCAAGAAAGTTTCTTTCATTAAAAATCCAAAAAGTAGCCCCCTACTTGAAATCCTTTATGGACTATCCCTTGCCTTTCTCCTCCTCGTAAGAGCTACTTAATCCTTACTTACGAATATCCCACAAGTTTTCTTTAACTCAAAGAACACTTCCCAGTGCCAACTAATTTTAAAGCCATTCCAGGGACAATAAGCACAAATAGTTAGTTTGATTATGAAAAGATTCAGGTAAAAATATCTGAAAACACAAAACTCCAAAGAAAACACAATCAAAATAATCAAGTAATAACATACCAATTGTTTGTCCAGATAAAAACAAATACAGAAGAAAAAAAATAAAAAAAAAATAAGAAGCTTTTTTAAAGGGCTCATTCATTTCCAGCATCTTACTTACTGACCGGCACTACTAAAAATACTCACCTCCTTAAGGTGCTTCCAAGGCTTCCTCCAGACTTCAGAAACAACATAAAATCTCCAACGTGTTTCTAGAGCTATTATCAGCTTCCTTCTCTCTTGAAGACTCCTCCACACTAAACCACTCTATAGAAAAATACAGCAAGGCCTCCTTACATAGCCCAGCGACTGTCAGGTGACCTGAGCTCCACCTGGTCATCATCATCTGCAGCTGGGCTTAAATGGATATTTGTTCCTAACACAAGAGCCCCAGAGAGGTTCTGTATCACCTATCTTCTTTGGAAGTGGTATTTACAGACCACACTTTATGCCCCAACTCAAATCTTTTAAGTCTCACACACTGGCCTCAGCCTACCAAGATACAAACTTCTGTTCTCTCAAAAGGCAATGCAGCAAACCTTTGCCAAAACATAAAACTGGGCCTTGCCAGCAATGCCCTAAAAATATGCTTTATAAATTTCTTAATGAAAGCACGATGTAGTATAAAAATAATTTTTCAGTAAGCTCAGATTTAAAATGTTCTTCCTTCATGATGTTTATTTTATGACGATTTCATTTTAGTACGATCATTATGGTTTTATCAATTAACAGTGAATTTGTGGCTGTCATTGTGGCAAGCAGACAATCAAACTACAGGTGTGGGTGTTTGAGGAATCAGCAAGGGAAACAGTTTAACTAACTGCAGGTTTACTCAATTTACATCAGGAGTACCCAGCTGCTAGGTAAACTTTTAGGACATATCACCCTAAAAGTGGAACATTCTAGCTGCCAACAGATTTCCATTTTAAAAAGCAGATTATTTGCGCTTTCAAATAGCAATCAGATTTTTATTTGTAGTTGTTTATCATGATATTAAATTCAGAATTCCAGCTCCTCTTTCTGATCCGTACTCTTGTTTGCAATTGTTCCTTCGTGCAGTCAAAACAACTAAATTTTGTCCTTATCTAAAAAGATTTATAGCCAGTCTGTGCTAGGCCAAGAGAGAGAAACCATCTGCTTCCGGGTGCTTCCTTTGCATCTGCAGCGTTTCACAAGTGCAGGTGCACAGCAGAGCTGCTCCTGCGGGAGTTCCAGTGCACGGCCAGGCCACACAAACCTCCCATTGCCAGGCAACAGCACGAAACAACCACGGCTCCCCAGTTCGATCCCTGTGGGAACCTCTGGCTTGGAATGATTTCAGAGGTAAAATGACACGAGCAGAGACCCCACTTTGCAGACCTGTTAACAGCTGCAGAAGTTACCTAGAGAAAGTGTTCTTGCTGCAGGTTGCAGAGGCAGCCGAACGCCTCAGCAAGGGTTTGTTTTGTGTGGCAATGCAGGTCTGCACCTGCATCACAGATTCCTGCCAGGCTTTGAGAGCATGTCAGCAAAGGCAGAGGAAGAGCTGCTCTAATAGCAGTGATCCGTGCAGACAGCTGCTCCTTGCCTTCCCTAGTCATACAGGGGGGCTACTGAGAAGGATCAAAGCAGTCACTGTGGCAACAGCAGAATCTCAGCAGCATGTTCAGCTGCATGTGAACTTTATCACTCTCTACAACTACCTGAGAGGAGGTTGTAGCCAGATGGGTCTCAGTCCCGTCTCCCAAGTAACAAGCAACAGGACAAGAGGAAATGGTCTCAAGTTGTGCCAGACAAGGTTTGGATTCGAGATTAGGAAAAATTTCTTCACAAAGAACATCGTAGAGCATTGCAAGAGGCTGCCCAGGGAAGTGCTGGAGTCATCATCTCTGGAGGTATTTAAAAGATATGTAGATGTGGCACTGAGGAACCTGGCTTAGTGTGGGCTTGGCAGTGCTGGGGGAATGGTTGGACTCGATGATATTTGAGGTCTTTTCCAATCTAAATGATTCTTTGGGTCTTTTGAACCCTGGCCTCAATACCCCTCCAGCAACTTCCATGGGTCATCAAAGTACAGGAAACCAGCCAAGCAGAGCAACTGATTTCCTCTGTTTCTTGCAAAATTTTATCCCACACTCAGAGAAGTATAAACTATGAGCGTCCTTGTTTTGAGCACACAGGACTTCTCCCTCTATGGACTACAATGTTTACAAGGCATACACATAGTAAATCCTAAGGCTGAATAAATTGCTATTGTTCTGTGGGAGTCAAGAACACAAAAAAATGCATGTGTTCTAAATCTGTGGTACATGGGATGTCTGAAAAAAAGTATTTATATTAAAAAAAAAAAAAAGGGGGAGGGTCAAACTTATACCAGACCCAACATTTTGGAAGAGTCACTATGGTATGCAACAATGGATCATGGCAATATAATTACATTGTGGAGCAGTGATGCTAAGAAAACAAAGATACCATAAAATGTATAAAACCTGCCAAAATTAGGAGTGCTTGAAACAATAGTAGGATTTCAGAGTGGTGGTATAAAGTGGCTGAAGTTTTGATGGAAAAAAATTAATTCCGTGCAAAAGTGATCTCCAAAACTGAGGAGACATTGACATGTTTAAGAAAATAAAGCCTAAGCCAAAAGTCCCCATTTAATTCTGTACATTTATGCAACCTGTTTGTTTTCTAAATTCTAAGAGGACCCAGCAAGACATGAAGTGTTCATGAGTTTCAGTGTCCTTTTGAGCAGCAAAATAACCGGTCGCATGATCCTATTTTCAGTCATTCATGTGATTTATGATTCTAAGCTTGTGCTCTCAACTTATGACACTCCCATTCACACTATCTGCAGCTGAGAGCACTTCACAGTGTTACAATGGTGTTGATAGCTTTATTAAGGAAGTACTACCATTGGCTGGCAAATTCTAATAAAAGGGTGCAGGCTGCCTTTTTTCCACCAAAGTACTTGCTTCTTTCACTGTGGGGGTTAGAGTAGATTTTCTTTTAGAAACAACTAAGATTTTTTTTTTAAATAAATCATGTATGCTTATTTTTTGAAGCTTTTTACACTTTTAAAGGGAAATTAGAAATAAAGAAAATCTACAGGGCTGACTAAAAAAAGAAAGATAATACAGAAACTTTAGCATGAATATTCACACTAGTTTTTCTGAGCAGTCTGAGAGCAAGAGTAAAGTTTTGGCCATGAAGGAATTGGGAGAAAGACAAAGATACTATCAAGATAAAACACTGAAGTAGCTTGCTTATATGCTTGTTTTCTGAACTAATGCTAAATAAGAATCTACCTTATGCTTGTAGCTACAGAAGCTCAGTAGAGTTATTTAGAAACTCTCAAATTAATTACTGCATTACAATATATAATTTAAGTGTGTAAGATACACAAGAATTTGACATTTGGTATAAGGACAAAATTTACCTTAAATTATATCCTAACCATAGAAGCAACAGGTTGGAGAGAACTAGAGGTGTATCCCTAGTTCCCTGCTAGCAAGCTATGGAAGGAAGCCTTAGGATGGGATTTCTGACTTCTCTGTACATATAGCCCTCCCAGGCACAATATCCAAGTGTAGGTAACTCTGACTGGGAATTTTCTTATATTCCTGGAATTCTTAGTCTTCAGGTCAGCTCAGCAGAAATTATGTAAAACTGCCCAAATAAAGTGTTTTTTCTTTTCTATTTTTTTGCCACTACAGATAAAGTTGTAGGCAAGCCCCTACAGGGTTTGTCATTTCATCCACGCTAGAATCTCCCTCAAGCTTTTTGGTGTCCTGCTACAGGAAAGCGAGTCCTGTAACAGCTTTGTACCTTGACACTCAGGGAAAAAACAAACAAACAAACAACAAACAAACAAAAACCCCCCTTCATATAATATAAAAGTGTTTTATTAATGGATACGTCTAAATTTTGATATTGAAATCAATACTTGGCATTTAAGGCCCTAGATTTTAATGTTTGAAAAAATGTTATGTCAAAGGAAAGGCTTAGTTAACTTTGTAAGAATGCATGTGACCCGTTAGCATGTTCAAGACAAATATTCCAAAGGGGCTTGATACAGTGTGCCTGAGGCTCTGCTCGCCCTGCCTGGCGTCCACCTTTACTTTTGACAGGTGGGATTCTCCTTGCTCTCCCTGACAGCACTTTCAGTGGGAGGCTAGGTGGAGCCACCAATAGGTCAGACGACCTGCCTTTCCCTGGAGAGAGGGAGGGAGGGAGGCAGGGAGAGCCTTGGCTAACACGCAGCATCCCCAGCGCCGGTGTTAAACGCACCCCAGTGGTTTCCTAAAGCGAGCGGGGCATTCCCGCTGTCGGGAGCCTCCTCCCCGCGGCTCCGCCCGGCCCTGCCCGGGGGCGCCGGGCGTGCGGACACACCGACAGCGGCCGCGGGAGCGCCTCCCCGCAGCTCCGAGTTTCCCTTTCCCAGGGAAAACCCCCGCCGCCCGGGGCCTGCCCCGCATCCCGGCCCGGCCCCCGGAGTAACCGCGCCCGGGATTGGCTTCTCCCGGCGCAGGGGCCATATTGGATGTGCCCAGCCCGCCGCACGCCGCCGCCCCCCCGCCCATCGGCCCCGCGCCGCCCGCCCCCGCCCCGCCAGCGGCCCCCCCGTCCTTCCCGCGGGCGCTGCGGCGGGAGGGCGAAGGTGTCTCGGGGAAGGCAATTCGCACGCTCCCGGCTCCCCCCTCCCCGCCCCTCCGCGCTCCGCCCGCCCCGCGCACGCCCCTTCCCGCGCTCCGGCCGCCTCTTCCTCCCCCCGCCCCGCTCCCTCCTCCTCCTCGCTCAGCCCGAGCCGCCGTGTCAGCGCCGCGGCGGCCCCGCGCGGGCGGCCAATCAGCGCGGGGGTGACAAATATGCAAATGCGCCCCCCAGCCCGTCCCCGCGGGTGCGCTGGGGCCGGTGGGGTCGCGGCGCCGAGCGAGTGAAACTTCAACCCCCCCCCGCCCGGCTGAGCGCGGGGCCCCTCCCGCGCAGCGCCCGCGGGGAGGAGAGAGCGGGGAGAGACGGGGAGAGCGGGGAGCGCCGCCCGCACCGCCCCGCACCGCCGGCCTGCGACACCGCACGGTGAGTGCCGCCCTCGCCTCCCCGGGGCAGGCGGGGGGGGCGCACGGAGGGAATCCCCGCGGGGGGGGAGGGGAAGCCGCCCCGCCCGCCCGCCCGCGGCCGCCCCGGCGCGGAGCTGTCACGGGCGCGGGGGCATCGCCGCCTCCTGCCGGGCAGCGGCGGCCGCTCCGTAATGGCGAACCGGGCGGTGAGTACGTGCGGGAGGGAGGGACGGGCAGGCCGCGCTCTCCAGGTGCCGGGGACACCGGGCCGGCCCTGCCCGCCCCTGCTGCCGGCGGGGTCGGCGCGGCGCGGCCTGCTCGGCACCCGGGCTGTGCCGCCGCCGCCCCCGCCCGCTTCCGCCCCTCGCCGGCACCGCGGGGCTCCGCGCCGGCCCCTCGCACCTCGCCGGCGGAGGTGGGAGGAGGACGAGGGAGGGGGGCGGCGGCGGCCAGGCGAGGCTTTTCCCGGGGGCGGCGCGGGGGGAGCGGGCGGGATGGAGGCGGCGGGGGCGCCCGGGGATGCGGACCCCGCCGTCCTCCCCTGCCCCCGGCCCCGCCGCGGCGACCAGGGGCGGCCACAAGGTGGGGGCGAAGTTGGAGGGGAGGAATTGGGCCTTCCCGGGGT
This sequence comes from Lophotriccus pileatus, assembly GCA_035583135.1. Classification (NCBI taxonomy): domain Eukaryota; kingdom Metazoa; phylum Chordata; class Aves; order Passeriformes; family Tyrannidae; genus Lophotriccus; species Lophotriccus pileatus. The sequence continues at coordinate 9,540,443 of JAWWES010000021.1, forward strand.
GGCGAGAGGCTGAACGTCCTGCCCTCTTTCAGGTAAGAAGATGGCAGGGCGAGGGGAAGAGGGCTGGTCTCCTTAGGGAAGCAGAGGAAGAGGCTGCATGTCTCTCTCCCCAGCGAGAGGAAAGGGTTGGGTATAGGGAGGTAGGGCAGGAATATCCCCCGGCCACCTTGTGTCGTTTGGGAAGGGGCTGCGAGGCAGGGAAGGGATGTGGCACCCTCCCAGGCAGAGCAGTGGGCATGGCAGCCCTGGCCTCTTACCACAAAGGATAACAGAGGTGGGCAGAGGGAGGAATTTAAATAATTTCCCAGGGCAGGCAAAGCAGTAGGAAAAAGAGGAGCTGAGTTTGGCAGCCCACTGGCTTGGATCCACCACGGTAGGAAACGTGGGGCAGGAGAAAAGAAGAGGGAAGGAAGGGGGAGGGTTGACACTGGGTAAGGTGTGTCTGGGAGGGATGGAGATGGACATGCAGTCTGCTGCCCTTCTGGGCTGCAAGATTTCTGGGGTGAGGAGAACTGATGGTGCATGGCCACAGGTTCCCTCTGCATGGGTGGAGGCTTAAAAGGGGATTTGGCTGTGAAAGTGCAAGGGTGGAATTTATGGACTGGCACTTTCTAGGTAGGGCCTGCAAGCTGATTTCCTTCAGGGATGACAAGGAGAGGATTTTGAGGCTATCTGGGCACTGTTGGTAGATAGCATTGGGTGGATAGGTGGCATGCATCTTTGTTTTAGTGAAGTGGAGAAATCATCACATTTCCCACTGAGATTTAGTACAGCGAAGTATCAAAACCTCTCCATTCCCTCTTTCTGCGCAAATTTTTGTGAAGAGGGATAAAAAACAGGTGAAGAGTTCAGAATTCTCTCATTTAGCTGGATAGCTTTAACATCAAGGTTGATGCACACACTTCCAGTTTGTAAAAAATGGTTTGTACTCCTCACTGTCTTTGCATCATAAGAAACCTTAGTGACCGAAAACTTCCTTCAGTTCATGAAAGCTTTTTAACTTCATCAATGTGAGAAAATACAGCTCAGTCTCCCTTCTTTATGTAGAAGAGAGCCGAACCCTTCAGTGTTATAATTTGTGCTCATGGGGGACAAAGTGTGAGGGGATAGGGTTTCTAGTTCTCTTGTGTGCTCTTTGAGACTTTGTAAGAAGTACTCTTAAAAAGTAACCCCCTTCTCTCAGGAGAACCCGGTCTGTCAGTCCTAAGAGCTCCCTGCAACTGTTTTTAAACATGGATTATTTGACACCAACAAGTGCCAATTTGGCAGGTGTGAGGTAATATAATTATTTCACCTTGTTTTACATGTAATCTTTTATATGCAATTATAAATATATGTAGCACTCAAGGCAGAATATTAATGTTCAGTCATTTCTGAGCAATATCTGCATTTTTTACCCTGTCTCTGAGTTTTAATATGTTGTTACACAGATCAACTTTTTGCTAGTTTCACAAGGTAAATATTTTAAAATCAATAATTATTTCTATCCTATACCTTGTGAACTACTAAAGTAAGAATAGCAGTTAGTAGCTTTTGGTTTTACTAGTTTCTACAAACCCTCAACCCCCGTAACTAATGACTTTTTCATTCTTCCTGCATCTGTCAGATGAGGCTTCCAAAGTGCCATGGACTTCAGTGCCCAGATTGTGTAAACTGAAGAGCAAAACTTAATGTGCATGCTCTTGAATGGCAACCAATTCAGGGATCAGTGTGCCAGGTCCTATATATAACTCATGGGCACATGGAAAAGTTAGTGGGAAGTGAGGTAGGACGTGAACTGCAGTTATCAAGAACTCTGTGGTTAATGGCCATTGTGAACTCTCTAACCTTAAAGTAAACGTGAAGTAGCTTTTCTTTTCCCCATTAGTAAGTAAGCTGCATCAATTTACTTTGCATTTATAAGATGATAAGGGCAGGCACATAAGTAGGTGCAGTTACTGTGCTGGTTTACGTTGTGCTAACCTGCTTGTTTGTGTTTAACCAAATAGTTCTATTTATACAACTTTATGCTGCTCCTCATGATGAAGCTGTATTAACTCATGTCACTCAGAGTAAGGCTATCATTTTCAGTGTAAAAAGAAGTGGAATTTGAAGTCTTACAGTTCTTCAAGAATTTTGAGGAATCTCATCACCTACTCATTTCACATGAGCTGCTGGTGCTAAATGGTCCTGAAGATTAGTCCAAGAATTCAGTCATGGAAAAATGTTGATGAAAACACAGTGTGGTTCTTAAAAGGTATTCTTAGTGATGTTATCTAAAAGATGTATGACAAGAACCACTACTGGGAGACTACACAGACCCTAAACCAGGCAATTTTCATTTGTTTCCTTTTATAAGTGAGACAAGTTAGTGATGCAGGCAGATTAAACCAAAAAGATTGACATGCTGCCTTAAAATTGCCTTATTTGTGGAACCCATAAAGTAAATAGATCTGTTCTTACTTGCTTTATAGTGTTAGTTGTAAATTATTTTTTAATGTATATCACAATACAAATATTACCTATATTTAGAGTATATTTATCCATCAGACACTTAAAAAGTACAAGTGAGCTGGACAATTTTATATCTTATGGGTTTGGATTCCTTACAGTGCTTTTTTTTTCATCTTTATCAGTCTTGTAGAAAGAGGTGCCCAAATACTGCATCATTATATTTCTTTGATACTTTTCTTGCCATTTAGGATGAGCTGATGGAGTCAAATGGCAAATCCTATTCATCACTGGATTACAGTATTCTCCTCCTTTCCACCATTGTATATGAATTCTCAGTGATGTTTGGTACTTATGTTCCTAAGTCATCCAGATGAAACACTTTCCTGTGTTTAACTGAAGTCTGGTAACACTTAGCACTCAGCTTCTTTTCTAACCAGTCTAGTTTTGTCGATACTTTATATTCTTCCACTGACCTCTCTAGAGTTGTCCTTTTAATGGTTTTGGCTCCATCAGACTGTGGAGCTGTTAATGAGCACGTTGAAATCTCACACTTCCTTGGGCTCACATGGTGTCCTCATTCTATTTCCTAGTGCTCTTCCTGTAGTCAGAAGTGGTGTGTGAGGAATGCCGGGTGTCTGCGTATGCAGACACGGGTGATGGAGAAAACAGCTGCTTATTTAGTCAAACACTCAAGAATTGATAGTTAGCATTATTATGTTGTTGAAGTATTCTCTTTCCCCTTCAGCAAAAGAAATTGTGATGCTAAGAAGCAATTATGTTGCTGATACGACAGCAACTGCAATGAGTTTGTAGCTCTTGCTTTGGCTGAAGGAATAGCAAGATGCTCATATTTTCTCTGACCAGTTCATAATTGTGACAGTGAGCTGGACAAAAGTCAAACAGGCTGGACACATTGACTGAACACATGACTTTCTTATTTACGGTAGTGTAGAGAGGAGAGAACTTTTTTTCAGCAGTTTTTTTTCTAGAAATATTACCTGAAAAAAGTATAATTTGTTTTGCAATGACCATGGTTTTCAATAACTGCAGTGCTGAAAACTTGCAGAAGACCAATTCTAAATCAAACATTTTTTAACAATGTGGTTAATTAAGATTTACTGTGGCTTCAGAAACTTAAACTCCTTAGCAGCACTTTCAAAACTTATACATTAGAACCTGGATATATACTTGGCTACCTCTTAGAACAAGCTTCAGTGATCAAGTAAAGGCTTTTTTTGGCAGCACCTTGGATCCAAGTCCCACCTTCAGTGTTGTCTTTACATTATGTTCACTTACTAAGCTGCAAGAAAGAAGTTAAAAGGTAGGAAGCATTTTTTTTAAAACTTAGAATTCAGCAGAAATCCATTGGTATGATATGGCATCTGTCAGTGAGCAAATGTGTTGAGATATCCAACTTCATCCATACAGATTACTCAAGAGCTTCCAAATATTAATGTCTTTGGGCTGACAGTGTACATGCATCTTTTTGAGAGACACGTTTTTGTTTTAATTTTAAATCAATAGTTAGAATTTACAGGAAGATGAAAAAATGTTCGCATCCTTTTTCTGGAGACAAATTTGACTTTTATCTGAGTCATATTTGTAAATGTAACTCCAGTTACCAAATTGTTTCCTTCTGCAATGTATTTTTGGGCACTTTTCCTTGTGCTGGATGAGCAGTATTAAAAGTTTGGTTCACTCTTTTATGTTGGTCACTAAAATTCAGGAATTCCTACAAAATTGATTCTGCAAATGACTTTTGAAGGGTGTGATTTTATTACATTTGGTACTTAACACCATAATGAACCTTTAAGCTTCAGAAAGACTTCATCTGTATAATGGCATGAATGTCTGCCCATCTGATATTCCATATTTTAGAAGAAATCTGAGAATTAAATGCAGTGTGTTTTGTTTTCAGTTACCCTGTAGTAAAGCTACTATGGTTAGTGGCTTTCACTAACATTAAAAGTGGTGTCAGGTAAGACAATGGGCCTGATTCCATAGAATGTGGTATCACTGGTTTCAGTATGTTCTTCAAAGTATTTTTTTGCTGTTTCTCAGAAGCTAAACTAAAATTTAGCTTCAGAGACAGATTTTTATGCAAGTTCTTAAGAATTAATTCATAGATATGCTTGAGGAACAGATGACTGTTGTTCCATTTGACTGGAGAAGTTTTTTAAAAGTCCATTTTGACTGTCAGACTCTTGTGACAGTGGCACAGTAGAAGTCGTCTGGAGTCTCTGTCTGTTGCAGGTGAATCCAGGAACATGTCCTGAGTGTGCTGGAAACCACAAGACAAGATGAAAAGTGGTGCTTTGCTTGAGTTACTAATTTTAATTGATTTCCTAATTTAAGAGGAGTATGTTGAAAAAAAAATCACAAACTCAAGAGTGTCTTGCTTGACATGGGAGGAACTTTTTTAAGAAACTTTTGTGTCAAATCTCCTTAGAAATAGTTTTTAAAAAAATCCCAAACCCAAAAAACAAAACAACTGGAAACTTGTTTGTAGCCTCCCTCTGAATGGGGCAGACTTGTGTTATAGATCAAACTCCTTTTGCCAGCGAAATGCAGTGTGCAGTGGGATGCCTGAGCCTGTTTTATTCAGTGAAGTAGTGGCCTATCCTAATCTGGTAGCATCAGGACTTGGAATTGTGCTCCTTTTTCCCCCCAAAGCAGATTTCTGTCTGTCAGTGTCAAGTCTTGACAGCTGTTGTCTGTAGTCATCAGTAAGGATCCACAGGCATCTGTAAAACAGGCATGATCCTTTGCATTGTTCTAGTTGGTACTTCCAGGTTATAAACTTGCAGTAGTTCACAAAGATGCTTATCAGGCTACAACATGAGAATTATTGCAAGTTAGTGTATTATCAGATTGTGAAATGAAAGAGGGCTGTGCTCTGAAGTCTTCTGCCTCTGATGTTTTGTAATGAAATCTTGGTTCAGGCCACATGTGAAAATGAGAAGGCTTTTTTTCTGGTTTTCAATGCAAATGCTTCTCTAAATCTTAAAATGGCAATGTAGTTCCTCAGGAAAGATACTGGAATTTGGATGCATATTTTATAGGTCTAATTAAGGTGTAGTGCTGAAACTTATGACAAAATTATAGAAACTCTGTAATACTTGTATCTGAAATCTCAGCAGCACCAGAGGATTTTTTTTTTAAACTTACAAGGAAGTTTGTGTAACTGTCCTTCTAGTGATCAGGAGCAAACTGTAAATTACAAATACGTTACACTGAATATGCTACTCTCTTTTGACAAATAAAGGGGGTGAAAAGAGGCATTTGCATTCTGTACAGATACACTAAAAAAAAAAAAAAGTTGGCTTTAGTGGTATCCAAACCTGAAGAACTAATCATGGGAAGACTTCATCTGCATTAGAAAAATAAGCAGGAAGTCACTGAAGTCCTGAAATATTTGAAAGTCTTCACAGGTACACTTTAGAGAAGCAAAACTGCAATATTTTAAGAGCAGTACTGGTTACATCAGCAGTCTGATGGCCAAGCCCCTGAACTTCTTGTCAGTTTATTTTAGTAAAAATAACTGTTTTGGGGATAGAATTGTTCTTTTCAAGCAGATACCCCAAACTTTTGGTATCTTTCTAGATCACTGTCAATTGTAGCAGATTCTGATGTTGTCATTCTTGGTATTATTATTGATCCTTTATTGCAATTGATGTCCACAAATATAAAGGACAAATTAGAATATATATATATATATATATATTCACACACACTTCACATTTAGTGCAAAATCTAATGGGTTTGTTTAAACAAAAAAGAGGAAGGGTTAAAACTGAATTGGGATACTACATGCTGAGGCAGCAGATGCACACCTACATATTTTGTTCTGCAGGTTTTACTTTAAGGGCAATAACCTTTGGCAGGTGGAGAAGGTAGCTGAAAATAATAATTTCTTCAGTTGGTGCTGTTAAATTTTCTAAAGGTATTTGCCAAGACTGAAGACATAAAAGCACACAAGGATGTTGTCCAAAACTTAACTATTTTATTAAAATTTACATGATGTTTAAAAAAATATGAATTTGTAGTCATTCTCATCTAACTGAAATGAAGAGTTTGTTTCCTGTTATAGTAATGTGTATAACAGTCTGTGCTTTAGTATCTAAAATAGTAACAGAATGGATCAGGTTGGAAGGGACCACAGCAGGTCATCTGGTCCAAGCTTCCTCCTCAAGCAAGGTCTTCCTAGAGCACACTGCACAAGATTGTGTCCAGATGGTTCTGGAATATCTCCAGTGAAGGGAAACTCCACACGCACTCTGTCAGTCGGTTCCACTGCTCAGTCACTGCACAGCAAAGATCTTCCTCATATTCAGGTGGAACTTCTGTGCATCAGTTTCTGCCCATTGCCTCTTGTCCAATTGCTGGGCACCCCTGAGCAGGGCTTGGTCCATCCTCTGACACCCTCCCTTCAGATATTTAGTGAAATAAACAAGATTACTGTTGTTCACGTTGTTTTATTAGTAATAGTAATGCTTTGGAATTCATCATGAAACAAGGAAATCCATGTGCATTTAGGGCCGTGTCTTTTTCTTTCAGTATTTTATGAAGGTACTGTATTAGTTGGGCTGTGGGAGATAATTTTTTTAAAACTTTCTAAGAGAGCTTAATATGGATTTAGGCATGCTTATAACAAATGTAGTTCTGGTTCTGTTTGTTTAACAAAGTGTAACTTTTATTGTATATCAGTTAATTCTGCCAATTCAAGATTTAAAAGCAAATCTTAAGACCTTCTCCCACAGAAGGGATCTTTAGAGAATATTCCTTTAACATCACATTTAACAGAGGTAGATATATATCTGTGGGCATTTATATATATACACACATATACATGTGTATGTAAAAGTTCATATGCAATATAGCTTATTTGAGAACCTGTGGAGATAGATCCCATTTTGCTGCTTAAGAAAGCTTTAAGTTCCTTTTGTGTGAATTTCTCTTTGGCTCAGTGATTCTTTTGGTGCCTGAAGTATTTCTTGTATTTTACATTTAGAATAATGTAGATCTGGTGAATGTATATTTTGTTATATATGTTTTCTTCTTTTTGACATAGGATTTTTCAAACTTCTAAGTATTCCACAATTGTCTCCATATTGGAAACTGTTCAAGCAAGTGGACACTGTCCTAAAGAGTAAGAAACATCTTTTTTTTCTTTCTTCTTGAAGATTCAAGAAGAATCCAGTTGGGGAAGGATACATAGCTGTTTTGGATAGCCCAGAACTGAAGATAGCATTTATCTTACATGGTAGTTACAAGGTGAATTAGGTTTTTTTCCCTGTTGAACTCTTATAGCTGGGATAAATTACTTGATTGCAAGCTTTCAATTTTTCTTTTTTCAAATAATAAATTTTTGAATGCCTCTGCTGAGTTAGTGTATGTATTGTAAAGCCTTTATGCTTTAATTTTTTTTAGTCAACAAAGAACTTTTAAGTAGGCAGAAGTTTAGGAAGAAAAAGATATATTACAGTGCATAGAACCTGACAGTTAAATAGTTTCAAACTCAGTTCTAATTTCTGGATGTAAAAAGGATTTGTAATTGATGGGAGCTCTGTTTGTATTATGGGAATTCCAGTACAGAAAAAAGAGAACCCCTAGAGCAAGTTTTCTGGTTGTTTTGATACAAAAATCATATTACTTCACGTAGATGGCAAACAAAGATGGAATTGTTTTAGCAACCGTCCCCTACATACGTGTTTGGGTACATACTTACTTTTTATGAATTTTAGAAAAGTATCTCTGCTCATGAAATGTCCCTGTAATGCAGAGCAGAGACATTTTAGTTTAGCAACCTTGGAATAAGTCTTGAAGTTACTGAATAATAAAAGGGGGATAAATGTATTAATTTATGTACCAAATTAGAATGAGATAATGGGTTTTTTTACTGGAACACTGCAGGCTTTTGGTAGCTTTTATAACCAATTTATATCTTTGGCATACATTACAACATTGTTTCAAAGATGTGGGGAGAGGAAATAATCTTTGTGTTAAAATCTGCTTCTCAATGCAGTAATGTATAATATATTTGAATAAAGATTAAAGGTTGAAGTGTATTAATAGTCCTGCAAAGGTGTTTAAGAGTTTGTCGTCATAAAACTATATTTAGGGAGAGGGGAATCTATTTATTGGAGTTGGAGGATTCTCTGTGCCATGGAGAGAATTATCATGGTTTTGAAATGGAAAAATACACTGGTATAGAATGTCAGTTCATATACGAACTTTTTGTCTGTCTTTTAATGTTACAGGGTGGTTTTATTTGCTTTGAGGCTTTTACACATAGGCCTTAGAAGCCTTTACTTTCACCCCATACGCATTTTCCCTTAAACTGTGTAATGTTTTGAAGCCTCTTTCTGATAAAAAGAGATCCTCTTGAAGTTGAGCTCCTCTACCTGCTGTCAAGGCAAGGAGTAGGATAAAACTGTCATGCAAGGATGTTCCCCTGGAAAGGCAGTGTCAGTTCCCATTGGCAAGTACATCTGTCAGTGTGTAACAGCACTCTGCTGTTAGAAGACATGTGCAGGACTTCTAGGACTGACAGATATAAGACCTAGCCCTACTTTTTTTTTTTTTTTTTTTTTTTGGTACTTACTTTGTGTCTTAAAGTTGCCCTAAACCTTTTAGTATTCTGGCACAGACTCTGCTCTTCATCCTTGGAGGTTTGTAGGCTTAGGTTGTTTTTTAGTGGTCCTACAAAAGGCGCACTTGCATATTTATCAGACACTTACAAAACCATGGCTCCTGGTGGCTGTGTTTTAATTCTGCTGTTCTTGGTTTTGTGGTATCTATTGAATTTTTGAGTTTGAGGTGTTGCATTTGAATGTACACTCCTGAAGCTGGTTATTGTGTGACTTGTTTAACTTGCTTCATTTTCAGGTCTCTAATGATGAGGTATCCATCTGGATTTAAAGCACATCTCTGAGCTTCTTAATTCTTCATTAAAGAGATGTGTTCTATATTCATTGGTAAGGATATTTTTTGTTTTGACTTGGTATCTTTTCTTAATTATCTTGTGATATATTTTTAATTTAGAAGATTTCAGCAACTTCATTTTGTCTTAAAGGTTTATCAGATACTTTTATAGTATAGGGTTCTTTAGGTGCCTGTGTTAGCTATTAATTTTGACCCAAGCTAATAATTAAACTCCATAATTCATATGTCTAAGTATCAATGTTCTAACTAAATCACTAACTCTTAATATTATAGATAGAGAAACAGTAGTAAAGAATTTGTAAATTGGTCTATGGTTTGAGTCCTTTTCTGATATATACAACAATTCTACAAGCTTGTGCATCTTGTCACACATCTTTTGAATTTGGAGTTTTGGGAAGAAAGTGACTCCAACTTGGAAAGCAACAAAAGCAAAGGATCTGAATTTTGTGCAATTTAAAAAAAACAACCCTTTTTCTCAATAGTGTCAACCATTTTTAATCTAAAGAAACTTAGTAGTATTATACACACCTGCATGTCAAAACAGTAGAAACAAAACAGCCACAAAAATCTCACTAGAAAATACACTTTTTTCTAAAAGCTACTGGTATTTTTAATTTTTGTAGGTGTCTAAAGAAAACAGCTAAGATTACTTCATACACTACAGAATTTGCCCTAATGTGTTCTCTCCATATATTAAGTACAGCTTGCTGAAATATAATTTTGAGGCTTCAGTTAAGAATTGAGTTAAAAATTAATGTTAACATGGATCTCTTGAAGTATAGTAAGTAGTCTAAGCACACTGTGGGACTTTCTGATACCATGTTCTTTTATGCAGAGAGTTCTGTGATATAGTTTGTCTTTAGTGTGGTTTTGCTCTGTTCAGCTTAAGCAAAGCTATTCTGATTAAGAAATTGTCCCATTCATAGTGAAGGCAAACATGGTTGAGAATGGTAGAAATTTGTCTTCAGTTGCATTGGAAAATGGATTTTCCTTCCAAGTGAAATTTGTCATTTGTCATGTTGGCTGACTTGAACTTGCATGAACAACTATAACAATAGATAAGCTACTGTTTGGGGTTTTTTTTTCTTTCCTTTTTTTTTTTTCCTTCTCTAAACCTTTATTTATATTTGTTATATTTATTTCCCAGATGCTACCTGCAAGAAAGGATGAGAGGTATAGGCGAGTTTGTTCATGTCTGGGAAACAGAGGGAGGGAAGCAGTTACATGAGGTGTTTGGTGCAAGCAAAACCAGTGTAGGATTGATAACAGACTACTCTGAGTTACTCTGACAAGTTTGCTCTACATGCCAGTTTGCTCCAGTTTTATGCTCTTACTCAGAACTGGAACTGTAGCCACGGACTGGAATTTAGTTCTGACAATTTAGTTTAAGCCCATACATTTCAAATCTGTCATCTTCAAATGAAAATACAAGATACTCGAGTGAGCTTTTGAGTATTTAGCATGAGGTCTGTGAACTCTGTAGCAGAAATAGAGTTCTAAACAAAACCAGTATGTTGAGGGTATGATTTTACTAAAGAGATGGCTCATTACTCAAAAATAATTAGAAATGCGTACCAGTGAAAAGTAATTTTAAAATAAAATAATGCATATGTATATATATCATTTTACGTGTGTGTTTTTATTTAATGAAACAGGCTACCTAACCAGCTTTTATCCAAATTTTAGTGGTACCAATAAGAGAAAATGCATCTTTTCAATCCATATTGAGCTATGGATATCATGGCACTCTAGTACAAACTGTTAGGGATCAAAAGAGTTCATATCTACTAAATGTCTATATGTTCTTTTTTTAGTCTTCTACATTACTGGGATTTTGAGGAAATTGTGCTGTCCCTCTGTGCCTTTCAAATCTGACATGTACATTGATCTTTAAATCTATGATGAAATATAATTTATTTTGGCACATCAGTAGGCAGTAACTTCTGTATTGTTTAATTAACTGAGCTTTTTGAACTTGGTCAAAGCTTTAGCTAAAATTTGACAAGTAATGATAGTGTAATTGTCTTTTAATATTGGGGAGGGAATGTCTCTCATTTCTAAATAGTATGCAGAAGTGATCAGTTCTTTGACTATCTGGTTTTTAACATGCTGTACCATCCAACTCTTTTGACACAGTACTCCATCTGCTAATAGATGGGCAAATCACAAAAAGCCACAAAGATGTTCTACCATTGTATATTACACAGAATTTAGCAAATATAGTGATGGTTATATTAGCCATGATGTAATAACCTAAACCCATGCCAGATCATCTACCTGGATCCTGCTGTTCATTTGTCATCTCTTAGAAGGCATTTGATACTGGGAAAGTCATCATTGTGTTGCCTTTAATCAGAAGTAGACAACTTAGTCAGTGTTAGAAGATAACGGAGTCTAATCTCTATTAATGCTTCCTTTATCTTGGTACTTTAGGATATCATAACTTGTACATGTATCATCTGGAAACCACGACTACTTTGCTGTGCTAAGCTGTCATCTTCCTAAGCTTCTGTCACTTTTTTAATGGCATTCATGTTCTCTCAATTCATTAACACTCATACCAATCCATACTTGATAGATGTCACCAATTGGTGCCTTTCAGTATGATACAGGATCCATCTGTCCTTTCTGTGTGGGGACCAGAAGTTTTGTCTACTCAAACCCTAAGCATGGTTTGTGAATTTCTTTGGCTTTATTCTGACTATGGTCATACCACCTTCAGTGGACTAGGAATATAAGCAGAACGGGTTTTCATCAGCTTGTCAAAGACTACTTTGTGCTTAGTAGGTTCAACATGAACCTTGTTTATCAGAGAATATTTCAGATTTTGCAGGATGTTTATTTCTGGAAGAATCCTGTATTCATTTTATTGTTAAGAAAATTCATCGAGGAATTACAACTGAAGTGGAGGAGGAGAGCATGAAGGTGACCTTCAATAGTAGGGTCAGGAATTAAAAGTTGTGGCTGTTTCCTTTCCTTTTTTTTTTTTTTTTTTCCTTTAATTAGAGATATGTATTAACAGGATAAAGGAATGATTAGTCCATCAAGATGCTCATTTAAAGTGACTGCTCCTGTATTCTAGAGGGTTACTACTTATCTGGGGAGGTAAATTATCACAGACACACATTTTCATTCATTTCCCATTCTGTTTGATTATACTATGAATATGTGAGCTTTTAGGCTAAAGTTAAATTAACCACCCTTTTCAACTCTTGCCTTAAATCCCTGATTGCAAACTAATTCATTGGTGATTGCTCAGTGATACTATGAATAGTTTCAAAGCTAGGTAAGTATGTAAACTCTGTTGAACCAAAGGTAGTTCCTTCCTATGTTTTATCTTTGTATCACTTGTATTCTTGTCTTTCCTCCACACAAGACTCTATTACGTCTTTGAGAGAAAATGCTGTTTCTGAGAAACTTAGCGTAACTTAAATAGAAGAGGGTATCTCAGCTTTTCTAACTGATTTTAAATGTAGTTTATAACCTTTCAAGTTTTTTGTTTAAACATACAGAATTCCTGTATACATCTTGTATATTATATGATTTCTGTATAAGCAAATTCTAATTGTGGACCAGTAAAACCCAATTCTGATACAGTTTGGTAATTTTCGTGAATATGGCACAAAAGAATCTAAAATTGTGCTTAGAGTGAATGAAAAAATGAAACTGTTACATTTAAATCATGACTATATAAGGGACAAAAATTATAAACCCTGCACAGGGCAGTGAGTATAAGCAAAAATAACTTATTTGATCTGTAGTTTTAACTTAAGTATAATTTTATGAACAAAATATCAGAAATCCTTAAAATGTTGAGGGGGGAAGGAACAATGAGGAAAGCCATTAATTTTTCTTTTTTTCCTTCCCCCCTTCCTTTCCCTTAGGATGCTTTAACACTTGAGGACGAATGTTTCATCAGAAGCACTAATGGATGTTGGCATGCCTTGGATAAGGTGGTGACTGCCGGATGTCATTTGTTTCTGTTCACTGCAGAGAGACAAAACTGACTCCATTTGGAGTTGAGAGAAAAAGCAGAACAGACCTCTCAAGATGACTGATCCTATGATGGATTTTTTTGATGATGCCAATCTTTTTAGTGAGACCTTGGAAGGTTTGTCAGATGATGCCTTTGTTCAACCTGGACCTGTTTCACTTGTTGATGAATTGAATTTGGGTGCAGAATTTGAACCTTTGCACATAGACTCATTGAACCATGTGCAAGATGCTCAAAATCAACAAAAGATGAGTGAGTTTGATCAGCTGAATCAGTATGATTCACTGAAGCTTCACTCAGTAAATCAGTCTTTTAATAGCTCAGCTGACAATGTCTTATCACCACACTCTCAATTCAATTGTTCACCAGTTCATCCGCAAAACCAGTCCAATGGGATGTTTCCAGATGTGGCCGATGGCAGTCCTATGTGGGGTCATCAAACTGCCACAACGGTTTCGAATCAAAATGGGTCCCCTTTTCACCAAGGACATTCTCAGTCTATGCAGCAAAACAAAAGCTTTGTAGCACACCATGACTTTGCCTTATTTCAGGCTAATGAACCACAGCATCAGTGTGCCTCGCTACGGTCGCAACAAAGCAGAAACAACACGGGGCAGGATGCTCTGAGTCAGCCAAAAGACTTCATGGAAGTGAACGTATCTACTTCTCTCAGAGTCAGTGTTAACCACCCTCCTTCAGTTTCTAATCCATCGACTTCACAGCAGCCTCTTCAACAGTTTTCTCAAACTGCAAGTGCTTCATTACATTTTTGTGGGAATCAGGAAGGAAATTTTGATGGACAGTCCCCAACTATTACTCCGTGTTCTGTTAGTAATAGTCAACAATTTTCATCTCCTTATTCTTACTCTAATAACCACATTTCTCCCACCAGCCTTCTTCAGCCTACAACAGCTCTTTCTACCAGCCAGCAGACACACTCTATCTCTGATTTCACTGGAAGCGATGCCTTTACATCTCAGACAGGGACCAAGCAAGAAACAACTGAGCACATGTTGAATCCTAATACACCTCTGAATTCAAATACTTTTCAAATGTTGCATTCTGCGCATCCTCAGGGCAACTTTAGTAGTTCAAAACTCTCTCCTGTGAATATTAATTTTCCAGCTTCCACTGGTTCTGCTTCTCAGATAAGCCATTTCACTGATCCTATTGAAAGCAACGGTTTTACATCTTTAGATGACAACCTACTTCATCAAGTCGAGACTCATAATGAACCATTCACAGGACTTGACCCAGATGACCTCCTTCAGGAAGACCTTCTGCCACAGTTCGATGATTCTGCGTTTGTTCAGGATAGCACAAGCCATGTTTTAGAGCATGACCTAGAGCACCATATAACCCCACAGCAAGTGACACAGTCGTCCGAGCTGGTTCGGGCACAACCTCAAAGTCAGATCCATCCCTGGCATTCTTCAGTTTCTAATCAGCACCTGCAAGGCAGGAGTCGTGTAACCTTACAAGGACAGGTATGTAGGGATTTGGGGGGTGGGGGTTTGAGCTGTTTGATTTGGTTGATCTGGTGAAATGAAAGTGACTGGTGCTTGTGTCAAAGCATGATAACTGAAGTCTCTGAGCTGTTATTTGACCCTGAAGAAGTCTAGGTGATGGCTAGTTAAGGAGAAAAGAACCAGTTGATGCAGACCTTGTTTTCTCCTGTTGTTTTCTTACCACTTCAGGAAACAAGACTTAGATGACCTGCAATATTTATGTATTAACATGGTGCCACTCCTGCTGCATATATTTACAGCATATACATATATTTACATATATACAGCAGAAAAAATTGGTTGGTTTATGATTTTGCTGCAAATATAATGGCTTATTGTCTTGAAAAATACTTACAGAAACATGTTTTTAAGAGCTCTGGTAAGGTTTGTGTGGCTGATGTCCTGCAAGAATTGCTGTGGTTGTTACTCGGTCCTTTACTTGGTGTCTTTGTGCACACACTTTTTTTCCTGTTTTGGATGTTATTAGTAACAATAGGAAACATATAAAAGGCTGTGTGTATGTTGGATTTTGCTACTTTCAGCTAAACCAAAAAGCTCAGCAGTTGTTTTAGTATAATGTGCACATCTACAGTGAGTATCCAAGCCCTCTGTGTGGGGACAAAAAGGCATAAAAGTTGTAGTGTTTTTTTTCTTTTAATGGGATACAAGAGAAACCAATTTTGCAGACAGTGCTTTTCAGTTTATCAGAGAGGAAACTGAAAAGAAATTAAAATTGTGTGAGTATTGGAGTGTTCAGAAAGACAGTCCTTCAGTTCTTCAGTCTGTTTCTTACGATTGCTTTCTTGTATGTAACTTAGTGAATTTTGAAATAGTTTTAATTCAAATATTAAGTCCACTTTTCTAATGCTGGCCTTTATCTTCATCTATATCATCATCTTCTCCTTTAGAGGAAGTATGTAAGTCCTTAAATTGAAATATAGACTGATGCTTCAGGTTCACTTTGGTATTTTACGAGAGTTAACCTTTTCAAAAGCAAATAAAGTAGGGCAGGTAAAGTTATTTTTTCACAACATTGTAACCAGCAAAATTATGTTCTTATCACAGCTGCTAGAAACTTCAGCATGTGTGAGATTCTTGCAGATTTTTCAGCTCAAAAAATTCCTAATTTACAAGTGAATACATTTTGAATAAAGAAGAGATTTATTAAGCAAAGGCACTAACAATTATTATTTGAGCTTTTAAAGTTTATCAATTCTGAAAGCTATTGCTGTGATTTTGGAGACTGGTTTAGTGGCTTTCCTTGTTAATACTTGTAGAGTGGTATTAGTGACTGCACTACCTGTAGATCAATACGTTAATAATAACAAAGTTTGCCTCTGCTTGGCAGTTTCCAGCCCAAATTTGATTTGACAGGAATGTCTGAAAGTTGTTGCATTGGATGGTTTGGCAGAAGGAGCAGGTCCTTCTGTATGACCAATACACATGTTCAGCTGCCATTGCTGGTCATGTAGGGTTTCCAAAATTGGGGGATTGTCTGTTGAAATCCATGTGCATGTGAAGAGTGAAAGTAGGAATTTTTATTTTAAACTCCTGTTTTAAATTCTAGTAGGAATTTAGTTTGTATTTGGAAAGGAAGATAGAATGGAAATGTTTTCTAATTTTTAATCTGTGCATTTCAAAACAGAGGCAACTTTACAAAAAATATATAGATATGTAGACAGATTTAAAAAGGTTTCAGTAATTGTATTATTTCTCTATATTCTTGCTACCAATATTGTCTCTACCTGAGAGAACAGTGTCTTACTGTGAAAAAAATGATTGGGAAGGAAAGGAACTATTCACTCTTTCTTCTACTTAGCTTGCAGGACACAGGCCTGGGAAGGAGACAATGTAACGTTTTTCTTTTCGTCTTTAATTTTACATCTTTAGTGTTAGAGATAAGGGTTTAACACACTGAATCTTTGGTCTTGGTTCAATGAATTGCTTCTCCATTACAACTTCTGCTTATGCTTATTGAGTGTGTAATTGTCAATTCCTTCTGGTGAAACTTTTTCAGTAAATTGGGGTGTGATGTTGATGGAACTTGTACGAACAGCTCTGAGGCCGAGGTGAGCTTGATTAACTGAGTGATGCAGTAGATGCAGTCTGGTGGTTTTGATAAACATTTCTTTTCTTTCCCCTTCTCCACCTAAAAAAATAATAAAAAAAAAGAGGGCACAACCCAAGGAGCTACTCCTGTGAGGTCTCTCTGGAACCTACAGAGGTTACTACAGGGTGTAGTGGCTTCAAGGGAAACATGATCCTGTTTGAGTGTGTGCACAGTCCTGCCAGGAAGAGGAGCAGCAGAACAGAGGGCTGGGAACAGCAGCACTGAGGGTATTGGTCTCCCATGAGGATACTGGGGGTGAAGGGTGAAGAGGAAGTGGATTCCAGGAAAAGTGGGGGTGGCGAGAAATCCAGGAATTAGTGTCATTTTTGAGGAGCCAAGCGGCAAAAAGTGGGTCTAATAGAACTTTCTGGTGCTGTGACTTTTGTGTTGGATACGTCAGAACCTTGTAAGACTTACTTCGATCTTATTGACATTAGTTTTAGAACTTTGTTTTGTAACAAAGAATAAAGTTCTTGGGAGGTAGATATTGGGTTTTATCGTGGTGTGAAAACAAAGCAGCTTTACAGTATTCAAAACTTACACGTTTTTCCCCTGGAACTTTGACGTTAAACCAACAGAAACCAGATAGTTGTAAAACTGCTTGGTTTGTTTGTTATTATTTTGGGGTATGCAGTAAACTGTATAAATTGGATTCTGACCTTGAGTTTATGTAATGGGATGGATGTTTAATGTTTCTTTCAGAAATTGGTTGTGGACTAATAGCTGTCAAACTGTCCTGAGGAATGTACAGATGCAAACAATGCCTCATTAAATCAGACCTGTATGTAGTATCAACAGTAAAGTATGGCAGTTACTGAAGTTAAGTGTTTCAGATCTATCTTTTGACTGCCTGCAATTCTAAGAGGCACTTTAGTTCTAATTCTCACTTCTGTTCTTTGATCACTTTGTAGAATTTCAGGTTCAAGGTGAATTTGTTCTGTTTGAGCATTTTTCAAATGTGTGCAGGTGAACCAGAGAGAAAAAAGGTGGGGTGAGGGATAGGGAAGAAATTTTGGTCTCACTGAAACTGGTTGACTTTAGACAAGGCATTGGGTGGGAAGGGATTTTGACAAGTTTCATATGTAATAGTTAAGGTGAGCTTTCAGTTGTCTAAAAAGATCATGTTTCACACTGGCTTTTATACACATTAAGTAAACAATTACTAGTGAATTTAATTTTTTTTCAATAGTTTCAGCTTGATAATGGTTGAAATTTTCTCAGAAAGGACAACTTAATTTCATGAAATAGTTAATGAACTGTAGCTGTTGGAATGGGCCCAGTATTAGACAACCAAAGATCTTTAACTGCAGTTAGGCTGAGGTTATTTAAATTAAAAAAGAACATTAAATACTTGTTTCAGTATTTGAAAGCAAGCATACTCATCACATTTTTACTTTTATGACTATTCTTTTAATAGAAACTAATTCAAAAATTAATACAGTCTGTTAGGTGTAATAATGCTGCAGAATTAAAAACAATCTAGACTGTCTTATGCTGCTAATACACTTTCTGTGCTTGCTGTAATTAGATTAGAATTGTAAATAACTTGTGCCTCTTAATTTTACATCATGCATTTTTCATCAGAATTAGTTTGAGAACAGAAAGTGGAGAAATGAAGATTCATGTAGCCTCAGTGTTGACTAATACAAGACTTATGATTTGTTAACTCCACTTGAAACTGTTTTGAGTTTGCTAAATAATCTATTTGTTTTTCATAAAGTTGAACAAAGATGACAAAAATCCAGGCTTTAACTTTGTTTTGCGTATTTAAAAGAAAAAGGAAGTTGGAAAGATAATATGAAGTATAAACTCTCCTAAGAGAAGTTTACAGCCATCTCACTGTGTATATAGCTTTGTAATAAGTGTTCTAATGTCTTCTGGCTACATGCATGAAAATGGACAACTTGAGGTTATACTGAAAAATAATATTCCATTATTAATCCTAAGTGCTATAGGACATATATACTTCTTAAATCAAGTGAATAATTTTTTTCCTTTTTGTGACTAAAAGTTTGGCAGCTAACTTGACAATTCAGTGTATTCATGAGTTCCAGTACCTCACATTGTTTTTGTAAAAACTGACTTAAAACATGCAAGTGGTTTTATGCCTGCAAGCTTGAGCTGTCCTACCACTTGTTTTATAGCAACAGATGATGTTTTTTTGGAAGTTTGTCTTGCCCTTGTTGAAAGCTTGGCAGAGAAAGTCTGAACACTGTAGATAATTGCTTGGTTGGTGTTGTACCCCAGGACATCTGTATCTATCAGAATGCCATAAACTCATGTATGAGCATCCCACTAGAGAGGCAATTAATTTTCACCAGGCTTATGTGCTGCTGAGATGCCCTAAATTGTCACAGGCCTTTCAACTCTGACTGTGTTATCAGATGTCTCCCTTTTATATCTGCTCTAAACTCATTGTAGACATGTATCCTTTGGATAATTCCACTTGTAAACCTCTTATTCTGCCATTAGTTGCTGTTCTACTTGTACACGAAATCTTGGCACTGTAAAGTTTTTATGAGAGAAACACATAGTAAGCAGTGATATGTTTTCTTGGCTGGTTGTGAGAGCCAAAACCAGACGACTACATGATATATGCAGTTATGGAAGATGTATCAAAATCAAGGGTACAGTATTTGTTAAAGTGTATTTCTTACATTCTCTGTGGTTTAATTTTAAGGAAGCCTGTAATGAGAAATATTTTAAACTAAGGAACTGATCATACTATCTAGAAATTCTTTGTAGAAGATACTGGGTATTTTGCACAGTAAGTTTATAGGTTATGGCTCCTAAGTGCTGGTACATACAAGATTGTGAAATTGTGGTGCTTCTGTATGTGTGTTGCTTGGGAAGCAGTGAATGACTGAGCATGATAAAATACACATCTCAGAGTTTGTCCTTCTTTGCTTCAAGTCAAAGGTTGGACTTAATGATTTTGGACATCTTTTTGAGCCTTAATAGTGCTATGATCTGAAATCTAGACATCTGTTCCAGTAAGCATTTGGGTGCATTACAAATCATAACTTGTAATCTTGAGATGTAAAAAACCCACACACCCCTAAAAACAACCCACAGACCAAGAGAGCCTTAAAACCTTGTTCTTTTTCATGAAGTGCTTAATAGTGCTGGTATAGCTCCCATTAAGCATATCCACTGCATTTATATTGTTGCTTTAATTAGGATTAATTTTATGGGTGACATCATATTAGCAAACGTAAATCTTTGCCTGAACTTTCCTTTTAAGCATTTCTACAAGTTGTATGCACTGGATTTAGTTTTCTGTGCTTCAGGAACATTTTTCACCTTCCTTGTAGGAGCTCAAATTCTCTACCACAGTGAGGCACCAGAATTCAGTCGTCTTTCAGCACCTAACAGGTTTATCATCTATGCTGAAGCAGTGAAAGTAATCCCTCCACTGACCTTCTTTGTACAATATTTTGCAGCTTTTTTTGCTTTCTTTCTTTGATTTGAGAAAGGGCTGCACAAACAGGTGGGAGTGGAAGTGGCAAAGGTGTGTCAAATGCAGAGTTAATGAGAGGAGTAGGGCAATATCTGTGAGCCTAAGCAGTGCAGCTCCTGAAATGAACCAAGTTTTTAAATTATAGTTGTATATCATATGATTTCATTATTAATCTATGGATTTTTGCCAATGATATATTAATCATTAAAGGCAGCAATGTTTTGGTAGCTTTATTTATAGTTGAATGTGTATGAAGCATTTGATTTTGTATATAACTTATATGTTTTATATAAGCCTTTATACATTTTATTTCTTTTTAAAAATTACAAATTGCATATGTTGGGGAAAGGAAGTACATGTTTGTGAGATTAGTTTGTAACACATTTACAGATGATTAATTATGATAATATGCCCAAAAATTACTGGGCTTTTAAGAACAGGGAAAATGTGCCAGAGTATCTGTTTTACTGTTTTAAAGGCTTTATGAGGTTCTAATTACCATCTCCAAGTTAAATTGTTTCATCTTTTTTGACTCTTTTTTGCCGTCACTGTTGCTTTTCTTAAGTCTCTCTCAACCTTTGTCACTTGTCAAATAATTAGGCTGTCCAATTCTTTGTGTGTGTTTCCTCTTTCAAATTAAGTACTTGCTGTTTTGATGATTGTTATAATATATGAATATAATTTTTTTCCTGAGATAATTGCACACTCATTAAATGACTGCTATAATTGTCTTTAAAATGTGCCAAAAGAGAAGCATTTTTGCAAAAAGTAGTTAACAGATGGCAGGCATAGGAAGGAAGCTTCTGGCTAGGTCAAATTACAGGAGTAATCCTACAGATAGCAAGGTGAGGCTAGCTGACAAAAATAAGTTCAATTTACATTATTTTTTTAATGATATTGCAGGATAAGTGTGGTTGAATAATCTAAATAACTATTTGCAAACAGATGTCTTGTTAACACTGAAAAACTATAAAGCAATTCAGTAATGTAAGAGTACTGATATAATTGTGCAAGCTTAGTGTCTGGAAGAAATGGTACCTAATTACAGAGAAAAGAGAAAACAAAATTCATGTTAAATTGTCCTTTAAAGACAGCAACCCATCCTACAGGCTGTTAAAACTGCAGTTCAATATATGCCTAGACTATAATTAGTTAAGGGAAAAAAGTTTAAGAAGAAAAGCTCCTATTCTTCCACTTTGTGTTGTGTTAATGCAACCATTTGTGCTATGAACTGAACTGGGAAACTCCTTGATGTGCACAGAAACTTTGCACTTTTTTTGTCAAGGGCGTTTTTTAGGAATAGAAGTCCCTGGTTTAATTTTCTCAGTTGCCCAGAATTGTATTCCATAGAAGCACTGGAGGGGAGCTGTCAATGCCTAAAGTATCTGACAGTGTCAAGAACAGGGGGCCGGACTTTTCAGTGGTGCCCAGGGACAGGACAAGGGACAATGGGAACAAACTGAAATGGGGGAACTGCCATCTGAATATGAGGAAAACCCCCTTAGCTGTGCGGGTGGCAGAGCTCTGGAACAGGCTGCCCAGAGAGGATGTGGAGCCTCCGTCTACTCAAGAACCATCTGGACATGAACCTGTGTGACCTGTTCTAGGTGACCCTGCCCTAGCAGGGATAGTTGAACTATGATTTCTTCAGATGTTCCTTCCAAACTCATCCATCCTGTGACTGTGTGAGAAAGGAATGGGAAGCATCATTTTCTGCAGTAGAGGCAAAATAATTGTGCATGGAACTGTAGCTTCAAATGCCAAGAGAGTGCAAGTGGTCTCAATGTGGGACTATCCATTGGCTCCAGTAACCACTAATCTGTTTTGACTGACACTATTATCTAAAATTTGAGTGGCTTCAAACATACTATTGCCTCTAAAACTTCCAGAACAGTGCTTTATCTTGAAAATCATACACTTTATGAAGTGTTAGTGAAGTGCTATTACTGAAAGAGAAGCAGAACTTGTGAAGACATTAACCAGTAGTAAGGCTTCAAAGCCAGAGAATCTGAATTACATTTGGAATTCATGTGGCTTTTGTCCAGATGTCTGCGTGCTTTGTGCACTCAGGTTTTATAGTGTCTTTTAGCTGTTAATTTTAAATATATAGATCAAAATAATTTCTAGCACTTTGCCTACCTAACAGCCTCCTACATTTGGAGAGGTATTGTTCTCATTGTTCGTTATCAGCTTTAAAAATATTTGCTCAAGTTCCTGGTTACATGGATTTTGAAGAGAGTGTCTATTGTCAGGTGTTGAGTGGATTGGATTTGGGAACTCTAAAGGCTAATAAATATAAATTAGTGGGTTTCTAGGATAATGAGACTGAGAATTCTAATGCTGATTTGAATAAGTTTGATAAATGAAACTAGCAATGTTAGGCTAGAAAAGATGACAAGTCTTACATTTTTGAAAGCTGTGTAATTTGGAGTAGAGATTGATTTTGCTTTCATAAATGTGGCAGGTTTTCTTTTGTGTGGGTTATTTGGCTTGTGTTTGTACTTACTTGGGGTTTTTCTTCCCTTGATATCTTACTGTGAAGGCAAGCATTTTAATTTATATCTCATGAAATTGTTCCCATCTTTAACAAACTGCCTTTTCAGGAGTTAGTCTGTATTTGAGAATAATTTCAATGTTTGTAGTGCATCATATATGTGCACATAATGCTATTCAGCAGCATATTGAATTGCAAACCAGAATTAGTTTCATAGATTGATAGGAAGTCCTCTTTTAAGAGATATTCATGACTTCACAATTTAGTTTTAGTTTATATATTGGAAGGCAAAGAGAAGTTAGCCTTAGTGTTAAAGAAGATATTGCAGAGATTTTGGTTCTGAGCATTTTGTGTATTTTCTTATAGTTTGAAACATTATTTTAAAAACCTGTCAGTCAAAACTGTCTTTCTGAAACAGCCTTAAGTAATCTTAAAAGCAATTGTTTCACTGTACCTTTTGTTTTTCACTGTACCTATTGTTTTTACTGAGTACCACAGAGAGTTCTTTAGTAATATTTTAAGCAAACTTACAAGGAAAA
>JAWWES010000021.1:9564025-9628711 GCA_035583135.1 Lophotriccus pileatus
TTTAAAAACCTGTCAGTCAAAACTGTCTTTCTGAAACAGCCTTAAGTAATCTTAAAAGCAATTGTTTCACTGTACCTATTGTTTTTACTGAGTACCACAGAGAGTTCTTTAGTAATATTTTAAGCAAACTTACAAGGAAAACAATAGCTATTTTGATTTTTTGCGACTTGCAACATGCTATGGTTTACAGTACCTGTTTGTGTCTTCAAAAGAATAAGAAGATGCAGTACATGTGGGTTGGTTTTCATCTTTGTTAAGTCTTTGTAGCAGTTGTCCATGAGGCTCAGGTATGGCTGAGCTTGATGTGTAAACTCTCTTGTAGCAGGAACTTTGGTCCTTGCAACTCCTAAAAGCAGCAACCAGCTGTTACAGAATCCAAGCTGTCACAGGGAAGGCAGGTAAATTATTTAAGGAACATCTGAGTGACAAAACCAGACATGTGTCTTAATGTCTTTGAGTTCAGTAAGAACAATTTTTAAAAAAGATTAGGCAAATTTATTTTGATGTGTCTGCATGTAGCTCCTATTTATATCATCCTTGGGAGGATTCTTTGACGTGCAATCACATCGTGTTATGAAATCTGATCAGCTCCTGACACTACACGAGAGATGTGTTTTGTGGTCTCAGCCCAGTGTGCTTTTTGGCTTTGTATGGTTTAATAGCGAATGTGTACAGGCTTTGATTTCAGATTTCAGAAACGGTGACCCAACCTTGCTTGTTGGGGACAGAGGAATGAAAGGGCTCATGGTTGTGACTGTGCTTGGGGATGTCTTTGGCAGCACATTGTGGTCTCTGACCAGGCTGTCATTCTGCTCTGTGTCAATGGCACTCTATGTTGACTTCAACTCCACTAAAGATGATAAGAATGTCTCTTGTCTTGACCTTTCCAGTGGGTCTAGTCCTGCCACTTTTGCTAGCAGCCAGACTGAGCTGAGATAAAAAATTACCACCGTGCTTATCTTTCTAGAGACCTGTC
Source organism: Lophotriccus pileatus (assembly GCA_035583135.1). NCBI lineage: Eukaryota > Metazoa > Chordata > Aves > Passeriformes > Tyrannidae > Lophotriccus > Lophotriccus pileatus. The sequence continues at coordinate 9,565,002 of JAWWES010000021.1, forward strand.
TTGCAACTTTTTCTGTTTGATCCCTACCAAAAGTTCACGCTCCTTGCTGGTGGGGTTTTCTGGAGTTTTTTGGTGTGGTTTTGGTTTGGTTTGGGTTTTTTTTATTTGTTTTATGGTTATTCCTATGAAGCTCTTGGATGCAGTATTGTTTCTCTTGAAATTTTTTAGGAGATTTTTGGGGGAAAAGCAGTTTGGGTTTTTTGCTTCTTTGGGTTTCATTTGCCTGAAATCAAATTCTGCTGTTCCCCAGTAGTATTCTCTGACTCGAGGCTCCTATTTTCAAACCATCACACGGTTTTGATAAATTCCTTTTCTTTAGGCATCTTGTTTTACTCCTTAATTGGAGGGGGGGGGAAGGATTTGTTCATGAATATTTAACTAGGAAAACTAAATTCAACAGGAGTGGTTTCATTAGGTTAGCATATATGCTAAAGGAGTCCTTTGTGCTGAAGGTTCCAGCATCTAAAGCTGTTAAAGTAGTTCATTGAAGCTGAAACAAAAAATACGTAAGTTGGTTTCAACTGAAGTGGAAGAACTGTCCCCCCCCCTTGATTTAAATGGAAATATGCTGTGCAGTCAGGACTGATATTAGTGACTCCCCAGCTGTTCATGTTAAAAATAATTGCTTTTCCTAATTCCTGTCAGTATATATATTTTAATGTATGTTAACTGCTGGGGGTTTTTATCTAATTGAAATTATGTTGAAAATATTTTGGTTACTGTATTATCTTAACATTTTGGATATGTTTCTAAGTATCCAGCAATACTACAAAGACTGAGTAAACTTTTAAACTTCATGCTTCTAGTGAATAAAATTATTGTAAAGAGATGTTCCATGCCGGCCTTTCTGAATGTGCAGTTCTGTTTTGCTTTAAAGATCATTTATGATCAGTATTTCCCTGTTAATCAAATGATACCTATTTTTCACATCTCTCATCTTTCACAATACTGCATTGTTCTGCTATGAACAAGCACTGAAAATACATATTTTTTAAAAAACAAACAAACAAAAAATAATTTTAAAAAGTAGGCTGCCTATAATATCAGAGAATCACTTCCTGGGACTGACCGTGTTGCAGCATGTATTTCCAGGAGCCTTCATACTCTGGATAAGCTGGTTCACTTATCTTCTGAGTGAGTTTTGTTTTACCATTGCACTTGATGTACTACAAAATTGGTGTAAATTTGGTGTTAAAGCATACTGTGGAAGAGAATCTGTGTTTTGTTTAACCTGTGGTTGTTTCTCTGACCTAGCCCAGCTTTCCTTCCTGTAGGTACTTGCAGGAGTGAGGTGTTGAGACAAAATCTGGGCAGGTTCCTGCTGGTTCTGCACTGTTCTTGCCCCACCTGCCCTTCCTTTCATCACTTCAGTACGTTCAGTGACTCCTCTAAGTAGCAGAAGAGTACAAACAATATACCATGGAGGGTTCTGCACTTTATAAGACCTTCACACCTGTAATGTCTTCTGCTTCTGGGACTACTAACAAATGGAGAGGCTTTGAGGGGGACAGTGGAAGGAAACAGTGACAGTAGTGAACTTCCTAAGGATGACAGATTTTTGTTTCAATTATAAAAATATGTTCCTACGAGGCCACTTCCACAAGAGCTTTAGGAGGAACACTGTAACTGAAATTAAGTTTTGACAAGAACCAACTACCATTAAGGTTCTGTTGCTTTTCCTTGCTCAGAGATGTTTGCTGTGCTGGTTTCTTAGGGTGCTCAGGACAGGAATGCTGAAGCTGATCTTGGGTGTTTGGATTAAGGGGAATGAAAAGCTCTTTTTGAAGGTAGTTTGGGTGGGGTTTTGTCTCCTGGTCTTCCTCCTCTGCTTGGTAAAAAAAAATAAAACCATGAAAAGATTACTCTCTTGGTACCACACAGAACTGGTGGCCGTACAGAATGTAGGTGTGCAGGTAGCAACTTGGAAAAATTCAGTTTAATTTGGAGTTTGTTTTCTGTTGTGAAGACTTTTGCGATCAATTCTTTGATGTTTTACCTTTAAATCAGCATTTTGAAAGATTTCGTCTCCTTAAATTAGTGCAGCTTCACCTAATGTTATATTTTTCTGGAGTATAAAAGGTCATGTAAATAAAAGTTGGGGAGAGCTGTTCTCTTGCTGCTTTGCAGCATTCCACTCCCCACAGTGATAGAAGCTATCTGGCTTTGGATGTTAAATAATTTTTCCTATTAAGAAAATGGGGCGGGGGGGGAGTGTTTCAGAAGAAGCAAACTATTATCTATGTTTTCTAAGAAGGTGTTGAATGATGTGAAATTTCAGTGAATCAATATATCTGTAGAGCTTTATCAGGGGATTTTGAACTCTAATGACTAGACTTTTAAAACAGAATATGTTCGAATTTTCTTGTCCATAAGTATTTGGTGACGTGTTTCGCAGATTTATTTCCAGATGCCCACACAGAACTTGCTTCAAACAGTGAACTGAAACCTGACTTTCCTTTTATAGATTACAGAGTTTAGTCAACTGTTTTTTAAGGAGTCAAATAATTGCAAAATTTGCACGGTTAAGATTGGCCAAAAATGCAAGAAAGAAACAGTGTAGTGGAACCTTTTTGCTAAAACATTTTGACACTTAGGATAGGTATGAAAAGCTTTAGAAAATCCATACAGGTATAGCATGCCTGTGAATTTGGTCTGAGCCTAATAATTCAATGGTGCCTCCACCAGTTGTCTTGAATATGAACATTACTCTTTTTTTTCATATATAGGAGCCCAGAGTTTTCTCCTTAAGTAATATATAGTCATACTTGTCATGGGGGCCATAGGTGGAACATGAGGTATGCACTGCATGAGGCTTAGATCAATACAAGTACTGAGTGTTACTGGTTCTGCTTGTGAAAAAGAGCACTGAGGAGTTTTGCTGAGGCAGTGGGTTTTATTGGCATTGTCTGCCACTTTCCAAATAGCTGTGCACCATTAGAGACTGGAACCCAGGAGAAGTGGGTACAGAACACCAAGCCACTGAGAACTGACACGTATTCAATGCAGTGACTTGGCAGAGCAAGCAGGATGAAGCACCCAATTTCTTTTATTTCCTGGCAATTTAATGTGCTCCATTACACAGTGCCTCCTTTAAGAATTACAGTGCAAATTACACACAGTTTTTATCCCGCTACTAAATATTCAAAAAACCCCATTCTAACTATATTTGGCACTGAGCCCCAAAATACTGCCTTCAAACCAAGTCTTCCAAATGGAAGCAATATGTGTGCTGCAGACTAATTCTGTAACATGCAGTGCTGCCTCTACAGTGTGCCCAGGGTAGCAGCTGCTTACATTGAACAGTGGCTTGATTTTCTCCCCGTGAATGATAGGGGAAGTCAGTGGTTAAGAAGCTGCTACTAATAACTATGGTATCTTCGGTATATTAGTGGCAAAACATCATTAGTTATATTGTTACTGGGTTCTGTATCGAGATGTGAAACAACACCCTTTGTAGAGTGTGACCTACAAACAGGTGCATGTTTCATCTTAGAAATACGATATTACAGATAACAATACTTGAAGACGGAAAAGATAGATTCTCCCCCTGTATCTTTTTCCTTTTTTTTTTCCTTTTTTTTTTTTTAATCAATCTGTAACGTCTATTTTAATTTGGGTTAGGTTTCACATATGCTTGTCTTGAAATTGTGTATCCCTTAAACACTGAGATATGCGTGAGTGATGATAATAAGCAAGAAAAAGAAGGAAGAGTATTATCAGCATACTGAAAGAACCATAATTTGGAATGCTTCATTGGCTCCCTTAATAGTTCCATACATGTACCAAAGAGAGTGGAGAAATGATAGAACCCCATGGATCTCCGTTTGCCAGTACTCTTGGCTTTGGGAAGCAATCCCTGCAGATGGTGTGGGGCAACTGTTGAACGAGAAATTAAAAAGCAATTCAGAAGGAACTTAGGAGGGAGTTCTCTTTGGAGAAAAGAGTTTAGGTGATCTTCCCATCAGTTGTGCAGAAGTAGCTTGATTAACCATCGAAATCTCATTCCAGTATATTGTCTAAGGAAAACTACATCTTTTGCTGGTATTGCCATGCAGCAAAGGAGACTACTTTCTGCCCACATGTGGGGTGACACACATTCACATTGTAAACAATCTTCTACGGATGGACCCTGTCAAGGGCGTGGTTTTTTTTTTGTTTGTTTGGTTTTTTTTAATAGATATACCTTTTAAATACAAATCCACCATTAAAAAATCATTGGAAGAATTATTTATGCAGACTATTCTAGAGGACAAAAGTTCAGAGTACTAGAATGGAATTCTGAAGTCACTGACTTGAGTTCATGCTTTTTTTTAAAGTTGCATTCATAAATACAGCTAATTCGAAGGATGAATGGTTATTCCTTTAAGATTTTTTATTGTAGCAGCTTAAAAGCAACTGCAGTTTTCAAATTTTCATGTGATTATGATGTGACAAGCTGATTTGGGAAAAAAAACCCAAACCATTGATTATTATTAGTTATGCAGTTCATTTATTTGTATATTATGGTTGTGATATTGATACTATTTTGGTGACTTGACATGCACAAAGAGATGCCTTGTTTAGTAATAAAGATGCACAAAAATGATGTGGGAATGCATGAAGATCAGGTTTCCAGGTGGCTAATTAGCTACTTTTAGTGAAGTTGATGTCAAAGTCATCTTGATTTTCCTAAGGACCTGGTAGTCCTGCAAGAACTTGTTATGCTCTCCAGGCATATGGTACTTAGTCTGAGCATCTTCCTGCAGGTCTGTACTACTAACAGTAGGAGTAAAAGGATAATTCAAGCCATTGCAAATTCAAACCTTAGCTTTCTGTTGTCAGACTAGTTAGGGTCATAATTTAGTTCTTAGTGATAGCTAATGTTTGGGTCAGTAGATCCAGAAGTGAAAACCATTATTTTTTAAAAACTGCTTTATATAATTAAATTACAAGTGTATGACTTATTAAAATTCCAGAGGAAAGCAGTCCTTGAAATATATCAAGAATGGATGCAACTAAGGAGAGATACTCAGTCTTAAAGATTTTGTCCATGCATAGAATTGAATGTAATACTACTCCATCATGAATGGCCATACCTGCTGTAAGAAAGGTGTTCTTACAGTGGAAGCCATGTTTTAGTATTGGAACAGATAAGGCAGGATTTGGGAGGGTTTTCTAGGAATTAGACCTTTTTTCAGTGTTAAACTCATCTTCTCCTTGGGACTTCCTTTGTAGTGAAAACAAAGGATGTGAAGAAATATTAGTTGTGGAATGGGTTTAGGCCTTTGAGGGGAGAACCTCAATGTCTGTAAGTGTTGAGGATGGTGGTTTGTCCTTGCTGGGGGAAGGACTGCTATACCAGTGAATATCTTCAAATGCATGTCCTCTGCAACCACAACAAAGTGTTGGAGAAGTGCCTTTCCATGAAAAGCCTATTCAGCAGAGTAGTGCTGGCTGTTGAGAAGACTGCTGTCATAGTTCAGTCTCTCAATATTGCCTGGTAACTTGATTGCTTTTACATTAGCTTAATTAAGAAATCATTCAGGTATGTGTAGGATACCTTCTACTCTTGAAAAAACAGAATGTCAAATTTATTTGAATACTGCTGAGAAGATGCTCCCCTAGCTGTGAATCGGGGCATGTGTGGGGAAGTCTCCAGCTGTTTTCTGATCTGTTCCACCCTCAGTATTTTTAGGGCTGGCTCTGTGGTGTGAACAGCAGCACAGCCCATACCTGCTGCTGTTAATGGCTTTTGCAGGCAGCAGCAGTAGTGTGAATCTGACGTGATTCCTGCCAATTTCCCTGCTGCCCACAGGATTGCGTGGAGCAGCAGGGAACTGACAGGAGGCTTGCTCACTGCACTCGCTGCTGCTTGGCAAAGCCATTAGCAGCAGCAGATACCCTGGAGCTCTCTCTGTGCAGACTCAAGACAACATTGCATTGGTTTACGTTCAGTTATATTTGGATGATAATCTTTGCAACCATGAGAAGTAAAAACATATTTTTCCAAATAAAACCTTCAGTTTTTAAATATGTGTCTGCCTCAGGGTTATCCTTTCCATCTTCTTCTATGTGTTTGTCAGTTAAGAATCTTTCTTATTCTAGATGGAATAGGTTTGTAAGCTGCTGGTGAAAGGATATGTTTCTTTAGGATGTTTTGATCTGCACTCCTGCTCACTAAGAGGGAAGGGGTATTTTTCAGCTTGGGAAAAAGCTTTTTCCTTTTTGTTACAGGTGCTGTGTAGCTTTTGAAATGGTTTTTAGTGTGCATGATGATTTATAAGCGTTCAATCATTTTATAGCCATGCATATTTTGGAATCATGTAATTATTATCAGAATAAAAGACCTCTGCTGAATTAGGTGGCTTTGGTTGCTAAGTACACACTGATCCTGTCCTCTGTAGTCCAAGTATGTTTCATGTTCTAATCTCCAAAGCACTTGTGCTGCTTTCCAGTTTTGTTTTTTTTTTTTTTGTGGCAATGATGACTTTCTTGATGAAGGTTTCATTACAGCTTTATTTAGCTTAGAATGGCAGGCTGGTGCCTTCCTGCTTGTTCGTGAATGTCATTTCCATATGGTTAGAAATGTCATAGCAAAATTAAAAAAAAAACCACGGTCTTGGATTTCTAAGAAATAGCTTAATGTTTGTGCGGTGCAGGAGACAGAACTTGGAAGGGATAGTGCGGAGCAAGAGCCTGAGGAATTATAACACAGGAGAGCCTTGTCCAGCATGCTCATAATTCTGCAGTAAGAATGTAGTAAATGTTGTTGAGGAATAAATTGGAAGGAAGCTTTGACCTCTGAGTAAATGTAGCAAAGAAACTTTGTTTTAAAGGAATAAAATATCCAGGACGATGACTGTAGAAGGATTAATGAAAAAGCCACCATTTCTGTATTGCCTACTTAATTATTAAGCATTTTTGTTTGTTTGTTTATGGCTAGGAATGTTCAAGAACATACCAGTGTAACAGTACTGACTTCAGTAGCATTTGGCTTACAGCTGAAATTATACCAAGAGTACATTAGGAATAGGTTTTTTTGTTTAGCTGATCTCAAAATGCAAAATAGTACACTATTTAGCATTTTTACTAAGATACGAAAGAATAACCCTAAAAGCTAAATCCCTGTATTTTTATAGGTATTGTGAGCATAACGTAGAAACATCTTGCCCAGAGTTCTCAAAAGTAAAATTAATATGTAATAATTGTCCTTGTGTTTAAGCTGCATATTTACAAAAATATCCCTGAATTTAAATGGTATTGTTAAGGAAAGAGACCATTTAATCTGTTGGTACCATTAGTGTTTTTACTGGACGAGGAACTTAATTTTGAAATTAATCTTAAATAGAAGTGAAATTCTGTTTTATTATAAGGCCTGATCTTAACAATCTCAAAATCCTTGCAATATTTAAAACTTTCTATGGAAAACTATCCATTTTGCAAAATAAAGGTATCAGTATATATTCAGCAAAACAGAAATAAAATCCTGATCTTTCTTCATTCTTCTTGAACGGGCTTCTGAGAATCAAGGGTATTGCTAGGATAGAGCTATGCTGTCAAAAGCTTCTTGGTCTCTTTAATAACCTTTCAAAAACCCCAGTCATATCTGCTTTTTGGCTTTATTTGATATGTTCACAATACGTATATAAAAATTTGTCTGATCTTTTTAAATAGCGCTTTAGACCAACCTTGGAATGAAGAGGCGCTTACCACAGAGCCGTGTCCCAAGTAACGGAGGTCCTCACCGCAGGGTCCCGCAGGTCCGGGCAAGGGAGAGGGATAAAACCAAGGACTTCTTCCATTTTCTGTAGGAAGCAGGGAAGCCTGTCAGCAAATGCTTACGTAGTCGCTGCTGCCAGCTTATAGTAATGAATTAAATGCAAGAAAAATAATTTTTTTTTTAAAAAAAGAAAAAGTATATTGGAGAGCGAAATCTGTTTGAGGCCACAGGCTCGGATCGAGCCGCTGTCCCCCCGTGCCGTCCCCGGGGCTGGAGCCGCAGGGTCGCAGCGCAGCGAGGTCCAGGACGGAACAGCGCCTGGTTCCCACGGTTTTCCAAGGAGCGAGCGGCCGCTGTGGGCGGCGCTGCGGGCGGGGAGCGGGAAGGGTTAAAGCCGATCCCCGCGGGGGTTAAACCGGAGCCTAATGGAATAATGACGGGTAGCACCATCTGCTGGCCTAGTTCCGCGGGGAGCGGGTCTAACCAGCGCTAATATTGGCGCTGATGCCGTTTGATGCTTTGTGCGTTTCTTTCCGCGCTTTGTTGGGATCCTCTGTCCGCGCACGGCGGGGCCGGGCCCGGCCCGGGGGCGGCGGGAGCGCGCCGGGCAGGGCGCGGGGATGCTCCGGGAGCCGCTCTGTGCTCGGGGAGCGCCGTGCACGGCCCGGCTGCCGCTCGCTAAATAGGCCATTTAGCAATCTTCTCCTCATGCTTTCCTCCTGAGCACTGCCTGGGGTGCTGCAAAAGCGGAGGGCAAGTCTTTGTCTGACGCCAAAAATGTCTTCAGTGAAGAGGCCAAGAGGAAGGGTAAGTGAGAGCCTGAATGAGTGGGAGGAGGAGGGGTTCTTTGGGCTAAAAGGCTAATGGGATTGAATAACCTTCCTTATTACTGGCTGCTGCTGCGGGAGCCGCATCGCCATCTTGAGCTGTTCCCGTGCTGGGTCCGGCTGTTTGTTCCAGCCCCGGGGCTTTAAGGTGGCATCGGGAGCGGCCCCATCCCTGCCTCCCGCCCCCGCCGCCCATGAGGCACCTATAGAACATGTATCCCGGGAAGTGCACGGGGTTTGCCCAGAAAATGTGTGTGGAAATTCCTGGTGGCTTTTCTTCCTGCTGTAGGCAGAGGCGCATTTACGGGTGAGAACGTAACATAACTGTTATCTGCTGGGTTTTTGTGTTTGAATAGGAAATTCTTTCCATTCCTCAAAGGGGGAGGGGAGGAAAGCAAAAACATGTCTCCTGGCTGGCTGCAGGAGAGGTTCATCAGCCCAGTAAACAATTCTGCGTCCATGAAACGGGCATTAAAACCCCCAAAAATAAAAACAAGTTACGTTTTTTAACCAAGGAGCGGAGAATATGCTGATCTAAAGAAAAGAAACGCTGCTGTCTGATCGTCTTACGGATACAGAGCTGCGTAATTTTAGTTTTGGTTTTATCTTTTGTCTGTTTTTTAATCTTGGTGTTGTTCGAGCATCTGTTGTGTTTATCACCGAGTCAGTCCTGTAGATCATTCCTCTGCTTTAAGGTAACTGTGGTCCTGGTGTCCTAGCAAAGGCGAAACACTGATGCTGTTACCTTCAGGAACTCCTTGCTTTTCCATATTCTACTGGAGATGTTGGATGTGTGTGTCAAATGTATGGGAATGCTGGAAAGGTTAAGGATTTAACTACAGATGTGGAGAGAAGGCTGAGAGAATTTTAGAAGGATATTTTTTACTGACTTTCAGTGCGTGGATTGGTTGTTTAAAACCCACAATTGATGTAGTTACTCTGAAACCCACGCCATTCTGTGGTATAAACTGAATTCCTCCTTTGCTGTGTCTGCATGCGTGCCCGATAGCTACATTTTTAAAAATGCATATCCGTATAAAAAAGGCTTGCACTTTTTCTTTATATTTTTAAAATAAGGAGATTTTATTTACTTTTTCTCTCTTGCTACAGCCTCCTTCCTCCAAGAAGACTGATGGTTCAGGATCATATACTAAGATGCAGAATACCCAGGTGAGGGGAATGTCTGAAAAGAAGCAGAAGAAAAAAACAGACTCGGAAAGTAAACAAGAGAAGGCAAATCGTATCATATCTGAAGCAATTGCAAAAGCAAAAGAGAGAGGAGAGAGAAACATTCCACGAGTAATGAGCCCTGAAAACTTCCCCAGTGTTTCAGCTGAAGCAAAAGAGGAAAAGAAGGGCAGAAAAGTTAAATCTAAACCAAAGGACAAGGAGAGCAAAAAGCCGAAAACTGGTTCCTCATCCAAAATTAAAGAGAAAACAAAAATTGGGTAAGTAGATTAAAATGTCTGTCTTGTCTTCAGACTCTAAATCCTTGATTAAAATGAAAAGTGCTTACTGATAATAAAATGTTCGCCTCCACTGCCTACACAGAATTCTTCCTGATTAAGTCCATGTGTGGACTCTCTCATTCAGGAACAAGAATGCTCTGTTTTCTCTTTAGATAAAATCACTGTAGGACTGTCCTTTTGAAAGGAATTACTTTAAATTCATATTGTAAAATATTCTATACTTACTTTGAAGCATAGACGCAAGTATCTTTCATCTAGTGTTGTAATCAATTCTGACTCTAAGTTTTTCTGTATTATAAATGCTGTCTTTATAAGTTTTGGCTTGTAGCTTCAATACAGTGTGCATGGGGAGAAACTGGAAGCCTAATGAACTTCCAAGAAAGAGAATTTTATAGATATCACATATATCAAAAGTAAAGCACATATTGGAAAGATTATATTCTAAGCACTCTGTAGTCTTTGGTCATATCAGTTTAATCTGCCCTCTCAAAAACTTTGCAGACTCAGCTGGGTCAAGCAGTGTGGATACCTTGGGGTAAGGAGCTTTCAGAGGATGTTAGGTGTTAGAAGGCTCCAAGGGATTCAGTAGGTGACACGTCCTCTGACTCCACAGCTGATCTGTGTCACCTGGATACTTTTAAAGTGTCTGATTTCCCATGTGAAGTATGTCAGTTGGAACTGGAAATAAAAATCATAGCTACAGTCTGATTTGGTGGTTTTGGTTTTTTTTTTTTTTAAATCCATGCTCTTTTTGTGGTAGCAGAAATATTAACTGGCATATCTCTCCAAATTTAAATGTCTCATATACATATATATATTCTCATGTATGGAGCTGAAATGAATGTTCTTTTAATCAGCCTATTTCTTTTTTTTTTCCTAGAGATCAGTACTTTTCTTACATGTTTGAAGTAAACAACGTTGAGTAGTTATAGAGTGAAGGTTATACATACTATACTCATAAACTCAACTTGATTCTTAGTGTGAACTTTCATGATGTTAATTCCTTTCTTTTCTGATTCTGGGTTGGCATGTGATACTGGTCATAAGTGCACTGGGTACTGCTTCCTTTTTTTTTCTCCATCTTGTTTAAGGGGGGATTTTGTATGTGTATTCCAAAACTGATTTTGCTTTCATGTTTCTGAATTTATTCACGTTCTATAACAAACATTTGGTGGGTCTGTCAGAAAACTTTACCAGGGGCATTTAGCTGGTGGCAGTTCCCTGGAGATTTGTGATTTGTCCTTCTTATTGTTTCTTTTGGATAATTGACAAAACCTGTCGAAGTATCATCCTTATGATATAGTACATAGTTCGAAAAATATTCTTACTGGTTTTAAACAAAAATTAATAGGAAGTAAGCTGTTACCTCCAATTGGTAATTCTGCATTCACTTTTGTCTTTGTGAAATGCCTCGCTGTGCACATCACTTTGAATCAGGTTTCAGGATTTCGTCAGATGGTGTTAGTTGAGAAAGAGACATTTCTCAAACCATGTTTTTTTAGCCATGATATTTGTGCTTGATGCAAAGTACTTGCAAGCTGCTGAGGAACTCCTGTTTAATTAAGTATGGTCAGTGTTTCATAATTTTGCACTGAGCTGCGAAGGTTTGCCTCCCCATTACTTACCAGTTTAATCAGCTAATTCCTCAGTAGCTCTCTGTTAACTTAATCATCCTGCCAGGTATTGCTTTAACTATGTAGGATATATATCTGAAGATTTAGCAGTCAGGTCCTGTTAAACAGCAGTGAAGAGAGTCTTCTAGAGCCTCATATTATAGATTTCACAGAATTGCTTTGTATTTAGACGGACAACAGCAAATCAAATGCTTTGAGGCATCCAGAGAGTTCATTTTTGTATCCAGATTCATGTGTTGAGTTAGCACTGCTTTATATTATTGATATAAATACATAAAATAACTGTTTAGCAAAGAATATACCATAGATTTTGCAGTGGAGTAATTGCATTAAGGCCTTGATTTTTTAAAAGAATAATCCTACAGACTCTGGTTTCTGTGCATGTAACTACTGATCTTACAGAAGATTAATTAGCATAGAATGGCTATATTTGTCTTTACAAAGGTGGTTAAAAAAATTGTGTGATTAATAAAATTTGTTTTGTTCAGAGTAGAACAAAGCTAAATAACTGATAAGGGTTTTAGAAGGCTAAACAACTCTTGTAAAGGTTTCTTCCTGACTTCTCTTCTTAAGAAAATATTTCTTAATGAATCTAAGAACATCCTCAGATTTATTACGATGTCAAAATAGGAATGAGTTTTCAAGCGTGTGGGTTGCTCTTTGATTTTTCTTGTTACCTTAAAATAAAACAAGCTCTGACTGAATCTTGGGAGAAAATTTTACCATGCTAAAATAATACCTTTAAAAGACAAGTGCTTTATTGGGCAAGAAGGGGAATGTGAGAATCTCAGTTCAATGAAAACAGGTTTAGATTTTTTTCGTGGAAAGAAAGGTTTTTGAGATCTGTTTAAAATGGGATGAAAAAAATACAGGGTTTTTTGTGTTTAATCAATAAGGAGGAAAAACTTTAAAAAAAATAGCCAAGTTGTATTTCTTCCATTTAAGCAGAAAATAAAACCTGAAGTCTCCTCAGATTTTAAAAAGATAAGTAAACAATTTCCAGCTGTTATAAACTATTACCAACTAATTTTTCTACAAGCAGTAAAATCATGAGTGAAACCTTAGAGCCACTAAAGGTTTACAGTAAAAAAAGAATAAGCTAAATACATGTTTTTAACAGTAGGGGAAAATTTATTTGGGTGCATCTGCAGTCCCATTTTAGGAGCTGCAGTGTGATACGTGCATCCCAGATGAATACACTTCTTTTCATTCAGTGTTTTCTGTAGCAAACACATTTAACTTGCAGGAACCATTAAAAAGCTGATTCAGTTTGGGGTCGGAGTGTCCATGCAGAAGGTGGTGCAGAGTTGTGTGTTTTTGCGAATATCTGAAGTCAGATGTAGGTTTTGGGTGACTCCTGGTCGATTTGCAGGCTGATAAGGAGCTGAAAGAGCTGAAACTATAGCAAATATATTGATTTTGTTTGTTTGTTTTGGAAAATATTTGGGAAATAGTTTTGATCTCTGCTAGCAGCAAACACAGCCTGTTCAGTGTGAGCACAATTGTACCCTCTGTGGTCCAGCACTTAAACAGCAAACTCTTTTAGGATCGTGGACTTTGCTTACATCTTACAGGGGTTTTGTCTGTGTAGCATGTCCTGTATTCTCTTGAGGAGGATTTTGAGAGTTACAGTTGCCCCTCTGGGAAAGTGATACGCTCTGGGTTGGTGCCATGGTAGAGCTGGAGCTGCAATACCAGTTGCTGAACAGAGCTGGATAAAATTGCCTGGTACCCATCAGTTTAAAGAAAAAAGAAAGAAAGAAAAAAGTGTGCTTTTAATTTTAATACAGCACAGTTATTAATGATATTGAGTAGCCCTCATCTGGGATCAAGACGAATTTTAACTGCTACATCTATATTTAGGGGGCAGGATGATTTTTAACAGGTTTTTTTTCGTTGCTACTCGAACACAATTAGTATGTGTTTGGTGGCTTTATCTTAACTGTTTATATTTTCCTTAGTGATTCCTCTGAGATCTACACGTACAGGAAAAATTTATAGCATGCTTCTTTCCAATTTATCATTGCTAGTTAAAAATTGCCAGCAGTTACTTCCTGGGCAGACTGTAGTTTCTGAAGGTGAGGATTAAGGTTTTTAGTACTCAGCTGTTATGTCAAAGAAGTAATGCCTATTAATGTTAGTCAGATGGTTTAGAATTGGATCCAGTGGTTAGTAAAGTTTCTGTACCATAAGCATTGGTGAAGATAAATTACTGAATTATATTATAACCAAGAACATTGTAAGGGTATGACAGAAATTATTAGAAGAATGCATGTATAATATATACAGTGTTATCAAATTAAGCAACCAGTTTGCTTTATGCATTGATTACTGATCAAGTTAATTCTTTAAAATTTACTTTATGATTTCTCTGCAGACACCAGAACCACTTTTCATATCCTGGCTATTTACCAAGGTGCATTGACGTTTAGGAATCTATTTAAACGCTTTCATATTTTTGCATAGAACTTGTTTCCATTTATAAGCTTTGTCTAACCGATTCTACTTCTTCCATCTAAGGTGATGCATATTTAAACGAAAAAGTCTACTTCTTACCACTTGATACGAAGAATTAGGAATTTGTGAACATTCTGTTGTTCAAAAAAGTAGATTGGCATTTAGGTTTTATAGCTCTCAACGTATTCCCACCTACTCAAACATAAAATTAAATATCACGGCCCTGATGAAAAGCAGCAGCTCTGCACTGGTGATGTAAAGGACAATATCAGTAGACTACATGTAGGTTTGGGTTTTTTTAATCACTGCACAGTTTAAGTAAATAAATCGCCCAAATTCTAAGAACTCAGTTTACAGAAGTTTGAGTCAGGGTGATAGTCCTTAAGTTCAGAACTGTTTCCTGTTAGCAGAAATGGCTGTCTTGTTTCACGTGCTAAAAGAGCAATGGGGGATTTTGTTTATTAACCCTTAAATTACGTAGCAATGAATCCAGCAAGTGATATTTGATCCTGTGCACTACTCAAATGAGGAAATGTCCTTGTTGCCTTGAACCTTGAAGTAGGTCTCACAAATACTGTTTACAAGACAGAACAGTTTTGGACCCAAGGCCCTGACAGATAATCTTTGTTTGCTTGTTCATCTGATACTGTTAAGATGGTTTGAAACCCTCTTAAACTCAGGTAGCAACAGGAGACGTGGGGAGGAGGGTGGAGGGGAAGTGATTCGCCTGCACACTGGTCCTGTATTGTTTGAGTATAAATACCTAGAACCTGATTTTCCTGAGGCAGACGCTGTGAGATGTCTTCATGTTTCATGCAAGTCAGGCAAATTCTGGTCAAAAGGAAGGGATGCTCACTGAATCTTTGAGCTCTGTTTGATCTGTTAAGATCATTAACTTCTGTCATGATTAAAATGGCATGTAATTTCCAAATTTGATCATCCTTCTGGGGTATCTTTGCATGCACTGAGCTGTGACTCTCTGGTGAAGTTTCCTCTGATCCCAGATTATAGTTTTGATGCATAATTAGGATCTCAGTGACATAGTCTAAAGTTTCTGCTGCAAACTGTATTAATACAAAATGGTGTGGTCTTACTAAATAACTAACAAAACACTCGTGTGTTGTTTTGCATTCTTATTTCAAAGTTGTATGAGCTTAAAATGACTGTTGTTTCCAGAAAGACTAGAGGAGTGTTTTAAAAATCTGTGCACAGTCCAGAAGTTATTAATTTGAAATACAAATGGAGGACACAGTAGCCGCTATGAGTATATTGGTATTATTTATTAAACATATGCTAGAAGGGTAAGAGAAACTGCCCTTATACCAGCATTTAACTCTCATTCCAAGAGGATATGCTATCTTATCAAGGAAACATCTACTTCATATTTTTAGCTAAGTTTTTAGTGATAAAGAAATGCGGGTATATAGATAACATAGAGGTTTTATTGTTATTAATACAGCAAAGTGCTTTGGCTACAAGTTAAAATATCTGGAAGGTGGCTTTGGACACTAAGAATTAGTTACTTGGTGGTTTTCTGTTTTGGGAAAACGGAAGTAAAATGATGCATTAAAGACATGCACTGGAGGCCAGCTATACTTACGATTCCTGACATGCCCAATACATATTTGCCACTTTATTTTTCTGTTCTCTTTAATACTTTCTCATGTTCATTATTTGGAAGGCTTTGAAAACTCTTATCATTTTAAAGCTGTTCAAAGTACTGGCAATGTTTCCATCACATTCTCTGCTATCAAACAGAAGGGGAATGGAGCACATTCTTACTGGTTCTTCATGTATAAGGAAGAAGTTGCAATGTTCCTCAGATAGTGGTTCCTGATGGTATTGCCGATACTTTAACTCTTGAATTGTGTGGCTCTAAACCATTTTAGAAGTCCAGTGCTAAAGATCAAAAGTAATATTGGCTCTTGAAATGGCTTATTGTTAAACTTTATAGTGGTGTAAGTTTCTCAACATCTTTAATTTGTAGTTATAGGAGGAGGAAATACATATTGAAGAAATCTACGATGTCTGATTGTTGAAGTATTTCTAGATGTTAAGTAATAAGATAAGTTTAAATTTAAAAAGGAGACAGTGAAATTGGAGTAGAATCTAGTGATATTTATTCTGTGTCTATAGTATGCTGTTAACTTTTCACAGAAACAGAATAGATAGTTTCTGTTCAGAACAGTTTGTTTCAGGGAGGAAAAAGGGATTTTAGCCAAGGATCTTTATGCTTTCATGCAGAAATTTATAAACTGGCAAGAGAACTTGCTCTCTCAATGAAAATATTTCACAGGATTGATCCAGTTTACAAGCTTCTGAAAATTATTGTTTTCACATAGCAGATTTTTTTAGAAGTTTTTGGCCAAAGTATGAGCAGATTGCATTTTTACTGATAGAAATGCATGACTTTAGCACCATACTGTCATTCAGCAACTTTTGATAGCAAGGTGCATTGTGATTCTGGGCACTGGATCAGAAAGAAGTGAAACTGTGCGTTTATTCCTCTTGTTGGCACCATATCCATGTAGAGGAGGAAACATTCTGATCTGCAACATGTAGAGAAGATGTTAAGAAAATTTCAAGGAGAAGCTTGTGAAGAGAATCTCAGGGGTTAGGGAATACAAGCTCAAGGCAAGACACAAAAGGCGACGTAATGTTATGTGTAAGACTGCAGGGGCAGAGCAGGAGGTGAACACAAGGAGGGACTACAATTACAGAGGAGAGGAACCAATGTGCAAGTAAAGATGTAGTTAGAGCAATCCAATCACAAAATAATCCCGTGTTCTAAAACAAAATGTCCTTAAAATCCTCTGCTATTCAGTGGATACCACTACAACCCATAGTAAACCCCATATCTCCTTATTATGCTTCTTGAGTACAAAAGGAACTGAGCCTAAAACACAAGGCAGTAGTGCATGAAGTGAGAATGAGCTATGGTGGCAGGGATGCAAATGCTTAGCAAAATGCATAGCGATACGCATTTATGAATCGTCTTAATCCAACATTTCACAAAAGAGAATCAAAATTTGGAAAAGGTTGCAACAGGTGACACCTACCAGGTGTCAGCCTTGGAGATAAGCAGAACTGAACTGGACTGAGCAATATAAAAGAACTCCGAAGTTGGCTTAGAGGAGGGACCAAGTCTTCCAGAGACAGTCTATTCCAGCTTGACTTGTGTCTCAACACATATTTGATTGAAGAACGTTATTTTTTTCTTTGTTGTTATCAGTCTTGTTTTTCATTTAAAAGCCAAAATGTTTGTCAGGTTCACAGCCATCTCTACTTGCCATACGTACATCAGACCTTTAATGCCTTTACTTGAAATCAAAGAGAAGACTTGGGATCTTATTTATTGGCAAAAAAAATAGTAATTTACAGATTATATCTTGTGAGTTCCCTGGATTGAATATCCTCTATATCCAGTTGTTTCAGTGAAAAGATCAGCAAGGGACAAGTCCAGATCAGCACAGCCTGTTGCCCTTAATAACATAAAATTTAGAAGAGTATGTACCCAGTGGTGCTCTCCTCCAGTGGCCAGAAGCAATGGGAAGACTTTAAGAGCAGAGAAAACATACATGATACTTCTTACTATTTTCCCAAACTCTAAAGATGCAAACCAGGAACTTGGTGGGATGGGTATCATTTCATGAATGATCTCACTCATGAGTTTACCAGGTTTTCGTTTAGATCTGTGTTAAATTATAGCATCCAGAATTCCATTTAACAACGAGCTCAGGAGGTCAATCACAGTGTGCCTTGTCTGCAACACTTTGGAATGTATTAGCTAATTTGACATATTAGCTGACAAGTGCTAATATAACACTTAAACTTTATGAAACAAAGTGAGATAAAAATGGAAAAAGTGATTTGTCCAAGTTTATCACCAGAGAATCATATTGGAAAAATACCCGAGAATCCAGCAGTCTTAGAACAAACAAACAAACAAAAGATTCCTAATCAGAGCTTGGAAAGTGAGGGGGGAAAAACCCTCAGTCTAACCTTGAAGAACATAAAAAAAACAGTGTGTTCATTGTTGAAATTATTTCCTGTGATTATGAAACAAGTTTTCTAAGTAATAATTAAACTGAGAACACCTAATGAAAAGCCAAGGACCAGAATTTACTTGTGAACAAACAACTCTCTGAACAAGCAGCTCTGTGATTATGCTGACTGCATTCATTTCAACAGGCATTCCCCAGTGCTGTTCCCTTCGTGCTAGAAGTAAAACATATGGGAATGGAAAATCTTTTATGGTTTTGGGTTTTTTAAACCTTTCCACTGAACATTACATAGTATTTAAATATTGAAAACCTATGAAAACGTTCATTGCTTCTGAAAATACAGCTAGAAACTTTTGTAAGCCACGTTGCTTAAACTTTCCATAGTTTTTGGTAATTCAAGCTGTTTGTTTTCTGTGTGCACTGTTGGTTTGGACACAGTAAATGTATGAGTGTTCTCTTATTTGGACACTTGCAAAGAGAAGCAAATAGGATACAAGTGTTCCAACCTTTACCTTCTCATCAGTAGCTTTTCTGGGTGACCAATATATTTAATGCTATATTGGTGTAAAATGTATTGTCTGTGTAAAGACTAAAATCTTGTGTTTAATGTGTTTGTAACATGGCAGAAACAGCTTTTATGCAGGAACTTACCTCATTTTCTGTTACATGGATTTGATGATTAGAAACTATATAAAATATATTTTTAGGACACCTATTTATCTGTGCTTTTATTGGATGCTTTGTCATCAAGGATTATGAATTACTATGCCGCTGCAAACATACTAAAATAGGAATGTTAATACGGCACATGTCAAATGCAAAAAAAATATTTTACGCCCTTTAGTTGAACACAACTCTGATGAATTATTATTGTGGTTTATGGTGTAATCTTTAAATCCAAATAAAGAAATAATTGGTGCTTTTTTATTCAAGTTCAACTAATTTATTCAGCACAATGTTGGTTCTTAACATATTCTGATGGGTTCTAAGATTATTTGCAGATAAAACTCCTGGGTTTTGGATATAGCTTTATGGGGTTTTTTTAGGGGCAAAAAGGATTCACATGGTTCCTTCATTTTTAGCATTGTATGACTTAAATTTAAGCATAAGAGTTTTGAATGTCAGACAGCTTTGAGTCATTTTTAGATTATTCTCCACAGCTAATTTTTGTTTACTAAAAATTAGAAGGTACATTTTACGATGGTAAATTGTTTATGATAAATCATTTGCTGTTGTCATCTGCAGATGGTATCTCTGCTAACTTTGTAGTTTACTATATTCAGTTTGTTTAAATGTTGGATTTTTCATTTCTGTTACTTGTTTCAAGATTTAAAACTGTTATGATACGGAGACTTTGCGATAGTATGGCAAAGAAAGTCTCACTAGTGAACAATATTAGTGTTAAGTACAGTCTGCTGTAAGGTATTTGAGACCTATTTTTCATTTTTCAAACAGTGGTGCTTTCTGAGTTTTATGTTAAAAATATGGATGTTGCTAGTGGATGTGGTACTTTTAATCCTGGAGTTATGTACACTCGTGTATGACATTCACTTAAGTACTGGGCTTTTGTTTCTAACAGGAAGCTGATCATCACACTGGGTAAGAAGCAGAAGAGGAAAAATGAATCTTCAGATGAATTGTCTGATGCTAAGCAGACTCCACAGCGGCCACTGAAAGATGAAGACTCACAGGTAAGGAGTCAGAATATTTCCCTTTTAAATTTGTGTGTATTGCTATTTCTGCAGGTCTCTTTATCCCCTCTCTCCAAAAAGTTACACACCCTTTGACACAGTGACCGTTACTTTCCCACTGCTGTCCACCTCCTAGGTAGAACCTATTGTAATCAGCTACTTTTCCCAGTGGAAAATCAGAAAATCCTACAGGTTAGAACCCCCTTTCTGTAATGGAACATCAATGCCCTGGTTGTGTTCAATTCCAGCACAGAAGTTCATAGATGTGACTAAATACTTCCTATTGAGCTTGCATTTAGACCTGATCCCTACTTTGGCTGCCTATGTGAAAATGCAGAGTTTGCCTCATGGAAGAGACTTGTGTTAGTGAAGCTGGATCTTGGAGAACGTTTAAAATATTTGTTTAGAGCTGTACTGTTTTTTCTGTAGAAACAGAAAAAGCAGATTTCTTGCAGTGTTGAATCTGAAGGGAGCAATGATCAGTGTGCTGATTGGCTCTAGCAGGTTGTAGAGTACTTGCAGGAAGTGCCAGATGAAGAATTGAAGTGGTCGAGTCATTCCCTTGAGGAATAGCTGTCTTGTAACTTTCTTACTGCAGTTTTTTCGTAGATTGTCCTTGTATAATATTCTAAAACTTGTGCAGAAAGAAGCATGAACTGTTGATAAGAGATTATATTCTATTTATGTGTGTGTTAGTAACGGAATTATAACTTCTTGCTTTAGGGCAATCTCCATTGAAGTAAGATTTTATGCTGGAAATGCATGGGTTTTTATCCTGTGGCAATTTCATCCACAGAGATGAAATCAATATTCAAAATAATGTGCTGTTGAGTAAAAATTAATTGCATTATTTGATGACAGTTGTCAAAAACCAATTATGAGATACTGAGTTGCCCTCTGGTATTTCACCATTAGTAATGCTGGGGGGGTGTGGGGAAAGGGATCAGAAGCCATTTCCCAGAATGATGTTTTATTAACTTAAGTGATAGCTTGTCTTAGGTAAAGGTTACCTGGAAGGGGACGTGAAATTATTTCTTTTGGAAATTTGTCTTAGTATAGGAAGTCCATTTAGTACACTGAAGAAGGTGAAAGCAGATTTGGTGGGTCTGAACTACTGTAACTTCTTAATAGTGTTCTGTTATCAGATAGGAATAAATCCAACAATTGGGCCAACAAACCCAATGCAAAAGACTGAAGATCATGTCTTTCTTGGTTTCTCCTCCTTGTTGCTCTTTGGGGTTTTTTTAATTTGTTTTTCAGCATGACAAAGGTCATCTTCAGTTCTAATGTGGATAGATAGAGGGAGTATCAAGAAGGAAACAGAGGGTAGAGCTAAGAAGGGGTGTCTTGGGAGAGAAA
Source organism: Lophotriccus pileatus (assembly GCA_035583135.1). Taxonomy (NCBI): domain Eukaryota; kingdom Metazoa; phylum Chordata; class Aves; order Passeriformes; family Tyrannidae; genus Lophotriccus; species Lophotriccus pileatus. Next base: position 9,586,142 of record JAWWES010000021.1, read on the forward strand.
AAACCTCTGCTGCAGAATGTCACAGCACTGCCCCATTATATTCCAAGGAACTGGGGAGAGGCATAACAGGAAAGACAAATTGCTTTACTTCATTAATTCTCTCTTTAGTTTTCGAACATGTTCATGATTTTCTTTTCAAAGAGCTGTTTCTAATTTCTGTTGCAAATAGCTGTTTCTAAGCTCTGGGGGGCAGTTTTAGGGCTTTTTTCCCCCTAATTCATTTTGTATGCTTAGTTTCACAGTGTCTTCCTTAAATACATTGATTTTTTTTTTTTAAATTTTTTTTTAATGTGTGGTCCTACTTTATTTTGTGTCTTAGAGCATTTGTTTATGACCATGGTTCTCAGCTTAGGGAAACAAAAAGTTTTTTTCCAAACAGCTCAGGTTATATATTAATGTGCTGGAGAACATATGTCGATGTTTTGATAATCTCTTCATGCTTTAAGAGAAGACATAGAGGAATTGAAAATGCCAGTTACATAATTCTGTATTGCACGTATTACCTGCATTTCTTTTTTTTTAAATTTACTTCTGTCAGCAGACTATTATTGATTTAGCTACAATGTGACATTAGTGTGTCTGTTTAAAGTCGAAGTTTCTTTTTGTGTGAACACCCCACCCCACACACACTCACTCTTTATTGAAGAATAGCTGCTCTAAAATTGTGGAAAGCTGATGGAGTAGTTTCATATATGTAGGCTCTCTAGAGGAATGGTGATGCCTATTCTTTGACTTTTCAGATGTGTACTTTACTGATCTACCTTACTGAATCACCTCTGATGTTGTTGTTGAAGTATAGCTGTGTCTTTTACCAGATACCAGCCAGACCAAGGGCTGAATTTAACAGTCAGGAAAAAAAAGTTCCTGTACTGCAACCTTACTGTTACTTAATGCCTGCTCTGCAGAAGCCAGTGTAACCACAGGATTTGAGGTTTTGTTCTATTCACCCCTTGTTCTCCCAGTTGAGCACCACAGTGTAGTACAACATTGCAACCTGCAGTGGATTTTCCTGCACAAAAATACCCTTTGTTTTGTAGAGACAGTTTTACTCAGCTGGTTTTGTTTTTACGATGATCAGTTCTCCAAAGCAGATTGCAGTGTTTTCAGATGTTACCTCACTAGTTTGATACTGCTATTTTTATCCAGTGAATCCAATTTAAAAATTAATCTTACGGTTAAATAGGCAGCCTCTCATATACTGGTACTGAGGGTTGGAAAGGTTATGCAATAACCTAATAATCTAAATATTTGAAACTGTGAGTGAGAAGGAATTATTTTCTTAGACTGAGCGTTATTTCTTCAGCTGAAACTTGTTGTCCTCAGATTCTTGCAGAAACCAGAATGAAAGGTTAGAGAGATAAACAGCGAAGTAAGCCAAATAATGCTGTTAAACAAGCCCCGATTAAGGTGGAGGAGAAAATAAGTACATTAACAAAGCAACCAGCTTTATTAGCCATCAGGTCAGGCTTCATCAGCAATTTGACTAATATTATCTAGTGAAAATCTTTGTAATTTTTTGTATATAGCACTGTTGTTTAGTAGAGACACTGCACGTATTTTGTATCTTTCCCTCTGATTCTGGAATTGAATGGTAACACTCTACACAGCATTAGGAAATTGCTGTTGAAATACTGATGCTCATGGGAGATCTGTTATATATCATCTTTTCTCCCATACTTCGAAAATAGTTGTTTCTGTTTGCTTTTGAACTCTAAAAAGTATCAAATGTTTATATGAAACAGAAAATAAATAATTAAAAATAGCGTACCTTTGTGATTCATGCGTTTCATGTTTCATATTAAATGTTGGCTTTTGGTTTTAGATACAGCTGAAATATTGCTTGGAGTGTCCCAAAATGTACAGTTCATGTTAGGGGAAGTTTTGTGTAAAAACTCTTTTTTTTTTTTTCTTTCTCCTGCATGCAGAAAAGAAGATCAAATCGTCAAGTTAAAAGGAAAAAATACTCTGAAGAAGGAGAAGGGAAACAATCAGAAGAAGAAGCAGCTAAAGTTTCTGTGAAAATCAAAAAGAATTCTGCTCCTTTGCCTGCTGAACAGCCTTTACAATTATTTGTGGTAAGTTAAAACTGGCTTAGTCCGTAGTGGGAAATTTCTATTTGTCTCAAGTAGTTCAGTGAATAAAGCTCAAAATTTGGAATACATTATCATTAGTATGCAATAATTTAATGTGACATTTTGCTAAGATCTTGAAAACTGAAAGAAATGGCTTCTTACTATTTTTTCTGTTACAAACATTTGTTGGCTTAATTGAAGTTAAGCATAAGGATAAGACTAAGGATGGGTGTGTCTCAAATAATGTGGCGTAGGCATATGGAAAAGCTCTGTGCTTATGTTATCATGACTTACAGAAGTATGAAATTCTTTGGAGGATCTCTGCTTGCTGAGGTATTTCAAAAAGATTTTCCTCCTTTACCCCCTCGACCTTTTCAAGGTTTACACTTCTCTGTTTAACTTGTGCCAGCTCTGGGACTCAAACTTCCTGTTGAGCCGTTCTGGGTAAACAGAAAGGCAGGAAAGAAACAGGAAAAACGTGTTTGCAAGATGCTTGAAAGAGTGCCAAAAGTTGTAAGGGAAGGAGAAGAATAGTCTAACTGGGAACAAATCAGAGAAAAGAGAAGGTGACTTTTTATAGCAAGCACCTCTGGATTGCCTCTTTATCTCTGGAACCACAGCTTCAGTCTTGGCAGAGCTTTGTAGTCCTGTATATGTCACACCTAAATCCTGCTGGAATTCCCAGACACGACCTTCTCTGCCTGATTCCACAGTGTGTTTGTTACCTATGTGCAGAGTAAATCTACTCAGTTGACTTTGGCACATGCTGGGTTTATTTTGGCTTTTTTTAACCTGTCTGTCAGTTCTCCATTTCTGTATGAGGAAATTCTGGGTTTGTCCAGAGCATCACTTTAACTCAGTGGGTCATTCACAGTGAGTCTGTGTCTGGGAAGCACGGAATCCTGAGTGCTTGCACTGTGTAAGTGTGTTTTTGGAAGGTGAGCATTTCATCTAAGGCTCTTTGGAAGTGCCAGACTTTTGCAAGTAGTTCTCTCTGGATAGAGACCTGGATTTTAAATTTTACTCCCAGCCTGTTAAAGAATGTTAATGGTGGAGGTCAAATTTACCTTTATTGTTGATCTTCTGACTAGCCACTTGTGGTTGAAGCTTTTAAGCCTGATCAGTTTAAAGAGAGGGCATTTACTGCAGTTTTATAATGTCATTTTTTTCCCTGCATTTATAGGAAAATCCAAGTGAAGAAGATGCAGCAATTGTAGACAAAATCTTGTCCTCCAGGGTAATAAAGAAAGAAGTAAGTGATTGTCATGGAATAAAATTGTTTATTTGAAAAAGTGTTTTGCATCTATCATTTTACATTTCCCCTGAATTTCCTTTCCTAGGTATCTGCTGGGATCACAGTAGACACAGAAGAGTTTTTTGTAAAATACAAGAACTAGTAAGTATTAAAAAGTTGTTTCATCATATTTGTTGACTGAACTGCTAAGTACCATATTTATATGCTCAAGTTTTGTATTGTTTGAAGGCTGTTTGTAATAGATTTTGTAATTTTTGATATTTTTCTTTATCAATTTGATCTTTAAATGGCTAAGAATCTGCATTTTATTGATAGCAATAATTTAAAAATGATCAGTATTGTGAAACCATCACTGACCAATAAGCTGAAAGCCTTTTTTTGCCAATGAACAGAATTTTTCAGAGAAGATAAGTTTATTAAATTCAGCAGGGACTACATGCCTGAGGCAAATTATAATTTCATGAATTTAAATCAGAGGTGTTTTGTGAACCTAGATTAGATTTATAGTGTCATACATTTAGGAGAGGTTTGTGCAGTAGTTGGTCGTATTGTTTCAAAAAGGAAAAAAACCCTTATGATAGAAATGATTTTTACATCAAAAGCAAGAAATAAAAAAAGATTGAAGAACAAGAACTTCTTCCAAATTTTCTTACTTTAGATTTCATACCTATCATCCTGTCCCTGCTCAATTCTTGATGCTGAAAATCCTTTTTAATTTTTATTTTACATATGTGAGTCATTTAATCAGATTTTTTGTAATAAATGTTGTTTTTTTGAGTCCTGGATTCACACAATCCTGAAGACCATTTACCCCTTGTTTTCTGAAAGGTTAAAGTCTATGTTTTCATATGAAAATGAGTAATGCCGAGCAATAGCTCTACTTCATTTTTACCATATCTTCAGAAAGCTTAGAAAGTGATGAAAGTATACTGAAAAGGGGGTGTGAGGAAGAGATCGATGTACTTCTGGGATCTGACTTCAGAAGGGCTCTCTTAGGGTGCACTGAGATGGTGAAGGTGCTGGTGATTCCTCCTTCCTTTGGCTCCATTTCTTAGAGCTTCTCTCCCAGCCCCATCTGGTGCTGTGTCCTCTGTGCCACAGGCTCCTCACTGACCATTCCCTGGGCTGAGCTCTCCAGTTCAGCAGCACCTGTGATGGGATGGTCACAGGAAGTACAGGAAGAAAAATAGATCAAATATATTAAGTAATTTATATCTCTGAGTACTTTCTGATAGAGGTGCCAGATTTGAAACTTGTCTTGTTTAAGCTTGCTTGAAATAAGTTGTTTCTCTTCTCAGGACACATGGAAGAAATTTGTGAATCCACAGAGTTCTGTGGATTCTAGCCCAAAAACACTAACTTAACTACATGCTGTAAGATGACTATTTGGAGGAATACATCTTTGATCTTGACAGAGGATTCTATCTTAATGATTTTTTTTTTTTTGAGTGAAATTGTGGTTTATAAAATATATTATTTTAACTGTATATTAAAAATAGATAGTAAGCTTTTGCTTTCATTAATGTGTTAATGTCAATCTCTGTGATTTTTAGCTCGTATCTCCACTGTGAGTGGGCCACAGAACAACAGCTTTTAAAGGATAAAAGAATCCAGCAGAAAATCAAGCGATTCAAACTAAGGAAAGCACAGAGAGCTCACTTTTTTGCAGATGTGAGTATAAATATGAATTTAAAAAGCTCTTTTATTTCCTTGTAAAATTGTGATTAATAGTTTGCTTTTAAATAAAAAAGCTGATTGTTAAAAAAGAAAAATTAGCCACTGGGGCTGGGGTTTTGATTGCAACAGGGGGTGGATTGTTCAACGCAATTTTAAAAGCAAGTCTTCTGGAGTCAGTGAACTAACCTGACTTACATGGTTTAAAATTGGAGTTGGTTGAGTAACTATTTAGAAGTGGTAAGGAAGGAAGGACTTTGTTAGTATGTTTGTTTCTCTATGACTTACCCACGACACTACTTCATCCCCAGATGACTGTGTTTTCTGTTCTGATGTCAAATCCCAGGGAGTGTTGCCAAAGAGAATAAAGTGGGGATGTGGAGTGGGGGGTGTGTGGGTTTTAAGGTGTGTGCAAAAGCCTCAGTAGTTTCCAACTACCAAATTTATTTTGTGTTTGAGGAGACCAAGTCTTAACAAATACAAGGGTTTTTTTTGCCTCTGTAATGATTTTAATTATCTTGCACTGCAGATGGAAGAGGAACCTTTTAATCCTGACTATGTTGAAGTAGACCGGGTATTAGAAGTATCTCTTTGTGAAGACAAAGACACTGGCGAGGTAAATATACCTTAAAGCAAGTCAAGAAGATACACCTCCAAGTACTGTTTGACAGTGGTAATTTTATCAGATTTCAGAGTAACACTTTAATGATTTTACATCTCCCAGACAATTGATGAGCAAAGGCTGGCAAAATTGTTGATTAAGGCTATTGGAATATCCATGATATTATTCTGCTCCTGTAGGTGGCAAAAAAAATGAGCAGACTTTTACCCAGTGATTTCTGCATTAGTCTTCCTAAAGCAGGGTTGAGGGTTTGAATGACTTTTCACTGTATGCAGATCTATCATTATTACACATTTAGAAAAAATGTGTTGTCATAAGACTTCCCTTCCTGCCTCTTTATTTGGTCTTTAAATATTTATGCACTGAATCTAAATAAGATAATCTGTTTTGGTTCCATCTTTTGTGATTTTTCCTAGATTTTTATATAAGTTGCCCAGCAAGGCTGTAAAGCTTTCTGTTTTGTTGAGAAGTCCTCTGGTTTGGGAACTCTCTAGAGCTCTTTGGTTTAGACCAAATTTAGGTAGCCTGATTTGGAGACTGGCGGAAATGTTCTGGATAACACCTTTGTAGTTACTTCTGCCAGCCTGCCCCATTTCCACAAAGATCATAATTTATCTTTCCTAAGACTTAAGATTTACTTGTAGGTAAGTGGGATTGAAAGGACTCTGGGGGTCTACAACAGGTGGCAGAATCTGAGAAGCCAAGGATAAGTAGGATAAGGATAGGAATCTACACTGAACAGTCAGAAAAGTGTTAAAGTGTGTTTTTGCTTCCAGCTCTGTTGTGAGCAAGCTACTCAAATAGTAAGGCATATTAACAGTCTGTATACTAAATTAAAAACTGATAACATTCAGAATTTTCTTCTGCAGCCTGTTATTTACTATTTAGTAAAATGGTGTTCGTTGCCATATGAAGACAGTACGTGGGAGCTGAAAGAAGATGTAGATCAAGCAAAAATAGAAGAATTTGAACAATTGCAAGCTTCCAGGCCTGACTCAAGGAGATTGGTAAAATTATATCTAATTTACTTGTCTGTCTTGGCAAATTTGATTTTGTTTTCCCAACTTTAAACTTCTGTGTTAAAACATAAGGCTTATTGACGTTCTGTATCTATGTGCCTTGGTACCTGGGAATAATAATATACTCAGGTAGGCATAGATAAATATTCTCATCTACATTGTTAATCTTTAAAAGAATAAAGATTTTTGCTTAGGAAAAATTATGAAGTGCTATGACTTTCTAAGTGAGCAGTGAGCCACACATTGAAACTGGCTGTCACAGAGTCTGAATACCTTTAAGATGAAGAGAAACCAGAATTAACATCCTTTTATAGAAAACAGAGTTAAGTCTTGTGCTTCAGCACTGAAGGAAATTGGCAAATGAGATCTGTCAAACAGATTCTGTAATTACTTCCTGATTTTATTTTTCTTCTTGTCATTAAAGGGCTGGCTGAAAGGAAAAAAAAAAAAAAACCCAAACCAAAACCAAACAGGTGTAATAAGGAAATGTGTTTTATCCTTAAATTATCAATCTTCTGTCTCCTAGAGCAGCAGAAAGCAAAATAGTTCTATTTCAAGTCCTGTATGTCGTTGTCAGAGTAGGACATGTGTCCTGCGTGGTGTAATACCACACTTGTTCTAACTTCTTTTACATAACTAAATATGCACAGTGCTTTAATTTGTAGGCTTTGGGGTTTATTTTAATGGTTTTTCCATCTACAGATAATGACAGTAGTCACGATTAACATCATCATATTATATTGAGTTCATTTTTGTAGTATTTATTTAAAATCCTGACATTTTGGCATGTGGGAACAAGAGCTTTTATACCTCTGTTACCATATTTGGCTTTGAGTGAAAAAGATGATTAAAACGCAACTGTACAACTGACAGTCATTTCAGCATCAGCAACAAGTATTTTTTGCTTCAGGCTCCAGCAGCTACAAGAAATTATTTGCTGACTGCAGCTCTGTGAGCAGGAGCGTGGCTGCTCTGGGTGTGGGGGAGTGGACAGATGGCAGCTGGTGGGTGAGGGGAGGAGGGACAGCTCCTGCTGCACCCAGACCTGGTGTCAGGTGATGCTGACGCTGACAGTGAGGAGATATAAAATTCAAATCTAAAATTCAGAGCTGCCAGATAAGGCCACATGAGTCTAGGAGGGAATGCAAGCTTTTATAAATGCTGAGAAATGAAGGAGGGGCTAGCAGGGAAGTACAGCTGATCAGAAAAGCTCTAAAATGATTTTACTTGCATGTGTGATTTGTTCACGTTGGGATGCACAAGTTTTCATAAGAGAGGTTTTTTTCTGCTGTAATCGTACCTAGTATCAGTCAAACTTTCATGATTTCACTGCTAAGTTGCCTGCTAAGCTTAAGGCCAAGCTGTTGAGGCTCTAGGCTTGGGAACTAGTGGGTGTGTGTATAATGTGTATGTTTTTACACGTAGCCTCTCAGCTTTCCTTTGGCTTTCTAGGGACATTAGGGTGATACACCTTGATACTGTTAGTCTGTTTTGTCATGGCCTTGGTATCGTGACCCTGTGTATGTTGGTGCTGTTTTTCATCTCATCTCCTAATTCAGGGAACTAAACCATTCACAACTTTTCTGTATTCCTGCCCTTGCCTTCCTGAATTGGCCAACTGTGAGATCCAGTGATCAGCAGTGAGTGACCAGGGCAAGTGCAGAAAGGAAAGGGCAAGGTCAGAGTAACTTAGGATGGATGTCCAGACTACTTCAGGAGAAGAACATCAGTGTCCAGAGTTACTCAGAGTTTGGGGATGATGGCAATCCCAAATACTCAGTTGGCCCTGTTGTAGGGCAGCTGTTCTTGGAGCTGGCAAAGTGAAACTTCATGTAGTCCTGAAGTTTCTTGTATAAATGAATTAGTGTGTCAAATTACCCATGCTAAAGTGTTTATATTCTTAGTTTTAGAAGCCAGTTGCTTTATTTTATCCTAATGTAGTCTTAAATTAATTTTAAAAGTAGTGATTCATATAGACAAATAAATACAAATTACAGGTTTCTGCAGACTATTAATTAGTAAGTAATGTTAGCAGTGACACTTCTCTGCTTTTAAGGTTTAATAATAACATTCTAAATCTGAAGTGATACACTCATTAAACAGTGGGGTTAGATATTTTGGAAAAATAAAGCATTTACCAATTTGTACGTGTTAATTTTTCCCTTAAAGGACCGACCACCTCCAGGCTCCTGGAAGAAAATAGAACAGTCCAGGGAATACAAAAATGGCAATCAGCTCAGGGAATATCAACTGGAAGGACTTAACTGGCTCCTATTCAACTGGTACAATAGGTATATGCATGGAATACTTTTTAATGTAGATTTTAAACAAATGGAATGAATCACGGTTACTGGGGATGAATATTGTTTTAACTAAAACAGTGACTTCCAGGGAATCTGCATTGAGTTCTAGCACTTTTGTCAAGGTGAATGTGTAGGAAATCTGCTTAATTTGAATTCTTTTAATTAGGGCAGATGTAGTCCCAAAAGAACACTTCTGGAATATATTTTTCTAGGAGAACTTCATGGAACATTCCATTCTCAGGTTTTGCCAATGCTAAATATGATGCAAAGCTTGTGGTTTCATGTGCTGACCATTCTTTCACCATAAGCAGGGAATGTTTGGAGGGATCTTTTTACAGTGCCTCGGCTTTGACTGTTGTTGTAAACTGGTGTATTTGAGTTTAGTTTTTACAGATTGTTCATTTGATTAACAGCTCTAGTGTCTGTACTTCCTTTGATGCTAATGACAAAGAAATATTTTTTACTTTCAGGCGAAATTGCATTTTAGCAGATGAAATGGGTCTTGGCAAAACCATCCAGTCCATTACATTCCTCTATGAAATCCTCCTGACTGGTATAAGGGGGCCTTTCCTGATCATAGCTCCTCTTTCCACTATAACGAACTGGGAAAGGGAATTTCGCACGTGGACTGACCTGAACGTTGTGGTGTACCACGGCAGTATGATCAGCAGGCAGATGATCCAGCAGTATGAGATGTACTTCAGGGACTCCCAGGTATTGTAGCATCACTTGTGTGCAGTAACTTACCCAAAACCTGCTTCAGGTGGGAGTAACGAACGGTGTGCTTTACATTATCTGTGTGTTTATCTTAGTGAAAGTCATCTTATATACCCTGATGTTGCATAGGAGCATCTTTAACATATGCTTACTGAGTAAATTTAGTGGAAGTGTTTGCAGCAAGATGTGTTGTTTCACTGTGCTGAGTAATTCTGCAATTGAATGGCAGTGACGCTGATGCTCTTGTGGAGATTAAAGTGTGCACAGATGGTTGCAGTTGGGTCCTGAATTTGAAGAGCAGGGAGGAAAAAAAGCATCACTGATTAAGCTCTTACCTTTATGTAGCTGTTGATTTCCTTTTGCTAGTGTTAACTGTGCAGTTTGCTTATCAGACTGAAATACATAACATTAAATGACATGAACAAAATTTGAAAACTGTTTTTTTAAAAGGAATTTTTTTGCCTTTTCTATATATTGTGCATAAACAATTTTTTAAAAGTCTATTTCTATGAAATTGATAAAGCTGAGAACTTTTTATCAAGTAGTGCTAAATATTAAAATGACATTTTATTTCTGTAGTGAATTATTGTATATTGCCTTATTGAAGGCCTCACATATTCTCCTTGTCACACCAATGGAGTAAGCTGGATAAAAAGTTCTCATTTAGTTCTCAGGTGATATTTTGAATACTTACTCTGTGCCTGCTTTGTTAACATCATATATTTTGATTGATTGACTGTAGGATTTTTCCTGTCTTTCAGGTTTTCTCAGGGTTAAAAATGGGATTTTATCTATGTGCACATTTTGAAACAGTTTTATTAGATGGTTATATCTGTAATTTAAAAGTGGTTAAAATTTTACTGCTGATTAGATAATGTTGGATAATTGTATGGGATGACTGAACAATTTATAATGTAAAATCTGATGTCTGGCTCTTGACAAAATTTCAGCAACAAAACCTGTAAATTGAGTAGATGAGAAGTAACGTAACGAATTTGGTGTGTTGATGAATCTCTAGGGCCGTATTGTTCGAGGTACCTACAGGTTCCAGGCCATTATCACAACTTTTGAAATGATTCTTGGTGGGTGTCCAGAATTAAATGCGATTGAGTGGCGCTGTGTTATTATTGATGAAGCTCACAGACTGAAGAACAAAAACTGCAAACTCCTGGAAGGACTGAAACTGATGAACCTTGTGAGTAACTATAGCTCACTTTGGGGGTTTGATTTTAACAGTATAGTTTGATAATAAATTAAAAAATTTGCTTTGCATGCTAGAAAAGACCTCTCAAGCAGCCTTTCTCAGGAGATAACTATTCCTGATACTCTTCAAACATATGTGGTTTTGATAGCTGATGATGTTATATATATTTTTGATAAAATATGGCAAGTTCTAACTGTTGGCACGATCTATTTCTGAGGATACTGTTCTGTTGTTTGTTTTGATTAGCGTGAAAATTTCATTTAAAATTTGCTTTAGTTTTTGTGCAATGCTGTGTGGAGTAATTAATGTTTAAAAAACTGGGAAGTATTTTAAACAAGTTATTTAGCCATAAAAGAAAGCAAAAAATAGAATTTCAAACAGACTTGTTGTTCCGTAGTTAAGATTTTATTTGCTACAGTGCAAGATTTTTTAAAAGGAGGTACTACCATGTATCTTGAGGCTTTTGGTGCATTACTGCAAGATGCACCATGACTAGTTTGGCATTTTTTTATTACTTCATTATTACTTTCCTGCACGTTCTCAGAAGTAATTATATTTCTTTGTGATATATGCTTAGGTGTATATTTTCTGCACTATAGAGAGGGAGGATTGTAACTGTTTGAATATTTGCCTGAATATTACAGGCAAGGTTCAAGTGTTCAATCATTTCTTCATTAGAGATGTAGAAAGAGAGAATTTAAAGAAAAGCTAGTAGGAAGTACTTAACTGGTGGCTTTTAATAAATCAGTTTATCTGTATTACCTGTGTACTTAGTGACACTCAGAACTGGTGTTTTCAGGTTGTGATGCTCAGACTTAAAACAAAAATTTTTGCAAATAGGTGCAGATAAAGTTAAGCAGGTTTTCTTTCCTTTTGTAGGAGCATAAAGTGCTGTTAACAGGTACCCCACTGCAGAACACAGTAGAAGAATTATTTAGCCTCCTTCATTTTCTTGAGCCACTGCGTTTTCCTGCTGAATCTACATTCATGCAAGAATTCGGAGACCTTAAAACAGAGGAACAGGTATGACTTCATTTTGAGCTTTAGTGTTTAAGAATGACCTCCTTGAAGGAAAAATCTTTGTTCTAGTTAGTAGCCAGATACTAACTGTTACTGCTCCTCACCCCCCATTCAGTCTCCCCCTGTCACCTGTAAGTTCTTCTGTCATGTAATTTCTCCAAACTGTCTGGACAGTAGCAGTAAGTTAAGTATAATATTGGTTGTTAATGAATTACTTTTGCTTTTCTATGTCAGTTTTTTAAATTTGGAAAGTAAATTCTGAGAACAATAGAAATTGGAGTTTTCTGGCTTTGTTGAGAGTTTTTGCAGACAAAGATACTTTTGTTTTGGACTACATACATTAAAAAATTCTTTAGTAGTTTGGGGTTAAAAATAAGGCTATATCCCATGTGGAAAATTTTTCATATAAGTCCACAAAAAAAAAAAGAAGTGTGACATGTAGTTGAAAAACTTTTAATTTAACTACACTACTACTTTTTCATGTTCATACAAACTGTTATTCCATTTAGGTTCAGAAACTACAAGCAATCCTGAAACCGATGATGCTCAGGAGATTAAAGGAAGATGTAGAAAAAAAGCTGGCTCCTAAGGAGGAAACTATAATTGAAGTAGAACTAACTAATATCCAGAAGAAATATTACCGAGCTATTTTGGAGAAAAATTTTGCTTTCTTATCCAAAGGAGCAGGACAAGCTAATGTACCCAATCTGGTTAACACTATGATGGAACTCAGAAAGTGTTGTAATCACCCTTATCTCATCAAAGGTAAACACATAATTTTTAACTACTTTTTTACTTTTATTCAAGGCATGTAAGAACTTTAGTGTTTTCATCCAACCTTCCAAGTATTGTATTAGGTAGAAGTGTTTTTTGGATAGATACAAGACGGAGTTGCCTGAAACGTGAACTTGTTTTGTAGGTTTTCAAGAACATTTAGAAGCAATTATCCCATGGAAACGGTACCTCTCTTTAAAAGCAGCATGAAGAGCGACTTTTAGGTCTAACTTTTGAAATTAATGCTTCTTGCAAGTGCAAGTGATATGATCTGTCAGTCTTCATGGCTGTTCTCACTTAAAACTAGCTGATGGTCTTCCTGACTTGCAAGAAAATACACTTTAAGCTCCTGAAGTTTTGGCTGTAGTTTCAGAAGTAGTACTCAAAATACTGGGTTTTTTTTTTAAAGACTCATGTCCCATTTAAATTACCAAAACGATAAAGAACTTGTGGGGTTTTTTAATTGTTTTTTTACACAGTACTTGAGAACAAGTATTTCAGTTTTTGCAGTTTAGAGTAAGGGAGTTCATGTCATTCTAGGTGTTTTTTCTTTGGTGTTCTGCTTAAAAACTTAAGATTTGTTTTCAAAGCCCATAGAAACAGATGTTCTTGCTTAAGTTTCAGATCCATTCAGAACTATGGTCTGTCTCCATCCATGGCTAATGGGGGATATTTAGGGTACAAGCACTGATTTTGATAACTTAGTCTTGTATGTATGTGGAGATACTTGTGTAGATACACCTGTGGGCATGGAAATATATTCTTATCTAGGTGCTGAAGAGAAGATCCTTGGAGAGTTTAAAGAAACATACAGCCCGAGTGCTCCTGACTTCCACCTGCAAGCAATGATCCAATCTGCTGGGAAATTGGTTCTTATTGATAAGCTTCTTCCAAAAATGAAAGCAGGAGGCCACAAGGTCCTTATCTTCTCTCAGATGGTGCGTTGCCTTGATATTTTGGAGGATTACCTTATCCATAAAAGGTATGATGTTTCACATTCTCTACTGTATAGTATATTGTCCTCTGGGGGCATATCTGTGAATGTTAGTACAGGATTAATGATAACATACCAAAGCTGGGAGTTTTGTTTTCTTTTTTGCTAATCAGTGTGTAGCCTGTGTTCTGTGATGTGTTCAGTGTTCACTTATTCACCAACCAATTAAAAACTTCAGAGAAAAACTAGAGAGAGGTTGTTGAGTAAACCGTGTGCCTTCAGTTTGTTGCTTTTTCCATTAAACATTCAATTATGTATGTTTATACTTTTTCTGTTGGAAACCAAATTCAAGCTCAGTGTTGCTTGCCCAAACCCCAGGAAGCACTGAATGTGTTCTTTATTTATATGGTGTTGAACTTGGACCAGACAGGGTTCGAGATGCAGCTCCTTGCTTCCAACAGAATATAAGCACAAAATGGTAAACAACTGGAAGTTTGTTTTTTATTAACATAAAAGTACAAATGTTCTTGCTATCTTTCCTAAGTCATGACTGCTTTGAATTTTGCTGCAGAACTGAACTGCCAGCTGAAACCCAGCTCCTTAGGTTGGCTTTTGCCATCCCATATAATAGCACCCTTTGATTATACTATTCAGTCCATGGAAGCTAAATGTTTATATGAGTATGTGACTAAAATGCATAAACTTGGTTACAACTTGTATTTACTGTGTCAACCTGAAAACCTATAAAAAGGCATAGTTCTGGTTGTTTTACTAGTGCATTTGTTGGAATGTCCATACTGCATTTGAAATGTGCAGTTGTCAGTGAACACACTCTGTGCGGTAACACAGAGTTAACATGTTGCAAAATAAAAATTATTAATAATGTCAAGTCTTTTTGCAGTGGATACTGGAATGTATATTTAATATTAGATTATTTTAATACCTCTTTTTGTGATAGTTTATATTAAAGCTATCTGTTTGAACTGAGAGCTCAACAGTTTCTATGTTGCGTTTTAAAAGATCAGTTTAATTTCATAGTAGCTCTTATAATTCAGTATGTAAAATTTTCTATAGTGTTTTAACATTTAAATTAGTCAGTTATATCTACAGGTAGAGTCTTCTGAAATCCATAGAAGCTGCCATTGGATTAGAAATGTTAGAGTGCATACATGATCAGACTTGGTGCTTAACAGAATTCAGGACTGTAAGAGATGGCTGCCTGCCAAAATGCCTGTGGTCCTGTGGATTATCTGCTGTGCCATTTTATAGCTGATTAGAAGAAAAATGGTTGTGAGGCTTTCTGACTAGTAGATACACATTCTGCATCTTACTCAGTTTACAACATACAGGAGTATTTGCTCCCCTGTTCAGCATTTTAGTTTCAAAGGAGTCTTTCTAATTGTCAGATGTAAGAAATGACAGTTTTACTTCAGGCTTTTAAATTTGCTGGGTTTAGTCTAGGAGGCCTTGATAAAGGCTGTTAGAGATGCTGTCAGGTCATTCTTGTTACATTTCTCTTAAACTTTACAGAATCAATATGCAGTTTGTTTAATGACAGCTCACCAAGTTCTGCTTTCTGCTGATTACTTGGGTACTCCTAATTTGGTACATAATACAAGAGTCCACTGTCCTACTTCTGTGACCTGAGGCAGGGATCCAAGGATAATAGCATGTGAAAAACTTGTGAGTGTCCACATAGGACTTCAGGTTATGGTGTGTTTTAATGCAACCAAGTGACAAGGAAATATATGGTTTTGGTATGTATAGTCAGGTATGGACAAAGTTTAGAAGAACTTGTCTGAAAATGCTCAGTGTTTGGACTTGCTGCTGTGTATTAGTACTACAGATGTGCAAGTTCTGACGTGATCCTTGGTTATGTCACCCACTGCTAATCAACTTTGGTGTGTATCACTTCTATTCACTGTAAGGAATAAACATGCCAGCAGGAGATCTGTTCTAATCACCTTTAAGTTATAAAAAAATGTGTCACTGTTTGCGTGTGTGTGTGTGGCAATCTCCAGGTACCTGTATGAACGCATTGACGGGCGAGTACGAGGCAATCTCAGACAAGCTGCCATCGACCGGTTCAGCAAACCCGACTCCGATCGCTTCGTCTTCCTCCTGTGCACCAGAGCTGGGGGTTTGGGCATCAACTTGACTGCAGCAGACACATGTATAATTTTTGATTCTGACTGGAATCCTCAGAATGATCTGCAGGTAAATTCCTTTGAGCATGATACGTTTTGAGTATTGTATCTGTTTTGACCATACGTGATTTTAAAATGTTTAAATGCTTTTTTAAGGCACGTGTTGAAAGTTTTTCGTTGAGTGCTTTCTACTTGGACAGGAGAGGTTTCATTTTGGTTGGATTCTAACTTTTTCTTTCAAATTGATTATTCTTGAAAAATAGAGCACAGGTAAAGTCAGTGAGTTGTTAAAACCCTTAGGATTTGATGATGCTTTGAAACTGGGGGCTATTTTTACATGTACTAACACAGTTTATGTAAATAGAGGTGTTCAGCTACATCATAATATATAGGAAGGGATTAATATGTATTAAGAAAGAGTGAATTAATCAAATCTAGGAATTAGATGCTGAAATTGAGTCAATTCTCAAGTCACAACTCCTTTACTATTTGTATCTGGAGATCAGATAATTTATGAGCTAGCATGTGTTTTTACCTGGTGTTACTGCAAGGGAAATACCATTAAAGAACATTCAGTACAGACCATTCATTTGCATTTTACTTGCTACACTGTTTTCAGAAAACTTCACTATGTGAAAAATGTATGGTAGCTTCCACTTACTTAAATATGTATTGACTCCTTTTGAGTTCATGCTCTTGTTTTTCGGATTGTGCTACAACAGAAAGAGTTTTTAAAAAGAATAATATCTTATTCCTACATAAGTCTAAACTCATACTGTCATTCTCTGTCCCTTCAAAAGGCTCAAGCCCGATGTCACAGGATTGGTCAGAACAAAGCAGTGAAGGTCTACAGACTGATAACACGGAATTCCTACGAGAGAGAGATGTTTGACAGAGCAAGTCTGAAACTGGGACTGGATAAGGCTGTCCTGCAGAGTATGAGTGGAAGAGAAAACAGTGTCGGTGGTGTATGTAGATTTATTTCTTGAAATAACCTTCCTTTATTTTTTGAAATCATGTGGGAATTACCTCAAATTACAGAAGCTGCCATTTTTACATTTTTTGGTCATTTGCCTCTCCATTCTGTTTTCTGATGTGGACTAGCAATATAGCTGAGGTAGTTTTCAATGTAGTCAGTTACTGTGATAAATGTTTCACTATTTCTTGCCTCTTAAGGTTCAAGGTAGATAATGTCAGAGTTAAAACATGGAGAAAAGTTTCTCTTTGTTTCCTTGTATCTTCTCATGTTAATATAATACGTGACTTTAAGGGAAGCTTTACACCTAGTATGAATGGGTAATTTTTTTAAACATGCTCATCATGGTGTTGAGAATAGCAAAACCAAAAACAGGCATACTTGTAAAAATGTGCTCTGTAATCACATGATAAATTTTTATTTCAATTGTCAACTACACTTTGTTCTTAGCTTTTAATAATCTAGATTTAAATTTATAAATCATAAAGCACAGTTAGGTTGCGGACACATGGGAAGGGAAACAGAAATAGAAGAGACTTGGGGATTTTTTTTTCTCGACTGTCTAAACCCGATTTAATTTGCTCAGATCCAACAACTCTCCAAAAAAGAAATAGAAGACTTGCTTCGAAGAGGTGCATATGGTGCCATTATGGATGAAGAAGATGAAGGCTCTAAATTCTGTGAGGAGGACATTGACCAAATTCTACAGCGTCGTACTAAAACTATCACAATTGAATCAGAAGGGAGAGGCTCCACGTTTGCCAAGGTGCAGAACAGCAAGTTGTTCTGTGACAATATAAGCTATAAAATGTAACTGACTGTTGTAGAGCTTATGCCTTTTTTTTTTTTTTTTAAGTTACATTTACTTTTGTTTAATGGGGGTGTGTGTTAGGTATGTTTTCTGGGTTCTTGCATCTGTGTGTTTTTTAAATGTGTTTGTTTTAAACATGGCTGTAGCAAAATCAGATTTGCACATACAGATTGTGTAAACGGCAGATGCAAAGAGCATGCTTGAGCAAAGATGAGTAATGGATATGTGCTGCTTTTGAAAAGCCTTAATTTTGTGTGAAGTGTAAAGGACTGCATTAAAAAAAATGTTTAAACATATTTCTTCATAGATCCATTTGTATTCAAATACATTAAAAGTGGGGGACATGTCTATGACAATAATTAATAAGATTAAAAATTCTTAATTTGTGTAGGCTTATTATCAGAATGCCTACACAAAGGAAATAGTTTGAACCTTGGGCTTTTTTGGTAAGAGTTGGAAAACTCCTAAAATAGCAGGAGGTGGAGAGTTGCATATATGTACATGGGAAGGCGGCTGAGAGTGTAAAATATCAAGCAGTATAACTGAGCTTGGAGCGTGGGCACTTCATGAATGCAGTTGTGTCAATTCCAAAAGAAAAAAAAAAAAAGGCAAAGCAAAAGGAAAATTTTAAGAATATAACTAATATACATTTATATTCTTAAATAGTAATATTTATAAATATTATTTATTTATATGCTTATTTAGGCTTCCTTATATCTTGCTGATTATGGCTTAAATAAGAAGTAGACTTCTAAAGAAGATCATCATCACTGCCTTTTTATCAGAAGAGTTAGAAATTGTTATATATATTTACTCTTTTCCCAAATGCGGTGTATTGGGGTTTTTTAAATGCCTTCTGAAATTAAGCTCATTCCATGCGCTCAAGCTTTGATTGTTGGCAGCTTAAACGCTCCTTTGAAATTTCCCTCAAGCGAGTACTTCTGCATGAGATGAAATCCCCAAATGCTGATAAGCCTCTTCAAAAGATTCTTTTTTCTTCCATTCGAGTAATTTAGATTCAGACTTAGAAGCAGAAGAGTCTTGCTGCTTAATGTTCTTCTCTCCTGATGGTGCATAAAAGTTCATCAGATTTTTCTGATATATTATGGATCTGATTTTTAAAAATTAAGGGGGAGGAGAACTTTTGAGTTGCTTTTGCTTCTAAAGTCTTAACAGCTGCTTGGGAGATTTTTGATGAAATAAGGTCATGCATTCTTCACAGCACTGAGGCAAACTCTACATTTTGATGTGTGCTGTTGGTAAGATTTAGTTTTATTTATTACAGGCTAGTTTTGTTGCATCTGGAAACAGGACTGATATTTCTCTAGATGACCCTAACTTCTGGCAGAAATGGGCCAAAAAAGCAGAAATAGATATTGATGCCATCAGTGGTAGAGTAAGTACTTTTTTTTTTCAATGTGTGTATTTCCAAGTATGTGCTTGCTGTTGAATTCTGAAATAGCAGGTGTAGGATTTCTGGTGCTTTTGATTAATATTTCAACAAGTCAGACTTTTTGTGCTGGATGATTTGTGCCTGCTGATAGCTGCATTATTTCCTATTTCCCTGCTGTCCCAAAAAAGTTTGGAGGTCTTTGATTTTTGTCAAAGACCTAGAAGCGGTTGAAAGTGTGTAATTATTCTGATTGCCTCATTTCTGGGCTGGAATCTGCAAAATAACTAAGACCTGTGTAAATTTTATATGGAATTATATAAATTACAAATTTTATATGGAGGTTGTGTCCTATACTTGAAGACATTCCCATGCATTCAATGCAAAAGGTTTCAATGCCCCTTTTTGCTTACAGAGGCTGGTAGGGTAGTCTAAGTATTGAGATCTGAGATGATATTCAGTGTTATTTATAACTAATGTTCTGGTATTATGGTATTAAACTTATTTTTTATTGCCTTGAACACCACAACATTTTTTACTTGCTTTGAGTTTTCACTGCAATGTCTTCACAAAATACCTGTCAGTGACTTAAGATTTGTTTCTGAACTGAAGCCACGTACTTGAGAAAAACTTACCAGCTGTTTCTCTCATAAGGTTTGTTTGAAATTTTGCAGAACAGCCTGGTTATTGATACCCCAAGAATAAGGAAACAAACACGGCCCTTCAGTGCTACAAAAGATGAACTGGCTGAGTTGTCTGAAGTGGAGAGTGAAGGTGAAGATAAACCCAAACTCCGCAGGCCCTGTGACCGTTCCAACGGATATGGAAGAACCGAGTGCTTTCGGGTGGAAAAGAACTTGCTGGTCTATGGGTATGGTTATACATCTTTCTGCATTCCAGGAAGTTTCTAAAAAATGCACTTTTTTCCATGTACTAGGTTTTATATAAATAACTCTTAACTATACATTGGCAATAACCTGGTGTGTATGTACAGAGAATTTATTTAGAACAGAAATTTATCGTGCACCTTGTATAAATCTGGCAATTTGCAATTAAAGAAACATTAATGAAGAAAGGTGAAAATCGTTCTTCAAATGGGTTTTATAGCATTTAACATAGTCACTATCGGAGTCTCTCTAAAAATTGCTACAGTAAATGCTGCAGGCAGGCTCAAAACTCCTTAAATAAAAAATACCTGAAATAAAGGCTTGGTAGGTAACTTGATTTTCATAATTGTGAAACGTCTTGCACTTTTGTGAGGCACAAAAAGGAACTGAAAACGTAACCAGTTATTTTAAGCTTCCTGAAATCAGATGTGTTGACTTGGAAATCAAATCTTAGGTCTTCTCTCACCCATCTTATAAGAAAAGTAACTGCATTCTTACCAATATGAATTCCCGTCAGTTTTGTATCTTGCAAGTCTAAACCAATCATCTGTGTGTTTTGTAAACAGGCACTACTTGTTTTAAACAGATGGAGTTTTGTTGAAAATGTTACTTTCTTATTTCCACTCAGTAACTTAAGCTGAAGGAAAAAAGTTGAAAGCTGAGCATTTTACAGAGAAATCGCTTTTTTAAGAGAAGTCTGCAGGCTACCCCTGCTGATTTATGTCTCACTTCGCACCAGGTGGGGTCGATGGAGAGAAATTCTGTCCCACGGTCGCTTCAAGAGGCAGCTGAATGAACAGGATGTGGAGATAATTTGCCGAGCACTATTGGCCTATTGTCTTGTTCACTACAGAGGGGATGAGAAAATAAAAAGTTTTATATGGGATCTTATTACCCCAACAGAGGATGGGCAAACACGAGAGTTACAGAATCACCTTGGTAAGGACTTAACGTGTTTCTGCAGTTAAATAGCTTCACATATGTGTGCCTGTGGTACTGGGATGAAAACAGCTAAAACCCCTCTCTGAATGCACCCTATTTGCAATAAATGGAATTTATTTCAGATACACAATTCAACTGATGGGTGAAGAAGTGTCATTTCTTCTTTACTTTGAGTTTGATGGCTTACCCAAATGGATTGGTATAGTCCGTGTAAGCTTTCATTTTGTTTCAGTTCACAAGAGCATATTCTGTTTTACAGTAGGTAACAGACAACACAATCCTCTCTCTTTCTTCTTCTACTACATTGTCCTTAGCTGGTGATATGTACTCCAGAGATGCTCTGAGAGACAAATAGACTCATATCCAGAGACTGTGATGCTGGTGCTTTTTCTGCACTGCAGGTCACAGTACTGGTACAGGATGTAGGAACTGTAAGTGTCATGGGCATACATATCTATACCTTTAATATTTTATATTATTTAGGCTTATCAGCCCCTGTGCCTAGAGGAAGAAAAGGAAAAAAAGTGAAGACCCAGGCTAGCACTTTTGATATACACAAAGCAGAATGGCTTCGAAAATACAATCCAGAACATCTCTTGCAAGATGAAGGATACAAAAAGCACATAAAACACCATTGCAACAAGTAAGCAGTAGCTGGATTGTGAATGTATTTCAATTTTTTTAAAATATTATTTTTATTCTAATTCCTCATTATCTTAGAAGACTTTAAAATACTTGTGGCATTACGAAGAAACAAATTTTAATGTTGTTAGCTTGATTAGAAAAAATAGGTTACAGTATATTAGGAGGTGAATGGATGATTTCACATGTAAAATAATCCTGTTATAATTTTTAAAGAAACTGTGTTTGTCTGTAAGAGAGAGAGAGATCTCTTGCTAGCATGTCTGGGATGCCTTGCAGCAGCCAAAGAACTAAGGAGTGGGAGTGCTTAGCAAAGAAAGCTAAAGCACTAAAGTCGTTGCCCCTCAATCTTACGTGCTGTTTCCCTGGCATGTTTTCCAGGCTTCTGAGGATCTGAGTTACCAGCTTGTTGAAAGCTTAGTTGTGGCCATGAATGAGCTTGTTCTAGATAAATCATTTTTCTGTAGCTAAACTTGTCATATTCTGCTTGGACACTTCGTACAGCTGTAGTCAAGAATTTAGGTCAAGCATGGAGAAGCCACTGGGGTCATGCTCCAAATTCTGGCTGAGAAGGAATGAATGTAAAGGTGATGTGGAAGATGTTGATTGTCAGCCCACTCGATCCAGATTTCTAAGGGCATGTTCTAAGCAGGAAAAGGGAAACAGCAGTTTTTTCCTAGCAGTATTTTATGAAGCAAGTGAAGAGTATTCTACTGACCCTGGCCTTTAGGATTTGAAAGAACTTTTGCAATGAAACAATTTGTAAATGTGATGGCAATAAAAACTGTTAGGTGTCCTGGACTGGAGATTATCTCCCCTTAAAACTGAAGGAAGTGTGTTTTAGGAAAATGACTTGAAATCTCTGTGATATTACAAAAGATAAAACAAAAACATCCACAAGGATTGAAAGCTTTTAGAGTGCTAATATTTTTATTTCTCTTTTTTCTTTGTTTAGGGTCTTACTTCGAGTAAGAATGCTGTATTACTTAAAACAAGAAGTCATTGGTAATGAATTCCAAAAGGTGTTTGATGGAACTGATGCCAGGTGAACTATAGAGAGAGTATTTTTGCTTCTTTATTTCAAATGGCAGATGAAAATTCAGAAATCTTCCTAGACGTAAATAAGAAATGTTAAAACTAATTATTTTTAGTCTGTGAGGAACAGGTTTTTGTTTACCAAACACTTTGTATGAACTTGTCATGAGGAAGTCCTGATTTCTGTTTAAGTCTAGCTATATAATGTAAAATAGTATAAGTCAAATAGACTGAAAAGGTTAAGTGGAAGATAGAATTATGTACTTTACAGTCCAATTGGCAGGTTTCTCTTGTCTCTTTATGCATGCTTTTGGTTATGTTCTGTATACTCTGCTCATTTTTTGTTTTTTATTTCATTGTTTTTAATGCAAATACTGTTGTATGGAAATGCTTTAACTCGCGGCTACAGAAGCTCGTGGTGGATAGGCAAATGTAATTTGATTCAGAAATGTCTGTGGAAGAGCAGTCCCTCTCATGCTATTAAACACAAACACAGATAATGCTTGGTTTGCAAAGTTACAAGCACAGACTGCTGGAACTTGGTAGAGTTCACTGAGAGGAAGAATATTGGCTTCTAGTTCTGCTTTCATATTCTTTCCCTGTTACTGGGTCTCTGTCAAATACAAAACACCAAGCTGCCTGAGTGTTTTGTATTGCTGGGTTTAGTGGCTTGAAGAGGGAATTTTAAAATCCAACATAAAGTAGAAATGTACAAAGAGAATATAAAAATTTATTTCTTCCTCTGAATATTATTGATATTGGTGTGCTGTTGGTAATTCCCTTTAGTGAAATTGATGTTTGGGTCCCTGAGCCAGATCACTCTGAAGTTCCTGCTGAGTGGTGGGATGCAGATGCAGATAAATCTCTTTTAATTGGAGTTTTTAAACATGGTGAGTAATGTGGATGACTGTGGGGAGTGGGGAAGTACATACATATAAAAACACCCTACACTCAATTTTTTTTTTTTAATAGTTTACTCTGAAAGTTGAATTTTTGCCACTTTTTTTTTTCCTTTATAGGTTATGAAAAATACAACACCATCAGAGCAGACCCAGCGCTGTGCTTCTTGGAAAGGGTTGGCAAGCCAGATGAAAAAGCAGTTGCTGCTGAACAGAGAGCAAATGATTACATGGATGGGTATGAGAGCACTTGAAAGGGGCATGAATGTTTTGGGGCCTTTAAGCAAGCAAATCTGAATTTACATGCTGTACTTTTATTCTCTTCCTAACTGGTTTTATACTGGTTTGATGTCATTGTTTTGAAAAATACTACTTTGATTTTACTCCCAGAGAGCAGAAAAGTGTTAGGAACAGTGTAACAGAACCATTGAAGTTTGGGATTTCACAGTTGGATGAAAAATGCAGCAACTTGGTGTTAACAAGGATTCTACCTTTTGTTGCTCTATCAGAAATATTACTTAAACACTGAAGTGCAAAAGCCTTCAGAGGCAGAATGCCACAGACCTATTTAACTTGATTTCAGGTCAGTCAGCTTGGTCTGTTAGTCTTGTGTAGCTAACCAGTGACCCCAGTAGATCAACTTGAGAATTACTAATGACTGCTGAAAGAGAGAGCTGCTTTAATTCATTGCCTCATCACTGAGGTTATCATTTGTGGTCAGAAAGAATATCTTTGAATGAGATAGTGAACTGGGGGGATCCAGATTCAAGCTGCCATGAAATGTTTTCCGTGTTTCAAACAGAAAATTAAATACAGTATATCTCACTAAATTTAAATCAGTTGTACTTAACTGAAAAGAGTGTAAGGACTCGTAAAATATTACTAAGATGGCTTCTTTTGTGTTGAAATTTTAACAGGGATGTAGAAGATCCAGAATATAAACCAGCACCGGCAATGTTTAAAGATGACATAGAGGTATTGTAGGCACCTATTAATAGCTCCTTTTAACACTCATTCACTTAGACACTTCAATACATGTTCACTTAGAATGTAATACTTCCACCTTTTTGTTGAGCAGTTGTTGAGTTATTCCATTTTTTTCTGTATTTCTCTAAGTTGATAAAGCTTACTCCATGTGTTTCTGCAATTGTTTAGGTGGGAACAGGAGGGAATTGTTGTCTAGTTCTGTTGAATGCTCTGTTAGCCATTTGTCCAAATTATATGTTACTTTGGTCTTTGTCATATTCATAACTTGTCTGCAAGATACAAGTTTAACCTAAATCTCTGGAGAGGGCTGTATTCTAAACTGTGCTTCACTTTCGTTTTTCTACAGGATGATGTTTCATCCCCAGGTGATCTCGTAATAGCAGATGGAGGTAAATACATAAAACTTCAAATCTGAGCCAGTCGTTTTTGTGTTTTGAATTGTTTAACTCTCCTGACTCTCAGCTAAAATGTATTTAGATTGCTTAGCATAGAACCGTAGGCACCAGCAATGATCAACTTCTTTATTTTTCCCGTGACTTGGTTTTTATATAGATGGACAAATGATGGAAGGAGACAAAATCTATTGGCCCACTCAGTCTGCCTTAACGACACGTCTTCGCCGCCTCATAACAGCTTATCAACGGACAAGTAAAAACAGGCAGGCCCAGCAGATCCAGCCAGCATTCCCCATACAGACTAGTATGATGCAGCCTCCATATGAAGAAGCTGCACTAAATCCAAAAATGGCTGCGAAGATTGAAAGACAGCAAAGGTATGTGCAGCATGTAAATACACTCTTTTACTATTCCTTTATGTAAAAAAATACTGAAGAAATAATAATGTGTGAAATGGTGAAGAAAATGACAGAATTTCCCTTTTTTTTTTCCTTGCTGATCAAGGTGGACGAGAAGAGAAGAAGCTGACTTTTACAGGGTTGTGTCCACGTTTGGAGTGGTGTTTGATCCTGAAAGGGGACGATTTGACTGGACCAAGTTTAGGGCGATGGCTCGACTGCACAAGAAAACTGATGAGAGCTTGGAGAAGTACCTGTATGCGTTCATGTCAATGTGCAGGAGGGTCTGTCGGCTCCCCTTGAAGGAAGGTGGGTGTTTATGTTTTTAAATATGTGTTGTCAGTGCTTACCTTGAAAAGGGGTTTTTTTCATGTGCTGCAAAATAAAAATGGGGAATTGGGAACTAAGGAAATGTGTTGAGAGTAAAATGGAAAGCTTATAACAGGGAGACATATATTAACTGATTAAAGCCATCTATTTGTAGTAGTAATTTGCAGTGGGTTTTTGCTAGGTTCTCATCTTTGTTTTGTTTCAATGCAGAACTCGTAGACCCAAACATTTTTATCCAGCCGATTACAGAGGAACGTGCTTCTCGGACCTTGTATCGCATTGAACTCCTGAGGAAAGTGAGAGAACAGGCTCTTAGACACCCGCAGTTGTTTGAACGACTAAAACTGTGCCAGCCAAACCCAGACTTACCTGTCTGGTGGGAATGTGGGACTCATGACAGGGATTTACTTATTGGAGCTGCTAAACATGGAGTTAGCAGGACAGATTATCATATTCTTCGTGATCCTGAACTCTCATTTATGTCTGCCCAGAGGAACTATAATCAAAACAAAGTGGCACTCTCAAGGACTTCTACTCCTCTCTTGCATCAGTACCAGATGGCATTATCTGCTTCTCCTCTTACACCTCAGTCAAGGTTGTCAGATGCTAAAGTGAATGCTTTTGAGGACACAAAAGCTAAAAATGAAAATCTGAAAGAGGACCCTCAGTCTTCTGAAGAGGAATCTATGTCTACAGAGGAGACACAGACAATAATGAAATCTGAGCCTTTGAGTCCCAAAAATGGCACACCAATACAAATCTCAGACCACAGACCTAGCGTGAAGGCTGAGACAGACAGGCGCATGGTGGCTGCAAGGACAGAGCCTCTCACTCCAAATCCAGCTTCCAAAAAACAGAGAGTCAGCAAAAGGGGATCTGACTCTAGCTCTGACTCAGACTCTGACTCAGATAGATCATCCTGTTCTTCCAGGTCATCATCTTCATCCTCTTCGTCGTCCTCATCTTGTTCACACTCTCGATCTGGCTCTAGCTCTTCATCATCTTCATCTTGTTCTTCAGCATCTTCATCCTCCTCCTCATCGTCCTCATCATCATCGTCGTCATCATCATCATCGTCTGAAGAGAGTGATAGTGATGAAGAGGAGGCACAAAAACGTGGTATGTGTGTAGTCTTACTTCTGCAGTATAACTCTTAAACTGAACAAGTTTATTCTTAATGGAGAAATGTCAAAAAAAAAGATATTAAATCCCACAAAAGTAAACTCAAATACTAACACGTTTTCTTGATTCCTCCAAGTGAGTTGTAAGAATTTCAGGAATACTGCATTTTCTTTGTTTCATATCAGTGCCTGGGGTGAGGTACTTGGGATGTGTTGACTGGTTCCCTAAGCAAGGTTGCTGTGCATGTGGTTCATGTGTGGGAGGAGAGTTGAATGGCCAGTGTTTTCTGGAAATATATTGCATGTGTGTATTTCCTACTACTGTTTTCTTCCTAAAGAGAGACATTCTTGTAGTTTCCCTGTTTGTTTTTGCCACTCTTGCTCACCTGTCCATGTAGCTTCCTCATTGTGCTTCCATGAGACTTGCAAGTTTCCTTCTGTCCAAGCTCTAGAGTCATGTCAACTGCTTTTTATTTATTGTGAACTGAAGGTGCCTAAACAGTGTACTTGCTCTGAAGGTCTTCTCCTAAACACCTAAAAAAAGACCTAAAAATAGGTACCTGCTTAGAAAAGACTGAGGTGACGGCAGCACATAGGACCACGTAACACAGAGACAGTTTGAAAAGCTTCAAAGTAGAAGCAAAAACTCTGATAAATGAAGTGATTTTAAGTTTTTAATAAACCAACCTATCATTATTTAATACATTCTTTACTTTTCTGCTATGAAGTATCCTTTACTCTTGCCCCACTGTAACTCAGAATATGAAAAGATTTCTTTAAAGTGTGATGCAAAAGGTAATAAGGGAAGAAGGTGAAGGTAGGCTGTGGGATTACAGCATGAGAACCTGTTTTTTTTTCCAATACCTCAGGGAAAAATGCATTGTGTTAATCAGATGGATCTTCTTGTCCATGGAAATGACAAATGGAAACCATAGAATTAATTTTACTGGGGAAATGATTACTGGGCAAGTAAAATGCCACTTAAATAAAGCTATTAAGATGCTGCTGCCTGTAGCAGTGGAAGGACATTTTCAGAGGAAGCAGTTGTGTGCAAACATGAAAACAGTGAGAGCAAAGGAGTGCTTATATAACACAAATATTTAGATGAGATAATGGGTACTATAACATGTGCTACAAGTCCAAATATTAGGCTTGTTTTGTGTCAGCTCAATCTGTTTAGTGAAGTAATGGTGCCATCCTCAGACTGCAGAATCTCATCAATCAGTTTGCCTTTATTTTTTTGGCTATTTTGCTGCAAGTTGGTGTTGAAGAGATTGGTAAATGCTGGAAAGTTCTTTAACTTCATCTGCATTTTAATTTTAAGCCCAGATTTTGTTTAATTTGTTGTACAAATGATTATGGTCCTTGGGCATACTTTTCACATTTGAAGCATCTTTTAAGGAAGTGCTGAATTCTATCAGATGATATCAGAATACAAAACTATTGTTAAGGATGAATTTGACTTCTGTAGAGCTGTCCCTCTTGCTCCTTGTGCTGATGTGATATTTACCTTTTCAGGCCACACTTTTTTTTTTTTGTTTCAGACTGTTTTCCCATGTCATACTGAAATATTGTTGTCTGATGGAGGCGAAAGTAAAATAATAATGATGAGAGATTAAGATATAAGAAAGTCAGAGGACACACTACACTGGAAAGATACTTTAAAAAATCCTTAGTGGTTAAAAGTTGAACAACTAAAATGTTCACACATGTTCAAGCATCCAGTAAATGAAATGGGCTGTTCTTTTAAAGTACTGTCACAGTAGATTTGCCGTGTTCTGGTGGTAGATTTAATCAATTTAATTTCTATATGTTAGTCAGTGTTGGCTTATGAAAGAAATATGTTAAATGAGGACTATTAGATTACTCTGAAGCATGTTCATTTTCAAATAGCTAAATGTTCAACATGTTAAGTGTTTGAAATATTAACAGGAATATGTGTGGAATTTACATCCCTAGAAAAGGATCAGCCATCATCCTGAAAAAATGATTAATTCTTCAGTTTAACTCTCTGTTTGGACTTTCTCTGAACATTGTTCTGTGTGTTTTGTTCACCTGAACCTCTTACAATAAGCATTTAACTTCTTTACAATTGAAATGATTTTGCTGGTTTTATTTAGCAGAAGGAACTCCACACATAAAAGCGTATGATGAAGAGAGTGTGGCCTCTCTCAGTACCACACAAGATGAGACACAAGACAGTTTCCAGATGAACAATGGGACACCAAATTCCAGTTATCTCCTACAAGGTGGATACATGTTGGCTGCATCCTACTGGCCAAAGGCAAGTTTATAATGCAACTTGAAAACCAAATTAGTAGTGGAAGTTGGGCTGTGACATGAGTATTCCGTTAAATATGTTAAAACTGAAGTAGGATAAATAAATGTAGGATTTGAATTTCAGGAACTTTCAGTTGCTTCTGGAACATGCATTTCAATCTAAATACTATTTTTCGTAATTTCTGAATATTCATTTTGAGAAGAGGAGCATAACTTTCATGTCACAGGTGCTCAGCACATTGTGAAAAATTATGTTCAAAGTGTAAAAAATTGCCTTTTATCAAATACAGAGTAGGATTTTGAACTTGGAGAAAGTGTTTGCTTACAGAACTTGTAATTCTAGCATTCACGTGTTTTATTTGACTGTGAACTGTGAAATTATCAGAAAACCGAGTACTTTCTGGAGTCTTTGTGTACTTAGCTGAGTTTACTGGGACTTGAGATTTGTATATTATGAAGGTGTGTGAAGTCTTAATCTGTGTTTGGTGTCTACAGAATGGGAATGAGGAATAATGTGGTTTCAAAACCTAAAAGGAGACATGAATAAAAGCCTGTAGGTTTAGTTTTATAAATGCTGTTTGCTGTACATTGTGGTGCTGTTCCAGGGTCCAGATCCTGCTACCAATGAGTCAAAGCCAGACATACCAATACTGCTTCATTGGTTACCATAACTTCCCTTTAAGAATCAGTTTAAGCATTTTCAGGCCCCAGACCTTGTACAGATAAGAGAGATTGTATATTTGTTTACAGGTAAGTATTGAAATTAAGTACAGAGGTGGCTTTCACAAACTTGCAGAGAATCAGTGCAAATCCAGGAACTTCAGACTCTTATTCAGTCCAAGTACAGTGATAAAAGTGATGTCATTTCTCTTCTTTTTAGAATTAAAAGATAATACATAAATGTAATGTGGTGGGCATTGCTCTTACAAAACTCTTTTCTCCGGTTTTTAGGATCGAGTTATGATTAATCGACTTGACAGCATTTGTCAAACAGTGCTGAAAGGTAAATGGCCCTCAGCCAGAAGGAGCTATGACAGCAGCACAGTGGCATCTTTCTACACAACCAAACTCCTGGATAGTTCCGGTGCAGCTGCAGATTACAGTGAGCCCAGTGCTCTGACACCCCCTCTTGCAGGTGTTAAAGAAGAATATGATCAGTCACCACAGATGTCAAAGGTGAAGAAGCATGTACGAGAAAAGGAGTTTACAGTGAAAATCAATGACGTATGTTTATTTTTATTGCCCTAGGACCTGGTTGCGATTGCGGTGTGCGGCATGCTTTACCTGCAAGTGGCTGCCTGCTCTCACTCTCACTTCCTTCACACACTTGTTTGTGGGTATTTGGGTCTGCTGCTTCTGGGCATTGAGTGTTTGGGTTTTGGGTTTGGTTTTTGGGGGAGGGATTTTTTTTTGTGGTGTTTTGGTTTTGTTGGTTTTGTTGTTTTGTTTTGTTTTTTTTTTATTTGTATAAGCCACTAGAAGAAATCATTATTTTTCTGTCTAAATTGAATTTTTGCCATTCTGGTGCTTCTTCAGACAGCTTCTTGCTGTTTCGAAGAAATCTGGTTAGTATAAAAAGGTATTTCTGTTGTTCAGCTTTTTTTTAAACGTTTCAGCATATCCTCTCCAGCAAGCACTTTATTATTTCATGGCCTTTTAGAGGAGTATAGGAAAATTTCCTCGTTTAAATGCAGGCTAGAAGCTTCAAGCCCTTTTCTTACCTGTAATTTGAGACATATTCGTAGCACATAAAAATGTGTGAATGTTTCCTCTTGTAATTGGGTTTGGAATTTTTTTAGGACTGGATTCGGGAGATAGCTGATCAGTGTCTGGATTTTTCAACTGAGATGAAATTTCTGTTCAAATTTGTGTTTTACATGGAGAAGCAAGACTTATTTTAAGGTCTAATGCAGTGTTTTCATTTTTCCTCAACTCTACCGGAGTAACAGTTTGTGTGTGAGAATCCTGATTATGAAGTAGTCATTTCTGCTTGAGAAGAGGCTCTTCTAACCCTGGCATTTATTTAACAGGAAGGTGGTTTGAAATTGACTTTTCAGAAGCAGGGACTGTCTCAGAAAAGGCCATTTGAAAGCGATGAAGGTGCATTGGGTCAGCAGCAATATTTGGCTCGGCTGCGTGAACTCCAGAACGCTTCAGAAACCAGCCTTGTCAACTTCCCAAAATCGCTTCCCAAATCAGGTACATAAATAATCAGGGGGCATAAGGGTTAGTATTAAATCTCATCTTCTGTGTTCTTCTGTTATCTCCACATATAGGCAATGGAGAGAGATGTTTGCAGTGTTACTGTTCTAAACTGCAGTCGGGAGAAATTCCCTCTGTAGTTTGGAGCACAGGAGTATTCTCTCTGTGTCAGTTACTGTAATACTTGTTTATTAGAATGATGCCCTTATACATTACAAACACCCCTCAGAGAAGATTTTAATAATTATTAAGTGCATCAGTGTACCCTGACAGTTATCTGTTTAGCTCAGAACTTAATATGGCTGCTTTGTAAGTAAAGAGCTCCAGAGTTATGCCTGTGCCAATTTGCACTCTTTAGACTCTTTCCTGTGTCTCATCTAAAGAAACAGTAGAGGACAATAGTCTGGAATCAATTTTTGCCTTATAGCCGAAAACTTATAGATTATTTTCATAATAATCAGTTTCAGTTGGTATACAGTGACAGATAAAAATGAGCCTAAAGTAAGGAGTTAACATTTGGATTAAAATACTTGAAATTATTAGAATTTTGCAACATACCATTAAGGTCTTGCTAAACATTTATTTAGGGATGTCTGTGTGTTTGATGTCAGCAGTTTTCAACAGCTCTCGCCTCTGTACAGATTCATTTCGAGGGGGTTGGGGAGGCAGTAATGAAATTCTCACAGTAGAATGGCTTTTCACAACCTCATATTCATAGTGTTTTAAACAGTCATAAAGCAAAAGGCAATTTGTCTTAGCTGTTAGATGTAGAAATCATATGCACTTGCACTATTTCAAGTAATTTTATTTCCTTTTTTTGTTCAGACATGTTTGGTTTAATAAACAGGTATCTGACAGTGGGTTTATTGCATCATTTATTAGGTACTTCCAGTCACTTAACAGCCAGTGCCAATGGAGTCAGAGTTGACAGTCAGCCTGTAGTCAAAAAGAGACGAGGAAGAAGGAAGAATGTGGAGGGAGTTGATGTCCTCTTTATGAATAGAAATAAACAGCCTAATCATGTAAGTAAATTTGATTTTTTTTGTCCAAAAAAATAAGATACAAATTCCTGTTAATGCCCTAAATGGGCATAACCAGCTGTTGACGTTCAACAAAAACTTTAATACTCAAAACTTTTAGGTTTGAGGTTTTTTTCTGAAATTGTTCACTGATTGTTTATGACAACACAGATGAGAATTGATGGAGTTTTATTAAATTTACACACACACACACATATATATACACACTCACAATATTGATAACTATTTGTAAAATGTACGTTTAATTCTAGTTTTCATGGACTTTAATTAATGATGTGTTATTAAAATGTTGATTTTTTCATCTACCAAAACTTCTGACATCTTTTCCTGTAACACCTGTTATGGGACCTGGTTGCACAGTGACCTGAAGGGGTATCTCTGGCAGGAGCAGTCTGCCCAAGTCCTTGAGTCTGTTCATAATGATCTGCAGGACTGCACCCTTCATTGAGTCAGACATGAAATAATTGTGATGGCTTGTTTTCTATGGAGAATTTAGTCAAATGTTTTTAATTCCTCCAGGTTAATCCAGGTATTAACTCCTGTCAGGTTGCTGCAGGAATAAACCCAGCACTCACTTACACGCAGCCCCAAGGAGTGCTGGATGCAGAGAGTCCAGTTCCCGTTATTAACCTGAAAGATGGAACAAGGCTTGCAGGTGATGATGCTCCCAAAAGAAAAGATTTAGAAAGGTGGCTTAAAGAACATCCTGGATATGTTGAAGATTCAGGAGCTTGTATTCCTGTGAGTATTCCTTCCAGCTCTGCTTTAGCTAAATAGTAGAATTTCTCAAGTTGTATTTGGATTTGTATTCTGCGTTACAGGGCTTTATTTCTTCTTTATTCTTCTGTTTTGTTTAGGAAAAGAAAAATGTCTGGGTTTTTTCCAATCTGAGTTTGCAAGCTTTTCCCTCACAAATGTAATTGCTAAGAAAAGCAATACCAAACCAAGACATTCAATCTTTGTATAATTTCACCTAAGATTTAAAAAACTCTAGGATAAGAAAACTCATATTACCATGATACTGATGATGGGAGCCGAAAGTGCATATTTAGAGATGTGCAAGAGGATTAAAGACTTTACTGTGGAATGTATCTCATACCTACATTACATTGCTATGGTAGTGATGTTTCTGTGGGTATGATCATCTCATTTTGTTACCTATGAATTTGAGATTTGCTAATGTTGAGCAGGATGTATGAAAATCATGTGTATGACTTCTGGAACGATAACTTTGCTTCTCCATAAAGATGTTAATAATACGGAACAGCAGCAACGTTCCAGACAATTAAAGCACTGTTAAAAACTCAAAAATCAGTAAAACAAAGCCATGAGGCATCAGAGAGAAGATGCTGTTCACTGAGCTGCTTATTAAATGATTGTGATTAGTAAATTACTGTTGTTATTACAGTATTTTTGAAATCAAAGATGACTTGAAATAAATGCCTGACTTGAGAATGTACAGATATCATTTTTAAAGGTTATATTAGAAAGGTAATTGACTTTTAAATTCCTTTAAAACAGAGGATGCAGCTGCACGATGGGAGGCCCAAACAAAAAAGACACCGTTGTCGAAACCCTAATAAACTGGATGTTAATAGTTTGACTGGGGAAGAACGTGTTCAGCTCATAAACAGAAGAAATGCGAGAAAGGTATTCGTGGCACTGTTCCCATTTTGATATTCCCCAAAGGAAAAGTTACCCAAATGAAGAACTCCATATACTACACTTGCTAAAACTGTACAAGTGTACAAATGAAAGGTTTTTGTTTTAAAGTTTTGGCACAGAGCAAGAAAGTCAATTGTAATCTTCTAGTAAATGTTTTTTGACTGTGCAAATATGTAAGACATGGATCGATGTCTTATAGATTATATATATTTATTTTATATAGATGTATATATATACATGTGTGTGTATATATATGTATATATATAAAAGACATGGTTTGTGTTCAAATAGATTGAGCACTCACTATGGTGCAACATTTGTGCCATTGAGTCAGATAGAGGCAGGGCCACTAAAATATGTGCTGTTCTGATCAAAGTGGCAACGTTGTCAGAAGTTGAAATTTTGTGTAATTTTCCCATTACTGTTTTTGACACGATTAAAATTATATTGGTAGCACATTCTGCATGGAAACTTGTCCGCTGGACTTGCAGAAATCCTGTGTACTGGATCATTTTGCTTTTGCTTTTTTCACTTGTCTCTGGCATTTGACCTCTGTGGTTCACCTATGTGTGCATTGGCTGTCAGTGTCATGTTTCTAGGTGAAACAGTGTAACAGGAGAACAAAAGGAGAATTCTTGTGTAAAAACTCAACAGTGGAAGATGTGAGAGCAGGTGTTGAAGTTTTTGGAGAGGTGATCAAAGTTTGGGAACAGCATAATGCATTCGAATGGGCAGTGAGGAAGGCTAAAAGGCAATATTCAAGGAAAGCATGCAGAACATTACTGAACAGATTTGGACAGATGTTTTATTTAAAAGGCAAAAATGAAACAGTGTCAGGTATGAATGTTGCCTCTTTCCTGAGCAAATGTAAAGTATTTCCTGATTTTTATCTTCTGCTTCTCAGGTGGGGGGTGCATTTGCTCCCCCTCTGAAGGATTTGTGCAGGTTCTTGAAAGAAAATCCAGAGTATGGAGTGGCTCCTGAATGGGGAGAAGTCGTGAAACAGTCTGTGAGTATTTACAGAACAAGATAACCATGTAATGAAATGTATCTGAAAAGCAAACAGGGCAAACAGGAAAGAAGGCATGTCCGAAGGTGTGCTTTTCGGTTCTGGTGTTACATTAAATGTAGAACGTGAGTCAATGTCGGCTTTTTTTCCTGCTGGCCTAGTTCAGTAAATGGTTTGCTGGCACAGCTGTGAGTAGGAGGTAGGGAAGGAACAGTGGCTGGCAACCCCAAACTGGAGATTTTGTTGAAGGTGCTAAAATGCTATGACTTTTTCATGTCTTAAATACAGCCTTAATTTTTTTTAGGAAAGATATTAGCCCAGGTATTATTTAAGAATAAGAATACTTTCTTCAAGTTACAGTTATGAAGAAAATTTACATAATTTTAATATTAATTTACAATATTTATTTTACTTTTTAATTAATTTACTTTTAGTGTGCACCTCTAAGAAATTACTACCCTCAATCTTGCCTTGAAGATGAGGACATATTTTGAACTTGTTTTGAACAAAGTCGTGTTGTATAGTAAAAAATGGTTTCTGTGTAACCTCGTTTCTCTTCCATTTCATGTGTCTAACAGAAGTGAAGGTGATTTTGTCAATATTCTTTAGAAGTTTACTTCCTCACCTACTATAACTTGTCAGTTTATTTATGTTACACCTTCAGCCTCTGGCAAAGACATGACCAAGTTAAAGCTTTTTTCTAATTCGCTGTCAGCAGAACTTGCAACCTTTCTGTGAAGCTCTAAATGCCAGTCTCTCCAGCACTCCTGGTGCAACATTCTGGTAGAAAAATAGGTAACTAGGAACACGATTGGACTGCAGTGAATAGAGGTATAAATAATAGCAGAATTACTTTGTCAATTTAGTAGTTATCCACAGGACAGAAGAACAGAACTTGAGTGCTGAATTCCTCTAGTTGTAGTAGGCTAATATATATTAGAGATATTTGCTTTGGGGTAAAAATGTGATTGTATTATGAAGCTGAGTAATACTTGATCTTAACGATTCCTGCTTTAAATTTTCAGGACAGTGCATTTCATAGGGAATATTAGTGTCCATTGCAACGTTAGGTACAAGGCCCTATAGAAGTGAAGTAATAATGTGCAGATACAAAACAGAAGTGCCCTAAAATTAATTTAAATTCAGCTTGAGTCTTTGCTGTTTATTCTTAAGTTTATGGATGTGATGAAATATAAGGACACTAAACAGACACTAGCAGTAATAAAAAAGGCTCAGAGATTGTTGGTGTGTGTGCAACCACACATATTTAAATGGAGTAACTGATTAAACTGTCAAATGATTGCAGTGTGATAATATTTCAAAGCAGTGCTGGTTTAGATCTTAGACTGAGCTTGCTCCTATAATTAGCTATATTTGTCTTGATCTCCCAGCAAACCACTAAGGATGAGTGAGTAAGGATAACCAGAGAGTGTGAGAAGATCCCTGTGTTGGACCTCACTGTGGAAATGGTCCTTCAGGCATTTGAGATGTCCTAGCAAAGAGTCATCACACATTCCAGTGACTTGTCTGGAGAGAAGCTGCTGTGCTGATGTGCCAGAATCATCTTTGACAGTCACTGTACATTCGAGTCTTTCCTTTGCTTTTACTTTGCCACCTTTAAGCTCTCAAAGTCCTAAAAGTACGCGCTGTCTCCTGCAGGGGTTTCTCCCGGAGGGTATGTTCGACCGCATCCTGACGGGGCCGGTGGTGCGGGAGGAGGTGAGCCGGAGAGGGAGGCGCCCCAAGAGCGAGATCGCCAAGGCAACCGCAGCTGCGGCCGCGGCCTCGGCCGCCAGCGTGTCAGTGAACCCGCTGCTGGCCAACGGATTGATCCCGGGCGTGGATCTGCCCGGGCTCCAGGCCTTACAGCAGAACCTGCAGAACCTGCAGTCGCTGCAAGTGACAGCGGGATTGATGGGAATGCCAGCTGGCCTAGCTGCTGGAGGAGAAGCCAAGAACATGGCTGCCATGTTCCCCATGCTCCTGTCAGGGATGGCTGGATTACCAAACTTGCTGGGCATGGGGGGACTTCTGACCAAGTCTACAGAATCCATTTCGGAGGAGAAAAAGGGAAACGATTCAAAGGAGGTGGATATAAAAAAAGAAAGGACAGAGGATCAAAATACGGATACTGGTGGTGAAAACTCTGTTTCAAGTTCTCCTTCAACATCCTCTGCTGCTGCAGCTGCCAATCCTCTCTCTCTTAACCCTTTACTTTTGTCCAACATACTTTACCCAGGGATGCTTCTCACTCCAGGCCTTAATCTTCATATCCCAGCTTTGTCTCAGTCTAATATTTTTGATGTACAGAACAGTGAAAGCAATGACACGGGCTCAGCCAAGCCCACAGAAGAAAAGGAGGAAAATTCTAGGGGTAGAGATCAGGAAGACAAAGGGGGAACAGAGCCAAGCTCTCACAACGAAAACAGCACAGATGAGGGTTCAGAGAAAGCAGATGCTTCATCTGGATCTGATAGTACATCATCTTCATCTGAGGATTCGGATTCTAGTGATGAAGACTGACCCCAGACTCTGCACTTAAATTATAAACTGATTTTGAATTTATTCTTTAATTATTTCATTGTAAATAACCTGGTGTTGAGTGCATCAATGATTTACTGACCGAACATTTCAGTATTTGTTTAGAAGTGCAAACTGCTTTCAGAGACGTTTTGCATGTAATATTTCTTGAAGTTCATAAGTTTCTGAACTTGTATGTACTATCAAATACACAATGGTGTAAAATTACAACAAAAGGCATTATAATTTTGTTGGGGGGTTAATTTTATGAAAATAATGCTCAAGTAAGAGCTGTATATTTAATATATTTGCAGTGAACACAGAATACTTTATGCATATTATTGATTTAATTTGAATATAGTTTTACAGCCTCCTTGACACTTATAATTTACAGATCAAAACTCAGCAATAATTTGGGCAGCTAATGAATGTCATGAAAGCTGTAGAATCTACATCACCATCCATTGCTTTAATTACATGAAAATGCTCTAGTGTTGTGATGCACTGCTGTTTCCAATTCAGGTACAAGTGTGTTTAAAAGAAGATAAATTTTTCCCAATCAGCCAATTAAACTGGCTACCTGTTACCTCAGCTGAGTTAGTTTAGGAAGTTTACATTGGTTTCTATTACTTGTTTTCAGGTTTTGTTTTGTTTTCTAAAGACATCCTGTATAGCATGTTAAAATCTGAGTTATTTGAGATATGACTGTGGGGTTTTCTTTCCCCCTTACTACAGCTGTTCTCTTGGACAGCAGTAAGGGGCAATTAAAGCAAAAACTGTCTTATCTCATGCTACTTGGCACCATGTAGATCTATTTCGTTTACACCTTGCAAAGTTTTGGGCTCCCTCTGCAGAATTAAAAGTCCCGAAATGAGGAGTAGTTTCCCCAAGACTCAGAAGAGGCAAACTGTCATAAAGTGCCACTGAAAAGACCTTTCAACACTGCATAATTCATGTAAAAATTGTTTGTTTGCTTTGTTTGTGTAGATTTCTATTTGTGTTTTATGTCATAAAACCTCCTGGAGTTCCCAGTTAATAACGGTAAATAAAATACAGATAGTTTTGAACTCCTTTTGAGTTTAAACTTCTCTGCAGATTTAAATCTGATTAAATATTAAATATTATCCAAAATAATTATTTGGATCTCACTTCCTATATTATGCTGAGTTACCCACTAAAGAAAAAGCACTTTGAATAGTAAGGAAGACAAATTATTCCTAGAAACCACAGTAACAGGGCATAAGGCATCTGTTTAAGTCCAAATCCTTAGAACCCTTTACTATATAAAATCTAAGATTTGATGTGTGATATGATTCCTCCTTCTTCTTAAGCTGCTATTACTCTGACACGGTCGAGGCCCAGATTCACATTTACAGAACTTCTGAACTGACTGAGTCTTCAGTTGACCTTGGTTACATCATTTGTGGTCCAAGAATAGGCAAGTGTTAAGAGCAAATAGATACAGGTACTAGTGAAAGTCATGGAAAAAGCTTTACAAAGGGATAAATTTAAAAAGTAAAAAAAAAAAAAAAAAGAAAAACTGTATATTTTGATATAGTTCTGTTGCTTGCTTGTACAGTAAAACAACTGTGTTGTTTTTTATCAAGAACTTTACCAATGAAATATAAGTTTCTATGTGCAAAATAACTAGCCCCATGATTAGAAGCAGTATTAGATGTAATTACACAAGTACCATTTGGATTGTGCTGGTTACGTATTTTCCCAGATAGTATTCTGATTTTTGGCCCTTCATGCAGTGTCTTAGCAATAGTGAAAATCAAAAACTGCCAAGAGAAGGGGGTAGCAATTCTTCAGCATTAAAAAAAAAAAAAAAAGTATTTCGTATTTAATATTTTGCCCTTTGTAATATAGCACTTTTATTTAACTAGGATGCATCTATGAGATAGCCAAAGTTTTACAAGCAGTTATTAACTTCATTTGCTGATGGAGTATGTCAACAATGCCATCACTTCCCACCCTTCCCCCACAAAACAAGTCCTAAATCTTGTGGCTAAAACCTAATTTATATCAGATTTATGAAATAAAGTATTTTCCTATTATGGTCAAGTGAGTTTGGTTACCATTCTAGTGATTCTTTCTATGGAATAAGGCAATTACAGTTTCAAGTAATGAAGGCTGGTGTAGACTTGAACATAATATATTTGGTTTATTTTTCATCAGTTTGAACCAGAAGGGGAAAAAATGTCCCACTATCAGCTAAACTATATGCAAATATGGTTGTATAAAGTTAAGGGTTATAAGGAAACCTCAGTAGAATTACACTAATACTGAAGTTAAAATTAAAAGGATATCCAAGGTGATGATAAAGTGTGTGTTGGTAGTTACTAAAAAAAAAAAAACCTTAGCTGTTATTGCCTTGTATTTCTATCCCTTGTTTCAGGCTTCATGATCCAAGTCTTAGTCCAGGTTTTTTTTGGACATTTGCAATATTTGCCAGTTGTGTTCTGTGTAGTCTGAATTTGCTTTCTGTAGTTGAACGAGCGTCTTAAAAAGTCATTTGTAATTTATTGAATTACTTTCTATGATGTTCTATAGAGCAAATGGAAGTTTAATTATTTTTTATTAAACATATTCTTTGACTACCCGTGATGTTGGCCTCAGTATGTGAAAGTAATGCTGTGTAAGGATTAAACATGCATCTTCCAGCAGCAAGTTAAGTTTCAGTGCTAAGCTTTAAAACTGAAATTATTCTTAAGATCTTGAAAAAAAAAAAAACCACAAGCAAGCCAAGGATGTAACACACACTACCCCCTGCCCAAGACCATGTTCTACTCTTGTATAATTTTCAGGCATCAGTTTCCTGTAATTCTGTTGTCTTACAAACAAAAGCAGCTGTTGTTCCCAGAACTTCAGAGCTCATGGTTCAGAAGGAATATACGGCCTAGGTTCTGGTCCAAAAGTTGCCTGAATTTTGAATAACGCTGCATCTAATGTTGCAAGGTAAGCACCTGAGCAGTGAAGTACATTTTCAACCTTTCTTTTTAAAACTTTGCATACTTTCCACATGTTTAGTAAATCAATGATATCCTCCTTATTTATTTCATTTAGTCTGAATTTGTCTTCATATCGTGATCATCCTTTCTGATCTTCTGCTTCCTCAGATCTGTACACAGATGATAAAAATGCATGAGCCCTGTTCTCAAGTTCTCCTGTTTCTTTTTTCCTTTGAAGTCCTGCAGAATCCTGCAGAAGTAGTACTTTTTAAATTTATTTTTAGAGTCTATAAATTGAAATACAAGTAGGATTTATTTTTGAATGAAACTATTTTCAAGGAACAGTTGATCCAGGCACTGTATTGGTGGTTAATTTCTTTCACTCCTTTGAATTTTTTTGAAATAGTATCTGGATATGATGATTAGAAGAGACTGTTTAAGAAGGTGTCCCAGCCAAATACCTGTCCTATTTGTTATATTTTGTCTCTGAGATAATTATTACCTCCATGTTACTTAGTAATATATTTTTCATTGGTTGCTCTGTATGACAGTGCTGATAGGCCATCAGAGTGAAGGTTTAGTTCTTCCTGCCTGCATTTAAGCTGTAGTGAGATGAGGTGTGTCTGGTGCACAGGGTTAATATAAAGGGATCTGCAGTGTAGTGTTACATGAAATT
The DNA here is from genome assembly GCA_035583135.1 of Lophotriccus pileatus. NCBI lineage: Eukaryota > Metazoa > Chordata > Aves > Passeriformes > Tyrannidae > Lophotriccus > Lophotriccus pileatus. The sequence goes on from JAWWES010000021.1 coordinate 9,627,042, forward strand.
ATTTGTGGTATGCAAGTTACTATAATTTACTTGTATGAACAGTTTCTGATCTAGTTCTATTACACCTGTAATTATCTTCTGTGTGAGCAGGCTGTCTCAGTGCATTGTGGAATTTACACTGCTGTAGTTGGCCAGCATTTGAAATTTTACATCTGTAAGTTGTTGGGACACTGGGCTCATGTTGGTGTCTGTGGAGGAAACTAATTGTACTAGTGTAGCTACGGGAGTTTACAAAACAACTGCTGGCTTATCTAAATGTCCCTAATGTTACACAAACAGGCAGTATCATTTCTTTGTTATATTTAGAGGAAAGGGAAATAAAGATAAAAGCTTTCCAGAGGTTTTTTATGATTTTTTTTTTTCTTTAATGCTGCCTCCTTTCAGGCTCTCTCACACAAGGAGGGAAAAAAATGCCACGCACAAGATCCCGCATGAAGTTACACTGCGAAATGAGGATTTGTTTTCCCTGCCTCCTGCCTGTTTCAGTTGTGAATGAAACCAAAACTGCACAATCTTGGTAGTGTTCCAGGTAAGGCCTCATGAATATAAGGGAGGCTGGTTTGGGAAACTCTTGGGATCCTGATTTAAGGTATGGTATCATCTCTCACTAGTGCTCACCAAAGCTTGGTAGCACGTCCTCAAACTCTTTTGTATTCTGAGAGGATAAAAGGTTTTTGGGAACTACCCTGTCAGCTCCTCTGCTTCCCACTGTTTCTGATCTGTGTGCAGCTTCTAAAAGCAGGTGGCAATAGAACACTCATAAGCAAAGTTTCTGAAACTCCAGGACAGTAAAAAATGTACATTATTGTAGGATAGAGAAGCAGCTGTCAAGGGATCCAGGCTGAGAGGGTCTTTGTCGCTGTAATTTGCAATATTGGTAGATATAATATGGAGTCCAGTGGTGGAAATGATTCAAGTAATTAACATGCCAAATGAGGACAAAATCAAAACAGGCAAAGCCAATAAATCTTTTAATAAAGCGCAGCCTGTTTTATTGATCACTTAATTGACAGGTACCTGCTCTAGGACTGAACTCTAAAACCTTGTTTTTGGGCGTGTCCTCTCCGCTTTGTGGGAACTTTACCAATGGCAGCTCCTGCTGTATCTTCCTAAGGTATTGCTGTTTATACTTTGAAAACTGAAATTAATTGACTCGCTCCCAGTTACTGGGGTAGCCATTTAAAAGCTCTGACTCAAACAAAAGTGCTTCAATAAAAAGCGAATCTTTGTTATTTTGTGGCCTTGTTTTGACATGGCTTTTTCTCCGTGATGCTCTGAGGCTGCGTCTGAAGAACCAAACGCTGGTTGAGTGAACGCAGAACAGAACCCGGATTCATCGTCTTTGGTTTTATTTAATGGTCTCCTAACCTGGACACGAGGTTTGTTTCTCTCGGGGAGATCTCAAACCCTTGCGCAGCGTCGGTGACCCGGGTGTGCAGTAGGGCCTGCACTGACCAGTGTCTGCAGTGACACACTGTGTGCGGCACAGCCCGCGGTGACACCACTCCCCGCTGTGTGCGGTGCCCCCCGCGGGCAGGGGCAGGGAGGCGGTGTTGGTTGGCGGTGACAGCCCGCCCTGCCCCGCCCCGCCGCGCCCTCTCCCCTCTCCGCCCGCCCCTCCCGTCCCCCCGCCCCGCGCGCGCTGCATGGTAAGTGCGCCTGCGCGCCGG
>JAWWES010000021.1:9629613-9677765 GCA_035583135.1 Lophotriccus pileatus
GCGAGGAGGCGGCCGGGCCCGAGCCCGGTCCCGCGGGGGGCGCGGCCCCCGCCCCGTCCCCGCCGGGCGAGGACGGCGACACCCGGCAGCGCTACGAGGAGCTCTGCAGGAGCCTCAACATGGACGAGCGCGCCCGCGCAGAGGCCTGGCTCAGCTACCAGAGCATGAGGCGCAACTACACCCTGGAGGTGCCGGAGGGGCGACGGGCCGGGGGTCGCGGCCGGCCCGGGGGGACCCCGGCGGGAGGTTGAGGCGAGAGGGAAGGGGCGGCCCCGGCGGCGTGGCGGCCTCTCCGCATCGCCCGGGAAAAAACATCGCAGTTCGAGCCATAGCGGGGGAAAGGTGTTAAAAATAGACGTGCCCCCGTCGCTGCGGCCCTTCCGCCGCCCGCACAGCGGCCTCGGCCGGCGCGGGGCCCGAGGAGTGCCCAGCGCAGGTGCGATGACATTGATGAGTTATTTATTAGGGGCCGGCTTGGCCGCGGCACGGCCCGGGCGGGGGGCAGAGGGTGAAGGGTTCTGTCACGTCGGTCTCGCAAACACGAACACGCGGGGACGCCCCCGGAGCTCGGGAGGCGCCTTTATCGGGGGCGTTGGGCAGCGAAGGTGGCGCTGGGGATAAACCGCGTCTGTCCGAGCTCCCAGCGCTGCCCCGCCGGGACCGGGAGCGCTCCGAGGGCGGCCCCAAAGCCGGGCAGGTGCTCGGCCCTGCGGAGGGAGGAGGATCCCGCTCCGCTCTGACAGCGCCTCTGTCACACACGCACTGCTCGTGGCCAGCGCAGCCGGGCCGGGATGCTCGGAGGGGACACTGCCCCTTCCCGGTGTGCGGTGTGTGCCCCGCCATACCGCGGAGCCCAACGAAACCACAGCATCGAATTAAAGTTTGGTTTTACTTGTCCTTTTCCTATCGAAATGTTTTCAGATGTTCGTTAGAATTAATTTCTGTCTTTAAATACCAGACTGAATAATTGTTCTGTTGTGCAATACAGAGCAAAATGGAAACTTATGTTTTTCTTTTCCCACTGTGCATTCAGGGCAGAGGAATGTTCTGGCAGCAAGGAAATGTAGCTCTTTTTCTTACATTAAAAGTCAGGGCAATATAAGATGCTACAGGAGAAGAACAACACTAAAAATACATTGCTACGCTTTGGGTCAAGTGTGAAATTTACAATGATAACCAGTAATTTTAGTTTGGATGCAGTTTGATGTTAAGTGTCTGTTTGGCACTTGCTTTCTTGTAGTTCAAAACACAAAGCACGACAGAACTTTGAAACAGCAAATCAACTTTGTCACTGGTCGAACTTCATCCATTTAGGACGTGGTTCTTTCCCCTGGTGTTGGGTTGGCTGAAAAGTGTGTTTTCAGTGAAGTCTTTTCGATGCCTGATGTTTTGATTCACAGGGAAATGACATGCACTGGCTGGCCTGTGCCTTGTATGTAGCTTGCAGGAAAGCAATTCCAACTGTGAGCAGAGGGACATCTGAGGGAAATTATGTGTCTTTAACCAGAATCCTGCGCTGTTCAGAGCAAAGGTAACTTTTCTTTTTGGTGGTTTTTAAACACAAAGTCTCAAAGACTGCTTATCAGCTTGTGAAATTTAGAACTAGACAACAAAAGCTAAATGTATTTCTTGTTTCCTGCTTTTAAAGACAGAATTTCTATCACTTGGATGTTTATGTTATAGCTCATTGCCACAGGGGTAAGGCAGGTCCAGTTGCTCAGTACTATGCTCTAAAAACACTGGTTTTCAAAATAAAAGTTGACTTCCTTCTCTCGAAGGAGAAAAAAGCCAGACGCAGAAGAACAGTCCATTTTTGGAGAGTGCAAAGTGTGAACTTCTCACAGGAGGAACCATTTTTATTTGGCTGTGAAAATATTCACACAATTTATCTAATTTTTTATGTAAGAAAACTTCACTTTTCACGTGTTCTTGCTTTATGAAACTAAAATGATGTCAGAATCTGATAAATCTGTGTCAAATGTTTATGTCCATAAAGCAATGAAGAAAAGCTTCCTGAAGCAATTTACTGTATTTATTAGCAATCTGTTTTCTAAAAATTCAGTAGATAGGCACAAAAAATAAAAAAAGAATGTTCTTAAGCACTTTTTCTCCCATTTCCTCTGTTGTTGGAGCATTGCTGTTGGTATAAACACTGCAAAAGTGTTACTCTATAAACTTTTTATTTCCAAATCAGAAATTCAGGGATATGGAATGTGGATAAATTGTTTCTGTGATCTGGGCTATCAAATACTAATAACACTGAAAGAAAAGGTATAGATAAAGAAATAAAAAATGAATGAAAGTCAAATTTACCAAGTGCAATTGGCTAAAACTTACGGGGTTTTCATACTTTGTAGAATATTTTTAGCATTGTAGGACTCAGAGTTGGTTTTATTTATTTTAATAAATAATTCAGCAAAATGAGGGAAATCTGATTTTAGCTTAATCTGACTGTTGGAGCTGATTTTGTCTTTGTGAGGAAATGCCAGAGCTAAGAGTACCTTGTTAACATGGTTATCAGCCGAGGATCTAAAAATATTTCGTGAGCTGTCTGAGCTCATCCATGTTCATGGTGAAGGGGTGGCTCTGAGTTGCTTGTCGCATTTGCACTACCATCATTTCATCAGTAGTTTGGGAAGTAAAAATTGCACTTTTGCTGAAAATGTGTAGTTTATATCTGCAAGCAAAACAGCCTTTTAGATCTAACTCATTGGATATTTTCAGCTTGATCGAGTTTTTTAACAAGATGAAGAAATGGGAAGACATGGCAAATCTACCATCCCAGTTCAGAGAACGAACTGAGAGATTAGAGAGAAACTTTACAGTTTCTGCAGTCATTTTTAAGAAGTATGAGCCCATTTTTCAGGACATTTTCAGGTATCCTCAAGAAGATCAACCTCGCCAACAGAGAGGAAGAAAACAGAGGTACATTTCTGTTGTTCCCAGACTGATTTTAGAGCTTTACTGTAGGGAAAATATAATAAGTTGTTTGGTTGTTTTAGTTGTATTTTGGCTGTATTTTCACAGGAGTTGTTTATAATATCAGAGTTGGTCTGTCTGTCCTTGCTTGTGGTAATTTTTTCATCTCTTTTTCAGTTTCAGGTCTGACAGGGTGCTAAGTTTTTATGATTTGGGGAGTGGGGGAAAGGGGAGATATTCAAATCAGCCTATAGACAAGAGAAATGCTAGTATTTCTTAGGTGGGATGATCCTTGTATGATCTGCTAAGCTTTAATAGCTCATAGCACAACTCAGCCTGTTTCACTGCCCAGTAACTCCCATGGTTTTCTTCACAGGTGCAGATCTGTTGGGTATTTTATTTTATAGTGGAAACTTTGTTTCTTTGTTACTGTTCATAGCAGGAATGCTGTGAAAATGAACCATTACACTCAGGGTTCCACTTGTGCCTGCACTAAACCAGTGTTCAGCTTTCATTATTACTTCAGTCAGGGGTATGTGGGAAAGGTGTAAGATTTTGGCCACGCTGTAGTAAAGCTTAATTTTCCCTTGGAATTATTGACTGGCTTATGATGTTTTATCAGTTTTGATTCAGTGAACTTATTGAGTATCTTTGTTTTATTTTCCTCCGAAAGACGCCAACCATGTACTGTGACTGAAGTTTTCCAGTTCTGTTGGGTGCTGTTTGTTCATGCAAAAGGTAAGAGATCTGAAAGGGATTAAATACAGCAAACACGATGTTGTTAGTCATTATTTTGTATCAGTCCTTAAAACACTGAGCAGGTGGAGGCATTTCTGAATTCGGAAATCCTTTTGGAGAAGGGGTCTTCTCACAGCAGCCTAAAGGAATGTATTCTGTCCCAGTTTCCCTAGCTGTGTGTTTTGCCACACTTCCAAGGTGAGAGTTAGTACTGTACTTTATTTCCAGTCAGTTGGGACTTCACTTCTTTAGCAGAGTTAGGCAGCTGGGAGAGTAAGTGGGTCAGTCTGAAAAATCACAGGTTTTTCTTTTCCCTTCTTCTACACAGTTGACAAGGTGTAAAGGAATTTTATGGGTCTTCCTGTTGCTAAATTATTGATTAATATGTTTGATTAACCATGTAATCTATTGAGTACATCTTAATTAGTGAGCAATTTCAGACATAGTAACTAACTTTGTGAAGAATACCACGCTGGTAACCCATCCGGTTCAATTTTATGAGAAAAAGGGCAATTTACAGTGAATGTAAACTGTAAAATTAGTGCATGATTATTAAAGTGTGGCAGATGGAAACTAAATGTTGACCATTTAAGGCATTAAGTATTCCTGGTTTTGTCCTCTGTGTTTTGAGGGGTGGCAGTAAATCCCTGTCACAGCAACCAGACATCAGTGGCAGGTTCAGGCTTGTCCAGTCCTGCAGACCATTGGGCTCAGCTTCACAAATGCAGAAAGTGCAGCTTTGTCTGTACCTTCAGCACACACTGCACAGTAAAGGAGCCACTTTGTACTCCAGTTCTTGCCTACTATTTGTAAGAATTTGTCTTTAAACTTTGTTTCTTTCTTTAAAAGTGATGAGAAGAAAAAAAAATCTCTGCTGCACCAAGATAACTATTTATTATTATTTGGTGCAAGGTTGTGAAAGAGAGCATTGAGCCATTGTTTGAAGTGTCATTGACAAATCATTGCTATGGAACTGCTGGTTTTGTAGAATTAGATTTATTTTTGACTGTGCTGACAGGGATGATTGCCATGGTTGTGAAACTGAGCCTATGTTATGAGAGTTACTTTGAGAATTTTAGTGATTTAAAGTTTTGCTAATAGTATTTAGGATTTTCATTGCTTTGTTGTGAACCATTTAATGATTTGGAAATAACTGATAAATGAATACAGGTAATTAGTATTTTATGTAGGGTTCATTATTTTAAATAGTTTAAATATAGTTTAAAAATAGTTTAAATCTGCATTGAAATTATTTTCTTTCTGACAAATATGGAATCAGAAAATTTAATACAAATTTGAACAAATTTTACTGGTATTTTACTGGTAGAAAAACAGCAGAATTTAGAAAACTTTTCTAATCATATATCCATTTTGATGTGTTGTAAGTGAATTTATTACTATATGATAGATCTTTTCAAGAATCTAAACCTGTGCTTCAGAGTGGGCTCAGTTAACTGGTTGGGTGCTTACCTGAGAGAAAAGGGTGGAAAAAGAGTGGAAGAGTTCTTAGTATTGAAATAGTAATAGAAACATCAGACTTTGCATACAAATTAATTAAATTGTGATTTTTTTATATTAACAGTATAATTTATTTTGCAGAACTATTTTTGGCAGTGCAATATCATAAACACAAATGGGTTCAGTAAAGAGTAATAAATCTGAATGTAGTCTTTGAGAAAGGTGATAAAGAGCAAAGAGGTATCAAGAACTCCTTTTGAGAGGAAGGTGATAAAACATATTTAGTAAATCAGAGATAACACATTTTAAGTATGTTCTAAAGCACAAGAGAAACAGTTACATTTATTACTGTTTATAATGAGCATGTCCCCAGCAAAACTTAATAAGAAAAGAGATGGTTAAAAAAAATAATCTGACTTTGAGTTAAATCCAGATCCATTCTGGAGAGTTGGGGGTGGTAAGGGGAGGAGTGGTGTTTGCTGTTTCCAGGACATCTGAGAACCTGGGTCTAGCCTTGCAAAAGTTAAAAGTTCCTTGCAAGTCTTTAGAGCAGTGCAAAACCGGGCCCTTTAGAGTGAGATTTGCTTCAGGCGGGTGCAGCGAGAATCTGGTGAAGGATGTGACACCACCAGGCAGAGGGGCTGCTGCTGCTGCCAGACTTATGGAAACACATTTTCTTCCTTGTAGCAGTTGGCATTCTGCAGTTTGTGCTGCTTCAAGTTATTTATGCACTGGTTAATGAGATTACTGGGAATGAGGGAGCCTGCAGTAGCATGTTTATCAACATTTTGGTAAGGTTTGATTTCAAAACAGAACAGTGTATTTGAGTTCCTTTACAGTCACTGTATTTTATTAAGTGCGAGTCTCTTTTACTGCCTGTGTTGCTATGCAGGTATTTGTAGTCACCAGATCTGTTCCCAAGGCTGCACTATTGATTGTAATACACATATCAACTGTTTCTTGGTTAAAAATATTTAAATCCATGCTAATTTTATGTCTTTCTAATATTGAAGGAAATTTTCCTATGATCAGTGATGACTTGGTCAATTCCTACCATCTCCTGTTATGTGCTTTGGATCTCGTGTATGGAAATGCTCTCCAGTGTCCTAACCGTAAAGAACTTCTGAATCCTAATTTTAAGGGTATGTTGAAAACAAACTTAATCTGTCTGAAGCCTGCAGGAACTTCTAAGGCTACTGAGATGAGTATGAATCTGTGTGGCAGAGAATAAATCGAACCATGTTCTTTTGAAGCATATGGAGTTAATATTTTCTGCATTTGGCTACACAGTTCTGTTTCTATTAATGCAGTTGGTAATAACAGACCAGTGGATTTTGTCAATAATACAGTAAAGTCAAGGATTTGATTTACTATAGAAATACCACTGAAGGAAGTTCCAGAGTAAAAATTCAAGTTAATGAGGGTTTAATGTCAGTGAAAGAGTGCATAATGACACAGCCATCATTGGACACTGTCAGATTGTCACATCAGCTGGGAAAGATCCACTGCTCAAGTATTAGATTTGCTTCTCTCTTATTTCTGGGTTGCTGCTGTTCTCTTTCTGAAGAGAATGGAAATGTAGCTTGACATGACAACCACAAATGCAGATAAATGGTGAGAAGTTTCCATTGAATTTCTGATGTAATTCCTTCCAGACTTGCACTTCATTTGCAGTTCAGTACAGTGTTGGCCTTCACTTTGCAGTGCTTGGATGTGAACTGGGACCATTCTCTCAGATATTACAGTTCACAAGTCTATTAGAATTGATTTTTTTTTTTCACTGAGTCACTGATTTTTTTAAATCTCTAACTCAAATTTTGCTTTTGATAACATCCAATTGAGTGAGTATTACATAATTAATAGTTCTTTCAAGGGAACTAATTAGTTTACTATTTTAATTTCATGCTACCTAAACTTCACAGCATAGAATGTAATAAGAAAACAGGATATGGATTTGCAAAATCAAATAATACAGAATTCTTAATTGCAGGCCTACCTGAAGACTTTCATAGTAAGGATTATAAAGTATCATCTGACCCTCCCTGCATCATTGAAAAACTGTGTTCATTACATTATGGATTAGTTTTAGAAGCAAAAGGCATCAAGGAACATTTTTGGAAGCCATATATTCGGAAACTTTTTGACAAAAAGGTTGGTCAGTAAATTTGTAATATAGAAAAATGTCTCCTTACTTGTTATCTCCTAAACCTTTTTAATAAATGAAATGCCCATCTTTTGTTCTTAACTATCTTACAGCTTTTAAAAGGAAAAGATGAAAATCTGACTGGATTTCTAGATCCTGGAAACTTTGGAGATAGTGTGTAAGTCACTGTATTTGTGGTTTGCTTTGTATCAGTGTCTCTCTGTGATACAATTGCAGTTGTTATCTGTATCTTAATGCTGATCCCAGCCAGCTGTCTTGTGTTTATTAAATGATCCTGCACTGCGCTGCCTTTCAGTCCCTTTGAGGTGCTGAGGTCTGAGGCCTGTTGGAAAGAGGAATGATGCTTCAGGATGGCATTACCTGATGTCTGCTTTGATTCTTATGTTTCTGTGTTTCCTTGTTTGTTTTATTTTTTCTTTTTTTGTGTCTAACTCAAAGAATTATTATGAAAAATGTGTGGGAGCACATGGGATCAGTGGGAAGTGGGAGGGGAAAAAATTGGGTTTGTTGGTGGTTTTTTCTTTATAAACCTAGAGATGCTTACGGGTAGGAATTACTTTTGTTTAAATGGTTTAAAAATGGTAAAGTGTAGTTATGATGTGATGCTGCGTAAATTTTGAGGAGTTTCCAGCCAAATATGAGTTCTCAGTATTTTATTATGTTCTTCCTGCAGCTATATAAATGGAAAGACATCAAATATGGAGGGAAAATAATGTCCTTGCCATGGTCATGTTTAAGATACTGTAGATTTTAAAGGTGCTCCAACGCCTAAGTCAGGGTCAGAAGAAGTTTGAAGTAGACTGCCCACAGGCCAGAACTGTGTTCATTCTGTGAGCAGCTGAAGGAAACAGTCGAAATAAAGGGGGGTTTGCCTCCATCTTTCCCTTTGTGCTGCAGCAAAGCCATCAACAAAGCCTATGAGGAGTACGTGTTGTCAGTGGGAAACCTCGACGAGCGAATATTTCTTGGTGAGGATGCAGATGAAGAAATTGGAACCCTCACAAGGTGCTTAAACACAACTTCAGGAGTGGAAACAGCTGAAAGAGTACAAGTGAAGCATAATTTGCAGCAGCATTTTGACAGAGTGAGTATGGCATGGTTCATGTTGCTGTTTTTGTAAGGAGAGTAAGTTGAGTAAGTCTGTGTCTGATGAAGAAAAGCAGCTACTAAAAATTACCATCTTCACTGTTCAAGGTGACCTGGGAGTGTACACAACATAGCTGAGTTCGATTTTGTAATTGATCAGATGCATTGCTTATTTCGGGGTTTTTTGGACATAATTTCTCCATGCATCTGGGTTTTCTTTGATTAAATCCAGTACAAAGAGTATTTAGGTAATTACCTAAAGAGAGAGATCCTCAGGTAGATTTTTAGGTGAAGGTACAGAACAGGCAGTTCTCTGTGGTTGTTTGGTAGATGCTGAACTGTTGGGGCTCCCTGAATCTGTCTGTCCAGCTTCCCCTTCCTTCACATCTGTCCCATATGCAGAGTATTTTGTTTAACATAGGCAAAACTGCTCAAAATCTTGCTCTGTACATTCTTTTTCTTTCCTTTTAACAGATGGGCTTCAGGTGTTGATATTCTATCTACAGTCTACAGTTCTAGTTACATTACTAGGGAATGGTTTTCACCCTTGTTGCCTAAAGTCATGATGCATATATGTCTTTATACGTGACTAATAAAATAGCACAGAACCCTTTGAGAGTATAAAGAACATTACATGTTTCAAAACAGGCCTGTTGTGTGACCAGAGCAGCTTTTGGAAAACAGGCACTGGATTTGAATGCAACCATGATTACAGAATATCAAATTCTGGCTCTTACCTGAGGTCCAATCGAGTTTGGGCCGTTTGATTCCGAGCCATTTTTTTTCCGTAACGCAGAGTAAGAATTCTGCAGATCGACGTTTCTAGGTTATGGACTTTATCGAAGTTTTATAATAATGTACATAATATGCTTATTTTTTTATTTTTAGTCCAAATCACTTAGGATTACAACCCCACTCACTGGCCGCAAGTACGTTAAAGAGAGCAACCCATATGTGACACCTGTTTCCATGGCAACATACAGTCTGAGCCGCCTTCACACGATGCTGGCAGGACTGAAAAATGCCCCCAGTGAAAATCTGGAGCAAATACTCAAGTAAGTTTGATATTTAACCAACCAAATAATTCTATTTTTTAAATAGTTTTAATAACAAACAATATTTAAACATTGTAATTTGAAATGTGAGCCAGACTTGAAAGGTTCTGGAGTAAAGTGGAATCCAGGGAAATGTTTCAAAAGACTGTTCTCTTTATTCAGACACATCTGTCCTTAGAGGTTGTTGGCTATAAGAACATACACCATTTGAAACCTAACAGTTCTGAGCTTCTCAAACTTCCAAATTGCCAGTGTAAAATTTTTAAGACTCTTCTTCCTACTTAACAAATTGCACCATCTAGCAAATCACTCCAATACCATAGGAGATACAAACCAAACCTTACTCTACATGTAGATAAACTGTTGCTTCAGGAACAGCGTATTTTAAAACAATTTTTATGTCATGGGGAAAATGCTGTTTGCATATCTATCCCTGATCATGGAAAGATGGGCATATTTACTACAGTGTCTGCAATACTCCATAATATGTGGATGTTTTACAGTATGAATACAGTTAGACACATATGGGTGTGTTTGCAACGTATTTATATTTTCATGCTTTCATCATATTATAAAAATACGGTCTTGGTAGGAATAGTATATTGAAAATGTTTATTTTTTTTATGTTCAGGTCATGTTCCAGAGATCCTTCTCAATCTATTGCAAACAGAATAAAAGAAATGCATGAAGTGTACTGCCAGAGCACACAGTCTGAAGGAGAATTCAGTAATTTTTCCAAAGGTAGGAATCATTTTGCTTATCTAGATAAGAATTAAAATCCTGTAAACATATTAATCTCTTATAGTTAACAGTTTTACCTGCAGGTTATGCTTTAGCAAAATTGTCTTTTCTACTTCTCTTGCGTTTTCCTGTATTCTTTAGACATAGCAAATTTCAGTGCTGCATAAAATTTTCTAATCAGCCTTAGCTTAAATCACTGGAATTTGATCATACTCTCAGAACTACAGAAGTGAAATGAAAAGCACTGTGAAGTGTTCCACTTTTCTCTTAAATTTAAGAATAGTAGTGATGGCATGGATTTTCTGTATAGTAAAGGAAAATGTGAGTAACTGTAGTCTTTAAAAACCCAACAACAGTTTTGGTTACGTATGAGGATGGATTAGTACAGATATTAAAATCCTGCCAGTATGAATACCAAAATATTATTTGCAAAATTGTCTTCATATCTGAAGTGCCTGAAGATGGTTTGAAAATAAGGAAGATGCTCTTGACTTTATTTCTTAACAAGACCTTACTCTGTTCTTGTCAGCTTAGTTCCTTCAGTGTTTCTGTTGCACAGTGCAAGTTGGATCCATTCAGGTATAATTTTCAATGTATTTTCTGAACTTGAAATATGTATATTGTAGCAATGTTAAGGATTGTCATCAAAATCTGGGTTCAGCAGCAAGATATTCTGCTCTGCTTTCATAAATCTATGCGGTGTAGGAAAAGGATTCCTAAATTAACTTTAAATTAACTGATTTAGTCTTGGAAGTATTGTAGCCACAGCAGCATAGATATCCACACTGTTGTATCTCTGTATCTGAAGATGAAGAATGAAATACTTTTTAATTGCATTTCACAATATTGCTTCTCTTTAAACTTCCTGCAGATGTTGCCAGCAAACATTTTCGTCGTGCTGAGATGCTGTACTACAAGGTCTTGGAGTCGGTCATTGAGGAGGAGAGGAGGACTCGACTGGGAGACACCGACTTATCTGTAAGGAAAACCAGTCAAATGGTACCTCATGTTTCAAGTTGGACCTACAAAAAGGAACATAGTTGTAGAGCAGAATAGTCAGCCATTTAAAAGGAGGGTAGATCTGTGAGAAGTAGCCTGTAAGTACAGGTGAATGGAAGAGAAGGTGTATAAGAAATTATTTGGTTTTGCAAACACAAAGATACATAAAATTTTCAATGAGCAAAGATGGCTCATTTTGGATTCACTTCTCTTACAGAATAGCATCACTTTTTATAAGCTTGGTAATCTTGTTGTTGGGGTAGAATAAAAATTGTTTTATTGTTCTATAGTTACACTGTAAATTAAGCTTTAAAATTTGCAACTCTTACAGGCAATACTGGAGCAAGACGTGTTTCACAGGTCTCTGCTGGCCTGTTGCCTTGAGATCATTACCTTTACATACAACCCACCTGGAAACTTCCCATTCATCACCGAAATATTTGACATTCCAGTTTATCATTTTTATAAGGTAATGTGTTTGAGAGCTGGAAATGATTATCAAGTCATGAGTGCTCATGGACCTCTATGACAATATAGGATTGAGTCATAGTAATTCAGCCTAAATGTTTCTAATAGTCTCTTCTTCCTTGAAAATCAGGAATTGGAATTAGAGCTTTGTTTAATAAGAAATTTATGAAGGAAGTACATTATGTTGATCGTAATTATCCACCTTACAGGTAATTGAGGTTTTCATTAGAGCAGAGGATGGCCTTTGTCGGGAAGTAGTAAAACACCTGAATCATATTGAAGAACAGATCCTTGAAAGCATGGCATGGAAACGGGAATCCATATTGTGGGACAGCATCAGAGACCATGAAAACAAAGTTCCTAGTTGTGAAGAGGTGAGCACATCTTTACGGGGTTTAGATAGCTTTTGTAATCAGACAGGATGGCAGAGAGAGGAGGCCTTGCGTGTCCCATATCAGCTTCACTCCACCAGCCCATCAGTGCAGAGAAAGCAGAGAAAGCAGTGTGGTGTGTTCATGGTCATCTCTAGAGACATCTGAAATGGAGGCAGACAACAGAGATGATTCTCATCCAGCATTTTGTTGGTACAGCAGAACAGTGAACAAAATGGACAAGCAGGGAAGGTTTGGACCAGTCACTTACACTTGAAAAGATTACTAGGCAAGAAATGTGGTAAAAAGTACAGCCAGAAGAAGTCCCAAAAGTGCTGGATCTTGCAGAGCAGTACAATCACTAGGCAGGTTTAGTTGGTCTTAGGGTACGTTTTTTACTGTTCTTGATTTTCTCCATAGAGTTTTGCTGTTAAAAATTTGTAGTGCAGTAGCTCTTAAAAGCTGTTCAAAATTTGCTATATATTTGTGTTTGTTTGTATGTGATACAAACACTGTAATCAAAGTATGACTATTTTAGGTAATGCCACCTCAGTACTTTGAGAGATCTGCTGGGAACAGTGTTGTGGGTTCCCCGTTGACACCCAGACGAATAAATGAGGTTCGTGCTGAAAGTGGAGGACTAGGAAAAGGTGAGATTTTTTAAAGTGTTGGATGCTGTACTTACTGAGCCTTAAGTTACATAAGTAAGCTGCCTAAATGTCAGATGTTTTCAGGAAGTGATGTATGTGAACAGTGTGTGTGTACGTATATATATGTATGTGATAAATAATACACACCTTAGGTTCTTATTGGTTTGCTTTATTGTTATATCAGGATAGAAGCTCCACTATATATTTAGTTATGAGACATCTCAAACTTTTTTCACTAGAATAAATAAAACATGATACATTAACCTAGAAAAATATTAAACCCAGCATTATTGAAGATTAAGTAAACTCTAAAAGCAATCTGTGGGTTTTTTTAAATGTTTCCTGAAGAGCTTTGCATGACATATTTTAGTTCGCATTAGATTTGTGTCACATATCAGGATAAGGGATTATAAACCAAGAGTTTTATATATATATGTATATAAGTGTTTGTGTGTGTTTTTAATCCCCAGGCCTTTCCTCACCTCCAGCCACCCTGTACGACAGATACAGTTCTCCTACAGCCAATCCTACGAGACGCCGCCTGTTTGCTGATAACGAGAACCCCTCTGACAGTGGGACCCCCGTGAGAGTTTCCCAGCAGCCCGTGGTGAACACGGTGCCCGTGCAGAACATGAATGCCGAAGCCATGTCGGTGACTCCGGTGCCTGGCCAGACCCTGGTCACCGTGGCAACTGCCACCGTGACAGCCAACAACGGGCAAACCGTGACAATCCCAGTACAAGGTCAGGGAAAAGCTGCTGCAGAATCACTCGGGCTTGTTCTTACCAGTACACAGCCAAGGGGAGGTGGGGAAACAGTTGGCCAGGGGAGAAAAAAGTATGTTTCAGGATATTTAGGAAACATTGTTTGAATAGATGATCAGAATTTAAAGACAGACCATTACAGCACAGGGGTGTTCTGACTGCCAGTATCTATTTTATAAAAGTTATTTCAGTAACTCCTCTTTCCTGAACTGGCACAGGATGAAATTTGCCTTACTATGAAAACCTTAGTTCAACTTCATTATCTTCTTGTCTCATGATTAGAAGTCCAAAGTATTTTGATTTAACAATTTCATATATAATGTACTAAATTACTGAAGAATTCCTAAAAACTCAAACAAAACAAAAACAACACACACTCCACCCCACACACAATTTCTTCTTATTTCAGACTCTTTATTCTTAAATTACAGGTATTGCCAACGAAAATGGAGGAATAACTTTCTTCCCAGTCCAGGTCAATGTAGGTGCCCAGCCCCAAGCTGTGTCTGGCCCCATTCAGCCTCTGAGTGCCCAGGCTCTTGCGGGTACCCTGAACACCCAGATGACCGGGGCAGCACTGCAGCTGCCAGGCCAGCTGACTGTTCAGCAGATCTCCCCTGGAGAGCAGAGACAGACCCAGCAGTTCAGTGCCACGTCCATCAGGCCTCGGAAGATGGGCTCACTGTCACTCTTCTTCAGAAAGGTACTCATTTGTCCTTTGCTTAGTTCGTATTTTGTAAATCTTCAGTGATTTTAACGATATACATTTATTAGTTGTAATAATAAGAATGTATTAAATTTAAAAGTTAATCTGTACCTTTAATTATTCATGTACATACCTGAGGATAGTTTTCTTACAGGGGACACATGGGCAAAGGAGTGGGCTGTCACCACAGCTGTTACATCAGGAGTTGTGAAGTAGATTCTGTGTTTGGCCAGCAGGTTTTTAAAGGTGTCCATTTTCTTGCAGACTCTTCCAAAGGAAGATACTCACCTTTGAGATGTTCTGGTTTATTCAATACAGTGGTTTCTGTAGGCAGTGCAAGGCACTGTCTGTGCTCAGGACAACTTAGAATTTAAACTTGCAATAAGTGGTTTTCTGAGCTCTAGCACCAGGACTGAGAATGCCTGTGTCTTGTAATCAAAAAAAGTTAGATTTAAGTTCATTTATTCTTCTTTTGGCTTAGCATTTGCCCAAGTTCTGCAGGGTGTGCAAGTCTGAACTACTCTTTCTCTGGGTAAGAAATGCAGTGTTGCTGTGGCCCTGAGCAGAGACTCCATTCCAACAGGTGTATCATTTAGCCAGTGTTCGCCTGAGGGATCTCTGCGTCAAACTCGACGTGCCTGATGAGCTGCGGAAAAAGATCTGGACGTGCTTTGAGTATTCCTTGATGCGCTGCCCTGAAATCATGATGGACAGACACCTGGATCAGCTGCTGATGTGTGCCATCTATGTCATGACTAAGGTAAAGTGTGAACAAAGAAAAAACAAACAAACAAAAAACTTCTTTAATACTTAGTATTCCAAATATTACAATTCCTCGAAGAAATCCAAGCCAACCAACGCACACACAACCAAAATAAAACCCTGCAGAAAAGCTATGAAAGTTTTGTGTCCATCCCCTCTTAGGTCACTAACGAAGACAGATCATTTCAGAACATCATGCGCTGCTATCGGACACAGCCACAAGCCAAGAGCCATGTGAGTACAGTTATTATTAAACAATGTGGTCTCCAGTTTATTAAATGCCTTAGTTCTATTTTGGGAACAGATTGCTTTGCAAAGTAGCATTTAGTATTAAATGGATGCAGTCTGTAAGCCATTCCCCTGGAAAGACAGCAATCGTGTCCAAAATCCTGCACTACTGAAAGCTTTATATGCTAAACCGTATCTAAAATAGAAAATACCCTTACTTAAAATCTAAGGAGGCAGTGCCCATTGGGTAATATTCTTCTTAGGAGGTTGTATTCTCCCTTCTAAGAAGCACAGTGAAGTTTCATGCAGACAGTTGTTTGCTGACCAAGTAAGTGCATCACCCCTCCGTGGGGACGCCCCCCTTTGTCCCTGCAGGTCTATCGCAGTGTCCTGATCAAAGGCAGGCGCCGCCGCCGCTCCGGCAGCAGCGACAGCAGCAGCCAGCAGAACTCACCCACAGACAGGAGCAAGGAGAGGAGCAAGGAAAGAAGTGAGTGAGTCCCTCCTTTGGTAAACTTGGACACTATTAAGAATATATCAGTAACATTTAAGAGTTGCTGTAACTTGGGGTTTATATTTACACTGCCTCTGACAGTTTGGAATCTGTCCCCAGATGCACTTTGCTTGGGAGTCTGCCATGCTGGCCTGAGCTCTGATTTCAGCTCACACACCCAAGAATGAGTCTTTGGAGAATGAGAGGAAATCAGGGCTAGCCCAGGTTCAGCTACTCTTATCAGAACCCCAGAGCTGCAGCAGTTTCTTTTGTAGCAGCTGGCTGTCTGCAGAGATAGGAACACTTGTCACAGCAGTGATTTCAGCATGGCTGACAGCTCTGAAGATTCTCTCCTTGACAGGGGGACTGACATCTTCCCGGAATTAACTTCTGTAAAGGAAAGCAAAGAGGCAGTGCTGTATATTCCTACCACCAGTTTTCAAGACATTTAGTAGATGATGGTATAAGCCATAGATATTAATGTTTTCTGTCACAGAGAGGTGGCAGGGAGGGGAGAAAAAAATTGTATGTGTTTTGCAACTTCCCACATTAAACTACCAGGAAGTATTACCAAGCCAAGTATTTCTACTACTAGCTGCAAAAGACTAATGTTTCTTACTTGAAGTGATGCCAGGTGGCAACATGAAAGAGCTGCTGTTGTAAGTATAGCACAAATGCTTGAGAAATGGAGTTTCAGGTCTCCTTATTTTGTGAAGAGACTCAGCTCAGACAGGCAAGTTAGAAATCAGGTGTGTCTATGCACATGCAGCACTGTGGTGCCTACCAGCAGAGGCAGCTCAGGGATCTAAGGGAACATCACTGACAGTGACAGCAGACCCGGTATTTCCAAGGGCTGGGAGGCCGTTTGTGTGGGATGACAGGGATCTCGGGCACTGAGCAGTCGTGCTCCCCCTGCAGGCAGCCGGGACTCGAGCCCGGTGATGCGCTCCAGCAGCACCCTGCCCGTGCCGCACCCCGGCAGCGCCCCCCCCACGCCCACCCGCCTCACCGGCGCCAACAGCGACACCGAGGAGGAGGAGCGGGGGGACCTCATCCAGTTCTACAACAACGTCTACATCGAGCAGATCAAAGACTTTGCCCTCAAGTACACTTCAAATGCAGTAAGTTAAATTCTGTGCTTTTCAGCAGTAAACGTCTTGCAGTGAAGTCCTCTTTAGCTGAGCTCGCTGTAAGCAAATTGAAGGGATTTTGGTTTTATGACAACAGTCTCACCTCAGGGACATACTCTGCAGCTAAAACAGTAAGTACTTTCAATTCCTAATTGCTGTTTCCTCCTGTATGAAATACACAGCTCTAAGCAGGGTCATCTGTCACCCTCAGACAGACTTAGAAAAGTAAATTAAAAAATACTAATCCAGCCCACTACCAGGACAAAATTCACATTTGTTGTACATCTGTATGGTACCACATGGGTGAAAAAAGCCTGGTGTGTGTTTAAGTGCCCAACTCAGGAAAGCCTTGCTGCAGTGACACAGCTCAGGCACAGCTGTTGAGTGATTCCCTTCTCTCCCCGGCAGACAGACTCCCCTCCGCTCTCGCCGTACCCCTTCGTGCGGCTCAGCTCCCCTCGCCGGGTGCAGCTCTCCCAGAACCACCCTGTGTACATCTCGCCACACAGAAACGAGCCTGCTCTCTCTTCCCAAGAGAGGATATTCTACTACTTCAGCAGCAGCCCCTCTAAGGTGAGACTAAAGCATTTCAGCTTGGTTTTATATTTATCTTTTCTTCCTGTTAGTGAAATTAGAGTAGATTGTGCAACACAGTGTTTTGTTTACCTTGTCCAACGCGTACTTTGTCACCTGACACTCACCAAACTGCCAGTTCAGCTACTGAAGTTGTAAAGCTGGATGGGCCTTTGAGCTCTACAGCTCAGAACACAACAAGCTGGCTTGAGTTTGAGTAAGACTCTGCCTACTCACTCTGGTAATGGACAGGGGTGAGGAAGAAGGTCAGCTGGGTACAGTACAGATCTCCACAAATAAAGCCTTAGTCCCATTGTGACACACCTTACAATTCACATTACGTTGTGGTAGTCACAAAAAGGTGAGAGCCAATTCTAGTTTTCCCCTCTCCTCCCTCCAGAGACTAAAGGAAATTAACAGCATGGTCCGAACTGGAGAAACACCCACCAAGAAGAGAGGCATTCTCCTGGAGGATGGCGCTGAAGCCCCAGCCAAGCGCATCTGTCAGGAGAACCACACGGCCCTGCTGAGGCGGCTCCAGGACGTAGCCAACGACCGAGGGTCCCACTGAGCCAACACAAGTTTTTCCTTCCTGCTGTTCCCAGGGCTGGGCTGCTCAGCCCACACATGGACCCACTGAGCCCTTGCAAGTGTCTTCAGCCAGACTGTGCTCAGCCCCCTCCCTGCCCCGGCCACTGCCCACTGCTGCCCATCCTCAGACCCTGCCCCCTGACCCCACCCCCTGGTAAAGCTCCTCGCAAGGCAAGTGACCCTTCTCCAGCCTTCCAGAAGCAGCTGAAGAGCTTTTCTTGCTTGGAGAACACACCCCTAACACAGCTGTGCACCTTGCACCAGGTCTTTCCTTCCCTTTGCTCTAACACACTGTGTTTCTCTCACCGCCGTCAGCCATGGACAACCTGGAGGTGCATCAGACACAGGAGCCACAGGACCTGGAGCAGTGTCTTGGTTCCTGGAAGAACTAACAACATCCTAGTGAAGTCCAGTTCTGCTGGGAAGGGGATGATAGGAATAACTGTTTTGAGGCCTAAAGGAAGTTGTCTGGATGGATCCTGTCCCTACTGAGGACACTCACGTGCCCCTGAGAACTATCGTGTCTATGGCCCCTTGCTATTCAAAGGGATGGGATTGTGTGGGTGCACTGGTTTGAGCTGTGCAATGTTGGAGAGAACTGATATTCCCAAGGTGTCACTTTTGATGGGGCTGTGAAGTATCATTTTTAAGGCAGGTGAGTTTTGCTGTATATTTGCAATGGCACTTTCTAAATGTGAATATTTTTTGCAAAGGCTGACTTCAGCTGTCTTTCTGTATTGAAGCAAGTTGACTTTTGTATTTATTTTACTCTGACGTGCCATTGCTCCTCTTGTCAGCAAATGGCATGAAGAATTCATTGTAACTCAATGTATGTGCAGCAGTGAATGGAGGAAGCCAAGGATGTATGCTTTTTTTTGAGGAATTTTATATGCTCATTGCTTTTCATGAGAGTCAGACACTGCCCCCCCCCTTACTCAGCAGCAGGATTGTGGTGTCCATCTCTTAAAACATATACTTAGATATTTTGTTCCTAAATGACAGGGCTTGGGGGTTTGGTTTTGTGTTGTTCTGGTAGGTGCCAGAAGGTTTTCTAAGGAAGCAAAAGCTAAAACCTCTGTTTTCAGTCATTCCTGCCCTTTTGAGTAATAGGAAAATTTGAGACTTAATTCCACTGTAAATTCAATTAAAGTAAAATAAAAGGATCTTTTGTCCCTACCTGCATAATAAAAGGTTGAAGTCCAGAAGTTGTGTAGATGTTTCTGTAAAAATATTTATGGAAGTGTCAGACAATTCTTGTTATTCTGTACCATTTACTTCACTTTGTATGAAAATATTGCAATTGTATTTTTCATTAAAGAATTTATAAACTCGGTTTTATGGTCTTGTATGAAAAAAAGCATTGTATGTGCAAGGCCACAAATAGTCTGCGGCTCTTAAGGTTAGTGCAAAAGAAAACAACAAACAAACATACAGCTGAGGTCTGCAAGGCCCGGGACAGTGCAAGGCCACGAGTCCAACACTGCAATTAAGGGTGTAAAAATAAATAAATAATCACCTCAACCACACCAGCAGGGGAAGGATTTACTCTTGCTCCAGTTTAGTCCCTGTGTTTATTCCAAGTGTGTTCTCTCCTGCTGCTCTGGCAGAAGGGACAGCAGTGTCAGGGAATGCCGGGGCTCCAGCTGCTGCTCCCTCTGGCAGAGGGGCAGGAGGAAGAGCAGGAGCAGCAGGAGGGTGGCTGTCTCACCAGGCTGTCTCACCACACAGCACAGGAGGGCCCCAGAACAAAACGGGCTTTTTGCCTTCCCTGGAGGAGCTTTTATTAAAAAAGATCTCACACTGTAACCCAGCAGAATTATTTGCTTCCAATGAAGTTACAGACTTCTAACAATTCTGAAGTAGTTCAGAACTGCTTTGGCCACAGCGGGCCAGGGCCTGTACTTTCACAGTTAAAAGACATGGGTTTTCCCCTCCATTTTTACATATTGGGCCTATTTTACCTATTTCATCCGCTTCTGTGGTTTCTGTCTCTTTCTAAAACCAAGTTGTTAAATAATAATTATATATATAAAATATATAAAAATATATATTATATTTATATTATAAATATAAATAATAATTAAAGTACAATTTGCAGTTTGTGCTTTGAAACAAATGCTAAAAAAACAAACAAACAAACCAACCAAAACCCCCAACCAACCAAGCAAACCAAAAAAAACCAGAATCCCCTACCTCAAAAGAGGTGTTCCAAAGGAAAAAACAAATGGTGTGGAAACTTGATTAAAAAAAAAAAAAAAAAAAAAAAAAGGAAAAAAACCATCTGAAGTATCTTAAAATTTTTTTCTTTCAAGACTTAAAACAGTTTGATTGGAAGGGACCTGCAGCCTCAGCAGAGCAAGGAAGTCCACTGGTGTAACTTCCAGGTGTCCTGGAAATGTTCTTTAGAGCTCAGAATTTCAAAGACGATATTCAGAAACATCCCCTTGTCAAAGTATTGTCAAGGACTTAAACTTCTATTAAATTATGTACCTGTACTAGGAAATACAACAGCCCAATCCAGGAGAGAAGGGTTTGATTTCCACAGCATCATTTCAGTAATCACTTGCCTACCTTGTTCCTGGAAGAGCATCTTTTAATACACAAATCTGATTATAGGAAGACACAGTGTTCTCTCCCCTTTCCCAATCTAATAAAATTTTTCAGCTTATTCATTCTAAATGTAATGAAATTCCACATTCTTTAAAATAAAATTATTTTCTTCTCAGCAAACTATTAGCTGGACTTACCTTAGAGCAACCCAACCTACTGACCAGCCCTGCAGGGATCTGTGACAGTTCAGAGATAAACAAGACTTACCTCACCATCGCGTCCTATCACTGCTCCCTGGCATTGTTTTTGCCAAGCCCCAGGCTCAGAGCAGAGCCCTGGCTCTCAGCAGCACTGGGGCTATGGGGGCTCAGCTCTGCACAGCAGCAGCAACTCAGCCTGCACTGCAGCCAAGATCAAAGAGCAGCCCAAGATTAGATGAGACTGAACTTGTACTCCAGCCCTTCACTTAAGTGGCTTAGGAAATGTGCAAGTCAGTGATTTATTACAGAAGCTGCTGAACAATCATGGAACCACATAAAGAGGAACCATCATTAGTCCAGTTTAGCTCCAGTCCTGCCCCCTGCCCAGCCGTGCTCAGCACAAGGCCAGGCCCATTGCCTGCTTCACACCAAGGGTCCTTCAACTAAAGCTCTGCCCATGATAAATCTGAAGCATTTGAATTTCAGTTTCAGCCTTCCCAAGAAAGGTTTGTGAAAAACAACAGCAGCAACAGAACTCACGCTCACAGTATTTTAGCAGGTCCACTCCAGGCCAGTACACACCCCCCCTAAAACTTGTCCACATCCTTTCCCTAAAAGACACACAGCACCTCTTACTGGGCAATACAAACCCAGCTTTCAGATCAGTTCCTCCATTTCTGGCCTCTCTTTGCAAACCCAGACCAGGCACGTGACAATTGCAAGGCCCTTGGAATTCCTCATAACCTGCCAGGTGTCCAAAATACTGAGGCTAACGGAGCATTAACTTCACACAGAAGAGAACACTACCAAGGCAAGTGCCACAGAGCCAGGTTTCCCTCTCCGTTGCTGTATGACAGCACAATACTTGGGAAGTCTTCATCTACTTCCTTAGGAGCGAAGAAGTTGTTCTCAAAGGGAACAGGGAAAGGTTGTTATATGACAAATGAATTTAGCTTGTCAGTAAAAACAGAACCCACACCACACCACTGCCCACTGCCCTGGCACACCTCATCACATTCCCATGAGTCACTCCAGACTGTCCCAGTTGGGTTGGCACTAATGCCATCAGTGCAGGTAAGGGGGGCAAAGGAAAAGCACCCAGCTGTAAGGGGTTAACACTACTAGTTTTGATAGGACAATCTTGTTAGGCAAGAAGGCAACACACCAGGCTGTGCCATTAGGGAGATTCATGTGAAAAGCAAAAGCTTCTGTCCTGAGTTCACATAGGCTTTAGAGAAGTTTTCCTGTATGTGGAACACAAGTCTGTTCAGTACGGAACTGCTCCTGATAATCATTAACATCACAAATACAGTACTGATGTATCCAGGTGTTTCCATTCTGGTTCCATTCTTTGCTAAATGTCAACAATACAGACCAATAGGGACAAAAGCTACAGCACAGTTTCTTTTTATTTTAAGATGTCACTATTACCACACATTAGTCAAGCTATCCTAAGAAATCTCCTGGACACCTAGGGAATCTAAAACCCTCTACGATTTTATTAGCTCAAGAGACCACCATTAAAAGCTTTGATTTTAGTGTTTATGTACTAGAAGTCTAACAAGCCTGACATTCTGCTCTGCCCCCGTCAGACTAATGTGTGCTTTAGTGACAAGAACCATTTACAAGTCAATAATACATCATGTCATCCCCAGCTTTACTTCTGGAAAGTGCTAATGGAGTTGATGAACCGTCTATTTACAATTTCAAATCCTAACATATTTACAATAGAAACCAAAAGTATTTAAAACCATTAAATATAGTGTTTAACTCTGCTATATTAGTTTACATGAACACAGCTTAACTCTGGCATCATATTTCCAATACTAATATTTCTGCCAGTGATTTAAGATTCTTTTAAAAAATTGCTATTCCTGGAGGGAAAAAATAAAAGCTTAAAAACCAACCCAAAGCCTCCAGGCATTTCAGAGCCCTGAGGAATTACCCACGTTAGACAGTTTCCAGGTAGAAGTACTGCAGTGTTCAAGAGAGACTTCCAAACTCCAGGCAAGCCTTTAAAACCTAATGCATATGTAAGACATTAAGAGTCAGTAATCCACTGAACAGGTTTACTGGAGTCACTGCTACCACTCGGTTTTTACTAATCCGTAGCCAAGAAGGAAACTGCAGCTTTGCTGTTTCTCCCTCCGTTACATTCCCTCCACCCACAGAAAGTGTTTTGTGCACCAGAGTCCAGGGAAGCTAAGTGGGCATCGTCTTCTCTTCTTTGCTGAAGGGCTGCACTGAGCCAGGCTTTACCCAGGACAGGCCAGAAACGTGCATGCTTTTGCAGTGCTGATCTTCCGGCTTCTTCTGGGGAGAACAAAGTTAAAGTTACAATTATCAGGTACCAAAACCCTCTCGAGTTCCTCTCCATCTGTTTTACCTTTGGCAAATACAGGCATAAGAGAGGCTTGCATTATTTCCTCTCCTCAAAGAACAGTAAGATGGCTCTTGGTTTAATATCTGGGAACGTGTGTGGCATCTGCAGAACTACCTTGACAATACAGGAGTTTTAATGACTGAGCTCCTGTACTGCTGACCTGCAGTACCCTAAAGTCAAAGAGATAGTCCATTTGCTTGGAGAACCCAGCCCAGCACCATTGCCCTGCTCTTCTCTAGATTTCTTGGTTCTACAGAAAGAAGTGTCAATCCAAACCCAACCATTCCTGTCCCTAACCTGACACTGTACCTGTATGTACCTGGTGGTGCTGGGTGTGCTGTGGAGGGAACCTCCACCCCACCAGCTGCTGGGAACACAAATTAATGAGGCAAAGCAGCAATTGAAGCCTTTGATAAACCTGCAAGTTTCTTTCTGCTTTCCAAGAATGGTCCTTCCCTTCCCTGAGCATTTATCATGGTTAAATGCTTGAACAGTAACTATTACCCATCACAGCGCAACAAACATTCCAGACTGACATTGCAATTTTAAACACAAAAAAAAAAGCTTCAAATTGAGGGAGAAAGATGCACCTTGGAGCATCTGTAGATTTAAAGTCGTTTAAGAGATCAGTAAGTTAGGTACCTACTCTAGGTACCTACTCTGGCAAAAGCAACAGCTTGAAGGGGTTTTTAAATACCAGGAACTGTATGGCAACTACATCAAAACTGGAATCATGCACTGAGCTCTAGAAAGTGACAATTACATGAGCAGACTTTGTCATACCATGGAAAGGCTTTTGCTTGACAAAGCAAATTAAGTCAGCAAGAAAACAGAACCTGCACTTCTGCCCCTCCCCATGCTTTGTGCAAACAGGTGACACCGTGTGACAGAACTGCCACAACACGTTGGACGACAGCAGACAAGTGGGATCAGTTAAGCCTGAGCCTGGCAGTGGCACCTGCCTCTCCCACAGGAACCACACCCAGCAAAGCCACGTGCTCAGCAGGGAACTGGGACACCACAGCCCTCCCTGGGACACAGCTCTAGAACAGCTCTGCTGTTTCCCAAGGCACGGGAGTTACAGGGTAATAAAAAAAGGCCATAGGAGGATTCAGGAACTTCTTTTTACAGGGAATGTTCTCAGCTACACTGACATTTTGGAACAAATCCCTCAGGCACAAAAGTTGGGCCATTCCTGCTATCAACAAACAACTCCAGTGACTAAGTACCATGCATGCAATAATTACTAAAGGTGCCAGTTTTCACCTAAAAAGTTAACATGCATCTCCAAGGAAAATGGATAAAAGTCATTGTTTGCTATCAGCCTCTGAGACAACATCATAGGGCCTTCACCCATTCTTTCTCTTTAGGTCTTGGATTTAAAAGATAAGAAAGAAGGAGGTAGATAATGAAGAAGGACAAAAAAAGTGTCAAAAGTATTTCTTAAGTTTTATAAGAACATCAAGAAGTCGTGATCTGATCAAAATATTTTCCTGTGTGTTTTAGAGCTCTGATGTGATTCTGGCAGTTGGGAGCGTTGCCACACTGAGCTTACAGGGAGTTTATTGTATTAAGATAAATTTAAAAATCTCATTCATGCCAGAAGACACACAAGAACGTGAGTTAAAAAATTGAAGCTTGGACTGACCAAAAAAAAAAATTAATTTTTAATTGCAAAAAACCCAGCAAACCACACCACAGCTTCAGCCAAAGTCAGTAACTAAAGCAATCAGAGGGCATTTCCTTGCCAGTCCAGCTAAGACAGCAGCCACCATTTCAGAATCCCTACCAGTGGATTGACTTGTCAGGGCCACTCAGTGCAGACTCAGAATCACTGTGTGCCAGCTCTTGTCACAGAATCACAGAAGTTATTAAAAAAAAACAGAATAAAAACCCCCACAAACAGCCCCCCTGCCAAAACCAAAGGTGTTTCTCAGGTAAAAGCTCTATAAGCCAACACATTCTTGCTCTGATAGTAAGAGCACTTGGTGATGGAAGGGACTCAGAACACTTGGTGAGCTGATGTCTTATCAGAAATCAGCAGCATTATTGAAGGGAACAAGGTACTGTGCTGGGGTTGATACAGAAACTTTGCAATGGGAAGAAATTGCTGAGGCTTTGATTCAGTAATGAGAGATCTCTCAGCAGAAGAAATCCAAGAAGCTGGCGACTGTCAGGTTAAGCATAAGTGGTAACAAACATGACAAGTGCAGGACAAGCTAACAGGCAGGCAGCAAATCTCTTCTCTCCCCTTCTTCTCCTCCCTTCCATCCATAAACAAAAAGAATCTGCCAAGTGTGCCAACAGTTGTACAACAAAGCTTTCTATCTGGCTAAGTGATTAATTGCTCAACACACTGAAGTTAGAACAGTGACATAACTGCTTCATTAGGAGAACAAATCAGTTCCAGCATGCCTGCTGAGCCAAAAGAGGGGTGGAATAAGGTCTGTCTAGTACACAGAGACAGAGAACCTTTCTTCCCGTATCAGGCAGTAAACCCCTCCTAGAGTGAGAACCTGGACTTTGCACATACCTTCTGAGTCAACATCTTCTCTCTAGCTTCATCATGTATAGCTGGATTCCACGGAGAAAAACTATAGAGAAAGTATAGTTAACTCTTACTTGGCATATTTGCAAACCACAGCAAAGACAGAGCAGAAAGCAGTGATTTACCCCCGTTCAGTTTGTTGAATTTCAAGTAAACTATAAGTGAGTTTTCAGTGTTAAAACATACAGTTAAGAACTAAATTAGCATTGTCAGGGATTTATTCAACAATAAATGTTTAGGTTTACATTTCTGTATGTAATGAGAACTGGCAATTCAGCATGTCCTAATCAAAATATTACTCATATTCACAATGAAGGCGTCTGTTCCACCTCCCAGCCTTTACAGGTTTTTTAAAACTCTGACCAAAGCTACAGTCAGGCAAACTGGGTTCAGGAAAGCCAGAAAGCAGTACCTACTTCATGGGCATTTCTGCTTGAGGGAGGGAGGTGTTTTGGAGCTTTTAAAAAAAACTTCAAAACAAAAAAAATCTGGGTTACTTAGTGAAAAAAAAGTAAACACAAGCGTCTGATTACATTTCAGATTCACAGAATCAGAATCACAGAATGACTGGGGTTGGAACAGACCTCTGGAGATCATCCAGTCCAACCTCCCTCACCTAGAACAGGTTGCACAGGATTGTGTCCAGGGAAGTTTTGAATATCTCCAGAGGCAAAGACTCCACAACCTCCCTGGGCAGCCTGTTCCAGAGCTCTGTCAGCCTCACAGTGGTTCCCTATATTCAGATTAAAGTTCCTGTGTTTCAGTTTGTGTCTGTCACCCCTTGTCCTGTCACTGGGCACCACTGAAAAGAGTCTGGTCTCCTGCTTTTGACACTCTTTCAGATATTTCTGTGCATTCTTTAGGTCCACCCTCAGACATCTCTACTGAAGGCTGAATAGGCCCAGCTCCCTGGGCCTTCACAGAAGAGATGTTCCAGTCCCTTAATCATCTTTGTTGCCTCCTCTGGAGGTGCTCCAGGAGCTCCATGTCTCTCCTGTCCTGAGGAGCCCAGAGCTGGACACAGCACTCCAGACATTCCTCACTAGGGCTGAGTAGAGGGGCAAGAGCTCCCTTGACCTACTAGCAATGCTCCTCCTAGTGTTCCCAAGATCCCGTTGACCTTCTTAGCCACAGGGTTACAGTGATGGCTCATGGACAGCTTGTTGTCCACTGGGACTTCACACAACATTAAACAGAGGGAAATCAGGATTGGAATATTCAAAGCATTACTATGACTAAGAAAAACCAGGTCAGTCAGCTTGGCAGGGAAAGGCTGCCATCTTGAAGCATTAGGACATTAGGATGAAATTTATTGACAGTGCTCACATGATTGCATAGGGGTCCTCTATTTTGGGCTGATCAAATAAATGACTACTGCATAGTTTGACACTGTCCACCACTTTACTTTTGAACAGCTGAATATCCTTTTCATACCTGAAAGACAGAAGTAAGTAACATTAGAGTTTGCTCTAGAAGCACACACTGACTTGACAAAGCCTCAACTTGAGTTCCTAATGCAACCAAATCTGGAGGCAGAGACCACGAGCAGACAGTTTTACAAACTTTGTTTCTGCAGGTCTGTGCAAAAACCTCCTAAGAGGCCATGTCTATAAACATGGAAGATACTTACAGCACTGCAGCCTCGGGGTTCAGAGGACTAGTTGTATCAATCTTGTAGAAGACTCTGCGAGCATACATTAACACTTGCCATATGTGATTATGATTTCTCCTAAAAAGAACAAAAACACAATGAAGAAAGGAACAAACTCTTCAAGTTTACACATCAACATGTTACCACTAACCTCCATTTGGCAAATGCTCTTTTCACATCCAGTTCACCAGATAAAGGGTCTACTAGTGGGTGGAAGACGGGCAGATCAAACACCAAGCGCTGCATTGGAAAAAAGCAATTCATGATGACACCTTCAATCCTAATGCCAACAGCCCTGGGCGAAGGTCAGTCAGAGCTTTCAAATACTAACTCATTGTTACTGTATAACAAGAAAACAATGCAAGTGATTTGTACCAGCTCTGAAACTGTAACCCAACACACCTGTGGTACATGCAGGGTCTTGTCTTCTCTCACATGCTATCACCAAATCAGGAAACTAATCTAGTTAACTGCACAGGCACTAGTGCCAACACAGGTAATAATATCAGATAAGATCAGATTAAAGGAGTTTTTCTGGTTTAGCTATTTGTGACAGAGCTTTTTACATACTTAAGCTACAGTAAATGTTTCTATACTTTTTTAATTAAACCATGCAGTGACACCACAGTGTCTTCAGCCCTGTACAGCTAATTTCCTCCAATGTTCCCACATCCTTCCAAGAGGAAACTGAGCTTCAAAAGGAAGCCCTCTTTTAGCAAAAGAATGACAGCTGCCTGAGAAATACTGAAGTTCAGCCTTTAAAAGAAACTATTTCTTACTAATTCTGTCCTTTTAAAGATGATAGTTTTATACAAAACTTGACGCTGAGCAGACAGAGATAAATTCTGAGATAATTTGTTCTCAGCTACAGCAGTTATGTACACCTGCCCCCAAATCTTTCTCTAAAAGAAATGTGGCCAAGAGGGTCAGCTGCTCTGCTCTGGAGAGTCACATTACCACAAGATAACTTTTTTATTTTTTTAATTGGTCAAAAAACGTAGAAACTTTTCACTAAAGAGAAAAAGAGAAAGCAGAGATGGAAGGTAACACCATACTACCTATGCCCTCCCTTTGTTTCACCACGTTCTCCTCAAGTTCTTCTAGTTCTTTGTTTCACTGTAACTTAGAGACAAGCAAGAAATCCTACAGCAAGCACAGAGCAGGTGTCTGGATTTTATGTTCCATTATATCACTACTCAGCATTTGGATACCTCTAAGTGTTTCAATGTGGACTTTCCGCTGAGGAAGTAGCAAATCAAGAGCTGAAGTGAAGAATTGGTTGATTACTTAACACTCTACTGTAGCTCAACTCAGGAAGTTCACTCTACACCAGTCTTAGTAATCAGAGTAACATGATTCCTTCACAGATGTTAGCAAATATGGACAAGACATTGCAAGTGAGCCCAGCCAACTCAACAAAACGAGTTCAAGGACAAGAGAATCTAATTGGTATATCAACTTAAACAAAAAGCCACACTTAAACCACCAGAAAGAAAGAAAAACACAAGCACTTACCGGGCAGTCTCCATCTGGGTAATTATCAGGAATATAGACAGTGAATTTAAACACACCATCCTGGTAGAGCCCATGTCTTATGAATATTACACCAAACCACACTGCAAGTGAAAAAGTTTGCTTGAGTGAAAGAATTTATAGATACATAAACATAAAAAAACCTGTTAAAAGTTAAAGTTTAAACTCACTTAACGCCGATCTGTACGAGGGCTGCACGTACACGCCTGGCAGCTTCTGCTTCACAACCAAGGTACTGCAACGAGAGGCAGCGCTCAGAGGAGCTCCACAACTACGCTGACAGCAGCAAGCCCAGAACCACCCACAGCTTAACAGGGGCTTCTCCCACAGACCTACTCTCAGGTCCCAAGGACAGGCTGCTCACTGAAGGAGGTGGCAGAAAACTAATGAAAACATGTTCTTTCCCTCTTGTTTTTCCCACCCTTCTACTTAGAGAGTTACTAACAGAAAACACCATTTCTCTTGTTAAAATAGAGAAATAGAAATAAAGTCTCCACCCAGTAGTTGCATTCAATGCATGACAGTACAAAATTTTACAACTTCACACTGAGTCCCCGGTTTCAAAGTAAGGAAGAAAAGAAATTCAAATAAATAATTTTGAACAGAGATTTGCAGTCAATTGTAGTTATTACTGAAATGAGATCAAACTTTAACCTCAATTTTAAACAAGTTTTTACATGACACTATGCTGCAGGTCAAACTGAAATTATACTGGCAATGGACAAAACAAACAAAAAAAGCAAATTTTTAATTGAATGGGCTTTCCAGTTACTTGGCATATGGCTCCGTTAAACTGGACTCTGAATGCCTTCACAAATAAACAACAATCTAAAAGTGAAATATTAACAGTTCTCTGCTTACAATTTCCACAATACTGGTTATTATTTCCCTAATAATGAATTTGTTAAACTAGAGGAGTTTACATTATGGTACCTAGAAAAAACATCTTCCTTGAATTAAGAAGTCCGGGTCAGTACCTTGAAAAAGATAAATGTCTTGAGAGTTCTCACTTTTAATGCATTGGTTAAATGCAAGAACTGAGACTTAGTGTTGCATAAAGGACACCAGGGATTTCATTCCAAAAGCCAGTACATACTTGGGAATCCAGTATGTCTAGTACAGAGGAAGTCCCTTCAGCTTTGTAGCACTAACCAGTTATATAACTGGAAAGTTTAGAGGACAAACTGAGGTTTTTATGCTCCCATAGAAGTCTACAAATCACCAGACTGGGTCAAATGCAACTGCTACAACAAAACTATTTAATCACCTCATCTCCTCCCTCACAAGGTTCATCTTAAATATCACTGAGAGACAGGAATATAGTCTTCCTAACATCCACTTGATCAGCTGTATCAGGCAGCATTCAAGTGTTCCATGTAACTACTGAAGGAAGCTCCACATCCTGACTCCATTAAACAGTACCATATTCATAACCACCTCCCCACTCGGCATCTGCTTGCTTCTATTTCAATACTTGTTTTGAATATCTGGTATTCCTGATCAAAAAGCTGTTAGGATAACTGGTCAGGAGACAAAAACTCACAAGGCGTCTATTTCAAGACTGAGAAATGCAGTCATTCAGAGAATGACATCTAAAACCACCCGTTAAAATCTCATCTTATTTTCTCCTCCCTTTCTGCCTCAAGAGATTGAGACTGCTGCCCCAGAAAAAGAACTTTCCACAACTGAAGTTTTAACACCTCCTCCAAGGACTATGACACCATGCAAGAACTAGGTCCCTGCAGGGAAAACCTGCAGGTTTTTTTCCCACTGAAGCATAAACCCAGTGACCTAAAAAAAAGACAAAAAAATAAGTGAAAACCTACAATTCTGCAAGAAGGGAATACTCCAGATAAAAAGGTCCATAAGAAGCATGTGTTCCATTTGTGGACTGGGACGATGTAGCAGGTGAAGCAGGCTTGGTTATTGGCACAGCATTCTTTGGAATAGAAGGCAACTGTTTCTTTGTAGAGGCTCGCAGAGGACTGGTTCGCAGCTCTCCACTCAAAGTTTTCTCTTCAGCATCCGGTCTCTGTTAAATTAAAGGAGAACCACAATATCACAGGCTGATTTAACATACATTAACACAGGTTTAAAACCAACTTTGCTAATTACAAGTTGGGTTTTGGTGCTTGGAGAGGGGGGTGTCAGCATGTGTCTCTTTGCATTTTAATTTTAAATAGATTTTTATTCAATTAAACCCAACCTACAAGCACAAAAGTATTCAATGATGGACAGGAAATCTGCAGATTAGGACAAATGCTTAAGGAGGCTTAAATTTATTTAGAACCTGAAACCAGACAGTATATAACATCAGCTTACAAGTCAATCTATTTCTAGCACACAGTGCACCAAGATAAATCATTTCTACTGACAAGGATCCCTACACTGCAGACTTCAAAGACTCTTTAAAAGTAATGTAGTAAAACTCAGACGAAAAAAGAAAGTTTCATATATTTCACTTTCTGCTTATGCTTAAGACATCAACATTCCACTTGGAACTGATCCTATAGCCCCTTCCTGTGAGAGAATCACCACTTGGCAGTGATATCAAGTTTAAATAGTTTTACTATAGGGAATCTTTTTATGTCTTTGCTGTCTTTTAAGACAAGAAAAAAACCAAACCACCCCCCACAAACACTGCACCACATATAGACCCCAAAATCATTCTGTAGATTGCAAGACAAACCTGCAGGCTATAGACTTGTGCTTAGGCTCTGTGTGGTGACTGAAAGCACGATTTAAGCTACAGTATTTTGAAGCACCTGAGACTTGGACTGGTAACAATACCTATGACAAAAGCATTATCAAAAATTTATATAACTTGCCCTAGTCCTGAACACCTGAGAAGTGATAAGCCCTAGAACTATCCTGATTTTATTACTGCTAAAACCTAAAGCAGCAATAGCACTATGGAGGCACAGTTTTGTCAAGGCTGGCTGCACATGAAATACCTGGCTAAACTCTTACGTAAGACAGCAAACAAATGCACTAAAAGTGTTTCAGCCACTTGAACAACTTTGTTTCACATTTCCTACTTCAAGATAAGAAAAGTCAACAAATTCTGCAGTAGACTCCATCCACAGGCACATTCCAGTTAATGTAGCTCAAAGCTAGTTTATACCAGTTAGTGATCACAACCCTCGGGATAAACACACACTTTATTTGCAGATCACCTGATGGTTCTTTCCAGAAGTGCTGCCACCCCTCACAGCATGACAAACACTTCATGGCATCCACTCATTACATACCTTGCGCACAGAACCTGTAGACATGCTCCAGAAAGTGTTCATAACGTGTATTTCAAATAAAGGGCTGAAACTTTTCAGTGTCTTCAGAGTATCCTCAGGCCTTTCTGATTTACACCCTAAAAAGTACACAGAATGAATATGCATTTTAACAGATCCACAGAACTCAACATATAAATAAAATCCAGATCTCATTCTGCAGTCACCATTATATTTCTGTAACTTCAGAAGAAAAGTTCATGTAGTAAAGACCAACAATAGCTAAAAGTGCCCAAGCTCTCTAATAAGTTAGACTCCAGAACAGTAATGTGTCTGGTTTTGTATGTCAATCCCTGCCTTCTTTCTGCTACAAACACACGCTACATTCTGCATTTCATGTTTGTCTTGCCAATGATAAAAAAAAAAAAAGTATCTGTTAGCTCAGCAGAGGCAGGAAAGATCCTCTACATGCACAAATATTAAAAAATTATCACCTCACCACTTCAGTTCAGCCCCAGACAGCAAAATGACCTCAGGGCAAGAGAAAGCCATGAAGTACCATCCCTCACACACACTTTGCATGTTTCTGAGGTGCCCCAGTTTGAGAAACTTCGTGCCATTCCCAGTGACAGAGATGATCCTCCCATTGAGTTCCATCATGTATGTGTCATTTTGTTTTCATCTGCATTGGAACATCACCAGGAATAGACAAAGCCACAGAACACAGAAGTTTTTCTGTAGCTTATTCAACAGTTTCATTACAAGGACTAAGGCTTAGCATTCCTTAGATCAGCAGTTCAATAACAAGGATTTCAGCAATATTTGGGAGTTTCAGTGTGTCATCTGCTGTGTATGTCCTTGTTTTTCTTGCTTTCCATTTTTTTTTTTCCAAATCTTGCTGTTGCTTATGCAAGAACTCTCATCTACAGCACCTCTTGTCTGGCACAGCCTAGTTACCCCACTATTTTTTCCCCTCTAGTTCTTCTACTTTCCCTCCTCATCCCACCTTCTCATTTCTGACTCCATTAACAAAGATTTTGAGGCAATTCACTTTACTCAATTTCTTTAATATGGAGTTGTACAAAAGCATTGACCAAGGCAATTAATGGGATGTGAGAGACAGAGCCAATGGCACAGCTTCTACTGTGGTCAACACTACATTTTCCTATAGTGCACAGGGCAGCATCTGTTCACCATTGGTTTGAAAAGTTTATAGAGAAAAATGTAATGTTATGACCAAAATCTTCCTAAAAGAAAAACACATGCCAATCCTGTTAAAATTAAAAAAAAAAAAAAAAAAGCAGACAATTTATCCAAAGAAAATCTAAGAAACAGTAATATCAAATCATATTTCTAAGCTGTGTAGCAGCCAAGCATTCAAAAAATGCAACACCTTTCAGAAAAGCATTAGAAAAGAATTAATTTCCCCAACCAAAAATCATCTCAGACATTGCAGTGTACACGATTCCTCCAGGTATTTTTCCCCTTCAGCAGCCAGAGTCTCACATCATTGTGAGCCACTGAAAACAGAAAGCCAAAGCATGGCTACTGCGCTGGCACACCCTGTGCTAGCAGGGAGAAGATGTTTTCACTTTTCCCCATCTCTTGTCTGGAAAGCAGAGCTGTGCCAGAGGGCTGTGCCACAGGCCGTTTCCATCAATCCCAGCCAGACTCAGACAACAAGACACTGAACTAGGAAGGTACGAGACATTTCCTCAGGAAACTCCAGCGTAACCAGAGGGCGGAAGAACTGACGCACAAAGAGCACCTGAGTGCCTGGGCTCTGACAGGACAGAAAAGTGCTGGAAGCCGAGGTACAGGCTGGAAGACAATTAGCTGGAATCCAGAGTAATTATGAGGTTGGAGTGGGATTATTTTCGTTCTCAGTTTGTTTTGGGCTGGTGTTTTACAACTGGGTACTATAAACTGCATTATCACGGAAGCAGAGATGTAAGAACAGGAGCTGAGCAGGACAAAGAATAATGTGTACATAAGAACCAGCCAAATCTACTCCCAGTGAAACAGGGAATTGTTCTAGAAGCTTGGCAACTGGTGCTAGATGGAGTTCAGTACCGGATACTTTATCAAGATGCCTATGAACAGGCTATTAAGGGCAAATAAAAAGTTATTTTAGCTCTAGTTAAACTGAAGAATAACTTCCAGAGGTTCTCATGCACAAACATCTTTTATCTGGTTGCTTGCCAGTAATAAGTCATATGGTATTGTCCTAACCTTATCGTTAAACTGTCTCCAGTCTCATTCATCTGTTAAAATACTGTTTATGATGGAGAACTAATAACCTCAGAGGACCAGCTTCCCAGACAAGGGCTTTTCAAAGCTTTTCAAGGTGTTCTAAGAGTTTTTTTCTAATCACAGTCACTCCTTCTGGCTATACTACGTGGAAGTAGAGAACAGAAGCCCTAAAGGAAACTTATCCACAACTGCTTATGCTCTCTAGTACCTTCACTTCACAATTTACTACCCGTCATTAATCATAAAAATGTCTAAAACAAGTATGAAAGATAATAACCAAGTAACAGCACACTTAAGTTGGACTGCCTATCCTACTTCTCAATATGTTTGCAGCACACAAAGGAGAGCCAAGTCCTTATATCATTAATGGAATTTCTAGGCAGTTTAGTCATTCAACCTTACACAGGGCTCAGTGTCTATCACACGGCACCCACCATTACAGCACCTTATGGTGCTGTGACTGCTGAAGCCACCAGCTTCCCAAAAGAGCCAAATACACTCTCCTCAT
Organism: Lophotriccus pileatus; assembly: GCA_035583135.1. Lineage (NCBI taxonomy): Eukaryota > Metazoa > Chordata > Aves > Passeriformes > Tyrannidae > Lophotriccus > Lophotriccus pileatus. The sequence goes on from JAWWES010000021.1 coordinate 9,664,363, forward strand.
TTACGTGAAAGGAATAAAAACATTCAAAATCATCCCACTCTCTCCTTTCACACTGTCAACATTCGCAGCACCTCATCCAAGAAGAGGTTTGATAGTGTGCCACTCTGTAGTACATTCTACTAATTTCTCCTACTGTAAGAATAGCAAGTAACAACAACCCTCCTGAGCTGTCCTCCTCCCACAGGCTTTTTATGACTATCTCCTTGTCTAGTGTTCTTACTCTATTTTCAATAGTGATTAAAAAAAGCCAGAACACAAACCTGTGAAGAAGCATTACTTCAAGTGCTGCTTCTTGGAAAGGCCTTTTAACTTCTATACAGCACCACACTGCTGAGGTCCTGTCACACTGGGACCAAAAGACACCTGCTGCCAGGCACAACCCCGTGCCCACAATAAACAAGAGCAGTCAGAGCAAGTGTAAACTCCTATGGTATTTCAACAGCACTCTAAAATACTTCAAAAAACCAAAGCTGTCATTAATGAAAACTTAGAATTTACTTTGCTTTTGCACCTTTTTCTTCTCTACACCAAGTATTCTCATTAAAGATCTCTTATTTTACCTACTGTCAGAGTAGGGCGTTATATTTTTCCCCTGTCAGCAACAGAGTATTATTAGATCAAATGCAACACTAAAGCAATTTGACAAAAAACTTTATCTGCCTGAAACAGAGCACTCTTCTGAAGATTTTCTGGAAACATCAACAAACCAAAGGGAGCCACTCCTATACCTGGGAACAAACTGAGCTACTTCGGCAAAGCAGTAGAGAACAATGGGCGTTGCACACATAGTGTTACGTGCTTGTCCAGCAACTGTAGCTGACAGCTTACACTGGAACTTACTTCTCCTATGCACAGCCATTCCTGATCTTCCCTGGACCCAGAGACCTCTCGCCCACACCTTAACCTGCTGGACAGCGCGGGAGCCGCCGGTGGCGGAGCCCAGGAACACTGACCAGCCGAGCCTGTTCGCCAAGTCTTCCTCCAGGGGCGGGTTACACCTTCCACACCAACACCTGCTGCTACGAGCTCACTCCTCAACACGCTTCTCTAGGAAATTGCAGCCTACGCCAATGAAACCGGAGCTGAAGGACAAGGGGGGATGTCCGGCCGAGTCCCACGGGGCAGCGGGTCCCAGAGGGACCGGTCAGCCGGGTCACGGGAGGGAAGCAGCAGCCCTGCCCCCGGCCGGTGCCCGCGGTGTTCCCCGTCGGAGCCGCGACCGTGCCGGGCACCGCGACGGGCGGAGGGTCGGAGGCCGCCGGGCCCGGCCCCGGCGGGGCAGCGCCGGCCGGGGGGGCCGCGTCTCCCAACGGGCCCAACGGGCGGTGCGGCCCCTCCCGGACCCCGGTGCCAGTGCCGGCCCCGCCTCCCCTGAGCCCGGCGGGGCAGCCCGCGCCCCCCCGCCCCTCAGGGACGGTGCCCCCGCGCCCACCGCCGCCGTTCCGCCTCTCAGGGCCGTGCCGGGCGCTGCGGCCCCGCTCACTCACCCGCCGAGGCTCCGCCGCTCCCCCGCGCGGCCCAGGCCCCGCCGCCGCCGCTCCCGCTACCCCCGGCACAGCCCCATTTCCCGCCCGCCCCTCGGGCCGCACATCCGGGCCGGCCCCCCCCGCCGCCAATCGCCGCCCGGCGCTCCCGGGCCGGCCCCGCGGGGCGGGCGGCAGGGCCGGGGCCGCCACTCAGCGCTCGGGCCGGGCCGTGACGCGGCGGGGCCGCCCCGGGCCCGTCATGGCAGGGGCGGGGCGGGGGCGGGAGGAGCCGCCCCGCGGGCCGCGATTGGCTTTCGTTCCTGTCCGTCTCGGGCGGGCGGGCCAATGGCGCCGTGACAAGCACCTGTCACTCTGCCCGCTGGGGAAAGCGCCGGGGGCGGGGCTCAGAACAACGGACGGCTCTCACTGGCCGGCGGGCGCGCGGGGACGCGCGCGATTGGCCCGTGCGGCCGCTTGTGGGCGGGGCCTTCGGGCCTGTCCGTGCCCGGGCCGGGTTCGAGCGTGGGCCCGCGGGACGGCCGGGATAACGGGATAACGGGATAACGGGATAATGGGATAACGGGATAACGGCCTGGGAGGGCCGGGGGACAGGGCCGGGATAACGGGAACGGCCTGGGAGGGCCGGGGGACACGCTCCCGCAGCGGGCAGCCAGGGGCAGAGGGACAGCGGCTGCCCTGGGATGCGCTGCCTCTCGCCGAATACCGTGTGTGTGCTCAGAGGCAGCGGCGCAGCCCCGCTCCAGTTTTGCAGCCATCGCTGCCTGCGTGATCGAAGAACTCCATCCTCCTGCTAGTGGTGACTTCATCAGTCATGGACTTTAACCACCCTGTTTGGCAGGCTTCTAAAAATTGGCGGTTTACAGGACAGCTGGATTTATTTATTTTTTTCCCACAGAATCAGAGGATGAGTGAGGTTAGAAGGAACCACAGTGGGTCACCTGGTCCAAAATCCCTGCTTAAATAGGGTATTCCTAGAGCACGTGGCACAGAATTCTGTCCAGATGCTTCTGGAATATCTCCAGTGAGGGAGACTCCACACCCTCTCTGGACAATATGTTCAGTGCTCGGTTGCTGCACAGGAAAGTTCTTCCTCATGCTCAGGTGGAACTTCCCGAGCATCAGTTCCTGCCCGTGGCTTCTTGTCTCATTGCCCGAGCAGAGGCTGGTCCAGGCTCCCTTCAGATACTGACAGACATGGATGAGGTCCCCACTCAGTCATCTCCTCTCGAGCCTGAACAGCCTCAGCTCCCTCAGCCTTTCCTCATAAGATATTCCAGAACCTTCATTGTCTTCATCACCCTCCACTGGACTCACTCCAGGAGCTCCGTGTCTCACCTGAGGAGCCAGAACTGGACACACTCCAGATGTGCCTCACTAGCTGAGTAGGAGGGCAAGATCCCCTCTCTCAATCTGCTGGCAATGCTAACGCATCCCAGCATCCCACTGGCCCTCTTGGGGGGGTCCAGTGGGATCCTGCTTGCACACTTTAAAAACTCCTTTTTCAGTTAATATCAGCTTCTGATACTTCCACTGAGCAGGTACATACACACACACAGTGTGTTAATTTGTATTAACTATATACACACACAGATATACATACAAAATCCACCTCTAAAATCTGCTGAAGGAGAAAAATAAGACCAAACCCCAAGAGTTGGGTTTTGTTTGTAATTAGACTTTTTCTGAGCCCAGTAGAACAATTACAAAAGTGCTATACCAAAACTGAAGTAATTTGTCAAGGTTTGGAAGGTGACAACAAAATCCATGCAATCTCAAGTATAAAAATTACAGAGAAATTTAAAATCAATGCATACAGTGTGGATTTATTTTTGTTCCTAAGCTATCAGCAAAAATACCATGCTAAGGTTATTATTTTGTCTCAATTACTGTAACCTTCTCCTATCCCCTGTCCTCAAAATGCCACTTTAAAGTCTTCAGTCAGCTAATAATGTAATTATTTTGGCCAAACCACTGTCTCAAATTTCTAAAACCCTTTGGCAATTTCCTGTTCTTCCCTATTTCAAATGCAAGCTCTTTGCCCACACCATTGAAGTGCTGCACAACTTCCATTTAGGCTCATATCCTGAATTATCTACCTTCCACTGCTACAAGGAGTAGCAGTTGCCTCTTACCTCTTTTTCTTTTTTAATCTCTTTCCTGCTATCGTCTTTGTCCTGCTCTAAATTTCTTCCCAGCCACTCTCCTTTGAAGGTTACCTTCTCAGAAATCTTTTTTTATGTGGTTACCTCCGTCAGTGGGCTTTTCAGACCTAACTGGTCCTCAAAGTGCCTTGCCTCTGGTCCTGACCTTGCAGAGGAATGAAAGGGGATAATGAAATCCTCATTTACATGTTATGCAGATGTCACTGCAAAGTTCTGTGGCTTGAACAGCGTTTTGGTGCTGAGTGTACATGTTCAGGATGTTGCAAAACTAACACAGTGGGAATAATGTTTTGACATTGACACCAAGGATTGTGAGGAATACTTTATCAGGACTTTGAACACAACATTGTTAATTCTCTTAACCCCGCTATAGTCCAAAATTTCCTATTTTTGCTAACTATAGAAATAATATTCTGACAAGAGACTAACTTTTGTCTAATAAATTTTCTTAAAGGCTTTTTTCAGATTCCCTTTCTAGTCATACCAAATCTGAATGAATTCTACTTAACAAAATCTTTGCATTTTGACCAATATGAGGGATTAATCAGGCCTAGAATGCTTTTTTTATATTACTTACCTCATGAAGAGTTTCTTTCACTATGGGTTGGTATCCGTAGCAAACACTGTATGATTAGTGCACGTCTAAATAATCTTTAGATTCCCTTTTTCCTGCTTTTAGATACTCTGTATTTGTTTCACCCAGAAGTCTAAATACTGTAAGGAATTTTTCCCACATGTTCATAGTCCAAAACCATACATACTCATGATCCAAACCCCCAAATTGCCAAGCACCTGCACCTTCATGGAAAAAGGCAGAGTGTGACGGCTGTGTCGTTTAAGGCACGTTCAATATTATCTTTAGTTGTTCAGTGTGTGAAGACTCTGGATATTCCGACTGGGCCAGAATTTCCCCTTGTGGTGTCAGCAGTGAGAAGAAATCTGACCTAAAAAGAGACAAGGAAAGGTAAAATAAATCTGTAATTAGCTCGGGCTCGGCACCACTAGATGGTGTCCTGCAGCTGTTCTAGTCACATCTCGCAATCCATGGGCAGGTAAGGGACAAAAACCCCTCACCGATGGAAACACAATATGTGCTGCGTGACAAACAGAAACCATCAGGCCGATGCTCCTGCTTAACTCCCACTGAAGTGCCCAGTGCTTCTATAGGGAGGCTAATAAAGAATTTTGACAACCTACATAACCACAAAAAATGTTACCTTACTTGATAACTACTCACATTAACATGATGTTTTCTTCCTAAAAATGCAAAGGTGAAAGATGGCATTTTCCCTTTTTCAGATCTAAAAGCAGAATTAAAAAACATGATTAAAAACCTGTACCCCCAACATCTTTTCTATACTTTCAAGTGAAGTTCCTTTGTGATTTGTATACTTGAAGAACATCCTATCAGCACTTTATAGAGCAATCTAAGTAAAAATCAAAGTAAACAATTTAGATGATGTACTTATTTTTCCTATTTTTTTATTACAATGAAATTTCTGGAATAGATGTAGCTATAGATGCACTAATATAAAAATGCTTTGGACTGCCTATTTATTTTCCCTGAGGAAGAGGTAAGACGAAATAGCACTAACTGCATCATCAAAATTTGTTATTTAGTTCTTAGGGTAGAATCATAGGATTTACTCTTGGTCTCTGCTCAGTCAGCAGCAAACTCACTATTACAACAGAAGGACAGAAATATTAAATTTATTTATTCCCCATAGGTAGCCTCCTGTCTTCCTAGACTCACTTCATATGAAGAGAATACATATGTATATAATATTTGCAGATATGTATATTTGCATGGCTGTCAGTGTGTTTCACAATGTGAGAGATTGGCTGTATTAATGGTTTCTGAAGAGCAGAAGCTACCATCAATGATTAATTAAAGATCAGATCATGGCCTTCAAACTACACTTTCTTCAGCGTGTCTCACATTGTGGAAAAACTACATTAAACATTTAAATCTGAATGTATTTCAGATTCCTTAATTTATGAACTAGAAACCTTAGATACTGTGAGTCCAACTGTGCAGAATTCAGAACCATGAAACTTCTAAAATTGTACAGTACTCCTTTTATTCCTTTTTTATTTGCTTACCTAGTAGCTCTTATTTGAATAGTGAGAGTTACAGTTCTAAGACGAATTTTGATTCTGCACAGCATGATTTTGAAAGTAATTTCTTATTTTGAGGAGAGGAAGGACTATTTTATTAACATTAAAAAGTTGACTACTTCAATCTGACTAATTAGCTAATTATGTCAGAATAACTCCCACTAAAGAAGACTTAGATCCCAATTGCACTGTTTTTCTACTCATGAGAATACTTGCTTCTAGGTAAAATATCCCAGGAAAGATAACTGGATGAGAGGCACTCAATTTGCAAGTCACACATTTTGGGAATATTCTCCTTGGCTATCAAAATCATATGAATTCTGTTTGTAAATGCAACATGTAAAATTAATTTTATAACTACATATCCATAGAACTTATTTGTAATAGAGACATTTTGAGGATAAAAGCCTATGTATTTAATTCTTGCCTTTGTATGTCTACTGATGAATTAAAATTCCTCATTTTAAAATTTTTTACAGCCATTCTTTGAGGATTTTTTATGAGGTGTTAATCACACTAATTAGACTTACAGATGTAATTACTATTTCCTTGTGGATAGGTGGGGTTTTTTCCTCAATACGTTCCTTTCATTGAACATTCTGAATCATAATAATGTAAAACATACTTTTAAACAAATATGGATGTAATCCCACACTCTCAACAATAACTAAGATTACAGAATAATCAGACTGAAGAAGCTTTTTGAAAAATCAGTTTTGCAGAGAATAGTCATTAAAGTGCAGCTGTATGAGACAACTCTGGCAAATCAGTGAACACAGTCCATGTAAACAACCTTTGATCAGCAGTTTCTACAATATCATTATGAACTCCAGTTTTTGCTGTAATGGTACGATATGATGAGTGAAAGGCAGACCAAAACCAATTCATAATTTTCAGATGGAAAATCACAGTTAATTTGTTGACTGAAAAATAACTACATAATTTCAGAGATGATAAGACATAATAAAGTAGGACTATTTTTTTCTCCACTCACACCTTGAGCCAGATTTCTACACAAAAGTCACTTTCCTCCTTTCATCTTCTTATTACTTCCCTGGTAAAGTGACATATTAAGCAGGTATGTAAGTGGTTGGTAATTTTAAAAAGCTGCATATTTAAAAAACTTAGTGGATGACTGATCAAAGAACTGAATATGAAGAGTAAAGACTGGAGAGAGGGAGGGTGGATATGTAAAGGAAGCCATCACATTCAATGGGAAACAGCTATGAAAACCTCCCAAAGATTGTGCCTGCCTAGCTCAGCTAATACAGTTCTAAACAGAGATGGTGAAGGGCTCTTTAGTCCAGAACACGAGCTGGTGACCTCAGTATTGCAATAAATGAAAAGCTTGTGAATAAGACACTTTCTCTTCCCTCTGTCCCTCCAAACAGAAACTGTAGCCAAGGCTCCTGACGCAGAGTTTGTAACTGGGGACAGAGAAGTTATTTTTGCAAACATAAAGGACTGAATGGATACTCAGAAACATCCCTCTCATCCCCCAGTATCGATTTTTATTCAGTTCTATATTCTGTATATTCATTTCTGGCTTAAACAGTTTAGTAGACAGTATGTATATAGTAGATTATATATAGACAAAACAACTACTATATTAGGTCTTTCTAAAGCTAGACTGAACACACAGGTTAAAAAAAAGGTTCAGCATCTTCCCACATCCTGGCACCCAGGGTGGATGTAAATGTGGTGCAGTCACTCTTTCACTGGAAACAGACAGGTAAGAGCTGGTCATGTCTCAGATTTGTTCTCAAACTTTTAGGCAACACAAGCTGAAACAATGGGCAGTGTGGGAAAACAGAGTAACATTTTAGTTCAACTGCAAATGGATCCCTTGCAAAGAGCAGCAGAGGAGGTGGGAGAACACTGAGTCAGATGACTGACTATCTTGGAAATGCAACTGGACTCAGGATCTGGCTATCCAGTTATAGCTGAAGAGCCTCAAAGAAATGAACATTGGTAGATGGAAAATCCAATATCTGCTCAGTAGGAAGTAATTTGAAGTCAAATGAGGTTACTGTTAGCTTCTACTGCATCATGACCAGGATATAGGAACTTCAGTCTGCCTCTCACTTTGGCCTATTCACAAGCAACTGGAGCAGTCACAAATTAATGTTTTAGGGAGTTTACAAACCAATTAGAAATACTGACAAAATTCCTGTTAACTTCAACAACATTTTTGAGATGTTTAATCTATGAACAAAAACTTATGTTGGCAAAAAAAAAAAAATTTCAATAGAACATCTCTGTCCCCATCTGTTTCAAGTGGTTTATTTTTTAGGTGAATTTTAGTAGCTTTTTATGCTACCTGCAATCTTTTCTTTGTAGGTTAGTGTGAGTTTGAATCTCTCATTCAGTTCTATCTGTTTCCTCAAAGTAATAATTTAATTCAGAACTATCTTCTATCCACTTGACAGTTACCAAACCCACAAGAGGTTAGGAGGTTTAATTTTATTTCTTTTCTAAGGGACACAAGTAGTGTTTCTGCAGTTTTGAAATGTGGCTTGGCTGTTTGTGGTTTTATTACACAGCATTTCATTCTAAAAAGCAAGAGTGTGAACCGAGATTAGATTTAAACTGAGTCTTTCCAAACATCATGAGAATTCCTCTGTCAAATAAAACTCATCTTAATTATCCTTAATAATTTCCACTTTGCAAACATAAGGTCCCTTAATGCCTTTGGAAAATGAAGATTATGAGAAAGAGACTGTACAAAGATAAACATGTCTCATTTTGCAGAATTTTAAACACCTTCTTTCAGATAATAAATCTAATGTTAATTAATAGCAGGGTATAATATTAGATTTCTCTCTCTTATGAAAATCCTGGATAGAATGTTCCCCAGTGCAGTATTTTCTGTGATATTTTCTATATTGGTTCAAATTTAAAGCAGAGCATACTGCTGAAAAATGTCAAGTGACTTATTCAATAATCAAGCAAAGAACTACTGTCACAATTTCATTAATTTTCATTATTTCATTACAGACTGTGTAATTATAAATTAATTTTTATTTTCAGTACCTCTGAAAGTCCTGTTCACCAAAGGTTTGAACACAGGCTTGTGCTTCGAGTATTTAAGCTGAACAGAAATTCTGTTTTCTTTGCTTTATGACAACCTCAGTCTGTATGTCTGTGTATGCACAAGTCTGTCTATATACATACACAGAGTGCTAACTGAAACACATCAATACCTTTCTTAAGTAATTATGGCAGCTGCACACCAAGCTAAGCATTGTATTCTTAGAAAAAATAGTATTTTTACTACTGCAATACACAATTCAATGTGGTAATTTGTCTGAAATTAAGATACAAAAAATACAGGCAACAATTTCTTTTTAAGGCTGTTGCTACTTCCCATTGTAAATTGCACCAGCTCTTGTAAAGGAACCTGCAGTGGGTTGTACCCAGAAAGGAGAACATGAGCCAACATCCAAATAGGAACACAGCAGCTGCACTCCCACGTGAGAAACCATCACACGTGAAATAGTTACAATGGTTAACATTTCTTCCAAACGCTCATTACATTTCATAAAACCAAATCACCCACCACGACAAAATAAACATATTTAGAATCAAGATATTTTTAATATTAGAGAATTAAGAAGGATCAAAAACATCATCAGGGCAGGAAAATGCAACTTTCCTTCCTCTCTGCATGTTTTTGTGATTAATCTGAAATAAGGATTTTTGTTTCAAGGCAATCTTTAGGGCTTGTTATTGAAGTTTTCTGTGGCTGGCCTCTTTAGACACGTGGTTTAAAACCTACCTACTGTTTATTTAGCAGAAATATTTTAAACCTGCTCCTATTGACTAAAATGTCATGGCCTAAAATTAGCTAAGCAGATCTGTATTTTTTACTTCCCCCACCTCCAAAAAAACCAACTAACAAAAAGACCCAACAAAACCAAAACAACAAAAGCCCTCAAACAAAACGCCAAACCCAGAAACAAACAAACAAACAAAGAACCCCCACACACATGATCAAGCAAAATAAAGTTCTTTACACTGGTAATGCAGATTAATATTTGGATCTCACTATAAAATTATTCCTTACCAAACAATGAAAATATATTATTTTATATGTTTATATCCTTTATATGAAGAACTTTTGCAAGTCATATGGCACTTCTGCATCCTTGAAAGAATGAGGTGGGAATGGTTCTCTGGAGATTGTCTGGTCCAACCCCCTGCTAAGAGCAGGGCCAGCTGGAGCAGATTGCTCAGGATCACATCCAGCTGGGGTTTGAGTATCCCCAAACATGGAGACACCACAACCTTTCTGAGCAACCTGTCCCAGTGCTTGATACCCTTCACAAGACCTTAATTTTCATGATCTATCTGTACAGGCTACTGTGTATTAGTAGCAACAGCTGGTCTGTAGTGAACAAATATTTGGGTCAGAGCACAATATGAAAGCAAAGGTAAATTATGGAAGAGGAACTGTATTCTACAGAAAAAAAAATCGTATAAGCTGTAACAGCTATGCAGACTGGTGATAAGACCTTTAATAGTCTCAAAGTTAAGAGAAAAAGCTCTCATCTCCCTTTCCTGCTCACTAGATCTCCAACTAAGGGTGGTGTTTAAATACCCGAAGGAAATTTAGGTGCTTTTACCAATTTCCTTTGATGAACATTTTGCTATTTGGGAAGGATAATGAGAGTTCTGAGCTGGAATAAATCTGCCATGTGTAATGTAGAAGGGTACTGTGCAGGTTCACTCATGAAGTAGAAGCAGCCTGGGCAGGTCATGTCATGGCATCTAGCTAGAGTGTGCTTCTGATACCTACAGCCCACACCTCACGTTCGGGTACCTGCACAGCACTGCAGCCCCTAGTCCAGTCAAACTCCATGGCACAGACTGTCAGACTTAGAATAGTTTATATCATGGGTTGATAACAGACCTAATACATTTTTTTTCCCCAGGAAATGAGTTCTAAGCATACTTGGGTAATAGAAATGTTCAATCCATTCCGCAGTGGTAAATAATTATCAAGACATGTAGCCAAAAAATGATCACAGCTGCTTCACAGATATGCTCATTCAAAAATCCAAACTAAATACTAAATGATACAAAAAAGAAAAAAAGGAATTGTCCTTTCTTATATTTAAAAAATACAGAACTAAAAAAGCTCAATATTAGCTGCCCATTATAAGTGCTACTACTCCCTGCCCTCTGAAAAAAAGGTTAGTTTTATACCAAACACTGCTCAGATATCTTACGTTATTACTTACTTGTGATAAAAGCAAAGAACCCTGTACACACAGAAAGCTGATGAAAAGACACATTAAGGGATATGTTAATTTTGCTAAAAACACTGAGAAAGAACTCAATTACAAAACAATAAAAAAGAGCAAAAATGCTGGGAGATAAATATCTTTAATCTAGTGTGGAAAGGCATAACAAGAACCAATTTCAAACAGACATCCGGTAAATATTTTAATAGTGAGAGTGATTAACCACTTTTGCTGCTGAATGGAGTTATTTTATATTACTTGATTTCTTCAAAGTGCGTCTGAAAATCTCACAGCATGAATTTTTTTTATCTATATACTGGGTTCAATATCATGTTGACTGGATGAATCCTAATGGCCTTTTACAAAGCCTGGAGGTGACAGTTCTTTCTGAGACTTCTTTGGGTAATGGGCTCTTCTATTTAAATGTGGACTTTCTGGGCTCAGGCAGCAAAAGAAACCATCCCCATATAACTATTACAGCTCATTGCTCTCCCTGTATCTGAATACTGTTACATCAAGTTTATACAAATAAAAAAGATCCTCAAGTTCAACAGCCTCATAGCATTAGCTCTTCCTCTGACCTACCAACAGAGTCCCAGTCAAGCTCAATGCAGGACTTTGAATAAAAATAGGAAAGCTGAGCATACACATATTCTCTCATAGGTCATTTTAGCCTGGTTTTTAATTTTATTTAAAATAAACCATTAAGTACTTACTCTTTGGAATACATTTAAATATCTAAGTATTTTAGGCTCCTAATGAGTATGCCACTGAGGCGGAATCACCTCAAAAATATGGGATTGTGATTATTGTCACATGGCAGTGACTGCTTTATTAACTGTGCAGTGAAGGAGCCAAGGTTTGTGTTACACAGACAGATCCCTCATTTTTACTTCCAGCATCCGTCATAGTAGAATCTACTGGAAAATGGAGTACAAATCATTCAGGAATTTACAACAGTCAGTTGAGCTAGTTCTGTGCTATGTCATTTCTGGAAGTGAATGCCTTTGTTTTGCACCCTAAGGGCTGCTCATATGCATAAATAGCCCCCCCCTCCTTTTTTTGTTTCCGAATCACAGTGTCCGGCCAATACAAAAAAGATTATGAAGTATGAAAACCACACGTATCTCCACCACAGAACAATAACAAGATCCATACTTTGATTTCCTGGGAAATAAAAATTGTAGCTATACTTCCTGTCAGCCCATTCCTTTGAACGTGTTCTCTTCATAATTTGGATTTTCAATCAAGTTTAAATGGCAGTTAAAAATCGTATGTGGCAGTACACAATGAAATTTAGCTTGACAGCTTGGACATCAAAACTAAAAATAAATGACTTCACATCCAAATAATAAGTAATAACAATGTTAGCCTGCATAAGAATAGCAGGACTGGATTCAAATACAATATTAATTTTAGGGATATGAGTGACTAGGGAGAGACAGAGGCAAAGAAACAAATCCTTCATATAGCAATAGTCTCTTCTTATCCCCCGGGCAACTGGCTGCCTTTCACCTCGGCGGCGGAGCAATTATGTGGCATAATGACTGCAGTGCAAATAAGCAGAGAGATTTTATTAAACCAAATGAGCAAATCATCTGCGTATTATTGCGATTTGATTGACAGTGACAAGTGTCGAGCAGACACGGATGTGAATATGATAAAGAAGCTTGCAGGAAAGCTCTTGATAATGTTACTCTTGATAAAGTTGCTCTGCAAACCTCTCTAAGTAAATAAAGGGGAAAGAATATGATGCATATTAATTCGCATAGTTTGCAACCCGCCACAGGACTAGAGGAAAAGTTGCAATAGGTTCAGCACGTGGCATTTCATATGAATTCTAAAATTGCGTTTATGAGTCCCACAGACTTTACAATAATATATTAATATTAAAAGTAAAGGTCATTCCACATAACAGTTAAGCTGCCTGAGCTTCAACCTTTATATCAATAACAGACTCGGGCTGGGGGCACAAGGAGGAGGAAAACAAGTGGAATGATCTGAATAAATGTAAAATGTTACTTAGAAAGATTGCTGCCTTTTGCTGGGACGTCCATTTACACATTTGTACTTTCAGTGGACAGTTACATTTCTGACAGGCCTGCCATCGGAATGATTAAATCGATACCTTCCGTATGGGAGTGTGATTAATTGGCCTGGGCCTTCAGGCTGCATGTAAGCCACTCTTACATTAATGACTGCCTCATGACATCATAGCTGCACACAGTCCAAAGTTTCACATCATTGCAGACAGCACAGAACTTTGGATAATTACTTTTGGCACATGGAATGAATTAACCAAGGTGACTGGGAAGCTGTCATGGTTTTGCTTTGTGCTGCTACAAGGTTAAAAATTGTTCCTTTTTTCCCTTGCCTGGTTTTGGGGGAGG
>JAWWES010000021.1:9677865-9735897 GCA_035583135.1 Lophotriccus pileatus
AGGGGGAGGAGTTTTGGGTCTCCCCTGTGGTTTGGTCTCAACAAAACACTTGTGTCCCACTCAAACGGAGACAGAAGCTTTGACAGCAACACCCACGGAAGAAAAGCAACGGGGATAAAATCTCCAGAGCTGTAACAGCACTAAACATCATGAATAAATTTGGGCTTACAAGTTGAAATTGTTTTAGTGGACAAACCATGTGATAAACAGTTTTCTTTCCTCCACTCCTTCATATTTTTTATTACTTTAAATTTGAATGTGAACAAGCCACAGCCTTATACCACACTTCAGTGAACATTCTTTTGCTATCAAGTACCATCAAGTTGAAGATTTGCACTCTTTGAAAAAGAATCATATCTGAGAGGAAATGTTTGTGTCATGCATGTACACTGTAAAAAGTGGGAAGCATTTCTGATTTATGTTCTAATACCGATTTGAATATCTATTTGGACACATTTCAAAGAGACCAGCTTTGCAAGGCTCTGCATACCATGAGCTGATTCTTGTGCTTAACTTTAACTGTGCAAGTAAACTTCAGCAGAGGCATTGAAGAGGTGACATGCTCAGAATAACTGAAGCTTCAGATGGTCTGGTTTTTTTGTGAAAAATTAAACTGATTTGCTTAAGAAGTAAGAATAATTAGAGACTTACCTTAAGAAAACACTAACATTAGTATTAATTTTTACATTCATTATTGCCTCCTTTATTCAGTGAAGTATTTGTGCACACATTGAAGAGTAAGCATGTGCTAAGTGTTATTTCAAACTTCCCTGTTCCAGGAAACCTGGAGGATATTATGCAATTAATTATGCAAAAACTTCAATTGTTCTGGAGTTCTTACAAAGCTTATTGATAATCCCTGGCAATCAGTGCACTATTATTGGCCTTTGTTAACAAAACTGACTGTACTAGGTATGGATTTTACCACAGTTCTCAATTCTCATGTCATGTTTCACAAATGGAAGATGATAATTAGATGTGAGCAAAATTCAGAAAGTTTACTTAATTTTAAGAAAAAAATCTGAAAGAAGCATAGTGAGAAAAGAAGTACTGAATTGCTGTTAGAGAAAACTACATGTTGAAATGGACCTGGCCACTAAATCCTGGCCTGGATTCAGTGTCTCTGGTAATTTCAAAGCAGTGCAGAATATAACAGAGTTGTAACAGTACATAGGAGGACTTAGCTACAGTTATGTAGGTAAAATAGTTAGATACCAAAGTCATTTTTGAATGACCTTCTTTCTTACCACACAGGCTAGAGCTGTTTGAACTTGCAGTTTGTGGACTAATCTTGGTCACAAGAAGATGGAAATATAAATACATTTTGAGTCATTTTTGCATCACACTATCCAAGCTTACTATCATACGCTATCAGTCATAATCTGCATTATATATGACACTCTGTCACCTTGCTATATTTATTGTAAGAACTAAGAGTTATGTCTATAATAATAAAAAAATTGCCACTGTAAAAATAACATAGAAACGTTCAAACCAAATTGTTCCACTGCACTTCAGATTTAATGAGATATTAGAGATAGAGGAGGCATTGACATAAATCTCTCTTTGGGGAGGATCACAGTATTTGGTAAAAGAGACAAGAATTTAAAACAAAACAAAAAAAAGAAAAAGACAAAAAAGATTTAAATTAAACTTCATGCAAATATTGTTCATTAATTGTGAATGTAGCTCTGCCTCAGCTCCAGATAGTTCAATAATATCTCTAACGATGCCAAGTCATGATTAGTTTATGTTTTACATGAAAAACTGAAAACTCTGAAAGGAAAGGGCTAGGTGAGGGTTCCCCTGTTAGCTCAGGGGTAAAGAGATGTTGCCTTTCAGGTATCCCCTTCATAACCCATCTGGTGTGACCTGGAGCTTACGGACTCTGACAAGATCCCTGCCCGAGGTAAGCTGGTATGGCTGGAAGCACAACAAAGTGTGGGAGCAGTACAGGCTTTCCAGCCAGGCTACAAAATTCCCAGTGATGTCCGTAAGGAAGGGCTCCTTGCTGAAAACAGGCAATGCAGAGGCAGTTTGTAAACCAAATCAAATTGGAATATATCCTTATTTTTTATTAAAATACCATTAATGTAGGAATCATCATTTAAAAACAAAAAAAGTGAACCATAACCAAATACATCAGCCTCTCTCTTAAAATACCTTTTTTATTTTGGTACATTCTGCAATACTGACACTAATAAACCTTAAATAGGGATGAGATTTCCTTTAATTATTATTATTTTAGTATACCAGGGTATTATGCAGAACTTTTGAGAAAATAGGAAAGGTAAGAACTCAGCTGCACAAAATATAAGCCACAACTGCCTCTTTTTTAGTTTAAATTAAGTTGCAAACATTTGAGGAAAATCTAGAGAGACAAGGGGATGAATATGGGGCTTGATGTGGCATAAAAAAGTACATAAAGTCCTAGAATGGACACTCATTACTAGTATTCTACCTCCAGCAAAAAAGGGGGAATACTCTAAGATAGGACAAAGCAAAATAGGGAAAATGATTGTGCCTGAATCTCAGCATTGCCCTTTTGTCCATCTGGGACACAGGTAGAGCCCATGCTCTGTCTCTCAGTCACAGTCACACTCCCTGCCCCACCCCAGCCACTCCTTCCCAAGTTGTCCAGATTGTGGGATGACAACTTAGACAAGGAAATCCTATTTAGATAATTTCATGTCAACATATTAAACTCGTGTTCTGTACCAAACCCCCCTAACTATTACCAGTAATATCTCAAAAGAACTGAAGTAGGTGGTTGACAACAACAGTGAAAAGGATTTTTTTCCCCCTTCCTTTAATTCAAACGCTCAGATGGAGGAAAACATGCCTCCAAACCAATGAACATGCAATTCTACTAAACTCAGCATATGCTTGGCCAGTGGATGCTTTTCTGTTGCTCAGGGTGGCACCAGAAGTTACACGTTATATTTTTCATTCTCTGCAGTGGTAATTTCTGGGTCATTTACCTCCTCAATAATAATGTTTAGCTGAGTAAAATAATGCTTTAGGCTTTAAGTCTTAAAGGTTCTTCCCCCTCTGCCCCCCTCAGTAGGATGACTGATTTCAGCCCTTTAGAAAAATAAGCTTACTTATGAGACATTAGTGGCATTATTGCCTCCTTTAATATTCGTGACAGTCTCCAGCAAATGTATCACAAGTTGGCATTTATTAGTGCTAGGCACAAGTAAGGGGCATGTTATTTGATTTGAATAACAGCTTGGAGCTACAGTTTGAGTCCAGAAATATATTAGTCAGAAACAATCTCATTTAATAACACAGAAACTAATAAAAGAAAAGTATTCCAACTGATTCAAAATTGAATTTATGAATATTGCTTAGCAGGATTAATGATCAAAAACTGAACCTGTTTGTCATGTTATAACAGACTTTTCGATTTAAATGCAAAACCAGAAGTCAATGAGTCCAATGGATTGTATATTGCTTTGAAGAAAACCAGTTCATTTTACACATAAGCTTTGAAATTGGCAATAAACTTTAATTACAGGGTCAGATAATCAAATTATAATCAAATAGCCTCACATAAAATCTGTGTTTGAAATTAATGAGATACAATTCTACTAGTCTGTAATATTGTACCTCTGAAACTTACTAAAAGACATTTCATTTTCATTTAAAAGTCACCTTAAGGACTTTTCCCTCAATTTCTTCTGCATAGCTCAATTTTATTTGGAAATATCTCATTTTTAGACCACACAGGTCTAAAGATTTTTGCATATGGAAAAATAATTTGTTATTCCACTGATTTTCTTTTATTGATAGTAAGAATTTTAATATCACAATATTAGAAATCTTTCAAGTAGATGCATATTTATGCATTTTTAGAGAAAGCCACAGTTCAGGTAATAAAGCTGTATAGTTGTTCAAATGTACATACTTATTAAAATTTTCATTTAAGATGAAATTTTTGATGACTGATCTTAACTTGCAAGTGCAAACATATATGCTAATGTACACTGCTGCATAATCTATTTCTTTTCTGGGCTATACAACCATGATAATTTCTCCCTGCATGTCTTACCTTATTTGGAAGAAGAAATATATCTTATATTTAAAACAGAAGATAGAAAGAATAAATCCAAACACGCTCTGGCTTTCTCAAAGATTTGCTGCTGTGTGGCTCCAGGCAAGTCACATTATATTTTATAGCTAAGCTTTCTCATGTACGGTGGCAGTTACAGCTCAGTACACTGCAACTGCACTGGGCTTATCATGGGACCTTATTAATTGTATAATGGCTATCCAAATGAAGATGCAGGACTGTTGGATGGATAATGTCAGACCTCATCACACATGCAACCATGAAAGTACAGAAAAAGTCGAATACTTCTAAAGCTATCATTCTACTCTACCTGAGCTGTAAAAGAAGCTGACTGACAGATCTGTAGGTGTGGGGTGGCTTAAATGCCTTTGGATCAGTAGCAAATTACTTCCATTCACACATCTTAGTGTAAAGCAGCATCTGTTCATACCCTAAAACTCACTTAATACTTTTTTTTTTGAGAATACAAGTGAACCTTAAGAAAGTTAAGTGAATATTACAATTCCTGTTGATTCTTCCCACATAAGAAGCAACAAAGTCATATCTTTTGAATCACAGCAGATATTTGTAAGAAGTAATTGATCACAATTGCTCAAAATTGTTAATATCACAGATTATTACAGGTCATACTGTGAAATATTAAGTATTGAAACAAGGTAGGAGCTTTTGTCATTCATAGTTCAGCTCGCTGTCTGCCCCAGATTATGCTTGAGAATATGCATCATATTTGGGATAGTTTTAAAAACTCTGAAGCAGTGGGAATTCCATAACTCCATTTGTGAAACTAACCTTCAACTTTACACATCTCACCATTATCAAGTTTCTTGTCATTTCTGTGATCTTCTTCCTGCCAGTCTCATTCCTTCAGAACAACATAAATAAACATCATCGCTGCTGTTTACACAATTCAAATATCAGCTCCTTTCCACTCTACCATATGCAACTATCATCTAGGCAACACATTAAGCCAACTAAAAACCATCCACAGAACAAAACAGGTAGAATACACAGCATTAAAATCAGAACTTACTTCTGTTTGCTGAAAAGCGCAGTTCAAAATGTTCACATTTTACTTGATATCTCTATCTGCCACAGATAGCAGCTTTCAGTCATTGTAAACCTTTGCCCCCTTTATTTTCTAGATATAGATTTAACAAGAAAAGATAAATTACAATTAAACTTGTCTGTAATACATTTGACGAGTGAGAAGTACCCACGCCTGCTAAAATCCTGCTTCCACTATGGTATCAATATATAGTGAAGGTAATAATACCAACCCCAAACATGCAACTGCTTAAATTCTGGTTGAAGCCTGTACATCATAATGCTTTTATACCCACAATTTTTTAAAGCCATGTGTGTTCCCCCATCTCTATCAGTTTCTGAGCTATTTATTTCCTTGCAGAGGACAAGCCAATAAGGGCAAATACAACTTATCCAGTAAACATCCAGCAAGCAAGCAACTTGAATTGGGCTTGACAGGTTAGCACTGCAAGACAACAGGTCATGAGAGGAGGTGAAAGAAGAGACCAAGTCAAGGACTGACCTCGTTCACGAGATTTTCTCAATCCATTTGTAGAGCAGCAGTTCCCTGGATGCTTTGCAGAGTGGAGAGGAAGTCCAGTCAAACACTTTACATGTCAAAGCATTAAACATTGTCTTCAGATGGTTGATTTGCACTCTGATGGTGACAATGTAGATTGTTTTTGAGTCATGCTGGTTGAAGTGTAATTTTGATGGGGATTCAAATCAGCAGGATACCTCAAGGAATAAAAGTTTTCCCTAATTTTCCAACTCCAGCCTCTCAATTTTCAGCGAGTGGTAAAGTTAACTAATTTGGAGGCATAGTTTAGCATTAAAATCAGAGTTACCAAGATCTAAATATTAACAACAGTTTAGGGGATGTGGAATTTTCACAGAAATAAAGCTGGAGGAGAAAGGATTTGTGAAGATCTCACCTGTTTCACAGTGATCAGGTGAAACTGCAGTTTTGTGCAGTGACTGTCACACAGTGTAAGAACAACCTGGAGGTTACAGCCAATTCACTGTTTGTCAGTTGAAGAATCCCAACTTGTTAATTTTGTACAAAATTTCTTTAGCTTCAAAGTTTTGGGTGTTTTTTTTCAGCTCTTCTGATTTTACACAAAAACACATGATTTGGATAGGAATTCAAGTTCTTTATGAACACAGTTCCAAGTTGTTTCTATTGGACATACTATTGTCCCTTATTTTTAACTATAGTTTAGTTCTATAAACTTATTAGTTCTATAAACTTATTAGTTCTATAAAAACACACAAGCAAAAAGCCCCACCAAAAGTGCTCCAACAACCAAAAGTTTACTAACCTCCACTTGTTTCCATTTGAAAAGAAACAGATTCCAAAATCAGGTGTTTTTTTCCTTTAATCCTGTGTATTTATGAAGAATGCTCAACAGTTTTGAACAGATGGAAATTGTTTCTTTGCTTCTTGCTTCAAAGTCTTTGTTAGTCAGCACATCATACAATCATTATATTGAGGCAATTTTACTGAAATCCTTGTTATCACATCATCTACTCCTTATGAACAACTCGGAATAAAGTCTTGGGACCAAATGTATCCCATCCATTACTTCTTATATATATATGTATCACTATTTTATTGGATTCCTCAAAGGAGTCCTGCTTTTCTTTCTCCTAGGAATGTAAAATCATGCTTGGAAGCATTGTAAAGAGTACAGCTAAGTGTCCTTACCTGCTGGAGTGTTTTAATTCTTGCAGAAATAAATGTGATTATTATCTACAAGTTTTATACATAATCCAAATAATTTACTTTCCTTTTTAGGAGCTTCATCCATGAGAACAGTATTTTTTCAGTTCACCACCACACACTGTATGAAATCCCTTGAGGGTATTTGCAAAGGTTATGTTTAACCTAGTGGCCTAAGCACTCTTGATTTTCTCTCCCTAGCAAGAAATGATTCCACCAAAACTGACCAATCAAGGTTTGGTTAAATTCCTGATCTGAGACCCTTTGCAAACAACTTGTCTTTCTGGAAAGACTAGAGAGCCTGACAAACTTACTAAAACAATTTAAGTCTTTAACCTCAGCCCAAGTGCAGCCAGCTTCTCCTTGCTTTCTTATGGGCCATTTTGAAAAGTGTCCAGATTTGCTAGAATGTGAGAGCCTCTCCCAGGTCCAAGCACAATGTGCATGATGCCAAGGTTTCTGCAGCCCAGCAACTTAAAAATCATGATGCTATCTCCTTTTCCCCCAAAGATTAAGTACAGTCTGATGTTACAGGCACCCATTGCTGGGGAGGCCCAAAGAGCCCACATTTAGAGGGGCCAGATCCTGTTCATCTTTCCACATGTCCTGTGATCTGACCTACCAACCGTGTTCACCTGCACAAATATGCCCCATCCTGGTCATTATCAACTCTTTTTCATCTCCTGTAGAATAATTCATATTTCACACTGTGAACAATGAACTTTTATTTTGATAGCTCAAAAAGACACTTTCCCAAGTAAACAGTCCAACAACTGCTTCTTCATAGGTAGCACAAATTTCAATGTTCTACTTCCAGCAACTCATGGGAATAGAATAGAAAAGATTTTTTTTTTCTTTTTACCAAATTCGCTCATTCCTGTTCATGGAAATACTTGCATCTAGCAATCCAAATCCCATATGAATGCTACAGTAGCATCGACATGACTGTGTTCCAGTTCTTGGCACAGTGTGGTGGATCTGTAACTGCTTGGCAAGTTTCCCTCAGAATACCTGAATCTAGAGAACCATTGAACGAGATGCATGGTCTGCCCTGATCATAAATTTGCAACAAAGAAAATACTCCTTAGCCATAGTCATGAGTTAGTTTTGCAATAATTTTGCTTTGGAAAACTCCTACCCCCACTTGTCCTCCCCCTGACCTCCCACCCTGGCAATAAGCAATATCTCAAACCCTTTGTGTTCCTGTGTCAACACTATCCCCAAACTGTAAGTGTTAGCAGCTGTGCACAATATGAAAGGGGTTTTGAAACACACAGAGACTAAAACAGGAGCAATCACAAGAGCCTCTTTGACTCTCAGAATGCTAAATCACACACTGCTGATCACCAAAATAGTTTCCTTTCTGTACCCAACTTATGTAGTGGTTTTGCTGTTCTGGCCAACCTACAAATGAACTTTTTGTAATAGGAGGCCTAAAAATTCTGAACATATGTGAGCATCCAAAGAGTTGGCAAGTATTGACAGCCTCAGCTTTCTTTTCATTGTGAAAATTTTTCCTTACTGATTGTATGCCCAAAACAATTTACTTGTTTTAAAATCTAGTCACATTTCTTCGGATTGAATTTTAAATTCATACTGTGTTTAAATTTATTGGTTTCTGCTCAACAAAATTTTGCATGCATCAAACTAAATTTTAGGTAGGCTGGAAAAAAAAAAAGAGTGCAACAATGTTCTATAAGCCTGTAAAATGTGGTACCACAAAACAAAAAAGCTAAAAGCCATCAGTTTAAATGACTACAGGCCTTGCCCTTCTCTGTAATAGGCTCCTTCTTGTCATCCACCTTTTTTTCTCTATGCTGGTATCTTTTTTATAATCCACTGCAGAACAGCAGGAGAAACCTGCCACAGTGTTAAGGATGTTGTCTACTCAAGAGTTAAAGAAAAAAAAACAACCCAAACTCCAACAGAAACCCCCTTCAAAATATTTACTGAACCTGCTATAGTTCACCAAACATCCAGTATTGCAAAGTTTTTCCTTAGCTGAGCTGTGGTGCTTTTTATGCCTCTCTAAGAACTGTAAAGAAGTATCCCTTCCCCCTACTGGCAAATGGTGAGATAACTTTCAGATTTCCATTAGCTCAGTCTTGCTGATTTGGAGCACTAGTCCTGACTTTAACGGGACAGTTTCTTTAATAGTTTTGCTATTCCTCATTTAAGTGGGGACCACTGCAATGAAACTAATCTGGAGAAATATTTTTTTGGCCAACATCCAACACTCTTTTCTTTAGAATACATTCCTGTAGCAGCATCTGCTAGAGCTGCTTGTTATGGTTTTGCAATCCTTGATTTTTTCCTTTATATTCCTTACAACCCACAGACATTCAGGAAACAGAAACACATCCAATCCTGTTTCATATTCACAAGAACATTAGCAAATAATAGTTTTGGCATACAGGTTACCAGAGGGTACCATCACCTGCTCCACCTAATCACCCCTGCATTCTCTTGCTGTGCACTGCCCTCCAGTAAATGGGAAGGCAGAGCATCTCACTGCTCTTGAGGTGCTGGAAGTAAGAGCTCAGATTTGCCCTCCACAGACAGCTGTTGCCAAGACTTCTGCAGCTGCATGGACAGTTGCTGCAAAAGGATGTTGAGAAAGCATTCACTTTGTGTGAGATTTATTTGAGAAAAAAAATTGAGAAATGGATTTCTTGTGTGTGCTATCTTTTTAAAAAGTGATTAACTATTAAAAAAACCCTAAGTAATTATTTGTTTATCTGTTATTTCAGTTACTTAGTCTTCCTTTTCTAATCAGAAAGTTCAATGTTAACCTTTGTTACTAGACAATTGTCACATTCTTTAACAACACACTTTTTATTGTCTTACTTTTTAAAATGCTTAGTCATGCTCAAGCAAATACCTTCTATTCCAAAGCTTTCTTAGCTACTGTTATGAAGTTGGTAGCTAAAATGTCATTGGTACACATTAATTTTATATAAAAAACTGTTGGACTGATTTTTGCACCTCTAAGCTTTGTCCCATCCACTTTATGTGCCTGTTTACTTAAGGGTGAGACTTCCAGTAAACTATGTCAGTGCTATGTAGTGTCCCATGTTCAGCCCTTTTTATTGCTCCTTTTGTTATTTAAATATTTCCCCTCATTTACTACCCACTTCTACTTGTTTTGTAAGTGAAGGACAAGATTTGGGTGGTTTTGCTTTCTTGTTTTCACTTACATAAAAGATTAAATATTCAATAGATTAGCATACAGACAGTAGGAAAGAAATAAATACCTCCACTTACTGCTCAGCTTCCATATTCCTCACAGGTGGCTGTCTTCACCTCTGCTTGACTGTTCCAAAGAAATGGAAGTCCCAAGTCAAATTCTAATTTATACGTTGATGGTAAAAAGTACCAAAAAAAGAGCACTGTTTGAGTTATTTAGTTATATTGTAGTATCATAACTGTTTCTATATGTTATCAGAAATCGAGGCTGAGGATTATTATGTCCAATCTATTTTAACTCAAGGTCAGTGGTGGCTTAAAATCAAAAGGATACCAGAAGCCCATTAATTCATTTAGGCTGTGAGTGCTGGGATAGTGTTCATCATCTGAGGATTGATGTTCTCGAAGAGCCTCTCAAACTGGACGAGTGAGGCGGCAAAAATCCTGCCAATTTAAAAAATGGGTGAGTGCCATTCTATGATAATGTTCTCTGGGCCTGATAACCTTCTGAAAATAAAATTACTTGAAATTTAAGCCAACCCTACAGGAACACTGGCACATATAGTCGTTGTAACCTTATCTGCTGCTTTACTGGAAATAATTAGAGATCAGATACTTTAACTGTGGCTGCAAAGAGCTTGAAGTGTGCTGACCTCAATAAAAGGAGAGAGTTTATTATGGTAAACACGGTGAATCAATGAAGCCCCAGAAGCCGAGAGAGCATCGATGCTTCCTCATGACTGTAGATGGAGCCCTAACATAAGTAAATACCCTCTTGGCAATACAAGTTTGGAATTTCATAGAATATATTTAGAGGCTTTTCCGCATTTTTACTTATTGAGATTTTAATTTTCAGGACAAACAAAGTGAGAGCCCCACTGTTTTTCTGGTTTCTCAATATGCCAAACTGGTTCAGCTCTCCTCAAAAATACAGAAAGCAAGAAAAGCAGTTGTTCAACTTTTATTCTGTCCTGCAATTATCACCTAATCTAACCTTCTCTAACAATATCTCTGCTTAAGGGCACCTCTAGGGCTGTCAGGCCAGCTGAATTTGTTTAGAAAATGAAATCCAAACCTGACTAGCCTTATTCATCCCCTGCACCCATTATTCCTTTCATAACTGGATGCTACTGTACTAAAAGGCAAGGCAACAGCACATTTTGTGGATTTTATTGTATTACATATAAAACATATCGCTGAAATACGGACTGTAGGAATCTTAGTGAAGAAGGGGGGATCTCAGCACCATCTGACTGAAAGATGTTAGATAAAAGAGGAGATATTTATAGAAGTAAAATATGTCTATGTTATTACTGTGGCTAACAATACAGGGTTCATCACTGTAATTAATCCTTTCCTTCCTGTAGCTCACTTGTTTAAAAAATAAAGTATTTCTTGATTACTTGCAGCAAAACAAAACAAATAAGGAGAAATATCAAAAAAAATACATTCTTTCACAGTTCCCAGGATACTTTGTCTGTTTCAAGCTTTAAGAAACAACTGTTATCACTGACGTTCTAGACATTAAAATATATACACAAGAACTATTAGTATTGGGTTGGCATTTGGCATCCAGAACAGAACAGGGACAACTGTAACAACCACAAACAGTTTTAGAACACTCCTCCTCATCATTATTATTATTTTATTTTTAATTGTTAGTGAAACCTTAGTTTTATATCATGGTTGGCAAATCGCACTAGTTTTAAAATCCACATCTCAAAAAGTTCTCCTGTCCAAAGGTCACTCTGGAAAGTCTGAGAGATAAAAGGGAAAGAGCAGCACAAGCTACAGGTAGAAAGTAGGAACAGGGACCCTGTGCTGCACTTTAGAATGGGATTGGGTCACTTCACTGCCTCTGAAAGTTCACAGCTTAATTGTAATTACAAGCCTGTGTATTACCTTCTATATTCACATGGCACAGCTTCTTGACCAAAATACATACTTAAATACATACAAACCACAGGTGATTTGAAAGATAACTGTCAATTACAAATATTTTAAATCCCTTAATTTATGTGAAATGAACAGGTACGTGAGTTTATTTTGAGACTGAGGTTAACTTCTGGTGAGCACGTGTGAAACTCACAGTTTTACAAGCACAGTCATCAACAAATAATTTTTTTAGTACACGTTCATGGAAGTGAATTTCTGATTGTGCAGTGAAGCTTTACAATTACCAGTTCATGTTATATTATGTAGTAATGGGACAAGTAGCCCAGTTTGAACCAGCCAGAACTTCCAGGTTCAACACACATACACTGAATATAGACACAGAAGTTGAATATAAACTAGAATTTGAACTACTGTTTAGTTGGGTCAATTACACATGCTTTGCATTTCATATAAGTTGTATATTTAATATCAGTAATTGCCATGAAGATGATTTTCAGATTGAAAATTATTTGCTGATTCAATTAACATGTTATGTTAATACTAAAAGCTCTTGGGAATATCTAGGGTTATTGCATGATAATGGATTATCAGAAGATGAATACGATAGCTCTGACTTATTATAAATTGTTTATTTCAGTTGGACTTGGACTGTAAGTCTACTTAAGGTTAAGAATGATTTGCAGCTTAATTTTGTTAATTTGGCTTATTTTGAAACCAACCTTTTTGTAGCCTTTATAAGAGACAAAATTATCTATAAGGACATGGTTTTTTTTAAAACCAAGGAGCTAAAAGTTATTTTCTCATCACTCACAAGATTTCCCTAAATGACTGATAATAACTCTTTTCAGCTTCTTTAATTTCTTTATTCAGTCATAAGACAGAGGTATCTGGTAATTTTGACATATGATTTCTTTTTTTTAACTCAAGGAAAAGCAGTCTGTACAGATGAATTACATTAAATTTAGTCTATCCAGATGCTGAACTATGCTCCAAGCTATACTGTATGAAATATCAAAGATGTCTGTGTGTTCTATTTAAATACAATTTTTCAGATTCTACTTGATTAAAATAAAATCAAGTTGCTTTTAAAAACCAACCTGTCCAAAAGATGCCCAACAAATTCCTGTGCAAGCTATTTATTGGTTTAATCTGTAATCACTCATACAATACTGCCTAATAGATGTAGATACTTTTTAACATGAAGAGATCTGTTTAACTCTCTCTCTTTATAAAGATGAATACAGAAATGAGCAGAGAGAAAATGAATAAAATAGGTCAGATCTGTCCTGTGGTGACAGAATCAATATATTTAAACCAGCACAACGCATTTCAGACAACTCCCCTTAGAGCTCCAGTGTTTCAGAGCAGTTGTTTGAGCTTTGTCAGGACATGGATCACATATGAAAAGTAAGGAAACTGGATTTACCTGCAGCATCTTTGGGTGCTTGTTGACCCCCAGACTGAATAATTTATCTGAAGCATTTAAACCCTGGAACCAAAATGTTACTTAATTAGGTGTAACAGGATAATCTCCTGTTTCAAGAAACTCATTAGCCAAACAAAAGAATCCTCTTAACTAAAAGAGTTCATTTTATTAAGATCAACATGTTATGTTATTTATTTATTTCATAACTCTGCTAAGGCCTTTTTTAATATATGACATTATAATTTGTTTTATGGTGTTCTGGCTTACATTAGATAAAGCACTTTTGGATTTTATGCAAGACATATGGAAAAAATCCATCACTGATTTACTGCACATTTCCACATACAGTCAAACTAATATCTGATCACTGTTGAAGAAGCAAAACCCTGCTTGGCAGTGAATACTTAAGCAAATTTCCAAACACATGGGTGTGCACAGCCTTGTGCAAGAAAGCTTCTGATAGCTAAAATGCCAACCAATATACTGCAGTATTTACTGGGAAAGGCAACAGAAAATTTAAATTAGGATTTATTTTCACTTCAGAAACTACTGCAACAGAAGCAATTGCAATAAAATAAAAGTATTACAACAGTTACCTCCAATACTTTGTATAACAGATTCCAAGTTTTATGATTTATCTATATAATAACACCTTAAAAACTTTTTCTTTTTTTCTTTTTTTTTTTAATAGCTTTAGAAGATGAAAGTTTTGAGTGTAAGTCATGAAGACAAATCTCTTTTTGTCAATTAAATCTTTTTAATTACATTTGGGTGACTATTTGTAGTTATCCATACTGCTGCTTCCAAGAACACAAGGTAAATACTCTACCTCAGTATTGCTATCAACCTTCTCTCCTAAACTACCTTTTTTATATATTTCAGTTGGGTCAACAAGACTAGTTTTAGCATGGCCACAGCAGGTGGAATGACCTTTACCCCATTCCTATTTTATAATGTGTTTTGCGAGACTCTTGACACGTTACTTCAGAGCCTATTAGGAAGAATATACTGCAGAAGTTAGTGTCTTCTGAAAGTAGGATTTAATTATTTTCACATTTAATTACAGACCAAGCTAATAATTTTCAGTTAATCCGAAATCCATCATCTCTTTAAGGATACATGCATTTTTTTTTAATTGGGAAAAAAATAAACAACAAAACAGAACAGAGGCTGCTAATCCTGATTGGGGAAGTATTTAGCTGCAGACCATGGTTTACAGATGGTTTTGCATCCTCAATAGCTTTGTGGGCAAGATATATGATTATACGAAAATGTCAACAAAAATTACCAGGGAGAGAAAAAACCTCAAAAAGTTGTCTAACAAAAATGGCAATAAGGAGCCACCTTTCTTCAAGAAATAGAAGCAAGTATAAACCATTTTTGATGAGCAGATCACCCCCTTGAACAAAGGAGGAATGCACTGGAAGAGAGTATTTGAAAAGAAAAATCATGCTTTTTGATAGATATTTTCTGTCTTGTACATAGTAGTTAATCCATTTTTTAGCAAGATTAGCTGTCAGATTAACACATTATCCATGTGAG
This sequence comes from Lophotriccus pileatus, assembly GCA_035583135.1. NCBI lineage: Eukaryota > Metazoa > Chordata > Aves > Passeriformes > Tyrannidae > Lophotriccus > Lophotriccus pileatus. Next base: position 9,692,737 of record JAWWES010000021.1, read on the forward strand.
TCACAGTTAGTCCAAACCAAGGATGTGCCTGAAGAATGATGTGCACCCACATGAAGGCAGGTTTATAGAGGCTGACTTACACCACCACTGTGGAATGCAAACCCTGCTTTCTTTTTTTGCTAATGCTGACCAGAGCTCTCCAAACAGCCGTTCTAAATTGCTGTATCATGCTGAGTTGATACAAGCCTTGATGTGGATTTTAACAGCCATATGCAGGCCTTGCATCTGCCACACACATCCATGCACTAACTCCAGGGCATATATGCCTCTATTGTTCTGGTCAATATACATTAGGATGTTAAAGAATTTATGTCATCAAAATGCTCCTTAAATACACTGGTTTTATACATTCAAGAGCATTTGATTTCTGGAAAGCCAAGTTTAAGTAAATTCAGTTTCATAATAGAGCAGGATATGATCTGCAAACAGCATATTTTCCTATCAATCAAGGGAGCAGAGATAGAAGCTTTCTGAGGCAGCTGATAAGTGTCAATATCCTATTTAAAAAAATACATCCTAAGCATATGTACCTATTGCTACATCTCTCAGACACAAGGTAAAGAAATACAAAAGGATTAATTTCATCTCGATTCAATGATGGCCCATTTGGAATAAATTGTTCTGGAGACATCATCTTATTAAAAGATTGCACTATAACATGTGACTGCAGCTCATAGAGGCCTTTCCCCTACCAACATTTCACTTCACAGTTTGATTTTACTCTCCATTCTTATTCAATCTGTGGCTGTATTTTTCACCCTTCAGCAGGCCAACAAAGCCCCTTTTTTACACAGCCTGTAGCTTTTTGTAATCTTCCAAAGTTAATAACCAAGCTTAATGAAGGCAAAGCCTGCTCTGAAACAAGCTTTGTTGCAATACACCAAGATTTGGCAAGAAAAGGAAATCTTCCTAAGGAAGCTTCTTAGAAGAAATGCCACAGCCAAACATTCCAAGTGATGTCTGAAGGATGTGAGACTATACACTTTTGTGTATAGTAAATATTTGCTATCTGTAGGAGCAGCTAAAAATAATGAAATAAGAGTTCATTTTCTTGCCTTTGGCTCTCTGTATTTGGTCATGAACAATCTACAGAGTCCTGGCCTATCCTGCAGGGCAGGTGGGCCAGCTGGGCTCTTCGATGGAGCACAGGTCAGGACATGAACATGTGTATAATCCAAGGACACTCAGCTGCCACTGGAGCATAGTTCACTGCTATTTATCACTAGAAAATCTGTAGGAATTAGCAAATTTAAAAACAGCAGCAGCAACAACAACGAGAAACCAAAACAAACCCAAAACATTTGTTTTTACAACTGTATTAAGGAATTGAATCCACTCAGAAATGAGCAAGCATCAGATTTTAGACCAGTGGCATTGGACACAGAACAGATGAATTCATGCAGGTTTTTTGTATCAAAATTAACTTGCTTTTAGACAATTTACCACTTCAAGTAAAAAAATATTCTAAAATTAGATTTTTTAAAAAATGAGGCAAAGAGCATCTTAAATAAACAACTTGGAGAAGACAAAAATATTTTCCAGTGGCGCATCTACTCTTGCTTTTAGAGGCAAGTACACAATATGAACACAACAGGGCATGCTCTTTATCAAAGCAATGCAATTTCTGACTGCATGAGTGTTAGCTTCAAGTCCCAAGTCTCTTCAATGTCACTAAAAACATTACAGGAAGAAGCAAGGGAAATTCCAGTCAAGTATTATTCCAATCATCCGTATCCAGTGCACTGTAATAGGTAAAGTGAGGTAACTGTCAGAGGCCAAGTACTTTACAATCTTACTAATCACGGGTTATTCTACATCTTTAGCTAATTAATACAGATGTCCTACCTATTTCACATTCTCTCCAACATCCCAGAGTCAATAAATTAAAAAACAATAACAGAAGCAGCAAACAGGGACACATGTTATGTTTGAAGATTTCCTGAATTCATCAGGAATCCCTTTCAGATCAAGACGAAGTATTGCCCTGTAACTTAAGACTAAGTAGCTCCTGCATCAAGCACTTTTCTCCACAGAGAGAAATAATAGCTACTAATTTTATTTGTTCTTTGTTCTAAAAATGAATTATCGACACAAATACTATCCCAGTACAAATGTTGATATTTTTTGACGTTGATATATGAAGATAGTTCCTGCCCCTTTATTTTGTCTCCAAAGCACCAGTGTAAAGGTGAGGAATTATCTGATTTAATGCAGATGATAATGAAATAGCAGAACAACAGATGAGTAATGAAAACTGACAGGTTTTGTATGTGTTTGAGGTAAAGGATTTTTTAGTCCAGTAGAAATGCTGTTTGAATTGTTTCCCCTTATTTCATTTTACATTTCAAAAAATAACATTCTTTTCTAAGTAGACAATAGGAACCAAAGCAAGAAACTGCATTAAATAAATATCTAAAAGTCTATCTAATAGGCTTCAGGCTATGCTGTACTTTTTCTTTTAAACATTTCCACGTAAAATCAGATGTTAACTCTCTGAGTGAACCCATGTGCAAACTCTTTATTCATCAGATTAGTGGCTGTGGAGCAACAGGCAACCAAACACATTTCCACTCACATAAGGTATTCATGACTTTCCAGAAAACTTCATATTATTGCAACTACTTTTCAGTCAAATATGTTGCACCTAAAGAAGAAGGAAATAAATTGCAACAAGGTTTAATAGGAAACTACAGTAAATGTATTGACACAACTAGAAATTTGTTTCTTTAAACAGGATCTTGTTATTACTTTGACAGATGGATTTTTGCCTTGCCATACATTTGAAAAGAAAGGAAAAATCAGCCTTTTCTCTGTGATACTTCAGATTGCCCAGTGTGTAATATCTCTGTTTGTTGCTGCTTTTATGCTGATCCAAAGCACAATCAATAGAAGAATTTATTCAGGTTCTGTGCTGTAGCAGCTAAAGCATATGTTAAGTTTGAAAATCTACAGGGTGAAAATATAGAGGAAAATACAAAAGCCAATATTCTATGTCACACTTGCATTTATACTGCATATTAGTACAGGCTTTTAAATTTATACAACTTATCTTCTCAAATATGCAGAGCTTTATGCTAAACTAATGGTAGGGTTTCACTTCTGGGCACTTTGATCAACAGGAACACAGTAGATACAGGAGGTAACACGTGCTGGCAACAGTGCTGGTGCCACAAGAGGAGCAATGAACTCAATAACATTTGATGTAAAGGTGACCATATAAAAGTGAAATTAAAGAGTGACTTTAATTGTGATTCACACATATGATAAAATCTGAACTACAACAGTAAATGTCAAAAAGCAAAAACCCTACAACTTTGGAAAAAACTCCTCTTCAAGTATCTTGTCAACCTCTCTTTAACTTTCTAGGATTAAAGTACTTTTTTATTTTTTTTCCCTTCTTTTTTTTTTGAGAAAAACATCTGCAATACTGCCAGATGTCTGCCTTTCAGGTTGATCATTCTACATTCTTTCATAAATACTGACTCAGATCGGTTACTTGGCCTGATCCTGTTTATGGATCCTTTTAAATATGACAGTTCTGTTGTTGTTTTTATTTTTAAATTTAACACAGATAAATTTACAAGGCTTGTTTGGGATAAACTGAATATTTTGGATGAGAGGAAGTTCAAACTTGTGCAACACAGCAGTTGCTTGTTCAACTGTGTATTTTCAGATATACTAAAGACTTCAAAGCATATGTAATAAACACTAAATTCTTGAAATTATAATAGTGGCTGAAGAACATAGAGAGTGGCAAGTCAGCAAACTACAGAGTGATAATTTGATTACTGGGTTACAGGATAGTTAAGTTCCACTGTGACCCCAAACTTCAAACTGTGTACAGTTCATGACCTCTGGACTGCAAGGAATTCAAGAACAGAGAACCTGAGCTGATAGAATACATGACCTAGACTGTGCTTCAGCTTTCATAATGTCAGATCCCAATTTGTTTCTGTTCTTTTTCCACTCTAAAAGTATCTGTTGTGCAGTTGTCCCAAGTAGGACTGTGCTGAACGCATTTATATACTGTTACAGAGCTCTTTCGAGCAATGAAGAAAGAGGCCTAAAAACAAGGAGGCTTAACTTCTGCTATAAATGACTTAAAATTTATATTGTGAAGTCACTAAGAGTGCCTAAATAACAACAGCAGGGAAAGAATATGTAACACATCCTCCTAACATTCTCTCACCCTCTACCCTTTTTCTGCTCGGGGCATTTCTGAGCCACAAGTGGCTTCTAATACTTCTAAGTATTTAAGCCTCCATGGATTTCTGTTCCTTAAGCTTTCCCCGTTGTCCCCCTAGGCACGCAAAGCTTAAACATTTAGCAAAACATCCAAGCAGAAGCTGCCTCCTGGATGATATCTCCCTGCCAATGCCAATGAATCCTCAAAAAGAGAAATGGGTCCTCTACAGAAGTTAAGTAGCACTGACAGGAGCAACAGGTACTAGGACTGAGGAAAAGAATGTGTGTTGCCTTCAAAAACACACCATTATCCCTGCAATCTCAGTCCTTGTACAATTGTGTCGCCACTTTGCCACTGACAGATCCTCAACTCCCACCAACTGCCTCCAGGCAGTTTTTTTTCCCACTGTTTCTCTTTTCAAAATGATTTCTATGTGCTACAGTTTGTAAAATGCTTTAAGGATTCCTAGTTGGAAATTGCAAATCAAAGATTGGATTTGAAAAAAACCTGCTATTTCATAAAAATACCCAACAAAGATGATATCTAAAACTTAATAATAATAATTTAATAAACGTTAATAATACCAACATGATACCAGTTGTCTACTGTTACAAAGTTATGTTTGGCATTTGTTACTGAATCATTTAAGATCCGTACATGCAAATTGTTCTGACAGACATAATTTGAAAGCATAAACATTGGCAATTGTTTTGTTACCACTGTAGCTGTTTTCAAGCACCATTTGTGCAGTGTAAATAGGGACAGATACTCACATTGTGACTAGGACAATGCTTTACAAGCTTCCCAGAGGTTTGGCGTTTGTGATTAATTTCTCCTCGGTCTTTAAATTATTTATGCATGTAGGGATTTTGAACTGCTAATTTGCTCTGCTGACAAATTCTTAGAAAGCATCCTTAGGTAGTTAAGCTGAACTAACTACTACTATTTAAGGGATAAGCAAAAAGGGAATTTGCAGTATTCTGAAAAGGTGGTAAAAAATTAAGAAACTCGTATATTTGTTTCTTTCTTAATGTCCACAGCTATTTGTACAAACAAAAATATTTCTCAAATGGAATGATACTCTGCAATTATTGTACAATTGAAATAAGAGGTCAGAAAGGAGTAGTCTGCAGCAACTAAATAGACCCTGAAAAAGAATATATTAAACAAAATCCCTTTAAAGGTTCATAACACTACCATGGATAGATTCCCTCAAAATTACATTTTACATCTATGGAACGAAACACTAAGCATTATCTCAGTAACATTTTTGTTAGTTACACATTTCTTTCCTTGTGTCTGCAATCTCTATTTTCTCCTCCTTACCTAGCTTTTCCCCTTTTATTCAGCACTGTGACATGAAATGGTAGAGAACCATTGTAGAAATGTGTAGAACTCCATGAAATTTCCATTGCAAAGAGGAAGAAAAACAATAAGGCCATTTCAATATAATTCCTTCAATAATATATATACACATAATTATTAAAGGCAAAATCTGCTTCACACTCAGGTAAAGGCCTAAATAAGACCAAACAGATCAATTAATTTTAGTATTTAACAAGAACAGTGTTTACAAGTGCAGTCTTTGAGCTCATTTTCTCCCTGTAACATCTGATCTTGTATGCATCATGCACCCACATGAAATTCTAAAATTTAGAATTAAAACACATCCTTTAAAGAAACAGTAGACAAATTAATCTCAAATGCTGTGAATTACAGTTCTGTATGCAAGTGTCATGTGGGACAGTAGGGGGCAACTTTCACCCGCAAGTGGTACCTTGAGCTTTCTGATCCATAATGCAATGACATGGAGTGGGTACTTTCAGCACTTACCTGAGTTTACTGTGTGGTCTATATCAATTTTTAAAAATGGAAGGTTTCATTTTTAAATTCCTATTTCCTTCTCCAGGCAGTGTGCTGAGGAAATATCTGGTGTATATACTAGAAAAATGCTGCAAGAAAAAATAACAAACTACAGTCGCAAAGGTGATGAGAAATGAAAGAGAAGGAAAATTATATTCCTCTAGTTTGCTGTCATAGGATTTGTGAGAAACCAATCTCAAAAAGATTATTTTTCCACAATTACATTTTGATAAATAATTCTTCCTTGAATAAAAAATTTACAAATGCAATAATTTAACACCCTAAAACCAGAGCATGGATTAATATAACAGTTGACGTAAATAGCAAAGTATTTATTAGTGATTTTAATATGCATAATGCCATAATGTTTAATAATACATTCATATTTAAGAATAAACTAGTGTTCTATATTGTTTATCAAGTTTTGAATCAGTCAGAATATGAAACTTTGTCATGCCTTTCCCCTGCCAGCAAATGCTAAAACCAGGCATGCTAACAAAGGAAAAAAATAGTCAGACATAAAGTAGAACTTTTTCCAAGTGTGTCTCGCTAGATTATAAAATGATGATTTTTTGATTAAAATATTATATAACATACATAATTTAATATGCAACTGATTCCCCTCTCAAATTTATATTTAATTTTTAAAATTATCAGATTGGTGAAAGTAAAGAAGTAGCACTGAAAATATTTTTGCAACAAAGCTAGTCAAGAAGGACAATAACACTTGTAATAAACACACAAAACTAGATTTAGTCTTGCTATCTGTTTCACAAAATGAAGTGGTTAGGCCTAAGGTGAATTTTTAGCAAATTTGGGTAGAACCATAATTTCAAGTGAAGGATGTCAAATAGTGGCAACCAAATCAGACAAACCTTCACACTACATTTAAGCTTCAAGCTTGAGAGTAAAATACACTGGATGTCAAACTGCAGTAACACTGTGAGAAAGTGACTGCAGACCTTTCTCCTCAAGTGTCCTGAGATCCTTCAATAATTCAGGCAGGTAACTCCATTCAAGAGCCTTTGTTAGGGAGTCAGAATAACTTATTATGAATTTCTCGTCTGGCTTTAAGCCCAAAGAAAATGCACTGTGCATTTCTCAGTGATGTAGATAACAACTATTTCTCTAAACATAACCCCACCTTAAAATATAAATCTCCCATTTCACTCAGTGCACTTAAACTATTTTACTTAATAGACAGAGCATAACATAAACAAGGATTATAAGATGTGAATAACATCCACCCTCCAGCAGTTCCTGAAATGAACTTATATTTTCATGTTAATACTCAGAGAGCATGTGTGTAACTGGTATCAACAGTACTACTTTACAAGCAAAATTAATCATAAAAAGCATAGTAAAAAAAAAAAAACAAAAAACAGATCAGACATTTTACCACAAGAGATTACTTGAGATTACCTCATGATCCCATAATTTCTGATGTTTTACAAATTACTGGGTGGGGTGGGCTTTTTTTTGTTATTTGGTTGGGGGTTTTATGTCTTTTAACCTAAGCCTAAGAAGCATCATGCTGTTTTATTCCTGTGTTTTGACAGGACTGAACTCCAGGTGAAACCAAACAGTTGGTTTCCACCACCCCCTTTTCCTCCCCTCAGTGTTTTTCTGTCTCTGTGCCTTTCATGAGTTGCGTGCCAGGACTCAACTTCCAGTTCATTTGCCTACTCACTTGTATCCTGAGTTTGATATCAAATGGACAGTAGAAGATGTTCATCAGGCTGAGGAGGGTCATCCTGGAGGGACAGCCAAACTGACTGTGAAGTTCAGCGTCCTTCCTCTTCCCTTTGTACAAAATAACCTGTATGTGACAGACTTGCTGCTATTAAAACCCTGGTAAGCATCCTTCAAGGGCAAAAATGCTGCACACAAAATTAAAACCTCCTTTTTTTTTTCTGATGTAAAAGCTTCAGGAAATCAGGCTCAATACTAAAACAGGCAAATGAGCAAAGACAAAACCAGACTCACCCCAACCCTGCCTGCATCTCTCCAGGATCCCCACCTGGGTCCTCCCTGCACTCAGGCCTATTCCAGGTGCTGAGGAGAAGCTCGGTGGGAAAGCTCTTTGTACAGAACACCTGTTTCTTTACAATGTTTAATTATCTATTTTCCTTTTTATTTCCTCATCTTGTTTTTTCTCTTTCCTTGTCTCCCAGGATATCTCCCACGTGACTTCTACATAAGACCCACGTTTTCCCTCCATTTCCTCACTGACATACAAGCAACCCCAGGAAGGAGCCCATATTCCTCTCAGGCACTCAAAACCCACCAAATCCTTTGCAGCCACTGAAGTTACTCAAGGGCAGACACAGCCCTTTAATCTCACAAGTCCTACCCTTGCTTTCTGTGCCCCCATATGCTCCTGCAGCAACCAGGCTGTGCTTGCTGCCTCCAGACCCAGGCTGGGCAGGGCAGGGGCTGTGTCCAGGTGGCCTGTGGTTACAGGGATTTTCCTCAGTGTGTCTCAGGAGAAGTGGGAAACCTTATGAAAAGATTGCTCATCCTTTCTGCTTTCTCCCAGACGTGTAGGAATTAGCTTAAACCCAACAGAACAGTCACAACTAGTTATGCCTCTTCCCTCATTAATTGTAAAGCCTCATTTCCTCACATGGTAAGCATGAAGATAGAAGGGAAGCTTCCAGAAAATGGCTGATTCCAACTCTCTTTTAAATAAAAAGCCTCTCTGTCACCAAAGTAACAAATGCTTTTATTTGGTACTTTTCCAGTGGTTCTTTCTGCTGGGAGGAAACTTTTGGAGAAATGGTGGGGTTGGACAAGGTAACCTCCAGAGTTACCTCTCCAAATTCAGCCTTTCTGTGATCCTGTGATTTTTGAAGCAGTGCACTCCAGTTACAAAAAAAAATATCTGGAGCCCATTGAGTGCAACAGCAAAGAAATTCTAAGAGACAATATCTACAGTGACAATATGGAAATAACCCAATTTGCCGCCCTCTTAAGTATAAACTAATTCTTAAGAGTGTAATCTCTTTGCTTTACATCTTTCTGTGCTCTGTTCGTTTGGTTTTTTTTCTGTCACCACTGCAGTTCACCAAAATTTACAATGAACAAGAATTAAGGTTATGGGCCTGATTGAATATGGACTTCCTGCTTACTGCAGTGCAAGTGAAACACAAAAAGTCTTTTGATTTATAGCACCTAAGGAGTTCTTGTCAATTTTGCCCAAAGCCTTTCTGTAGGTTGATTTTAAAAACAAAATTCAGTAGAAAAGTGTTGCTCCCACTTACCTGCTGTAAGGACACAGTCCTCCAGAGAAGGATGAAAATGGAGAAACGGCATATCTCACACTCTACAGACTCCCTAACAGCCCTGCTCCCCCTGAACAGGTCAACTCAGAGAAGATACTGAGGAGAGATTTAACAAAGCTACACCAATCAGTGCTTTTCACAACACATGCTGTTGTGGGATCCATCAATAGCTGTACATGGCCCATGCTACAGGCCTCTATTCTATTTGTCTGATGTTGTGAGTGGAAATGTAATCCCACATTCCTTTAACAGACTTCTTACTGTTCATGTACTGCGTGCTTGGATTCAGATGCTGGTTGGTGGCTCCTCCTTTCCTTTCTTTGGGAAAATTGCCCTATATATGGCAGAACACTTTCTGGTTTTCATTATCATTGAATTCAAAGGTTATCAGCTATTGGAGCTATTTATGAGTAGGTAATCAGAATAATCACTGGTTGGTAACAGTTCTTCAAGCAAAAGAAACTTCACTTGATTGATTTTTTTTTGTTGCTGTAGTAGTAGAAGGACCATATTTTTCCAATAGTTTTTCAAGGACAGTTCAGTTCTTGCAGTTTTAATAAGGAAACAATTTGGCATCCAACAAGAATGACAGTTTGTCTAAATAGAAAATAGACTATTTTTCCAAATCCACAAAAATGTTAAACAAATCATTGCTAAATCATGTGCAAGACCTGTCTTGCACAGTTGTAGCTACTGATGTTTGACTACTGAAGTAAGATATATTTTGATATGGAGAATGGGTGCAGAAAGAGGTTACAGGTTTATATCCCTATTTCTCACAGGTCAGGGAAAACAGTTGCTTTGAAAATCTAAAATGTGTTAAGAATTCATTAATAAAGGTCACTAAGAGGATGAGTGTGAGACTGGTCTTGTCTGACTTATCAGTTTGTTTTCTTATTCTTAAAATAATCTCAGTCTATTATAAAAAAAATACCAAACAAACCAAAAACCAAACCAACAACCCAACCCAGGAATAAACCACAAAAAATTGTTTACCGATGAAATCTACAGACAAGTTACCTGAGCAAACCACACTGTTAACAGAAACAGAGCTATTTTTTGTCAACAGCTTCACAAAACTTGGTGGAAATTTATGTTATATCTAGTCTTATAATCATAATATGAGATAAACTGTGACTTACTCTACAGAAAGATTGACTGACTTCACAGAGACGTTATCTGGTTCATGATGCATGTGCTCTTGAAACTTCCATCCCTAGGTTAGGGTTACAAATGGTTAAAAGCAGCATTTAAAACAGATTAAGTTCTTTTGAGCTAAAAATGTTTCCGTCTTGATAAACATACTGGGACACCTGGAGAATACCAGCTATTATACCACATCAGAAGACAATCATAGCAAAGCTATAAACTCTAATAATTAATGGGGAAAGATATAAAATAAAACTGATCATTTGACACTGCCATTTCATCTTATGCAGGACCACTGTTGAGACCAAGTTACATCACAGAAAAAAATTTTCTATTCTACAAAAATTAATATTAACTGAGTAACATTTTAAAGTACGGTAGTACCGAAGATTAATACGGCTCCTTTGTACCCTAGTCTAAAGAGTACCTAGATGTAAGATTTCTTCAAGCTATTCATTGCTAAAATCTAGCCAAAACAGTACTAGGTTACATTTTCCACTTTCCCTGCAGAGTGTAGCACTTAGACTTAAGATTTAAGAGCACACTGGAAATACAGACTACTTAATGCAAGAACAAAACTCTCTGGTATGATCGTATGTTTATGTTGCATAAGATAATACAATCCATCTGTTGGGAAAATCCTCGCTGAATATTATATCTGCTTTAGCAATAAACATGAATAGAAATCAAGATTATTTTTTAAAATCCAAAACTGAGGAACAGTGAGCCTTACAAAGAAATATGTCTAGGAACCTGAGGCAAATTATACATGTTAATGTTGGAGTCACTGAGAACAGTTAACACAATGTAACCAAATGTCAACTGGAATATTTTGCAGTAACTGACTGAATATATGAAGAGGTCTGTGTTTAATGAATATATGAATGCTTGGTTTCTAAGTTTCAGCTTCAGATGGCGAAGATTAAGTGCTAAGGGTGTTACTGTAAATGTTTAAGCGAGATGAACATCACTGATTTTCTAATTTTACCACATGGTTTATTTCAGAAGAAAACAAGCACCAGTTAACATAGTTCTCCTGCAAGTCAGTAAACAGTCACACACGAAAACTCAATACAATTTGCTTCTTTGTTTATGTGCAGGATATTTAGTTTGGTTTGCAAAGTATTAGAAGAATAATAAGAACCTCCTGACAGAATACCACAACTAAATTTCTCAAAAGCCACTCAGTTAATCTCAGTGTTGAATCTGGCTGTTTCAAATTATTGTAATGTATAATAACAGCCTTATTGACAATATAGATGCAGAGAGCCAAAAAAAGCTAGAAATAGTGGCCAAAACGATGAACTAAGCGCCAGTCCAAATGACAACAAACATATGGCCATTAACTGGAGAATGGAGGGGTTTAGGAATGCAGCTGTCTGTGGTCTCCTAAAAGTTTCAGAGGAATGAAATGCTGTGAGGATTGGCAAAGTCTGGATGAGAAGTACTACTGAAGATGGTAGGGCCTAAAATGGAGTCAACCAGCGGATCATGTTGAAATTCAGAGATTTCTGTGGTCAGAATATATTCATTCCACTGGCCTCATAATGTACATCAACAAATTAATATTGTATGGATGTCATTTCAAAGCCTACTGAAGACGAAGAGCCATTACCGAAGCCATTAGAGCACAGATGGTTCAAACTATATGCAGATATTCATACTTGCATTTCTGCATTATAGCAGGCGTTTTTTTTTCTGTTGAACTGTAATGAATTGTCTCATAATCTATTCCATCTTCTTGCCATTAGCAGGCTTTGAATGTTCACAAATAGGAGCAAAGAACTCATTTTCCAGAGCTTTAATCACACAAAGAGGGAATGCCTAATTCTCTAAATGAAATGGTCTGTGATCACTGAAGCAGAGATTTAATATATCACGGCAAATTAGGTAGATTTTAATAAATTACTTATCTCTCTGAATACTTTACATATGCTTATGAAGAAACATAGCCTGTTTGCAAACAGTGGAAATCCACAGTCTATAAAATCCTTTGAAGAAAATGACAAATAAAAAAGTAAATTAAAAAATGAAATGTATTATATCCTCGTTCTCGAGAGACAATCCTTTTTGCAGCATTGATTCACAGCTCCATTAAAAATATCAATTAAATCCTTCACTGAGATTGGTTAAAAGCTGTAAAATTAACTTTCCATGCTAGACACTGGTTATTCAGATACAACGATTTATTGTATATGTTTGATGTAAGTTCTAAAAGTGACAAAACCCAAATGAAAACACAGCTGCCCGTCCCTACAGCCCAAAGTAGGTGAAGCAAAATCTCACACTTTGGCTTCTTTTTGTGCTTTGACAGATGTTGGCTGAAAGTAAATCTTCTACTGTACAGAAAGTGATTGTGCCTGCCCTCCCCCTACTTCAAATTATGGTAACCATAAACAGCTGATTATAATGTTAGTAGAAGGGTAACAGTTATTTTAAAAAGGTTGCAGTAATTTAATAAGTCCTGCAACTAGCCTAATTTTTTATATTTAATTGATAGGAACTGCATGCATCAAAGAAAACACATACTGAGATTTAATGTGCATAAAATGGATATTAGCATTTTAAAGAGGCAGATTAACACATTAATCCAAGTAATTTTCATATATTGCTTTTAATAAAATCTTCACAGTATAAAATTCTTAATGAGGCTAATCACAGGCATTCCATTTAGTAGGGTGATTAGGGATAACATAAAAGTATTTTTAATCAGTTTTCTAAGGCTTATGGTTTTTTTATTAAAAATTAAAATTTTGACTTGCATTTTTATTACTGTTTTATGTAGGAAAAAAATCTTGAAAATGCAAATAAAGCACATCATTCAATCATGTAGGTATTAATTATTTACAAGACGTTGTCCATTGTGGAGAGATTCTTAGCCTTAGGGGGGAAATATAAAAACAAACAGACTGAAAAGTATACAAAACTTTACAACTACAAATCAAGCGTCCTTTCCATATGAATTATACATTAAATATACTGTAAGAATTACAAAGATCTCATCTTTGATGCGCTATCAAGCATGTATTTACACTGGGAGAAGGATCTTCTCCAGGCAAACTTCCTTTCATGCCTCGTAGTCGTCTCCACGCTACTCACAGACCGAATGCAGCACGTGGAGGGGCCTCCACGGCTACTTTGAGCTCCCCGATTACTGCACCATCACCCTGTGAATCAAAAACTAGAAAGGGAACATCACAAAACAGCATTAGCAATTTCACTTAAGGTTTTGCTTTTGTTCTGCTAATTTTCCGTAGCGTTTGGACAGATTAAAAGGCACCCGGTACGTGCAGAGGAGAAATTAAATAAATAATAAATAATAAAGGAATCTTCCAGTTCAGGTATTTAGCCTGAGCACTCTAAGAACTAGAATGTACATCAATTAAAGTGTTAGTGCTCTAATTACCTTTGAAATAAAGAAAACTATTGTATAATAATTCCCTATATAAATTAATAATTTTTTTCAACATGTAAATATGAGATGTGGCAAGATGTAAATTCAAACTCTATTGAAAACATATATGAATATTAATAAACAGTTTCAAATAAAAACATACCTATGAATGCATTTTCTACAGTGTGTAGGACAGGTCCAAATCAGCCTGGACACTTACTAGTATTTAAACAGTAATTGTTTTTTCCAACTGGTCCAATGCAAAATTATTTAAATTACAAGCTTCTGTGTGTTGCAAAATAGTGAGGTATAAACAAAGATGATAATTCCTCTAGACTAAACTATTTGACTACCTTCATCTTTGTGTATGTGCGTTTTAAAATAGTATTTTAAATTTCTATTTTACAGAAATTAGCTGACATGATTTAAAATTGCACTCTTTTACAATATCTAAGTAAGCCCAGAGGGCCAGAATCTCTGCTGCTGTGATTAAAACATGCTGCTAAGTCAAAAATGAGGCTCTTTTCTACTCCTGCATAAAAAGCAATGAAGCTGCCTAACATGACTCTAGAAGGAATTTGAATAAAAACAAATAATCTTGACAGCATATTTTTTCAAAGCAAATTATACAGCTGACAAATGGCAAGGTTATGTATTTAGTATATAAACTGGGTTAAGTACTCTGGGACACGCAATGATACTGCATGTTACAACTTCTAGGCTGCTGGGACAGCTCTGAAGTGGTTTAGAGAAGAAAAAAACATGGGATAAACCTTCCATCATTTACTCTGCTGAAAGAGCTATTATAGGACAGATTGGATGCTAATCTTAGAGATCCAAACCATTTTGTAAAACCCTGAACAAATCACTCAGTGAACTGTCAACTTCAAGAGCAGACTTCAGGGGACAGTATTGTTTTTACTCATAAGAACAGGGTAACTGTGATTACTGATATCTGAACATTAATTCTATTTTCTCGGTTTTCGTGTTGTCATCCAGTCTCTCAGGCACAGTGTTAGATATCTTGACTATAGTGTTTTTCACCCATCCTCTTGCTAAGTCATTCACTTAATTGCTTCAAATTTCATGGAGGCCACTTTGACACAATCAGCAATGAAAGGAACAAGACATGAAAGAGATATGTGCTTGGAGTCTCAAAAAGAATGAAGGACATTTATGTACCTAGGAATGACTGTATCTTCATGTGATATGAAGTGTCCTATGAATTTCCCTGTGTCTAGGTTTCTTCTTCTTCCCTCAAACCAAAACCCACCTCAGAGAACATGTACAATATTACTTAGGAATTCTATTTATTGTGCCATTACATTTAAAAGAAGTCTGCATCCAGATCTCAAGAATAGATCATTTTACAAAGCCTTTGTCCAAGAAAATACACTGACATGTTCTTTTGTCATGATCTGACATATATTAACGCAAAAGTCATTTCAATTCTCTGAAAGTTCTAAATTTTCAGAAAATATGCAATGATATGTGTCATGGATGCAATAGAATCTTCCCTGGCACCCGCAGAGAAGGGCAGAAGTGTGGACAGGAAAAAGAATAAAAGTATTTCTAGCTATTATTATCACTTCCATGGATATAATGCACACAGAGTAAAAATTAGTTAAAATGTTTTATGATTAGGGGAAGAAATGCTCCTCACAATATTGAAGTAGTTGTCACTGCATACTAATGATTAGCTTTTAACAGAACAATAACTAGTAACAAAAACCAGTCCTTCCTGTCATAATAATTCTCTCAGATGATGATTAGGACTTTTAAGAGTTTTGTGAAAGGTGACTTGCAAGGGTAAAAAATTATATTTATATCACTAATCAATCTTATCAAATAGGAATTATGAAAATGGGAATTATGGCCATAAATGACAGAATAAAAACAATCTTCCAGTGAGAGACTACAAAATACCTTTGGAGGAAATGGGTTTTTGTACAATACTTGGAGAAAAATTATTGCTGGAGAAAAGCTTAAGTGTTTCAGCCACAGTAAGAAGTGCATCAAATCTGTATACTATTTTTCCAGGGTATGGAGATTTGATTCTTTGCATTTTCCTTATCATGTTCCTGGAACTTTGATGCATACTTTTAGTATTTTAGCTACAGCGTGGATGCAAATCATGCATGATAATGGGAATGGATAACAAAGCCTATTTCTTTCCCTCACTACTCAGCTCTCTGTTGCTCAAGGTACAGAAATTAGACACAGCAGTAGAAGTAGCAAAGTCACATTAGCCTGGCATTCCACTAGGGCTGACTGGAATTCTGGCTATTGCAAAGGGCACCTTGTGTGCTCTGCATCCAGCCATCAGGCTGGCTCTGGGACTGGCAGAGGAGAGGGACTGTTTGTGGCAGATTTACTCTCTTCACTGAGCTTTACCACGGTGGGGAAAGAGGGTTGAGACAAAGAGGTAGGAAATAAAAGCACACTGGTAACCATGTCCCTGCTACCACGGGGAACAAGAAACCCTAAGCAAGGACAATATTTTCCTTCACTGTCTATGAAAGGACCAAGTAGCCTTCTGGAGTCTTCTTACCAGTGTTATAAAAATGATCCTACAGCCCAGGAAATGGAAGATTCCACACCTCCTGCTCACCTCACCTTGCCTTAATGAGTCACAGTGAAGGTTTGGTCACAGTCCTTGTCAGAAGGGTGTTCACTCTAAACTGACACCTTACCAAACCCACCAATATTTCACACTGTCTGGGAAACAGGTTTCATATGGAGGACAAGCTGGAGGTACTCTGGGAGTTGTAGCTCTAAATAAGACATGGACATTAACAATACAGAATTACTGACATAAATTTTAATAAAAATACATATTTATAGTCCTATTACAACGAAGCTTGATGTACAAAGTAGAGAATTACAGCAAGTGGACATGTCTGGAAAGTTTGTAGGTTTTATGAACGAAATACTGTGAGCCGGGAATGCTCTTTGGCTTTGGCTTTTAAACATATTTCAAGGAAGAACAGTAGCAGACATTTTTTGCAGGCTTTTGCAAACAAATGTGGAAGCCATTAGTTACTATTAAAGAATTTCTTATTGACAAAATGTCAAACAATTACTTTCATAGTAACCCTTGCAGAGAAAAGTAGAAATTCAACAAATAATTTTTAAGCTACAGAAGTTTACAAGAAACTGATCTTTAAAACTTACCATCAATGTCTTGTTCAATGATATTTCTTTGCTTCTGGAATATCTCTTTCAAACTGACCAGAGCAAACCTGGTATCTTCACATTCAAGATCCTGTTCATCTTCTGGGGCATCACTGACCACATAAATTTTAGGATAAACAAAAAAACCCGAAAAAACCCAAACAAACAAAAAAAGGAGAAGGAAAAAAGATATTTTACCTTCAAAAAGGGGTGAAAATCAACTCTAAAACCAGAAAAAAAAGCAACCCCACATTCTACTGTACGAGTGGAACACAAATCAGAACCCTTTATCAAGTAAATTCAACATTTTCCATGACAGAAATAGTCTAAGATCCCCTTTTTTAAATCTTCCCCTTTCCTTTAGCATTATTTAGCTGTACTAGAAGGACAGAGAAGTTTAACCATACAAGTGTTCCATTTTTCTTTCCGCTCCCCACCACTCTGTGGTACAATTCTTGTTCATATGGCCATATAAGAAACTATATAAAATATATGCTTTTCTTTCGTGAACTTAAATTACACCCATTGCATCCAAATACGGCTTTCCTTTTAAACACATAACTCCAGTATTGTGTTGGAGCTGCCTTGAGTTAGTGGCTTGTGCTGGGGCCAAAAACACAGAGACTGACAAAATGACAGGAATTTAGAGCTAACATTTGGTACTTGGAAATGTTGTTCAAACTGTGAGTGTTTGTGAGCTTTACAGCCTAAAAATGTTACAATAAGCATAATTTCAAACGGGTAGCAATGAAGTTGCATAACATCCAGGTCTAAAGGAAAGGATATGTTAGACAAAATACAATCAAATCTTCCTCAAAAGACTTTAAACACAACAACGTTTTTATAGTTTATTTTTGTGCTTGTCTCTTACTAACAAATATTTATCAGAGAAAATATATTTGTAAATATTTGTTACTAAACCCAGTCAACATACTGAAAATATGAAAATATTTTAAAAATTTTTCTGGAGGGAAAAAAAAAGGAAAACTATCACAGCTACTTCCAACAGGTCCTGATTGAATATAACTCATTTAACTCGAGATTTTGGCACAAAGCTAAGCAGCAGCAAAACTGCCCAAACCCAACCAAAAAGAAATACTTAGATGTGCAAGACAAATATTAAGTTGAACAAAAACAAGTTGAAAATTGTACGAACAATTCGATAAAACTGCTGGGTTTGGAGAACAGATCTGTTTTGTTATGATTCAGTGTCAATGTTAATCTCTTGGGGAAAACAGCGTAACAGTTAAGACAGTGATAGAAGAGATTTATGCTGAATTAACTTTTATCACTTAAGGGTACCAACTATTACCAAGATTTCCACTAAAACATAAATTAAAAGCAGGCCTAGCAAAATTTGAGACAGCATCTTACGGCCAAAGGGGAGTGTCATTCATACAGACCCACCCTGTGGTTCAGATCACACACAGGTATTTTACATGAATAGGTCAAGCTCCAACAAAACAGATAAAAATAACAGCCCTCTAACACCATATAGTTCCAATATGCTTAAAAGATGATAATATTGGATTAAATCTTTGCTGCCAAGCAGGAAGGATGAGTTTTGCACTCTGGATCCCACAGGAATACTCCAACCAGACTCCAAGAATGCTACCACAATCACTTTTGAGTTCTGTACTTTTAAAAAATATTACAAATGCTTTGAGAGAATATTTAAGTATGATATTTGGTATGCTTTAACTTGTCTTCTTAATTTACCAAAAATTGCAAGAGCTCTGTTTTCAGGTTGAATTGCCTAAAAGACACAGTTTAAACTGCCTGAGAACCTGCATTGATGGAAGTTGGTATATCAAATTTATACAAGGATTTCTTACTATGGATAGTGTTCCTCTCCCATACTTCTCTCTGGGATCCTAGACTTTCTCTCTAGCTGATTTCCACATTTCATTTCTGTAACACCAGTTACTCACTTCCTTGCAGGAATCCCAAACTTACTGACAGAATGAGAAGAAATTTTGACATCCTGGTAAAAGTACCGTGTGGGAAGATGTTTGCTAGACACTGGAAGAAAGACTAGAGAACTAAATGAAACTTGCCTGGCAAATGAAAAGCGAAAAAATAATAAGTTTCTTAAACTTAAAATGTGTTTTACTGTGAAGCAGAAAAGCCTGGACAATTATTTATTATTGTTTTTAGGATAACATTTAAAGACATTCTCACCAGCAGGTAATTTAGAGTGATTGGACAAAAGTTCTTATGTAGGCAAATTTGATTCTAATTTTTTTATTCCAGAGATCAGCCATTTTTGGAGAAGGAGAAAACTCTGTGTGTTAATGTTGCATATTAATGTGAAGCTAACAACTGTACACATGCTCTACTCCCCTGTAACATGGATGCATAGATTTTCTTTGGAGAACAATGACTTCATATAGTCTGTTTCTTGGAATAACAATCATTTCCCACCAAGAAATGATGCACCTGTCAGGATCAGCCTGGAAACCTCTTGCATAAACCTGTTCACTCTTGTTATCACAGCAGGGTGACTGTTAGACGCACGGATTCCTCCACTCCTCACATATGTCTCTCTTGACACTTGTCAGAAGAGCACACACTCTACCTCCAGGTCTGCAAGCATTTCAGCTACAGCCTGGCATGAGGAATCAGGTAACTACCTCTACATGACCAAAATTTCTACACTCTTAAAATGCTGAAAGACAACAGTGGAAGAATAAAAAATAACTATGACACACTTACAGAAAGTTAAATGGACTGCCAGAAATGCGTCCTTTAAACTGATTTAAAGACTTGAGCATGTAATGGCAGGGTTCAGATGCTGAAATAATAATTTTGTGTCCTTTTTTTAATCCCAAATTTTTTACAAATATTAGCAAGTATAGTTTCCTAAAATAAATGAAGAATTTGTATCTCTATTACACAGAAAAAGAAACAAACCAAAAAGACTTCCCACGTCACACATTACAGCTATAAGAAAAGGGAAATGTTCTGACAAAATCTCCCTAATAATGATAGAGACAGTGACTGTCTGAAAGCATAAGGATGCTTGTCTAAAGAACTATGCTCATATATTTTACATAATTCTACTTAACAACATATTTTCTTGATTTTTAAATACTGAATATTCTTGCATTTTCCACCACTATTTGTTCAAATATGGAACCAAAATCAACATTTCTAATAAACACTTAAAATTATTCCACACCAATAATTGAAAGAAGAGAAAAATCAACTTTGTTTTGAAATCTTATCTTTAAATGAACAGTAAACTCCCCTCCAAACAAATTTTAGGTTGGATATTAGAAAAAAATTAGTTACTGAAAGAGTTGTCAAGCCTGGAACCTGCTGCTCAGGGAACTGGCAGAGTCACCAACACTGGAGATATTTCAAAGTGTAGATGGGACACTTGGGGACATGGTTTAGTGGTGGAACTGGCAGTGCGGGGGTACTGGTTGGACTTGGTGACTCCAAAGTCCTCCCACCTAAATGATTTTAGGATTCTATAAAATAAACACACTTTCCTGTATAAATGCCTGTATAAATGCCATAAAACCTACATTTATTTACTTGCAAGTTTAAACTAAAAGAGTATAAAGCTGTGAAATTCATTATTTTCAAGGTCAAATTGGCTCTGTTTCAACTACAGAATTAGGCTATAGTTGCAACTTTGGCTTAGCAGTAATTTTGCCTTAGCACTAACTTTCTGTATTATATTAATGTATCTTTTAACACCTGAGAATATTTATCTTTTTCAAGAGAGATTCATTAAAGTGACTCTGTTTTTGGAAGACAAACCCAGCATGTCACGAATCTATTTATTTATGTTCCAATATGTATCCAATCATTATGAGTATTGTTTCTAACAATAATCTTTGTGACAGAAAAAAGAAAAAAATAATATACTACTTAATATACATAACACACTGCCTATGCTCAATAATCTGGCATAGCACAAACACTAATAAAGTGTCAGGCTCAACCATCTGCAGGCAATTTTTAATGATATTTATATCCTTGATAATTTGTTTTCCTGAGCTTTAAAGCATTAGTTTAGTTGAGTTCCTGTTTCAGCTGAAAAAGCTCTGATACTAGTTTGTAAAGCTTGTGATAGAAAACATGTGTTGATATAACTAGGCCAGGTTTAAAGTGCATAGAGTTGGAAACTTGTGGTGTATGGGCAGAATCTTTTCATAAATTTTGTTTCTTGGTGGTCCTTACTAAGATAAAGTGGGGAACTGGACTACTGATGAAATTCCTGCCTTCCTGTTTACCCATGACAGAATTGAAATTTCACCGCAGGCGAAGCCAGACACACCAATAACTGCAGAAAACAACCTAAAAACAACCTACCTGGTAACACAGAGGACAGGACTACGATGGCACATTAAAAGGTGAATGTGTCTGGTCAGAGCAAATGCTTACTGCTGTTACTTCACCTTCTTTTTACCTTAGGTTGGTAAAATATTTAGTACAGATATCTAAGTATTTATAGGAGAAATTGCAGCACACAGACTAGCTCTATTTGCTGAATTATCCTTCATGAACCACAAAAAAAAAATAGAAAAAACAAAAAAAGTATTTTATTCTCAATATTCTCAAATCTTAGCAGAATGTGTTTCAGTAGAATGTTACCCACTTTCCTAATCCACGTGGTAAAGTGGGTCTTCTCCTTGCTTATTAAATGATTTTTAATTTATTTTTTTTTAAATCTCCAAACATAAGAATGTTTTGGTATCATATTTCTATCCCAACAAGTAATCATTTCATGGTGTTCCCTGCTCCATTCCAGTAAAACCTGTTTTCTGGCCAAAACATGAATCTCAGCTACAGAACGGAAATGAAATGAAGAGGGATCGCTCTCTTTCTTACTGCAGAGTGAATCAGTGATTTGTGGATAAACACATTTAAAAGATTTACAAGTAACACTTCAAATACAATCAGCAGGTATCCCACTCTTCTGCAAATTAAATCAATCTTTAATTTAATAATTATTCCATTCTAATGAAGATTGACCTTTAAGAGAAAACAGGATCAAAGGATGTCATTCATTCTGTCAAAGTAATGCATACATGCTATTGCAATCAAAAAATTTGAGTATGAAAAAAATTATTATTATAATGAAATTGGACAAGACTAATTTATACTCCTTCCCATATGTATTTGTATAATGGCTACATCTGTGAATATATATATATATATATATATGTTTTTAAGAATTCTAGAGCCAAAGAACACTTTCAGCAGCTCTTAGACTCCTTTTAGTACTCTGAATCCAGAAAGTAACGAGTGTACTACACTACATCGGGTAGAAATGTACTTTTCAAATTCATTAGTGATAGAATACTGACCATAGAATCTCTCTTTTGCAAAATAAAATTGTTAAAAGCAAAAGAAGCAAAAAAACCAAACCCCCAAACCACACCAGCATTAAGTGAGGCTGCAATCCTTCACACCACATAAACCTACTCAGGGAAGAAATAAGATTCAGAACACAGGTATCATTCCTAGCTGAAACAATTTTTTTCTACTTAGTTACTTAAGTAGGTATTAACTTCTCAGGGATACCTCCTCAACAGAGACAAACAACAGGGCAAACCACGATCATTATTTACAAAGACCTATAACAGAGTTTTTCAGCACTAACATGTACCTGCCAGTGTGTAGATCTGGCTTTAGAAGAACAGACTTGAGATACTATTTTTCTGCACAATTATTTGCCTGAAGCAGAATTAGTATCAGTATCAATTGTTTTTCACCTTTTGGAAGAAAGAACACGAGGAAAAGAACAAAGAAAAATAAACATTTCTTTCTTTTTTCTAAGGAAAAGCTGCAATGTTAGAATCAAATTTGAAAGGTCATGTGATCTAATGGTGTGTCACTGGCAGGTTTATGTGCACACTGTCAAAAAAGATACAAGCAGCATCTAAGCATGCCACACAGCTGTCACTTTCTGTTAATGGCAATAGCAGTCATGATTTTAAAAGCCAGTGGTCTTTATTGCTTTGTATTTGAAGTGATTTACTGCATTTTCTTCCACTGAGGAAGCTAGTGATAATGATAACGTATGGCAGAGTGCTTGTCCTTTTTGACAGCCTCAGTAATTTAATCCCCCTTTCCTGCCACAATATTTCAATAAGAGAAACCTCTAGACCAATGGACTGGAGAAAATCCACAGCCTGGGGAGTGTGTGTGAGTGCTCTGAAAGCTTCTCATTGTTTTAATTTAAAATACAAACACAAGGATCAGCTTTTAATTTTTGGACTATTAATATGACCCACAGTGAAAGTTAGCCTTGGTTTGGAAAACATATTAAAAGAATGAGAAACATGGTTTTAAGAAATTCTTCAAGAAGTTTTGGGGCATCTCATATTAAGAAAGATTTCTTAATCTAGCAGATTTCTTGCAAATGGTATTAGTCTGCAAGTATCAATACACTATTGTGAAGGGATTTAAAAACTGAAATTGCGTTGAATTAATTTTAATCTGAAAAAGTTTTGATAGGACAAATTTGATAGAATCAATATAACCCTCTAAGAATCAAACATAGTTCTTCATTTGTTTTCGTTTTTGAGGGGAGGAGGTGGAGTTAGAAATTTGTCTGTCATTAAATTCCAACATTTTTAATATTTACTATCTTCTATTTACTTCTCACTGTACTCACGAGAGATCTTTGTCACTCTCCACATCACATTAAGGTTTCCTTTTCCTGTGCACTGACAGAAATCTTTAATGTATTCCACTGTCCAAAATAAACTTCTTTGTACAAAAAGAAAGTACCAGTTCTACCGAGGAGCTGAGTATTGGAATGCAGCAGCACGAGCAGAGACAAGGAGGCCTAAACTCCTTGCAGAGGGATTTACTGAAGGATGTATCTCCATTAAAGTCCTAGGAAGCACACCTTTCAGAGCTATTGCTTTTTCCAGTTTTCTCCAAAGCTGCTCCTCAGCTCTTGGCCAGCAGAACTGCTCCTAGGAATGAGTTACTATCAGAAAACAGCCAGTCCAGTTGCTGAGTTATTCAGTCAAAGGAATCTGCAATTTGCCACCTTTTTCTCTACTCACAGAAAGCAAAGCTTTGGTGTTTTACATTGAATCCTTAGTTTCCACCTCACAATTTCTTACTTTCTTAGGTTAAAAGAAGCTGTTATTGTCATCTGCTATTCTTTTGGACACGTGGATGACTTTCCACATGTGCTGCTCTCATGGCCAAGTGCTCCTGGGGCCACCACAGGAAGCGATGGGAAGGCAGCAGGGAGACAGATGGACAGCCAGAGAACTTCAAAGGAAATGCCACATCAACAGATTCTTCCCCTTTCCCATAAGCATTCCAAATGGAATTTCCTAAGTTTACTAATTCTGTATCTAAAACAATTTTAAATGAAAATTATTTACAAATCCAAAGAGTTCAAATTCGTTACGCTCAATGGAAAAATTCAGCCTGGTAAGTAAAACATTAGGCACAAGTACTCCATTCAAGTCTGGGGAAAATGATTAACCATAGCGAAAATACATTTTTAGATCCTGATGAATAACATGCTTTCATATCACCCCATAGTACTGCCTGAACTTAGAATCCCAACATTGCTCCAAGGCATGGAACATCTTGTGTTTCTACCCAATTAATTGCAAAAATAATTCAAAATTAACTTGTCACAGTTTGCACCTAAGATTATTATAAAGTTACTCCTAAGAAGTACTAAAAGGTGAAGTTTACAATGACCCAGGAAGCTTGTCAGAAATCTTTACAATTCAAAACTTTAACACAGCTGTTCTGTTATAGCATATTTTTTTCACAGTTCGCATTCTAAAAAATGGCTTTGTGATGAAGGAGAGTTTCATCACAGCGAAGAAAAACATGCTTCATGGTGTGGAGCTTTAATGGAGAGAAGGAATAAACACACAGAAATATAACAATGTTTTCTGATGCAAAGCCCTAACATTTGAGTTGTACTGAAGAATCCACCTCTTCAGAAGTTTATTTTTAGTAAAAAATACACCCCATCATCTTTCCCCCACCTTGTACTCTTTTGGTCTACTTACACTTGCACTTCAAGTTATTCAAAGAGCCATCCATTCACTTAAGAGAAAAAAGCTGTCAAGAAAAGAAAGCTTTCCAATTAAATTTCAAATAAATTCTTTGCAGGATTTCATAAATCTTTCTTCTACTTCCATTGCCTGTTCTCTATAACTACTGTATACACTGATAAGAACATACTTCAACCTTCTATCAGTCTTGCTTTCTAGTAATTTTCCTGCCATCTCAGCATTTTCACATTTAAGTCTTTTTATTGAATAAAATAAGAATGATTTTTATTAACAGCATTTATGAACTAACCCTAGCTTTGTCATTTAATTAATTGTGTCCCTGACAAGAAAAATGTTTATTTTACTGAAATTAACAGTTAAGCATCAATAGATGCATTTATATGTGTGGGAGACTGGGCTTTGTTTGCTCGGACTAACATGTTTCCTTATGATTTTCTGACTGTGAAACTGCCACTACTTTAAAGCATACATGGTGACTTGACTGGAAAATTTCTGGCACACAATTTTAAACTGAATTGAAAAGTTTAAATATCAGTTAATTGCTTACTGTGATCAGTAACACCATCTAACATCAACACAACACTGTGCCAAAACAAGTCCCACCAAAAAATCAGAATACTTTCTTTTTACCAAGTTATAAGACAGAGTCATGGTGTGAGCACAATTTGGCAAGTTCCACTTTTCTTTGTGTTTATGGGACTGTAGTGTTTGGAAGCCTTCTTGGATATTCTAATACCTCTTTCCACTGCTAACAAACACACAGCTGCTCCGTCAGTATGGTCAGCAGTAGATACAACACTTCATGTCATGGGAAATCAAGGGGTATGCAGGGCAATCCCACAGTGTATAAACTTCCCCATTCAAGTCGCTGTTCCAAGACCTTGGAAGAAAGAAAATGACCTTCTAACCATTTGTAGCGAAAAAGTCACAGTAGAAAAACCCCAATTTACGTCATGTTACATGCTTGAACCACTTGTGAAAATGGGAATTCGTGGGATCTTGTATGTCCAGATCAATGGAGCTCTACCATATTGTTTTCCAACGAGATTTCCTTTATCTTCTGGTATCTCACTTGTCAGGCAACGACAGCAAAGAACGTGCAAAGGTATGGAAAAACTTCAAAAGTTTTTTAAGCAGTGAATCTCACAGAGCCTTCTGTATCAGCTAAGATGATTTCAAAACAGTCAAGCTGTTCCAGTTATAGATAATATAAAATGCTTTTTTATTATAAGAATTAGTGATTTTTTAGATTACTTATGGACTTACTCTGATTTTCTCCATGCAGAAGTCTAAAAGACTATTAGGTTCCTTCTAAGCTCAAAGTAAATTTCTTTCTACCCATGCAAATCTCATTTTTATTAAAGAAAATATTCAATTAACCTCAAATATTCAGCATACTCAAATCTAATTAGACATGAATAAGAGATGCAGCAAAGCTATAGTAAACATACATGCAGATTTCATTACTATTATCTTACTGGCTTCTCAGCTGGCTTTATCAAAAAGCAGATTCATAAGGTTTTTTTCTCCCCTGTACGCAAAGCTAATCTTGAGTAGAAATTAGATGACCAATCATCTACGCAAACCTCTGCAAATAACAACCCTATTAGTATTACACTGCAGAATACAATCCTGAAGCAATTAAGACCAAAAAACACCTTTTGATACTGATTTGTTAGTATATTTGGAAGTTTAAACAGTTCTGTAATCAATACTTAAGCAGCAAATAGAAAACTCTACGTTATGAAGCCAGGTTATGATTAACAGAAGTAATACAATGCAGCACTACTAGACCGGAAAGCCTCACAAATCACAGTCTCTACAATACAGCAGCATGACATTATTTTCAAATATCACAGCTTGAAATGTACTGAAATTTCATAATTGTCTTAAAAATCTGAAATTTTATTCTGTATTCATCATAACTTTGCTGTATTTTGCTAGTTTAACTTTGCAGAGTAAATACGTAGAAAACAAATACTATGCTTACACCACACCTAGCAATCAGAATATTGCATATGAATTTTATATCTTCTGGAGGATTATTATAATCAAAGCAATCAGAATTCAAGATGCAACAGAAATCAAAAGCATTAAAAACCTTTTATTGCCTTGTGTTATTATTTCAATGAGGTTTTAAAACAATTATTTCAGTTATGTCTGCATACCTAGAACTTTTAGAAGTGTTTACAGAAGCTAGCAAGATAAATATTGTTCAGCTCATAAAAAGTTATAATTTATGTAATGTCTTATTTAGTATATGATGCCAGAAATCCCATTTGTTGGAATGGGAGCAGCCTCAGCAAACGAAAGACATTGCAGAACTATTACTTTTTGTGGTTTTGTTTTTCTTCCCTAAAGCCTTACAAAACCACCATCCTCAGGCTCACAAAAATTAACAATTGTGCCCTGTCCTGTCCTGTCCCTCTCCAATGGGCAGTTCCACTACAGTAACAGTTGATCATTGTCTCCAAGGGATTTCAGTCTTCAACTACAGGATAATTCAGTAAGTACTGGGAGGATCTAAATGAGTGAATTCTTTGGCAAGTTACATTCTCAAATCAAATATGTAGGTGGTACCAATTTTAAAGACCTGACCATGACGCCACTTTTGCAAAGCTGCTTTTACAAAATTATTTTTAAAATAATGTTTAAGTGGAAGGTCTGTGAAATGGTTCATCACAAATAGCAAACTGATTCACTTGGTGCAGGATACTCTTGGATAAAAGTCCATGACAACTTGAAGCACTCAGACTGAATCTTAAATGAAACAGAGTTTAAATAAAAAAAAGGTAGTCAATAATTGAAATACTATGAAATAGCAGGGAATATATTATGTTCACTTATTAGAGACTAGCATATGTAACATGCACTATTACATATGGATAATTTCCCATTTTAAAAAGTTATTATTAGAAGAACAGTGAGTATTCGCAAATGGTGATCAAGATTACAAATTTTCTCTTTCCAATGGCATTTTAGTTGTACATCGTTGACAGGATGTTTTTCTTTTGCTGTATCATCATGTACCAATAGAAAAATTAGTTGATGATGCTCTTTTAAAAAGAGCATATATACTAATTAGTCTATACTAATGTATAGCCTAATTTTAAAATGTGTGTGCTCCCAGCATATTTAAATTTATTGTAATGTTACCATTTATTCCACAACCCTGCTTCACTATTCCATTTTATACTTAACAGTTGCATCCGTACCTCATGTCTTAAAAACCATCACTACATCAGTGACTCCTCTGACCACCTGTTGGTTTGGGAAGTGACAGTGGGGCGTCCTCTGCAAGGAAATCATTCCATCTGCGTTCCACACACAGCTGCTGGATTGTTTCACCTGAAGTAATTCGTAACTCGGTATGACCAAGTGATGTAATTTTAATCCAGATTTTTTCAACTTCCTATTTAAAAACTAAACACTAACATAATACAAATTATTTTGCTTTTCTTGAAGCGTTAACACAAAACAAACCTATATCCCTGTAAGTCACGGGCTGCTTTGTATGATTAACACTGATTGACTGATTTTGACATAGACACAATGAGAATGTAAAGCCCCAGAGTTTGCAGTTAAGAATATTATTGCAATAGCTACTGATATTCATTCAGTGTTTAAAATATTTTTGCAATAGTCATAGTCTGCTTGGGAAGATTAGGTTAAAGTTATCTTTATGCACAAATGCTGTCTGAACCACTTATTTTAGTTGCCATTATTTTTAGCTACACAGGAAAGCGATTCTGTAACTGCTTGAAACAGTTTTAGTAATATTAGGTACCAAAGTTTTCCAAATGAAAGTGCCTCTCGCAGACTATACCATGAACAGTTGAATAAAAATCCATTAAGTCACAAAATATCTAGGCATGTAAAGTAATACTGTATTTACATGGAATTCAAATTCACACACTGATCTTGCCTACTTAAACATAACTTTAGAAGTTAAAATTAGCAATAGGATAATAAAAGTAATACCCCAATTGTTCTTCACCAGAGCCTTTTCTTGTTATCTTTAACCAAACTCATATTTTTCTCTCTCTTGTAAAATTGTTTCATTGTGTTTGGCAAGGTCTGTAGTATTGTGTACAGATAAATTGTAATAAGCTTTATGTATTTAAGTATGAATGTCAGACTTGACAGAAAAAGTCTCAAGTATTTCCTTAGGTAACTCTACAATTTGAAGAAAGAAAAGCCTCTATGGGTTCCAAATTGGAGTACGTAGGCAAGCACTGAAAAGATGACATTTTTCAAACAGCAAACAGAACATGTTGGAGCACAGAAATGTCAAAAATATTTTTTTTAACTTCTTTCATTTCTTTTCAAGTTCATAACCTTATTAAAAATATTTCCCTTACGTGGAAATATTTTGACAATTTTTGATTGTAAACTTAAATCACTCAAAGCACTAAATCATATTCAGAAGATTAGCTTTCTAGATTCAGTGTTTGATCTGCAAGTCAATATTCTAATTTATTATGGAGATAGCTTACATTTTTCCAAGCAAATTACATAATTAATCAAACTGAAAAGGAGGTGTATCCTATTGTAAAAATATCCATCATATAGAACAATTTCCATTGCTGTCAAGTCCTTCAATATTTGATGAAGTAATTTTACCCCCTCTTTTCAAAAGACATTTCCTTTTATTATGTATCCTAAGACACTTTAACTAAAAACCCAAATCTGAATATTTCAATAAGGTTGTTTTATTATTCAGTAGATTCATGGAAATTTTACTAGGATGACAGAAAAAATTCCACACCATTCTGTCTCCACTAATACAGGTACATGGCTTCAGCTGGCAATATTACTGGGATTAGCATAGAATGATGAAATATTTAAAGGAATTTTTTTTTCTAAAATCTAATAAATCAAATGACTGCCAAATGTCATTAAAGTGATGGTCTCTGACTTGAATATGCTTTTCATATTCAAATTTGAAAAGAAAGAGATGAAAGCCTGGAAAGGTTACTCAGTTTCAACTAATAACCTCAAGCACTCTACATTCACATGCATAAAAAATGAAATTGGCTCTATTGTCTAATTTTACTTCAGAAACAACTCTTTTCTTCTTGCACTGAACAGATGTATTAGCATCTGTACTTAAAGGGATATGCTGAGTGGTTTTGTTCGCCCCAAAGTATTTAGCAGCTATGTCAGACTAGTTTGTATACAGACAGTAGCTTATGAATCAAGTCCAAATACAATATCCTGTATTATAAAGTATCCCTTTTACATATTTTAAAATTTGTTTGACATATTTAACACTTGTAATTGCATACAGTAGGCAAAGAATATTACACTTTTTCAAGGCTAATGGGGTAAATCCAGGTATTCTGCTTTCTAACTTATAAGGAAGCAAATGACTGAGCCATACTACTAGAAAATTGCAAGAGAAAAATAATAAATTAATTTGGAGCTTAACAGTCAAGACTATGTTTATTAATGTTAAATGTGAATACAGCATATACAAAGGAGAATGCAGGCTGATTAGAAAAGGTATTTACAAATAAAAAATATAGAACTGCTTAAGAACAGCATAGCTAGCATGTCATATTTCACCACTAATACAACACCATATTATGCAGCCATGCTGAAAATACATATAGCATCCAACATATGATAGGAATTAATTTTTAAACCATTTATTTTTCTGTGATGCAGAGTGAAATATGTTCTTCAAATCTTTTCCTAAGGTTTTTTTTTAAGCCTTGGTCTCATTTATTATGTACTATTCAAGTGAACAATGGAGAGTTTGTCAATTTACTGTCCACAAATCATTCTACTTTAATGGGAATAAAATTAGTCTTTCCATTTAGAATTTAAAACAAGATATAATACAAAATTTTATCTAAGAGAGAGAATGGGCACATATTAAATTAAAGACCATTAAATGCTTTCAAGGAATCTGAGAAACTGACTCAGTGCTTTCATTTCAGGTGAGGAAAACAAAACATGGGCAAGATACTTAGTCTATGTCAGAATTCTTTCTCTACCGTTTAAAAGCAACTCTGTAATTAATGCCACCAGAGATTTGGAAGGATCACTGAACTCCAACAAGCTTCAGGATTTGGGTAAGTACTAAATGCATTGGACATTTCGTACAAAATTTATGTCACAACTTTTCTCATCTTTCTGAGATTAAAAAACCCTTTTATTAATTCCACAGTCAGTCCTGACTGCCACCTTCAAGAACCTGTATATTCCATATTTTGATTTCCTTTCTGGTCACATTAAAGGCTATGACTTTGATGTGAACAATAAAATTCCAACTGACTCAAATAGTACACAATAGTATCCCTCAGAAATAAGCGCTTTCTGCACAGAACAGCAGAGTTGAAAATACCTTGTTATAGGAACAATGTTCCTATTTTTTACATCCACGGTTTTAACTAATATATGGCCCTTGAAAAACTCACAATAAAGGGAACTTCTAAATTGTAAGACCAACTTGAATCCTATCTTGAAAAAATATGTACACTTTACTCCTTAACATTTTATATATTTATTTACACTTATTTTCTTCTATATCAGGCCAAGAGCACGTAAGATAAACTACGAGCTATTATCCAAGAATCACAATTAATCATCCATTTACTATCAATACTTCAATCACTATCAATATTACTTGATTGACAAATATATTTATTGAATGACAAGTTATCCTCTTCCTCTATCAAGTGCTAAATTCTTGTGGTCATCTTATTAACAATGTCAGAACAGAGCCACAAACGAATGCTATCACAGGAATGTCAATGTAACTCAAGTGTTCAGAGACACAAACATTACTCATTAAGTAATTACGATCAACAGGCAACACAGAATCATATACACATAAAAATACATATTACAAAAAATTATTCTACTCCTGCATGCAGTGACTTTTCACGTTAGGAGCAACATCTTCTACTTTTACCTTTTCCCCACAATGCTGTAAATGTGAGAACAGAAAGAGGGATGTGGAAATGCTCCCTGTTCCTTCTCCAAGTGTATGGGACTTTCTATACAGCATGGACTTCGGACTCCCCCTAAGACCTGGGGCAAAGAGGTGTCTCCTTGTTGAACAGCTCTTCTGGAGCTGAATCTACCGTGAAGGAGGGAAAGGCACATGTCATGTTCCCCTGCACACTGTTCTGCCAAGAGGAGAACACAATGGCCCAAGGTCAGCACCATAATAAGGTTCAATGCAACTCCCTGAGCTCTGTCTAGAATTAAGAACACACTAAGCTAAAAAAGTCTATTTGTGACAGTGAATACAACTCCGGTTGCTGCCACTTTATCCAGTGTAGAGCCCAAATTCCTCATTTTTTGAGTGCATCTGTAGTGGAAGAAATATACCAAATTGCACATTTTTAATACAACTATTCTTTTTATTTAGAGTTTTATTATTTAATATTTGATAATGTATCCCCCCTTGTCATCACAGTATTGTGTGTGGACCATACAGACATTCAAAAATTAATAGAATTTGATTCTTATAATATCCAGTGTGAAAAAATTATGCTTGGTGATATAGATAACACAACTAATCAAAATTAAAATTTAGTTTCAAATGCTATCCTTCGACTTTTAGAGTTCCAGTCAGAAAAATACTCCTTTCTATTTTAAAGTCACCATAACCCACTTCCATGTCCCGCTCTGATAAACAGTATCTCCAGTAAGCAACCAAGGATCATTCTTATTCATAACCACAAAAAAATTACCAGCAGGGTTAAAAATGACTCTTGTTGATGCTTCTCCTGTGGGCCTATGTATTCAGTGTTAAATCTGACTTTCTATTTAATTTCATATTCTAACTAATTAGTATTATTTGTTACCTAAAAAATAATGGGTTACCTAATGACTTAAGATTCTGCAGTTTTCAATCATTTTAAAAGCTGATGTTTGTTTTTTTGGCATTACTTCACCCTCTTATTCCATTTCTTCCATCATGAAGAATGACTTTCAGTACATGCTTCCAATTACAGCTTCAAAGTGTATTTGACAAGGGGTAGATGGAAGTTGTAAATCCATCATTTCAGCATAGAGCCTACTCAAACTTGTGTCATCTCAAACTTTATCAGCGGCAAAAGACAACTTAGGTATTGCCTGGATTCTTTAAACTTTCTCTCTTCTACTTTAGTTCCTGGACTATAGTGACCATAACACAAACAATCACCTCAATGATGGAAAATGGCAAATGCTCCTTTGTAATCTTACACCCAGTAGTACTCTTTGAAAGTACTGACTATAAAGTTTTAATAAGTTACTTGTACCCGATTGTGATAAGATGGTTCTGTCTCATGGATTTTATTTCTTGTTTTATTAAATATGCTGGTGCAGCACTTTTACTTCCCCAGTTTTTTACAGAAGAAAAGCACAAAGTTCTAGACAGGATTAGGATACAAAGGATTAGTATTTCTGGCACAGCAGAATCAAGCCAACTCAGTAACACAAGGTAATACTAAACCCCTAAAATTTTAGTTCTCTGAGTTCTGACTAGATATTCACAAAACAAGCCAGTTTGAGGAAAACACTGAACACTCAAAAATCTCCCTGAAGTACACCAAAGGCACTCAAGTCATGCAGAAAACTAGTGTAAAGAGAAATCAAGTCAGCCAAAATTTAAAACTGCAACACAATGTCCAAATTAATTTCTTTTTTCCAATAAATACAGATATCACATAGGAGGAAATGCACTAGTCAAGCAGCTGTACAAAAATAGTATAATAAAAAGTATCTATTGCTTTGCTATACATAGGTTTTATGCTTTACATCTTCTCACATTTGCACAAACATGCTTCATTCACCAGGAGAACCATGAGCAATTGGTATTGCTTTTTAATGGTGTTTAAGAGGGATTTTCCTGTCAAAACTCATTAGAACGTGAGATCTTAATTTACAGGTGCAGGTAAATGACAGTTACCGAAAAACTGCTATTAGAGCAAGAGAATGCACTCACAGGAGCTGCAACAAAAAAGAGAGACCTATAGAAAATAACAGAACCAGCACTGAATAAATTGGTTGTGCCAGTAATTACCTTATGGCACATTTTAAGACAACTTGGAAGCTGACAGCAGTAAATTTTATTGTGATAATGAAAAGCTGTATAATCTCCTGTAAGGATACAGTGTAGACATGGGGGTGAAAGGGAGGAGGGGCTGGAAAAGACTTTTTTTTTAATTTGGGGGTTTTTTTTCTTTTCTTTTTTTAATATAAAGACCATGCCAAAGAAAATGCAAATTCCCAGTTTTGATGTCTATTTTGAGGATCTGAAACAAGGCTTTTAATCAATGTATTATACATCAAATTGATAATGTTAACTTCTGATTATTCAAATGTATGAAATATTCATAGAGAACTGTCCAAACTTTTACATTTCTCAGACTTCTTTTCTCTATTAATTATCATGCCTGGAAGCTTTTTAGTAAAAGCAGCAGCCATCAGCCTGACTGAACCTGACAAGCTAGCAAGGCCCAATTACACTGGCACTCTGTGGCACTTTGATGTACTGGAAACGAAAAGAGATAGGGGCAAATTGTATAGCACATTATGTTAATGACTTGATTTAATCCAGCCACTAAACTTTATGTAGCCTGTTAAAAAAGATGCTAACACTAATTATGCCACTTTGGAAAGGAAAGAAGGGGACAAGCATTTCATACCGACAAAGTGAAGCTCATAAATGTTGTAAATGAAATGAAACAAAATGAAGTAATCTATGATTAATCATACATCATAGACAAGAAGAAAAGAGAAAGAAGCAAGTGGTACAGTTAAGTACTGGAAAATCTGTTAGATACCCTTTATGATCAACATATCTAAGAAATAACCATGAACTGTCTAATTTGCAACATGCAAAAAACCCCCAGTATGATCTTAAATGGCTTAAACAGTTTGGCATACAACTCAGTTTTATAGGATAATTAGCATAACGATCTCTAAAAATCACAAGTCTTATTTACAGTGTTTGATTACCAGCAGGATATTTATCTCAAAAGATAAAAGGCAGTGATTTCTAATCTTGAAAAAATACAAATTCAGTAACAATTTTGGCATGCTGTATCCTATAATTAACCCAAGAATTCAAATAAACCAAGGCATATTTTTAAAATCCAATTTGTATCAAACGTGTTGTCATAATAGTTTATAGCTTTTATTGTTTTATCTACCCTTTGTGAACATGCACTTTGTTATCAGAGAAAGAGATCAATGCAGAGAGGTAGAAATTGACGAACCTGAAATGAATCTACACACAAAAATCTCTCAGAAGTGTTCTTAAGTAATGGTGATAAAGTAAAATATAGGATGACTACAAAAGTATAGAACAGGTGTATTATAGTTTGACTTACTAGTGATGAGCAGCAGTCATTTTAGTTCTCAAAATTACAGGTGAAAATTTTTAAAACAATGCAATTCTTTCTTCAAAAGTACCTTTTCTATCTTTCTGAAGAATACACAGGCGATAGCATTACTGAATCCCTTCTACAGCTTAAAAAAGAAGGAGCAATATTTCCCACACAAAGAGCTGCTTCTTTGGTTAGTTCCTTTCTAAGATGTGTCGTGCCTTGAAAAAAAACATTTAAAAAAATCAAACTACCTCTAGGATATCACATTGCAGAGCATTAAAAACCATGAAGACTGATAGGATCTAACAGTACACCTCCGGTCCTTGAAAAGAAGGCTAAGACAGATGAGAAAAGTATTAACTGCTAGAGGTACTATCATCAATTTTAAGTACTAGTTTTGTATTTTTTAAGATAGTTCAGTCAAGGTTAGATCTAAAAGTATGAAATACTTTTTTTTTTTCTTTTTCCCAGAGAACTATCCTATGGAAATACTGTTCAAAGTAAATTCCCAAATTTGTATTGTGCTGTTTTGTATATATGACTTCACGCTAGCTAATTGCTGGTTTTAAGAGTAAGAGGACTTCATTAGTGTACCAATAATGATAGAAAAAGAACAACTGAAGTGACTGGAGATTGTGCATGCACAGCTTTATTGAAAACTGATGTTAGATACAGCAAAGCTACTGTTAGAGGACATTAAGCTTAAAATCTTTTTCTGTCTTGCCAGATAATTGCCATGATCAATGGCTCAGCTGTTTAATATGCGTGGATACTGGACTTGAAATAATACCATCACTGCTGTCAGTTTTTATTGATTCAACAGCATCCTCATCTTGTCTACCATCTTGATCTGAAAAAGAAACATTAAAAGAATCAATGTAGTCAACCCCCCCATTGTTGTCCATCTGAGACTTGCTGAGGAACCTGATAACAATATATTTGCTTTTCTAATAAATGAAGAAAAAGTGCCAGGTAAATCTTATCTTCCTGCAGAAGATTAACACTGCAAATCAATGACCTTTTGGGTCATCTAAACTGTATTTATTTCTGTTAAAAAAAAAAAAAAGTTTCCCAGATGAAAGTTCAGGATTGGAATGATCTAAGTCCTGTGATGAGCTGAGGTATGAGCAACTGTTAGTTTTACATAAGAACATGTCCTGAATTTGTGGATTTCCTCTGATTAACACCATGCACATGTAGAGAAGAATCTATGCTTTTTTTTAATAAAAAAGTAGTTCTGTATGCAGGTGGATTATTTTCTAGAGCATTCAGGGTTTTTTCTCTGAAGCAAATCACTTATAAGCACAACAGGGATTCAGCATCATGTTTTTCCAATTTTTCTAATGAATTCTTATGCAGAAGCTGCAAACAAATGAACATACAATTTTAGCTTGTGCATTTACTTGGTACTGTGGACTTGGTTTATTTCAATGATAAACAGTTTAAGCTCAGAGGTGGAACAGGATGACCCAGCTTTTATAATCTTTAAATAAATCTGCCTCTAACAACTTTATGTCACAAATATGATAAGACATACTACCCCTCTCACTGTCTGAAAGGATTTCTGATATCAGCATTGGCTGTTATCTGCAGACAAAAGGAGCATATTCATTAAAATAGTCTTTAGAACAGCATAGTTCTAAGGGAGAATATAAAGACATTTAAAATAGAAGCCAGGTTTCCTTTAATATTTTATGAATCTAGGTCAGATACCAGATTTTTGCATTCAATTACAATACAGTTTCCATTTGGGAAGAAAATAACGCCACCATATCCACCACCCAGCTTCAGCTATAAAGTACACCAGAATATAATTTCTGTCATGAAGCTTCTCATAATGAGGCAGCTCCCACTGCTAGTAAGAAATGCTTAAGAAAATGGAAAGAGACATAGATTTATTAAGAAAATACAGTTACTTATTCATAAAAATGAATTCTACCTTCTGGTTCCAATTCTTCAGTTATTTTTGTCTCGTCTCCAGAAGTAATTGATGTTTGGTCAGCTAACTGCTCCTCTGACAGATGTGAGAGCTCTTCTTTCTCCTGTTGAATTTCTTCAGCCATCTCCTCCACCTTATCATCTGCTAGCCTTTCTTGTTTAACCTCCTGTACCACATGCTACATAAAAAGATAAACTTACAGTCTTTATAACATCCCGTCAATAGTAAAAGTTACTGAAGTTCAGAACTTGAAGAGTTGTGGCCCACATTCATTATACATAGCCTTTAAACAATAGTATTGCTTATGCAGCACAGGAAACAATGAGAAGTTGTCAACTGCAGTAACAAATAATTGATACAGTAAAAAGAAATTCTCTAACGATGTGTATTTGTGAAAACATAACTATTATAATCATTTGGTACCTGTCAACATATATACAGCCTCTTAGATTTCCAGATTCATTTATATTTCAGCTCTTTCAAGAGTCTTTACAAGACTCAGTTAAAAAACAAAACAAAACAAAACCCAAACAAACCCACCCCACCAGCACATTATTCAGTTAGCAATTTCATAACTTAAATTATACAGTATTTTCTGTTTCAAAAGCAAACTAATATCATATAAAAAAGAATCAGCCTTGCTACAATACAAACATGCTATCTAAGGTAAAATAGCTTTAGCGCATAACTTACTCTAAAGTAATCTTATTATCTTTATCTTTGAGCTCATTTACATAATCATAGCTCATCAATGGATACACCTTACAGGGTTATGTCCAGGATGGAAACTTATGATGACTGAATTCAGACATCTTAAATCCCATACAAGTGAAGCCCATTGAGCTCTCTTGGACTGCAGGAGCCATGTTTGGTCACTTCCCCCTGCCTGGGAAGCCTCTCAAGGCTCACAAACCCCCAAATCTGAGATACTTGAAGGACCATCACTAACAAGGAGGCCTGGGCTGATACTCCCCCACACATCTTCACATTCATCAAGATGCAACCCTTGCTTTTTAGGAAACACAAAGGGATTTATGTGATTAATTCACTGAACCTGTGGTAGGTACCTTTTAGGTTGATGGGTACACACACAGAAATAGGTGCACACATCACTTTACCTCTGTTCATGTGAACTGATTAAAGTATGAATGTTACCATGTCAAATCTATGGTTAGGTCAGTGTAGTGAGCCTTATGGAATCACTTTGTAAATGTGGCCAATCCACATGTTCACAATACATGTCTAGCTATATTCCAAAGTTATCCCATTTCTTCATCATTTCCCCCTGCTATATAATGGTAATTTAGAGAGGGATGGCAAAATAAACTCCATCCAAACAACAAAAGCTCAAGTAGAGATTGGATAATGCTCTCACAGACTCATGGTGTGACTCTTGGGGTGTCCTGCATAGGGTCAGGAGTTGGGACCCTTCCAGCTCTGGATATTCTATGATTCTATACTGTGTGGGTGACCATGCACTGGAACAGGTTGCCCAGAGAGGCTGTGGAGTCTCCCTCACTGAAAATATTCCAGAACTGTCTGGACACAGTCCTGTGCCATGTGCTCTAGGATGACCCTGCTTGAACAGGGAGGTTGGACCAGATGATCCCACTGTTGTCCCCTCCAACCCAAACCATTCTGTGATTCCGTGAATATTTCTGCAATAGACTTTAGCAAACAGCAATGACAGGAGGGTCCTTCCATTCAGTTTTCCCACATTCAGTTCTTTCAGTTTTACACTATTTTTCATGAGGACCCACTCAATTCTCCATTTTTTCCCCCCATTATAATAGTATCAGCACTGATCAGAGAACACTTGGATTGGGGTTGGTGCTGCATGCTGGCTGCTGCTTAGCTTGCTTCCCCTAATTGTCACTGGTTTTCCCTGTACATAAAAAGTAAACACTTCCAAGACGACTGAGACCTATTTTGCTTATTATGCCAAATAATGGTAAGGCCTATGATATTTTAATACTCTTAATATCACTTTAAATTCAGCATTGCATAATCAAGTTGTCAGTAACAACTGTCAGTATGTCATAGCTTCATATTAATGTAACTTAAGGCATTTTAATTTGTCTGTATTTATTTATTTAGTATCACTTAAGGCCAATTTTCCAAACACTTGCTGTGGTCAAACAAAATGTTTAAATATTCAATCTGGTATTAGAAGTCAGCAGAGCTACTCAGAATCTTAATGGTAAGCACATGATGAACTCAAGCCATAATCATAATAAGATTATTCACAACAAGTTTGCCCACTTCATTCCATTAGGCTGTTTACAGAAATACACTTTTTAAAAACATACACTAGAAGAATCAACTCTAAAAATAGTTTACTTCCTGTCTGTGCTCTTCTTTTGTGAACTTTATACTAGCACAGTATATCACAGTGTTGAGATAAGAAAAAGAAAAGATTGCAAGGTCTTAAATATTCACTGATAAGTTGTCCTACAGCATGAAAAAACACATATGAAATAATCTGTTCAGTAGATTAGAAGAAAAATATATTACTGAAAATGTACAAAGCTGTAAATAAAAATTGATGTATACTGAAAATATTAAAAATTTCTGAATTAATGAAGTTGAAAAACAACTAAACAAGGCTAAGGGCCAGAATGGCCTTCATGTAACTGGGTGCAGTAAACAGAATAGTGGTTTATAATTTGAGAGAGACTGTCAGATGGGCCTCTTTTCCATAAGAAGAAATACTGAATAAACAGTAAATATTTACTCAACAGATGAAGAATAAATACAGCTGAAATTATATGAGCCTCATGCAGCATAAAATCTGTATTGGGTCAGTTTTTCTACTTAACAGTCACTCACAACTTTAATGTATTGTACAAACGTACACTTAAAAGGCAGCACTGAGATCACCAGCAACAGAAACTTGCCCAATTTTCTAGGCAATATTCCTGAACTCCAATATGGGTATGACCTCACATCTTGAGAAAATAGTGGTTATTTTCAGAAATATACCTGTTTCTACTTTGATCTTTTCAAGGATTTCATTGTCTGCTATATCAGATTTGATAGCCATCTCTAGTTTAGCAACTTGCAGTTTCAGCTGCCGTTCCTTTGATTTCCACTGCTGTTCATGGGTCATACAGAAGACACTCCAATAAAACATATGGCATGTGAAAAACTTTCAGAAATCAGCTTCAACAGAAAATAATAAAGAAAAAAGCTTTTAGTGGCACAGAGACCACTGTCATCATGTCTTAGGAATTAAGTAAACACATGCTGGTCTGCTGCTGTTGAAACCAAGGCGCCTTTCTCAGGCTGCGGTTAAAAAACATGAAAGAGTTTGTGGGATGAGCAAAGGAACTGGCCTTAATTTAGAGCTCCAAAGTCAAAAAGTTGGCAGCATGCAACATTTGTGGGACTAGAAAAGGAATTCAGATGCATATTCCAGAGTAATCCACAACTCCAAACCTCAGCAACTGACAACTAACAAAACCATTCTTTCCACATACAAAACCTCTTAATGTAGAGAACTGGGATCATCCACCTGATTTCTTTTAAATCTGTGAAACATGCAGAGCCTAAAGTCAGTTGCCTGTTCAAAGAAATGTTGACCACAAAGTGACAACAGTTTTCTCATACTGTA
Source organism: Lophotriccus pileatus (assembly GCA_035583135.1). Classification (NCBI taxonomy): domain Eukaryota; kingdom Metazoa; phylum Chordata; class Aves; order Passeriformes; family Tyrannidae; genus Lophotriccus; species Lophotriccus pileatus. The sequence continues at coordinate 9,733,694 of JAWWES010000021.1, forward strand.
AAACAACAATTCTGATACTGATTAAGAAGCACATTTAAAGTAATCTTTCTCCTACTTTAATAAATAAAAAACAGAGGTAGGCAAAGAAATTAGAATAACTATTTTGCCTGTAACACATTATTTACTTGTAAACTACCAATCTATGTGCAATAAGGGTTGCATGGACAAAGAATTAGAACTGCTGAAACCACAACAAAATGTGTAACTCAGATTGAAACAAATTAAATACATTATATAATTTACAGTATAATTCCCAGTAGGCAAAAAGAAAAAGCAATGCAAAATGAGCTCTCATATAAATTAGACAGTGAGTGATATAGTCTTCGTATTATTATTGCTCTATACTTGCATTTTTATTTATTGGAAAAATGTCCATCTTAATCAAGAACAAAACAGTTTATTCACTTTTGTATTGTGTGAAAATCAGAAATTGTAGGTTTCTTTAAAAAAACAGGAGTCAGTTCCTCAACTCTTCACTTTGGTAAAGCTTATCAGTTAACGAACATTATATTTTACATCCATAAATGTATTAAAAAATTTCTGACATCTCTCTGTTTATCAACCTATCTCTCCCAGAGATCTATGTAACAAGCCTCAACACAAAAAGAGACAGGAGAAAGAAATGTTGCAGAAGGGACAGCCCACACAGGTTCGCAGGCTCTACATTCTGACTGGAAGAGTTCTGAGTACCTGTAAGTGCATCTATATCTAATATATTTGAAGAATGAAAGACTAAAATGAAAAAATACCATAGCATGAATTGTGGACTCTAAAGTATATGGCAAGGGTTTATATTCCTGATTCGTGTTCTTCATAGAAACAGTTCTATTTCTTTGTATTGTCTTTTTCCCATACTATGTCTAACCTATTCACACAGGTATAGGCATAGAGCATCTTATAGTGTGACTAAGTGTTTTTACAGCACACATGCACATAAGCAATGCTTCTAAGTCCTGCAGTAATAAATGCTTCACTCTCCTTATATTTTGAAGATAATATGTAGGGAATAGAATGCACTGAACCCACTACCATTCCACAGAACTGCATAGGAACAGGATACACTGTGTTCTCCAATTGCCTAAAGTTTGCTTGGCTCCCATAAGGGAAGCATAAATCTCATCAAAAAAAGAAATACCATCAGTTTTCACACTTCTGAAAATGTTTCAAGTTTCAATGACCACAATACCTAGTTATATGTGCATTCATCAGCTTTAGGTACAATTACTTCACATAAAGATGCAGCTATATATTTCAGTTTTTCAGAAGACCATGGCAGAAAAACCATTAAGAGTTACCATGATGGTAGTTCAGAATGTAGATGTTTAAATGAAGAACATTTTAGATGACAGGTTTTATCCGAGCCTATATAATGCTAATGTTTATGTCAGTTTGAATTCAGTCCTCTTGTGTTGCTTTCTTCCTTTGAATTTTAAGATTAGTTTTACTTGAATTCATGTGGAATTTCTTTCATATTTACTGTATTTCATTGGAGTTGGAGCCATCTGTGTAACTATAATGGTCAACCACATCTGGCACCATTTCCTTTGGAGGGAGTTTAAGCATTGCTAGATTTGCATTACAAGGTCATATGAAAACAATTCCTCCAAACCTTTTATCCAAACGAATTGTTTTCTTGGATACTGACTAAATAATAAGAGTGAACTGACAAATTCATACTTGTTCTTCGCAAACTTTTCAGATCCAGCTCTGCAGGCTTGGCTTTGGCAAAAATCCCATCAACGTCAAATAAATTTCCTAAAAATAACATTAGCAAAGAATGGGTTTGTGCCTCTTTTCCTCCATTAAAAAAATGAAAAAAAAAAGATTAATTATCTGGCAACTGCAGACACTGGTCTATCCACTGCTAGCAATAAATAAGCTGTGGTAAAGTTGCACTGTTCAAATAGGCAATCGAAAATGTTGGTCATTAAAAGGTGGTTATAATGAAATGATCCATTTTTCTTTCCAATTTATCATTACAACATTGAATGATCTATGCTCTTGACCACAGCCTCACCTCTTCTGTCCTTCCCTTTGAAATGGTGACTGATTTCAATTCGTTTTGAGGATGAAGGCATTTTAACTGCTCCTCTTTAAGATGTACATTCTGTTCATCACCTTTCCTAATAAAACATCATGGAAGGTCTTCAAATTGTTTAGGCTCTATAAAAAGGAAGGAAGGAAGGAAGGAAGGAAGGAAGGAA
>JAWWES010000021.1:9735997-9852981 GCA_035583135.1 Lophotriccus pileatus
TAAAACATCATGGAAGGTCTTCAAATTGTTTAGGCTCTATAAAAAGGAAGGAAGGAAGGAAGGAAGGAAGGAAGGAAGGAAGGAAGGAAGGAATATTAAAAAAAAAATTCACATGTAGTAGAATGTTATAACACTCTCTATTCCAACAGTGGTCTCTCATGGCAGTGTTTGATATATATTCTGAATGTTGTCAGCAGGAGACACTCTTGATCCAAGTAGCTGAAAGCAACTTTCTTTCCACATGGCCAGGAGAAGGTGGCACTCTTGGTGCTCTCATGAACATTAAACCCTCAGTTCAGTCATGATGAAAACAACCAAGAAATACATCTGTTCAGCAATTAAAAGATTTTGTTGTGGTTACAGTGGTTAGACATGCTGACCAAAAAACACTGCAGTAGCAAGCAAAAATGGATGTTGACCACAGTTATGCTGATCACAGAGATTGCCATAGATCTGTTAACCCTTAATTGTAGATATATAATTGTTTCATAATCCTAATACACTCAATTCCCTACTACCAGTATTTTAACAAGGGCCTTCTGATTTCTTTTACATTTTCATTTACTTCAATGGTTTACATCTAACCAATTCTAATATTAAATGGAGGATGCTGATATAACCTCTATTTCTAGAATATTGGTTAATGTTACAGTGCCTACATTCCACAATGCTTTAATAAGGCCTTATTCATAAAGAATTTCAATGTAAATCACATTCAAAGTATGACTTGAAACAAAACAGCCCACAAGCCAATCTTCTGTTTAATAAAATGACTGTATGAAAATTTGTGCCCAATACATATGTGAGTATAGATAACATTTAATTATTGGAGACAGAAGACATTTAGCTTAATTTTTTCCATATAATATTCCTACAAAGTATTTAATGGAGAAGCTGAATGAGAATCCTGTAGATTGTTTAGGTTCACTTGCAGTCTGAATATAAAAGAAACAAACAAAAACTCCATGGAAAACCAATCACCAACATGATTTCAACCTTTCATATCTCATTTCTGAGTGAGGAAAATATTGTGGAGAATAAAAAGCATTAACAGTCTTGTTTCAGAGAGTTAATGATGTATATTGCTCAACAATTTTTAACAATCTTTCTTCAGTGCTCTTCTTGCTCTGTGTGATCTGTGAACTCTATTGCAGTAACTTTAAAAAATTACAACCTTCAAAAGCATTTTTACAAGTATTTTCATATCTGTCCATAATTTTTCCTTATCAAAATCAGAATCCTTAAAGTCTGTAACCCTTCCCACTGCCCAAGTGCATTCATCTTTTCATCCATCTCTGTTTCAATTTTTTTCCTGAAGTTCTCTTCCATTTCAATAACTTGTGTCACTCCAACCACAATATAGGAAGAAAAACAATCAAACAACTTAACCACCTTGGCAAAGCTGCCTTTTATAGACAATTTCACCCTCATCTCTTTCCCTAATTTCCAAAAGAGCTGAAAACAAATCCAACAATTGTATTTGTTCAACTGAAGGATCTCATTAAAAACACTAAAAACACCCTCCTGAAAAATCTTCTTGCTTCCACTTTATTCTATTCCTTCAGTATCTCTGCTACTCTCCCGACCATTTTGAATTAGCTTTTCTCATTAACTTTAAGGGGACCATGACTGCAACCTCATTCATTTTATATTCTTCCAAAACGCATTTTTTTACCCTGATCATCTTCTATATCTGAGTATTTTGTCAGCATATTTTCCCATAATACCCGAACTGTTGTCTATCCCAAAACTCAGGTCATGACAACAATCAGGAGGATGATTTTAGCTTAATGTTTCTAGTCTGGAATTTTCTTTCTTTGTGAAACACGTCTTGATACTGTTGTCAGTTAGAAATAACACTTTTAAAGAAAAGGGATCTGTACCTTGTAGAAATACTGCATGACTGAATATCAACTGCTCTCCACTGCAGTTGAGAAACTGTTGTACCAACAGCTCAAAGGAATTGACCCTCTATAGTATTTTACCTTGCAATTCCACAGATTAACATATTTTATATTATAAATCATGAAATCCTGAAAACTCAGTCTGTAATTAAAGCAAATAAATATACCAATGGGATAAAAAGTATACTCTTAGCAGTCTCAGGGTCCCTGACTCTTCTAAGCAGATTGCACAATTCCTTTGTTAAACTGGCTACATTAAAATTCTACAGCAACAAAAACTGTCCTGTAAATGTTTGGTAGGAAGCTCAACTTCAATATCATTAGATGGAGCAGAATTATAGGCTACTATCATTCTATGGTTTCACATTTTGGGCCAGCTCAAGTTCAAAGATGAACACGGACAAATTATATGGGTTTCAATAGGTAGAAACTGAAAGTGCATGATAATTAACTCAATAGACAAAAATAAAAAAGATAAACAAAAAGTACTAAAACCTGCTGTGTTGACAAGTATGTTACATGCCATCCATCTAAACTAGAAAATTTGGATTTTACAGTTATTCACGTTTAGTACACAGGTTTCAAACAATCAAATGACTGGAAATCAGAAAACCATTGTAGCCATTCTCTTATAACAAAAAAGAGACAGAACATTCACTCATCGTTCTCAAAAATGCACCTTTCACTGTGAATATTAGAAACAATGTCTTCAAATACCAGTTTAAATCCTGTGCATGTGTTTCCATTCAGCTGCTGCCAGGAAAGAGGCACAAGCACTTGACGCTTGTTGTAAATTACCAAAAAGTGGCACATGATTTAAAATGGAACAGTTCACTTATCGCTTTCTACTTAAGAATACAAAAACCCATGTGAAACCTGTCTCCCCTGGAATTTACATTCTACATAGCTCAACCTATGAAAAATTAGATTTGAGCTACTAACAGAAGAGCTGCTTTGGCAGGGAGGAAATGGGTATTACACTAAAGAAGGGGAGGGAGGCAAAGCAAAATGTAGAAACAGAACAACACAGGGAAAAAAGGAACAGAACAAAAAATCTAATGTCACAAGTGTTATTTAGTATGTTAAAATAACAAGCAGGAGGCAGCTGTAAGAGTTTACAGGGATATCTAGTGCTCCCACCTCATAAGGTTAGGATACTTTATAAAGCTCTGCTGCAGTTAGGATTCCTACTTACAGGAACTCTCCCATTTCCAAACTATTACCAAACCACCTCTGTATGGACATGCAGGTCTCCAAATACATACGGGAAAAGGATACAGGAGCTGTATAACTAAAACCTATACAGAATCTACAATGCAATTGTGTGTGTTATATTCATAAAACCGCTCTTTTTATAAAGAAAACTATTATTTACAGTAGCCCTCTAAAATAATTTCCATGAACATATGAACACAAGTTAAATCCTAATGTCAGAAAGAAAGAGCCAAACCTGCCCTATTTCATCAAAGACTGATAAAGTGAGGGGGCATCAGCACACTTTAGGCAAAGTCCCCTCTTTAAATCATCAGGAGTGTCTTTCAGTAGCCAGACAACTCAGTTAATTCCTCACAATCTGCTTTGGATAACTTTGCAGATAAAATCATTTAAGACCTGCTATACCCTTCTGAAAAAAAAATAAAATTTTAAGACTAAAAATCCTTACTCGGAGTAGTTTGAGGGAAATGTAGTATGTGGTACATTTTCATGTCCTCAGTATTGACTCGAAATCAAGGACTGGGTATATTTTTTTCCATTTAAGCAAGCTTACATGATGAGAGTACAGGAATGTACTGACCAAATTGCAATTATCTCTTGAAGCTGGAGAAATTTTCCTCCCATTGCTGAAAGAGCACTGCTTTTCTCAACCAGCTGTTAATGGACCTTGATTAGTTCCACATTGTCCTGAATGTTTAGCCTTTAAAATTAAAAAGAAATGCATCATGAGCTTAAAAAAGAAAAGGAATTACATTATTTTTGTTTTGAAAAGTTGAAATATTTTGCAAATCAGCTTTCTACAGCACACCTGGGGAGAAGATTTAGTGTGTAAGACCCAAATTAATTTCTTATCTATAATCCACATTACAGAATTTTGTAAATGAACAAGATGACTCAGCAGCTTCAACCAATACATCAACATCTTTGACTATTGTAAATGTACATGACAGGAAAAGAAAACAACTCTATACCTAAACAGAGTATTTGTTTTCCATTCACTTTTTCACCTTCTGAAGTATTTGGTGTAGTAGCATACCATTTTATGGAGTTTCCTCTAGGAGTTTCAACCCACCAAATATTGCTAAGAAAAAGTGACTTAGCAATTTATACTATAACACCTCAAGGCTGGTACTCAAACAAGCTGCAGGTTTGTCTTAACTACATGAAAATAACTTAATGTTTATGTAAATATTGTTACCATGCTAATATTACAATTTTAAGATCTGAGAATGTAGTGTTTAATAGAAAGGATGTTTAAAATCATTCAAATTTTAAAGAAATATTTATTTAGATGTTTTCCCTTACTTCAAACAGTGCAACTAAACCCCATTATTTTCACAGTTTCTTCAAGTATGTGAAGAGAAACTGATTCTGATCCTTATTATTATAAATTACTATTAAATCAGAATAAATCTTTACCATTTGAAAAGGTAATTTCTCTTCCAATATTTATCTATTTTAGTCATACTGGATGAATTGTCACAATGCCACGCTGGAGCAAGACAATGGACTACAAAGTTTACACATCTGTAAACCAGCTGAGTACGTGAAATACTTTCCTTTTATACTTTAAAATATCAAATGCTATTGTGTTTTGGCATTGCCCAGTTAATTGTCCTTACTCAGAAAATAAACAAACTCACAAATTTCAGATCTTCCCCCAAAAAACAGGCCTAACTCAACGCTAAAACTATCATGTGTCTAAAACATGTCACCTACATAAATTAAAGTTGTGGTGAGTATAGACAGCAGCAACTGTCTCATGCTAGCTATTTAAAAGCTAATGTAGTGGCACGTTTTTATTAATCTTGTTCCACACATCAAACAAAAGGCTCTGATGCCTTCAAAGGCTTTTTTTTTTTCTTTTTTCCCCCTTCTTTTTTAAGCAGGGGGCTTTTTTTTTTTTTTCTTTTTAAGTAGAAGAAGGAGCAGATGATAGTGAAATTTATGATGTACAGATGTAAACTCCCTGGCTCCTGACAGTCAACATTAACTATTTTTTCAACAGTGAACGAAACAGCATTTGCAATACTGATATTATGGAGTAAATTATTCAAATTCAGAAGTGAAAAATTACTTTTTATTTGGATCATTTCAATTCTTATGATTGTAAGAGTATTTATCTCATGAAGCTTCTAGCTACAGAAAGCATGTGCAATTAATTATTAGTGTATTGCATCAATCACAATCTTAGTTCTCATTATATTATTTCTCTACAGTACTTCTGCAGTACTTTATTTATTTATTTAAATAAAATATGCCTAAGAAATGTCCACTGCATCTAGGTACATGACAAGGAGCCTGCTGTTGAAGTATGAGATCTTTTCAGATTTTGTGGGCAAGGCAAAGTTAATTGGGGAAGATTCTGTTTGGGAGGTTAATTTTTCTATGAATTAAATCACAAAACAGTAGAACAGAATAGAAGTTGATGATCTACACAGACTTCTGCTTCCAAGGTAGGTGTTATTTTCTGCTCCCAGAATATCTGCCTAGGCCTTCTCATATAACTTAAAAATAGGGCTTATATTCAGACTTAATATAAATTCAATGCTACTTTTCACTTAAACAAACAATATTTCCCTCTAACTAATGTGTAAGACTAAAGTTGTACTGAGATAGATCAATCAATACTTTCTTTATTGCCCAAAAACAACAAAAACAAATTCTGCCACAGAACCTGGAGACATGGAGGTAGAGCTGGAGCACAAGTCAGAGAAAGAAAAGGAACCAATATCCCCTTGGAGGCTGTAACATGAATGAATGGGCCTACTGATCTAGCTCTAGCATGCCTTCCATCACAACTGAAAAAATAAGGAACATGACTCTATCCTTCCACTTTAAACCTCATCTTCAAGCTGGATTTAAAAGTCTGAAATAGAGAATGAAGTTAGGAGAAAGTGAGTCTTAAAAAAGCTAAGAATGATGTTTGGGGTTAATGTCTGAAGTACACCAAAGAGAGAATCTTTTTTCCAGACCTCTTATCATTTGGATTAAAAGCATAGAGAATGGGATCCCAGTAACAGGGCTGGGGACCAGCTGTATGGGAATGGGGCACTGACAGCAACCTACACCAGAAGGAAATGATTAAAGAAAGGATCTTGACCTGCACTGTACAAATTTATGCCAGTAAATCCCAGATGGCTAAGCTAATAAAATTGAGGTCTAATTAAACCACATCCCTTGCATCTTGTCTTTGCTTCCATATGAGCAGGACATGGATACAATACTGAGACTACTCTTAAAGAGTCACAACTATTGTATCAACTGGATCAGTGGCTCACAAACTTTCCCTATCCACATTTAGAACAAGAAAAACAAGCAAGTTAAATACATACCACCACCAAACTTCTCAGGATCACTTGCCCTCTGTCTGGCAAAACTAACAAAAGTCTTCTCAGCTAATCATTCTCAACCACAGATGCAGCAAGGGACAAGATAACACAGACTCCCAAGCACAGAAGTAAAGAATAAAACATTAATGTGCAGCATTTGACAATGCTTAAAAACTAACAGGATTTTGCCCTTTCCTTTACCTCTTATTTCTTATAGGAAGTCAAATGTGCAAATACCAAATACGTGTTTCACAAATGCATTCTGGGATGGCTTTAAAAATGTTTCTGGAAAGTACCATGAGCTATTAAGTCATTTGAAGCTACCCGCTTACTAAATGATTTTATTTAGAATTGATGTTTTCCTTGAGCATTGTGTCTAACAGATATCAAACAAAAAGGTTATGGTTTTAGACATCTTTAAATTACAAACAGTCAAGATAAACACAAATAACTTTTGTATTTAATGTGTTAAGTCTAATAATCCACAGGTCAAGTTTCTCCCTTAAGGCAGAATTAAATATTCCTGAAAGAATCCCCAAATGATCTCTAATTAAAGATGGAAAAACCATTGCAGCCATGTTCAAATGATCATTTCAAGGAGTACAATGCATATGAACTCAGCTCTGTTATGTAGCTCATGTGGTGTTAGACAGAAACTACAGTGAAAGGGAGCTTTAAAATATTACTGGATTTCTTGTGGACGGAGGACTCAAGATAACAAGTATGTCCCTTCCTTGCTGCTGATGGATCAAGGATTTACTGTGGCTGCTTTGCTACTTGGAAACTACAGTTATTTCAATCACAAGAACCCTCTCAACCATGGAGCAGAATAAAGAATGTTTTCCTCAAGGTTGACAGTAACCTAATTTTGTCAACAGCAGCCTGATATCAAATGATGCTACAACAAAAAGACTGGTGGGAACAGTTATGATGTCCTTTTGGCACCACAAAGTTCCTAAAGAATGTCAACAGACTGTCTTTGGGTAGTTACATAACTAGATGACAGCCAAGTGTATTCTTACAAAACGCAAGGAAAAGCTGCCAATTGTACCAAAATTCAAAGTCATAAGTTACAATGATGAACTAAGATGACCTTATTGGTCACCCAAATTTCCAGTTTTTCCTCCAGTATTTCAGTATTGACAGTTTCTTCTCTGCTGATGAAAACAAGATTAAAAATTAAATAGAACCTATAAATCTATTTTTGCAATAAAACAACTAGTGCAGACTGTTCTAGACAGCAGGTACAAGACTTTCAAGAAAGCAAGCTAATGAAAGTCTCCTAAATAGAATATGTATGTACCTATGGTTACAATTAAGCCTGGAGAGAAGATCCTTAAAGTTCTGGCTCTTTATTCAGCATAAAAAAAATACATACCTTGGAAAACATGGGGATTAACAATCTTCCATCAAGTATTCTAATGGAAAAATTATACAACACACAATTTTCTACATATGTACATATGTGGACGTTTTTCAATTTATTTCTTGTTTCTTCAGTCAAACACAATAACTCTTAAATACTAATATATCTTTTATCAGCTTTCAAAGGGACTATAAGGGAAATAATTTCAGAACTTCAAACATGAACTCACAGATCGTAACTTAGGTCAAGTATCATGGATTGTACACAAGTACTTTCATAAATATAAATAAGGATCTGCACTACTTTTAAAGGAATTTTTAGATGAATTTGAAGTGTATCTTTAAAACTTCTTAAAAAATTTTACAGAAATATGGTAGTTAATGAATTTAGATGTTATCTTCAGCTTCTGCCTGCTATACTTAAAGAACAGTATTTATCTACAGAAAATGATGCACAGTTCTTTGAAACAGATTACTTTCAAATAATGACAAAATCTTTTAAATATTTTCTGAATCCACTGTAGGCATAGACTGAGAAATTATTTATGATAACAACTTCTTTAACCTATTTAAACTATATAAAGGAAATTCTGAATAGGGGAGACTTATGACTTTGTGAATAATTTAATAGCAAACATTATGATGTATTATTTATGTAGCACCACTGATGCACAAAAGAATGCTCACACATAATAACGGGGTCCCTCCCTTGAAAGGCAGTTAAAGAACTGACCACACACTTCTCATCCAAGTAGAACTTCCTTAAGGAAGGTGGATCATGCCGTATCAGGCCCTTAATGCAACTAAAGGTAACAGTCTGAAACTGAAACACTCAAAAAGGGGAAAATACATGCAAAGTTATATAGTTTTGCATGTATCTTTGAAAAAGTGAGGGAAGAGGAGAAAGAAAAGAGGTTTTATTGAGAACCCATTCTGCAAGCATGTTTGTCTGACTTCGCTTCACTGCACAGCTATTCCTTCAAAAACTTGCTAATCTGCCTTTACAGGCCCAATATTTCTCTATTTGTAGTCTTTAAATTATTAATGAGTATTAGTAAACATTAAACTGCTTGCTATGAACCTATATCTAAATTTTCTTAAGTATCATTTCAAAGAATAAATAGATGATTAAAATTTGATAACTTGAACTTCAACTGAATCTGTAGGAGCTGGAAATGAATTCTCTAAAATAGTAATTATGAGTTTCTTTGTTTATTTAGGACAAAAACACCATTACTTACTATCATACCACTCTCCCTGCTTAGAATGGATACATGGATACAAGGCTGTTTGGTAAAACATTTTATGAGTTAGTTTCGCCAAACAGAAGAAATGAACAAAGCACATACTCCTTGACAGAAGAATTAATTTCCACAGCTATATATAAACATTATGACATAGCTCTTCTCATGTTTCCACCATGGAGATTTCCATTTTTCACAATACCTTTGGCTTGCTGTTCTCTGCTCTTTCAGCCGTAGGATGGATTCTTCAATTTCCTTTTCTTTCCTTCTTAGCTGACTCACAAGTATCTCTGGCATGTTCTAATTCCTTAGTGTGTTTCCTTTGGGACTCAACCACAGTCTCCCTGCAAGTACAAGCATCTGACATTCCAAAACGAGGTATTTAATAAAAGTAAAAAATTAAATGAATACTTAAGAGAGCAAAAATTGTAGGTGTTCAGCAAAAGTTTGTTCTTAATGACATGCATTGCAGCCGAGGTTTAAGAGTTTATGAAAACACAACACAGACTGTACACTATATTAGAACTATCCTCCTTCTAATCCATTAGTACCAAGTGTTTTCTGAAAAGCAAAACACCATTACTATCAAAGATTATGAGATCTTCAATGGATGGAGCAGTGAGCATAATTTTTAAGTTTTTACTCTGACAGGTAACTTGACATGCTAAAAATCAGATGACATGTCTTTAACAGTGGGATTTATCCAGAAAATGCCATTAAAAAATAATTTATAAGTGTATTTCTGTACAATGATTTCCTATCATCCAAGTAAATCTTATGTTCACAGCACTTCAAGCACAAAATACATAATTGCACATAACTGCCATTTATTTGTACACTTAGCTTGGTGTCTGCACAGGATATCTTGGATCCGGATCTGTTCTTATGCCAAAAAAAGTTCGCCATATCAACATTTGATCTTTATTCCTTGAATCAAGTTGCCCTCTTCTCTTTGCTAGCACTGGGCCTAAACGAACTTCTTAGAGTTCTATCCTATTTTTGCATTGTTAAAACAAAAAACAAACAAATTGATTTTGGGAATAAAACTGCCTAATTAATGATATGAAGTGTAAAAATGTAGTTGTATTAAAAATGTCAAAACTTGTACTACATATAAATTAAAGAAGCAAACTGGAGGAGACAACCACTTTTTACTGTCTGTCTAAAAACATGAGACTTGTTTTTGTTTTCATATGCCTAAATAATCAATGTAATGAAAATAAAGACCAATGTGAGGGTGAAATGGAGGAAAAAAACCACAATGTAACTGGCCACCACCCTGATCCATAACTTGTGGAAGTTACGGAGACAATTCTGCTGAGTCAGGTTTGAAGCACAGCTGTAACTCTTTCGTTTGGGTTTTTTAACAAATTATCAGTCCAGCGTATAAGTTAACTGACTACAAGTACTTCTAGAAATTTTCCTATGAAAACAGGAAGATTTTAAAGCGACATTTCCAAATGTAGCTACCATAAGTAAAGGAGTGAGAGAGGGACTGCCTTAAGCAGTAAGTCTCAACAGTAAAACGCATTGTTACAGATGGCTGCACTGAAGGATTTGCTGTTCAAAGTCCCCACGTGCGATACATTTTTCAGATCTGAGTGTTGTACACACATGTATCAAGAGACTAGAACAAACCTTGAAATTAAAAAAGGAAAAACATGTGCAAACAAACTACAGATGTGAAACTTTGCTGTAACATGACAACACTAAACTTTTTCATATACTACTTTTATAACCCTTTAACATGTAGAGAAGTTATACTAAGGAAGTCCCATGATTTTAACTATTAGAAAACTTGCTTGATAAATCTGTACTTTTGTTTAACCCCTAGTACTGGGGATTCTCATAATAAGGACTTCAAAGGCAAACAAGTTACCAGGACTGTTATAAATAAATACAATAAAAAAAAAGGAAAGAACAATCTTTCTGCCTACAGGTACTATTATTGCCCACTGATGAACAGAAAAAGAGTATGAACTTACTACAGTGCAGCAATTATTGGGGGTACCAATATAAACCCCTGCTTTTAATAAATGTGAATTACACCTTTCTCAGTGTGCTCCAGCCTGCCTGCAGCCTCACTCGCTTTTCTGAGACCAGTGTTAACAAAAGATTGAACACAGCTGTGTGGACAAGGCCTATGGCCTTGAATCTGGAGCTGCTGGTTAGCTGAAAGCAGTTTGCTGCAGGCTCTCGTTTTATCCCTCAAGCCCATGAACTCTTTCTGCAAATGCTCAATTCTTTCTTCCAGCTGCAGCCCTGACCCGGCCACTTGAGGCCGCCACCAACCTGCTCAGACTTTTTTTAATCATTAACAAGCTGTGTTAACTTGGTGGTCATTCTGGGGAAAATAATAAAAAAAGATGAAAAAGAATGTGAAAAGTCAGCATAAAAAGCATTCTGTTGAAAGGAACATAATCACTGTGAAGACTTCAGCATAGAACCTGAATAATAAATTTCAGGTTTTGATATAACTATTACTGCCTGTGAAGAACTCTTTGAAGATAATTGAAACCACTGTGCAGCAATCTGCTTTATAGCACTGACAAATAACAGTTTCCTAAGGCTTATCATTTAAGGTTAGTAAAGGGAGGACACATATTTACTCCATATGCTGCTTAAATGTAATTTTTAATGCATGACCTTATATGGGAACCTCTGCATGCTGTTAAGTAAAGTTACAGATTTGGGATGTGGTGGGGCAAACTGTAAAAGATAAAATTTCACAAAGCATTCAACTATTCAAAGAATGCTAATAATATGCAACATTCCAATGATATATAATTTCTTCTAATGTAGGATTTAAATATATATTTCATACTTAATATTTAAGCAGGTACTTCGGAAAAAGAGACTTAACAGTTTTCATCACCATACTCAATTCTATACTTGGTAAATATCACAAATGTGCTTCAGAGAAGGAACAGTTAACTGAAGAATATAATTAGATACAGAGGGCATGCTTTTCATCTGTCCTTAAAAGAATACAAATTTTGCTCTTGGCATCTCAAGAGTTGTACCTTTGATTTCCCTTAGTTTTGATAAACATTGGTAAGCTGGAACAAAAGGCAGAGAGGGCACATGGGGGTGATGTAATATACACGAACAGAAAACATACCCAGCGGTGAACAGAAAAAACTTGGCATATAAAGAAAGAAAAGGTGGCTTTGATGAAAGAGACAAGTTCAAGACTTTACAAAATCGGTCGCACATCTTCAAGACCTGTATCTAGTTTACAGGGAATCTATTTTTGAAGGCCCAGAAAGAAAACTGAAAATAAGGACACACTTCATTTGTTTAAAGAAGGCTTGTTTTATTTTTTGTATACTTCTGGACAGAAGCTTCTACTTAAAAGAACAAAAGTGAAACCAAAAAAATCTGTAATGACTTTAGGATGTCACAGAATGTTTCTTGCCTGTGAGCAGGTTTTTTGTTTATCTGTTTGTTTTTTTTCCAATGTTCTTCTACTGCAAATTCATTCCAAACTTCTAGTTACAAGTGTTTTGGCACGAGGAATGCTGGAAAAGAAATTTAGCTTGAGGAGTTAAGCTCTTAGTCTGGCAATCTAGAGAAACACTGCATTTTTTATTTTCTGTGCCATAAAGAATTAAGTCAGGTATTCCAACGTGGACACTGCGTGTAATGTTACCTAAGTGGATGATGAGTGCATTTGGTAAATCATCTAACAGAAACACAGGAAATGCCATTTGGAATAAGCAAACAATTCATTTGTTCCACCATCTTGTATTTGACAACAGCCTGACAGAAAAGATGGAAGTTATGTCATGCTGGTCAATTTGTTCCTGATGCACTGAGGCAAAAGGAAAGAATGTTTCGGACTTTAATAAAGTACAAAATGGTCCCATCTACAGCGGCAATATTTTCAGCTGCTCTTTTATGGATCTGTTCACTTCTGAGCAGACCTTGCTTGGATGCAGCAAGGATTTATTAAGTACAGCACAATGTGAGCACAGAGTGCTGGTGCTTTTGGATTAATTAGGCCTCCTGCAATATCTTCATATCTTGAACAGTTCTGCTGAGCCCAGATTGGTTTGCCAGCACAGCACTAAGTTTAGTAATAAGCCTGAGGTTGCTTGAGTACCTTTGGGCACACTGGGTACTCTGCTCCCCATTCTACTTGAGACTTATTCACTGAAGTTATCTGTTACACTAAATAAAGGAGAGCTGATTATAAAGGTATTTTAGAGCTAACTAGACAATCACAGAATCAACCAGGTTGGAAAAGACCTCCAAGATCACAGAGTCCAACCTGTGACTGATCTCCAGCATGTCAAGCAGAGACCTCCAGGGATGGTGACTTCACTGCCTCCCTGAGCATCCCATTCCAACATCTCATCACTCTTTCTGTGAAGACATTCCTCCTAATGTCCAGCCTAAATGTCCCCTAGCACAGCCTGAGACTAAAGGCTAGATGCCAGTCTACTTCCTGAAGGCCAGAGAAGTACAAAAAAAAGGGGCAGGATCTCTCTGTACAGATAATTTTGATTGTAGAATGAAATTCTGGACAAATCAGGCTTCTGCAGCCTCTTCTTGAGTCCCCAGAACACCTGTTGTACTCTGACAGCACAGCTCTGCACCCAAGGTACAACTCCAAAGTGATAGACAGTGCTGTACCTCTGTACATGGAGATCTAATACCCACAGAAAAAATCTACCACAGCAAAAAAAAAATCTTACATACACAGAGATAACCATAAATCAATACAAAAATGAATTCCAATGAGTGATTTTTACTACTGCTTTAAAAAGTGCTCTGAGAGAAATCAGCATGATTTTTAATTTATTAATAAGGCTTTAAAGGGCAAGAAATGTTACTGCGAGCTAAAATAAAAATATGAAACCTCATACCTTTTAATTTTCTTCTCTTGCTTATTTGCATGCTGCTTGAGTAAGATGTGGTCATCATGTATACGAAGAAACCTGTCTTCCAGTTCTCCTCGAATGATTTGTTGTACAGCTTGTAGAGCTTTTACATTCTGTGAGGTTGATGATTCTACTCAAACCAAGACAACTTTAAATTACCTTCAATATATTCAACAACATGTAGTTCAAAGCCTAAACCATTTTGAAATACCGAAAGAGGAACTTTTCAAGTAATAATATACTTTTCACTTACATGAATCTGTTGATTAACTTCTTCAGATTTATTGTCATATTAATCACTTCCTCTTACAGATTAAAAAAGCAATTAAAATTATACAGCAAACTGTTTACCTATTAGACAACACAAAGTTAACAGTTTAGCAAATAACCAGGTTCTTTAAACCAGGTTCCTTAAAAATAAACATTACCAAACAGATGCTTTCTAATCTGTTTCAAAGTTACAATTCTCTCTCGAAGCTTGAAAATATTAACTCATAGTTCTGCAAATTTACTCAGACACAAGATTAAGCCCAGTTGTTCCACTCTAATAGCAGCTGAGTAACATATCAGAATTGCACAATACTTTTGGTTCCCATTTTGTTAGATGGATCTGGCCTCGTCCTCAATTCAGCAAAAAAAAAATCCTTTTTTTCTTCTGGAAGAATGAATGTTATAGCTCAATGACATTTCCAGTTTTTAGCATCTCACAGCAACTCCCCTCTTATAACAAGCAACTTGAACATAGAACGGGTCACAGCATCTTTCAGAATTTAACCCAGATTTTTAATGGTATTTGAACTTAATTTTGTGAGTGGCAACATCAGAAACATTTTCAGAAAGGAACTAAAGAAGCCACTGATCAAAGTCTGTAACTGTAATAAATAGCAGCTGGTACAAACCTTGTAATCCTTCAATTCCAGATGGAGTTAGACCCGTATCTCTCACAGGCAGGTCCCCCACAGTTTCATCAGCTGAAACAGGCATGGCTTATCTGTGGATAACAAAATTCAAATGAAATTCTTCTCCATCTGTTATTTAAACTGTGAGACTAGAATGAACTACAATACATCATATGAAATTAAAGAAAAAGTTATGGCAGACTGGCTGAAATGACAGACTTGTACATTACTGTAAATGCTCCTATCTCAATTGAATTGCTCAGAGGACAACCTGAACTTTCAAGTTTAACTTTATGCCAATTTTAATCCACTCACAAAACCTGGCTATTTTGGATATGCAATTGTTTCAATTGTGTTTAATGGAGGTAGAATTAGCTTTTTAAAGTTCTAGTTCTGCTGTCATCAGCAATCTTTGGGCTAAGGCCGTATTTTCAAGTGGATGTGGGAAGGGGACCTGTGGGGTTTTTTTTTGTTTGGTTGGGTTTTTTTAATTGTTTGTTCGTTTTAAGACAGGTCAAAGCTTGAGGCATCAGCTGGTAGATGAGTAATGCCATCTTCCACATTTTGAATGGGACTCTTTAAAACAGAGGTGCTGGGGGTTATGAAGTCATTTCAGTGTTGCCTGGCATTCTCTTAGTCTTCTTTCAATCATTGTCATAAGAGAAATTACTTTGTAAGATAGAGACTTTCCTATGAATGATTCTCATAAATCCGAACATATTTCTTTCTTGAGGCAACAGAAAGCTTAGCTACATGACAAAGTGAGGTTAGGAAAGTATTAATGTGAGAAAGTACTACATTTGTTTGGGTGTAATATATGAACAGACTTGTTAACAACTGCTGTTTCTTTCTTGTCTTCTGGTGCAGAAAATTACATGTTGGTCACAGAGTCAAGTAATGCTGAAATAGCAGGAAAAGGAGAGACTTTCCATGAAGTATCTGTTAATTTTACCATAATCACAACTGCTGCTAAAGCTATGTCTTTCTTCTACCAGGAAAGTCTTCTATCATTAACAAATCTCCTTATGGCTTTGTCCAAAAAGAATTAACGGAAGTTTGGTTTTGTACGTCTTGCTTTGGTTTTTTCATCACTAAAATCTATAATGAAGTATTATTTCCAGCTATCACTGTTTACAAAAACAGAAACACATTTTTCTTTCATGTGGAACAAACGTTTCCTCATCATGACCATTGAAATGAACTGATCTACACTTCTAGATTAGCAATAAGGTTGCAGTTTCAATGCTCTCAGTCACAGAAACAGAGAATATTCCGATGCTGATGTTCAGGGCATGCAGCCACCACAACCAGTGGCACCAGTGGCAAATATATATCAACTGGAATCCAGCTGGTCAGTGCCCTCAGCTCTTTTTGTATTATTCTCGCAATTCTCTCAAAATTCTTCTGTCATTTGTTAAATGAGCTCTATCTGAAGTCATTGACTTCGCTCAGGTCCCAGTTCATTACTGGGGTCACTATTATATGTCACTGTATCAGTATCACTACTACAACGGAGATAAAAAGAGAAGCAGAAACCTTTACCTCCACATGATCATCAAATTTGGTTCATGAGGGTAGCAAGGAGCAGATGGTACCATCATGTATCTTTCTAGAATGTGGTTGTCTTTGCTTTCACAAATCAAAAATTACAGGGGTTTTTCTGGCAAGTTTCAGAGACATCAAGAGCTAAACAAATATTTTATCAGCACAACTCCACAATGTTTGTAATCTGTCAAAATGAGGCTTCACAAAGTCTAGCACAATAACAGGCCCAGGCAAACATTACTGTTTTCACTATTTGCTACTTGGTAAAGAAAGTTTGCTATGGATATCTACCTGTTATATTCAGTATGAAAGAAATCTATTCACTTAAAAACAGAGACAAAACAACACATGCTTGTCCCTCAAACTAACAAATAAACAAAAACCTCTTGTCAGTAGTAATCCATTACTGGCTACAGCAAAACCACATAAATACTTAAGTTGTAAACAAACTAACAAAGCAGAGCTGCACAACAAGCCAGTTTTTACTGGCAACATGACATGACTTGAAGTGACAAAATAAAGCTGCTATAAACCAAAAGTGTCATGAAAACTTAGAAAAGTGACATTTTCAAAAGTAAAAGGAAGAACTGATTGTTTAATTTCCAATACAAAGTGACATAAATTCTCAGGTTTTTTTCTGTCCTGGGCCACAGGAAAAGAAAAAAAATCCAAAACATTATTCGTTTTTATCAAAAGGAGTGCTTTTAGATAGAAATAGTATAAATCTGCCTCCTGGTTTTAAGGAGGCAAAATATAATTACATATTTAGAATTTGGCCTGGCAATTTATTTGCCTGATTAGTAACATGAGAATACCTATGTCTTCAACAATCACTAACAACTAGCATTTACGCTCCTTCTTTGAGAGAGGACACTTCAAACAGCAAAGCATGTGTTACATATGCTACAGTTCCTCTTTCAATACTATCTCAGTGTCAATCACAAACACTTAAACAAAATTACTTTTCCTTGCAGTCAAGTTCCAGCATTATTTCCAAAAGCATATGAGATTTGGCCACAGAATTCAGTATTACTTTTGAAAGCATTTCCAGGGTGATTACACATGACAAAACTGTACAGCAACACTGCTAGAAAAGTGATGGTACTTAAGAGTCCAGCATTTCCTAAAAGAAAGCACAGCAAAGCAAGAGAGGTATAAATTTGTATTTGCTTCTGGACAGATCCACATGCCATGATCAACCTCAAACACTTAAAACAGTTTTTATTTCTTAGAAAGTTACTTCAGCTTGTCTTGTTCCTCAAAAGTAAAAGAACTTCACCTACCGAGAGAGGAAAATTTTCTGTATCTCTGGGATTAACCTACAAGAACTTCAAATTAGACATCAGTAAGAATTTTAGATAGAATTACTGAAGTCAAAGATATTGTAACTTTCTTAAACACTGTATCCCCATCTGTATCTGTCAATTTACTACAAAAAAACTGCACACAACTTTACAGTGTTATGCAAGGCCAGACAGTAATGAGATGGATACTGAAAATTAAATATCAAAGCTCATACTTTAGGTTCAAATTGTCTCACAGAAGCGTTCTGTTGTCCCACCATCATTCAAAAGTAGCAAAACTGAGGAGGGATTAGTTAAATTTTCAAAAGTTCTCTGCCAATGGGGATAGAAGGGACTTGTAGTAAAGGAATTTCTGTGAAATATTAAAAATGATGGCTTAATTGTTTCAATATGGTTTGTGAATTTCACAAGTGTCAGACATGCTTTTCTTACAAAAATCCTACTTCACTTTTCTGGTAGAGGAAAGATAAAAAAAAGGTGGATAGCGAGACCACCCACCTACCTTAGCCTATCACAAACTATTTCCAGCCTGTATTCTCACTCTATTAAGTTCTTAAAAGATAAATATTTGCAGTCTATTGGCCTTGTCATCTAAAATAACGTCATTTATTATTTGGTAGGAGTATACACACATATCATCTTTCTAACATCATCTGTTGCAGTCCTGTGAGTTTTGGGAGGTGGAGAAAAAAAAAAGGAGAGAAGATATGGAAGATATTAGGAAACGGGATCACAACATCCTCCTGTCGTCTAGGGTAAAAAACATCTCTCAGACCTCCAAGTCCTACTGGAACAGGGAGAAATCAAAACAACCGTGTCTCGCCTTTAACGTACTTTACAAGTGCTTTCCGAATTTTGATTCTGGCAGTGACTGACAGGGCTGGGAGGGGCAGGGTCCCAGGGCAGGCAGCTTCCCCCGCGCAGGAACGCCCCCACTGCCCGGCATCTCCTCGGGCACAGGAGCACAGCTCCCGCTGCAGCCTTGGCAGGTACGGAGCAGGGGCCTGTAGGGCTACCTTTAACGCAGCGCTGAGGCTCCCCTGCCCTCCCCTGCGGGCACCGAGCTGCGAGCGCGGAGCCACGCGGGTCTGGAAGCGCCGGGCCCGCTCCGCAGCTCCTCGGCTGGGAGGCTTCAGGACGCGGCCCCGCGGCCCCCGGGCAGCTCCAGCGCCGCCGTGCTCCCCCCGCCGTGCCCGGAGGAGGAGGAGAAGAAGCTCCCCCCGTACTCACAGCCCCCGCCAGCCCCTCCGCCGCTCTCCGCGCTCCGGTGGCAACTCCCGCCGTCGCCTCACGGCCCCTTCCCCTTCCGGGCCGCGCTGCCGCTGCCGGGACTTGCAGTCCGGGGCGGGGCCGCAGCGCCCGCCGAGCTCAGCGAGGCTCCCGCCGGGACCCGCGGTGCTCGGACGCTGCTCCGCCCCGGGCGGGCGGCACCATGAAGAGGAGAGCAGGGGAGCGGGAGAAAGAGCTGAAGGTACCTTCCGTTTGCTTCCCGCTCCCCGCGGCCAGCCCCGTCCCCGCCGCTGGAGGGGCTGCTCGGGGCACAGCCCGCCGGGGCTGCGGCAGCGGCAGCTCCAGCGCCTGAGCCCCGGGCGGGGCACTGCGAGGCCGCCCTGATGTCCGTAGTGAGAAGGAAGCGGCCCCGGCGCCGAGCTCCGTGCGGCGGTCACAGAGCCCCCCCGTGTGCTCGGCACCGCCCCGGGGCCGCCCGCGGGGAGCGCGGCCGGGGCTGCCCGGGCAGGGCGGCGCTGCCTGACCTGGGAATCCCGGATCCCGCATCCCCCCTGCCCTGAAAGAGGGGGCACCTAGGGCAGCTTCAGCAGTAGCTAGTGGTAAAGGCTCGTTGCCACCTGGGCAAGGTATTTGAATTTTAAGGGGAGTTCTGTGGTTTCTGAATAAGAAAAAAAAAAATTATACAACTGCATAAGTTTGTTTTTGTCAAAAAACTCACAGTGAGGTGATGCACTATGTAACCGCGCTTTTATTTTTAAATTTGAAAGTACTCTACACCAAGCCTGACCTAAATAAACATTTTTAAGTCTCGTCTACCACCCGAGCTTTATAATGTTTGTTTTCTTGTCCATGTGTTTAGACGCAATGCTGTTATGTGCTTACATTGAAGATGTTATTACACTGTTTGTGAAAGCAAACAGCAGTGCTAAATGTTTTGCTGTTTCACGTGCCTTTGAAGGGCTTGTTTTACCACATTGTACAATATTTGACTGCAACTCTTGATGGTTGTTGTACCTTTCCTGATTTTGTTTACAAAACAGTAGTACTGAGAAGCAGAAAGTGACTGAAAGCACAATGCTGATATTAGTGCTGTTAATGAAAGGAAGGTTGATTCATTATAAATTTAGAAAGAACTTTCAAAAATGGTAATCGCATACACCTGAACAGGGAACGTGCTGGCTTTGGTATTTCTATTAACTTACTACTCAGCATTGAATGTTATTTCATTTTAGGGGTGGGGAACAGGTCTGGTCTAACTTTGCAACTATTTTAATATAAAACTTTAGAGCCTGTTTGCAGTAGTAAGATTCCCAACAATTCTTTAAGGACTGCCTGGTCATTTTGTAATTAGTCTTTCTGCCAAGTTGCTGAAGGGCAGCAGCTTCAGACTTAGATTTGTATTCTGCCCTTTCCGTAGATTTCAAAACATATGCAGATATCCCATCCAATCCAGTGTAAATATGTTGGAGAAAAAAAACTCAACCTATACTTATTTTAGCCTGTGCATTTGTGCTGTCCATCTGAGGGCCTCTGTCTTTTCAATATGTCTCAAATGTGTTTGGGAATGGTTTGCATTAGGAGAATAATTGCCCTGATATGATAAGAATAAAGATTCAAGGATATGTGGAGGGAGTAAGAGAATCACACTGCAGAGGTTATGTGAGGACAAGGCACCTGAAGAGGTGTCAGGAACAATGTATAATAAAAACTCTGCTAGAGTTAAAGAGTCCTGCCATAGACAAGTGTAGATGTTACAGGTGCAGGATGAAAATGAATAAGAGATTCTTACAGAGAATTTAAAGGTATCAGTTCTTATAAGGATGCCTTGCGGGGGGACAGTGTAAGTTGGGTACTACTTGGGAGGAGCTTTGAGTATACTGAAAGTGAAATAAAATGAGCCTGTAGAACATCTCAAAATAAAGGCTGCCACAGGGGAAAGCAGCAATGGGAAGAGGGACGGTTGTATGTACAGGAAGGAATTAATGCTTTTTTTTTTTTTTTTTTTTTGTGGGAGCATACTGACTCTATTGTAGTAGTTCTGGCAAGACTTCCATTTAGGTACTGATTAAAATATTTTTTAGCAAACCAAATATTAGTGAGGTTAACCTAACCTCTTCTGGAGAGTAAGATTTATGAGGCCTACTAATGAGAGGGAAGTGGTTGGATAGAGGAGCTGGTTTGGATTATGTATCTCCTGCCAATGTCTCTTGTTTTCCAGAATTAAACCCCAAATAAAAGTTCTTGTTTTGCTGTAATTGTGTACAGTTAAATGCTGTCTATCAGAATCCCAATGATTGGCTTTTGCTTTGTAATTATGCAGTATGTTTCTTATATATGATAAGCTGTTCTCTCTCTCAAATTTTCATGTGTATAGCAAGTTTTGATTTATGTTGTTATAGAAGAACATTTCTGTTCCAAGTACATGTGGTAGAAGTTCTTTTGAGTGCAGTGCTGTCATACAGCAATTTCCACTTTGCAGATCACTCAATTGGGTTAAGGTTAAATGTGTAGCAGAAATGAAATTGTTTATGCAAGTATTTGGTGTTCCAAGCCCAAGGGGGGGAGGATGTAAATTCATTCTTGGGAAGAGGGTCTGAAAAAACCATGAAACCATAGCCAGGAGTTAATTACTCATCTGTCTTAAACACCGTGTTGGGGATGCAAATGTCCTGTATAATATTTCTCTGAGTCTTAAGTAGACAGCAAAACACAATTACTCTGAAGTTTCTAAAGACAGCTTTAGAGCTGTTGCATTCCATCAGCTTCTCTGATCTTTCCCATAGCAAATATTACTTCTGTGCATAAAACCAGAGCTGTTAGAGTTGCTCGTTAGCTGGAAAGGCTTTTTATGAAATAGTCCATTGGGGTTTGTTCATGGTTGTTTGTTTTAACTTAAATTTGGCTTTAATTAATACAGTTTATAGTTATTTTTATTTCTTTTTCTATGCACTGTTGGTCATAGTTGGTCACTTTTTTTACTGGGTGTAGAAAAGGTACCACACAAACTAAGACCAAACATAAACCTGCCATTTAGTTATTTAGGTAGACTATTGTCTCCTTTAGTCTTGGGAAGAAAGCTGTTTTGCTTTTAGAATGTTTATTACCTTGATTGTTATTCACAGGTGAGTTTAAAAAGTTAATCTTTAACATAAGACTGTTCTCAAGAGTTACTTAGCCACAGTGGGTTTTCTAAGTTAAGTTTCAGTGTGACAGAGGCCAAGCTCTGCTGACTTCCCGTATGTGCTTCCTTTGGCCACTCTTTGCATATAAAGCCCTGAGTCCTTGCCATTTGAAAGAGAAGATACTCGATTAGTCTGGAGTATCATTTTCTGTCAAAGTATTACCTTGATGGGTCTTTGGAACAGGCCCCTAAGCCCAGTTCACAATTACCTTATGTAGCTATTTGTGCTAATTCACAGTGGAACCAGAACTGACTGCAGAGAATGTATTTCACAGACATTACTGTTATGTTTGTACAGCTCCCAACACAGCTGGGACCCCAATCCAATAAAGTTATTGCTCTACAAATAATAAATGCATCAATATGCACATATCTGAATATTCACAAGGGCTTTTACAAAGTTATTCATGTGCAGTTTCACATTTGTGAGACATGTTAGACAAAGTGGCAAGGAAATATAAAGCTTTAAATAACACAAAGCTTTGTATGTATTTTATTTACAGGGACAAAAAGGGAATATACAGTGTTTTGGCTGAGATTTCAAGGCAAGTCTTATATCCTGCATCATTCTAATTTTTGCTGCCTGAAAAGTAATATATATTTACAAGAAAAAATAGGTTGCTTCAACATATTATGCTCAGGGAAAATTAGCCAAGTATTCTCAGAGCGTAATGAAAGGACTGGTTTTAGGATTAATGCTGAAAAATGTCACCCATACCATACAATGAAGTATGTAAACTTTAACATTCTCTTATAATAG
Source organism: Lophotriccus pileatus (assembly GCA_035583135.1). Lineage (NCBI taxonomy): Eukaryota > Metazoa > Chordata > Aves > Passeriformes > Tyrannidae > Lophotriccus > Lophotriccus pileatus. The sequence continues at coordinate 9,758,863 of JAWWES010000021.1, forward strand.
TTTGTTCAAATATTATGTTGATTTCTTGTTTCGTTTTATCGTTCTGCCTCTTAAAAAGACCCCCAAAAATAATAATTCTAATTGACAGATTAAATAGGTTCTTTTAAAAGTTGTATTTAGGAAAATTAAAGTTAATGGAACATCTTAGATACAGTTAAATAAGCTTCTTGTCATGCCATATTTCTACTTAGGTAAATGGTGTGCAGGTTTTAGCAGAATCAGCAGCCAATATGCCAGTAGCAATTTTTGTGGTAATCACATTATTGGCCCTTCCCATTATTAATGAGACAATAATTAAGAAATAGTGTTGATAGTCACATAACACATGATTTGTATATTGGAAATGGTCAGGTAGCAGCCTTGCATATGCAGAATAAAATACAAGAAGGAATGAGTGGCAAATGTTTCTTGCTTTTAAATTCATCACATTCCTGCTGTTTAAATTGCCTCAGCTGCTAATGCTGGAACCATTACAGTAATGGACTCAGCAAATGAAGGAGAACCAAGACATACACACTTTATTACTGGAGGGGTAATTTTCTCTTCATCTGTAATAGCAGCAGTGCCTAGTATTGATCAGACCATCAAGATACTAATCCTCTGTAAAATTACTTGTTATAACTGAAAATGCGTTAATCCAAATCAGTCTGTGTCCTGACTTTCTACTTACTATTGAATACTATTGAAGGCTATTAGATGGTTTATTTTTTGTGATTTAAAGCCTTTACATTGATAATAGTGGAGCTTCTTTTGCAAGAGTGCGTGCTTAATCTTAGCTATGGCCCAGGGTTGTCTTTTTGTTTTAACTAGAACATCACCCACTTAATTAAGAAGTGCATGTCTATCTTTCTGCTTGGAATTATATTGGTACTTTAGGCTTTGCAGATTTATTAAACATATTGTTTTACATTCAGGCACTTGCTTTTGCTGTAAATAAGAACAGATCTGTGTTTCACATAGTAGAATCTTCGAAGATCTTGGAGCTAAGGATGTGAGGAGAATGGCTAGTCAAAGCAGTAATTCATGTTTTGTGGATTGTGGCCTGTGAGGGTATTGTGTGTGAGAACAATGTAAGAGAAGTGCAATGCCAGGGGTCTGAAGGTCTTCAGTTGACTTTGATCTTTGTGATCCACCACATCAGACACTGGTATGGAGAGCTGTGTGTGTTCCGTATCTGAAGATGGGATGGCTCCTTTTTCATTTTTCTTTTCCTTTCCTTTTTCCTTTCCCTTTCCATTAAATTTTCTTTCCTTTTTTTCTTTACCATTCCCTCTGCCTCATCTGCCTTTTAACAGTCCTGTACATTTAGATTGGAAGCTCCATGGCTCTTACGTGTATAGTCTCTAGTCACATAAAATTTTGGCTGGGTTGCATCCAGCGGTTCAATGGCTGATCTGGGTGCACGATACCTTGTAGGACATGGCTGCGAGAAATGGTTCCATTAATCCTGACCCTTCATTAGACTCACTGCTCTGGGCTGCTGCCACGGACAGCCGTTGGTATCTTGCCAGCTCGTGGTGGGCAAAAGCGTCCTAGAAGTGGGACAAGATGCAGAACTTGTTTTAAAGACTGGTACAATGTTCCTTGCGCTCTAGAAAATTTTTGTTGTTGTGCCAATTAGATTTTTGCTCTGGCAAAATGAACAGTGTTTTTATTTACCCAATTACCCCTCTGCTTGTTTTCTTTGTTATGATTGTGTCATTTGGAGAGACTTCAGGGTTTCTGAAAGGTATTGGAGTAGCAATAGGATTCAGTTTCATCTGACCCATGGTAGGGAAAACTAGACAGTGATTGCCTAAAGCTTGTTTCTGTTCCCAGTACAATTGATGATCAACCTTAAGCAGCCTTCAGCTGAAGCAGGATTGGGCTCTCATGCTTTTAATAATTCATCCATTTCTTAAATTATTTAATTAACCTGTAATGATCAAGAGCATCCAAAATATCAAATGATCGTCTTTCAATCAGCTGAGACTGAAAAGCACTGTCGTGTGTTACTGTATTCTGGTAAGTTCACTAGTGAAGTGCAAAACATAATTATGAGTATTTATTGGCATTTAGAGCATAGGACATATTTGAAACCTTCTGGGTAGAAAATGATAGTGCTGTAATTTCAAAACACTTTTTTTTTAGTTTCTGGAGTCTGATTATGGGAGGAAACTGTACCTTATTTAGCTTAACATTTTTTTGCCTTTGTCTACATGGTACCCCACTTTCTGAAAGAATTTATCTCCTAGAACTTGTTCAGCTTCATTTTCCCTTTTATCTGCTGCTCTTCCCACTGTTTTTATTTAAGACTGTAAAGTTACTTTAGTGTAACTGCTCTTGTCACCTTTGCCCTCAGCTAATCAAATAGTTTACCTTGGGGGAAGCATTTATCTCCCACTTTCATTATTATTATTTTCGTAGCTGTAAAGATATATATTTTATGTCTCCAGAAGGGTGTAACAGTGAAACGAGGTATTGATCTGCTGTATTTGGCAATTTCTTTCCACCTTGCCATCGATATCATGTCAGCCTCTGTCTGTACTGTGGTTGACCTCACAAATAGCTCTTTATGTTCCCATTGGATTCAAATGATATACTATGCTCAAAACTAAATCAATGAATGATTATAAAGTTTTTAGTATTATTTCATAACCCTCGGGCAACTGGTACTTCATGCAGTGAATACTTGAAAAGGTACCTCATTAAAATATGTTGCTGATTCTGTTAAAAGGTTTAAAACTGTACTGAAATCAAACATTTCATAATATTAAATTTAGGGTCTGATTTGTGTGTTTCTGTACAGATACTGAAATTGTTGTAACTTCTGCCTGTAATTTACGACAGAGATTTTCTTCTATACTGGTACAAGGTTTTACTTGGAGCAAAACCTCTGACTTCTCATGCCTGCTTTGTCATCCAAGTGCAGAAATTTCACATCGTGGCTCTTGCCAGTGAAAAATCATATCCCTATAGAGGGAAAATGAGGTAAAGATCAGATAAGGCTTTCATCTCCAAAAAATCAACTTGAAGTAACTTTTGGATTGGAAAGCATTGCTATTATTCTCTGCAAAACCCATGCACCTTAGTTATACTTCTACCAGCTTAACTGGTAAAATTCATGTTCAAATGCACATTTAATGGATTTTTTTTTTTTTTACTCTGATGGAAATAGGTAGAATTTTCACAAGCATTTAAAGGACTTTAGAAGCTCAGTCTTATTGAATGTGGATTCAAATTGGGCAAGAAGCTTTTACAAACCTGACTGTTGCCTCAAAGCAGTAGTCCTCTTGAAACAACATATGTATTTGGAAAGGACTGTTTGAAGATTATGTTCAAAAGGATAGGTTTATGCAGATAGACAACAGCTTGTAGATCTGGAAACAATTTGTATTCTCTTCTGATTCTCTTCTATTTTTACTTCTAGTGTAAGTGATGTCAATGCAGCAGGTAATGATGCTCTTGTGCTCAAAGGAAATATTAATTGTCTGGTATCTATGTCTTGTGATGGCAAACAGCTGCAGTTAGTAAATTACTGAGCTGTGCTATGGTGCTTATGTATGTACCTAATCACTGAATAAAACCAGAACAAATTATTTAGTCCAATGCTGTTAGGTAGGAGAAAGTTATTTGGGGCCATCATCATAAACAGTGCATATAAACATCAGGGAAATTATGTTTAAAGGTAAGAGAAACTTAACTTTCTCATTATCATGAGTAAACTGATAGAATATGGTAGGCATCAGATACACTGTGTACATTCCTTGAGACTGAGTGGTGTGTGTGCAGGAAGTCCAGTTAGTTTGGACAGGGGTTGACTACCTGAAGTAGCTACTCTGTGTGTGCACACACATTGTGGAGCTCACGGTGGAAGTGTCAGGAGGTGCAGTTTGTGTGCAGGAACATTATGCACTTCAATAGTAAGAGTGAAGTCAAGACACCCAGAATTTAAGATTTGGAAATCTCAAATATAGAAGAGCTTCTGAGTTGATTTGGACCTCATTGTAGGGCAGAAAAAGAGGAATTAGTGTGGAAAAACCGATGTGTAACCAAGCAAGTCTTCTAACAATTAAAACGTAGTGGTTTTCTTTCTCCCACCCTCACAGTGTTAAAGACATTGATGAGCTCTCCCCAGATTTATAACTTCTGCTGTAGATAGGACCCTCTTGCCTATGTAGGAAAGCCTTGAAATTTCATCAGTCCAAAAAGGTTGGATTACGATTTTATGGTTTTGGCTTCCTGAAAGTAATTCAGTGTGATCAGGACAGTAGATTGGTCATTATCTATGATATGAAAAGTGTTGATAGTATGACTTGTGCAATAGCACATATGAATATAGTTCCTACCATAAAGAGTTTGTGCTCTGTATGTTTGTGTGTACGTGACAGACACCTGTTTTTACACCTCATGATCCAAAAGTATTCCTCATAAACAATGACAATTCCTTTTCTCTTGAGTTTGCAAAGCACAGTTTGTGATTAGGGTCTTTAATGTATTGGTATTGTGACAGTAGGTGGTACAAAGCAGTAATGTCACATGTGGGATGGTGGCAGTGACCCAGTGAAATAAACAAGCACTTTGCACGTTGATCTGTTTTGTGAAAGGACAATATTTGGCCCTGTAAGTGCAGGGGAGATGGACTGTTCATGAAAAGGGCATAAAGAGCTAACCCATATGATCCTTTGTCAGCCTGATTAAATTTAGTGTCAAGCATTCATTCATATGAAAGATGAGAGACATCAATGTTTATCTAATAGAAAAAAGTATTTCTATTTTTCCTAAAGTCTTTTATATGTTAATAGAGGCAAACGTGAATATGATCACATAATTTAAATGTGTAAGTAAAAATATACATCTTTACTGGAAATGGTTTAAAAGTAAGATGTATATGTTTTATGCAAAATAATGCAATTTCATTGTTAATCATGGTGTTCAAGCCGTAACTCCACAGAAAACAGTGCTTTTAAACAAATGGAATATACTGTTATTGTACCATTTATAACAGAAATGCTTGGAATATTTAGAGACTGATGCAAAGTGTTTATTTGCATGCTTTAATATGTGCTTCTATGTGATATTAAGATACAAATGCAGAATTTAAACTCCAGGTGATTGTATTAGACTTAATTATAAGGTGTCAGACTCTGCTTTTTAATACTGGAACAAACCCCAGTATTTAGAACAAGGGTTACAAGAGATGTAATTTTGGAAATAAAGGAATGCCATTACAAGAAAATGGAAGAATTTTTTTTTGAAATAACCAAACTTCTCTTAAATATTAAAAGAATGAGAAGGGAAAAAGTTTACATGTCTTTCCCCTCACTCTTCCTGCCCTGCCAAATCTGGCTTACTTAAAAGAACTGCTGGGAGTTCTATTTAATGTTATACTTTGCATGCATTTGTGATTTGAAATAATAATAAAAAAAAAAGTCAAATTTGAGGGAGACAGTTTGAATGGCATGCTGTCAGTTTGGCTCTTCATGAATTGGCAGTGGTCTCATTTAGGACCTTCAAATCTGTGTCTGCCTGGACAGAATAAGAACATTTTGCATGTTCTTGAGAAGACAACCACTCCTTGCTGCCTCACAGTATTCAGTGGTGCATGACAGTTGCCCTTCATTGCTGTCTTCTTCGAACTTAACCTTTGACCGTCCACTTAGTTGCTGTGCAACGCTTGGAGCAGGCCAAGATGTTCATGGATGACGGGCATTGGCCTGCAACGTGCTTGTCATTATTTGACTGTCAAAAGTAGCCTGCCATTGGGCTCCATCAAGGTTTGAAACCTATGTGCAGCAGTCCATATTACTTAACTTCCAAGACTGTCAACAGGACGATCAAATGTGCATAAAAAATGTGTGTTGAATATGTCTTTGATCATAATATAGGGAGATACTTTTTGTCTGTGCTTAAATGTATTCATATGACTTTCACAGGGCCAAGAGGTTGATTCTGCTGCCATGGTAAAAAGTGAACTGTTGTCTCTTGTGGTCTAAGTTTCAAATAGCACGATTTAGATTTGAACAGCTCTGCCAGTTAAACTCTCAGCTTGTCTTGCGTATCCTATCAGCTTTTCAGCCAGCAGTGTAAGCAGCGAGATACTCGACCAGTGGTGCCTGAGGTTAGCTGTCAAACTGGAATGTTATTTTGGATCTTGCTGTAATGTAGTATTATAGAAGGAGGTCAGGCTGTGTGATTTGTAAAGCAGTTGTGCAAACTTAAAATGACTGAAATGTTTATTTCAGGTACTTTTTTTTTTCCTCTTGAAGGAGTTGAAGAGAAGACAGAGTTTATCATAGAAAAATGTAAAAAACCTGAAGCCAATATAAAATGGTAATTTTGAGTACAGAATGCAGTGCATAAAAGAGCATCAAAATCCAATATGAAGAGTCAGTAAGGCTGAAAATCACAAAGTAGTAACTGCTGAACATTGAAAATATGTAACAGGCAGACATCTTTGTATCTTCTGGTGAAATCAAAGACATTTGGAGTTGAATTTCATACTTAATTTAATGAATGGAAATTGTACCCCTGGGTTAATTGTGAGTATAAACTTGGTGTGTAGGTAAATCACTTATACAGTCTATCATATATTAACAAATACTTTGAATTGATTCATGCTTGGAAGAGTCATATCCCACTTCAGTGTAATATTTGCTATTCGCTTGGTAAACAACTGTCTGTAACAGCAATTTATTTTACTGGATTTCAAACATATCTGTTTTCTCTCAAAATACCTCAATTCCTTTGCAGTTGAAATGGTATATTAAAATGACATCAAAAAATATCAGTTTAAAAAAAACAGGGATTCACTAGAGCTTGTTCTTAATGACCTCTGTCCAAAGCAGAAAAGTACTGTTACCTTGCAAACTGGCTGTAAAATTACTTGTCTTCAAGTTTCAAAACATCTTCATGCTAATATAGCAAAAACAATAGAATCATAGTAGTGGTTATTGTTAGATTGCTTAGAAACAAATAGATTTTCAAACTATTTTTGCCCTCAGTATATTTTCTAAACCAGATTTTATTTCTTTCTAAATTCAGTGTCAATTGCAAGAACGCTGTTCAGATGCAGTTATCTAAAATGCTACATTGTGTCATGGAGATCTGTTTGGTTTTCTTGCTCTTAATCATAAATTGCTGTTGCTGTTTACCAGCCTAACTCTTTGACTTTAGTCTTTGCTAGTGCATTGACATGTGCCTGGTCTGAACTGGAGCATAAAATGCATGTGTTGGTGTGTTTGTGTGTGCACATATATGTACATGTGCGTGCCATAAATGTGCAAAGTTCTTTGCAAATGAAGTCTGTTAGTTGTTAAAACTATGATCTTCTAAACACTTTTAGCTGGTCACAGAGTTATTGTTATTAAGTTTTGATTTATGTTTCCCTTTTCTGAAGTAATGTATACCTACACAATATGTTTTGGTGAAGAAGGACTGAGTTTTGGAAGTGGGTATATATGCAAATATGTGACCATTTAAGTGTTTTTAAGTATACAGGTAAATAATAAGCTTTTAAATAATGAGCCAGTGTGTTTGTGGATATGGTCTCTGAACTCATAACTACTTCCTTGGCTTCCACAGTTTAAAAAAATTTACCAAAATGGATAGAAAAACTGACCAGACTATTTTGAAACTAAAGGAATGTTATTTTTCATTTCATTTCTCTCTGCCACTGTACAAATCAAGGTTTAATTTCTACTGGGAGTTAATAATACTGTTTTGTAGTTGTGTTCCTTGGGGGGGAAAAGTTTAGAATCTTGCAGCACAAATTTATTTTTTCACTTAGACCATGGAATAACTGTTCCTCCTCTAACCAGAAGCAGCTCTTTTTCCTATTTTGAAGTAATATTATACACTAATGTTCAGAAGAAGCTGAACATTATGCAGTTTATTGCAAGTGTCTTCATATCTTTATATTTTTCCAAATGGAAGTACTTTTGTGAATACTGTCCCATCCATGTAATAACTAAGAGTTTGTGATGTTCTTGTTCTTGTCCTTCAGGTATTTTTAATTTATTTAAAGAGTGTGAAGGAACCAGTTTATTAACATAAAATTCAATTAAAAGTTCTTATGTACAGATAGTTATGTATTAACAATTAGAGGATGGTGTCTTTTCCCATTGCTTTATAAGATAAAAGCAGTATTGCCATAAAGGCATTTTCCAACTTTCTTTAGATATTAGAATTTGAAAGTGAAAACACAGTGAATAAAGATGATAGCAGTTAAGTGTCATTATTTTGTTTTATGTTCTGAATTGAGAATATCCCGACTGAAAGAAAAGCATTTTAATCAAACAAACTTCAGAGGTTGTTTTCAGGGTGGCAGAAGGTGTGTATGTGCTCTTAATTTCAACTTCCTAGTGTTCAAAAGCCATACTTGAGAGGTTAAACATCCATGATTCTCTATGGTGTTAAAGGAAAAAAATAAATCCTATTACCCAAAATAAAGGAGAGGTAGATACCTTAAGGGAAGTGCTTTGTTGTCACCTGTGCTCTCTGCAGTACAAATATCAGCTTGTAGCAAAGGTTGGGACCTTTGTAGTCCATTCTTTCAGGGTACAAATCTGTCTCTCTTCTGGCTTTAATGCAAGAGCTGTGAAATATCTGTATTAGGTAAAATAGAGGCTAAGGCACCTTAAGGGCACTGAATTCTTATCTCTTTTTACTAGCAGTGGTGTCAACATGTACTAAAATGTGATGACCTACTCTCCTCTTTGATAAAAAGGAAAATGACCTGTCTACTGTGGATGGTGATAGAGTTGCCTGGGGCAGATTGTATTGTCACCTTCTTTAGTATTGGTGTGTAGAAAAATAAAAAAGGCCAGGATAGTTCTGTTTACTGTAGAAGTGTTTGACATTTCTAGCTACTGATAAAATATACTCAGGGGTAGAAAGAAGAAACTGGTTTATGCTACCAAACAAGGTTGTGAAGAAATGCAGAGATTCTTTATTGTGTGAGTCCTCGGTATCACAGGACATATCAGGAGATTCTTTCTGATCACTTCAGACACCACAGTTCAAGTTCTGCACGTAACCCAGATTTCTACTTGTCTGGGGCCTTTTGGTACACAAAAGGCTGACGTGTCTTGAAATTGTGATGCACTTGTGTACTGTGCAACCTCGAGAATTTAATCATGCTCTTAGTTAATACAAGTAACAATATTCTGGAATAATATACAATATTCTTGTATTCTGGAAATAAGTGGTGTCATATTCAAGACCTTTTCTCTGTAGCATTCCAAAGCTTTTATAGTTTTGTAACAATTACTTCAGCAGTCCCTATTATTAGTCATTTACTGTAGCTGTGCATGATGAAATATATATAACTTGGGGAGTTGATTTAAATTGCGAGGCTGGAACATCTCAAACTGTTAAATGTACTTTAAGCTACTAGTAATATTTCTTTGCAATTCTGTAAAGTAAAGGAAGGCATGTTTCATACTCATCAGAAACTGAACTTAAAGTTGAAGGAAGGATTTCTGTTGTGCTCTTTATCAGTATTTAAGAATAGAGTGTGTTTAAGCATTTTTTCGCGTTTTGCAAGATGGTGATGAAATGCAGAAGATATTTCTTGTGTGAGTTCTTTGATAATAATCTTGTCTCTTAGTTGCATAAATAAATAAAAAAAGTTTTGTTTTTAGAGCTGTGAGACTCCAGGGGATGGGGAATTAACTTCCTATTGCCAAACTGATACCTTTTTTACATTTTTTAAGAACTAAAGTCTATGCCCAAAATGTGCATTTTTGTGATGAGGGAAATAATAAGTGAATTTTTGTGAGAGAAACTGAAAACCTTTCTTTAAAAGGCATGGAAGGCTTTCTTAAAAATTGTAACCCCCATTAACTTTGGTTTGGTTTTGGCTGTTTGCCGATCAGGCTCATTAAACTATTTGTATCCTAAAGCTCTAAGTATTCATGAAGAAGGTGGAAATCTGTTGGCATGGGGTTGATTTACAGTAGAATCAGGTAAAATTTAGAAAGTCAGGGTTTACTCATGTAAGTCAGATCACTGAAGTGCATCTTACTAGATCTTGAAAATTCTGGCATTATATTCTTCTGAAGCCTAAATAATTTAGCTTTTATTTTAATTAAAATTTTTTTCTAGGGCATGGAAAAGAGGATATAGCTGCCAGACCATCCTGAAAAAGGACTTCAAGCAGAAAATTCTTTTCAACTTGTTGAAATGGTACTTATGTTAGGACAATTTAGGCTCAAAAGTCCAGTTTCCTGAAAGTTGGCAATATGCTGTGGTATCAAGTGGTATAAAGTTGACTTCTTGAAGGAATTTTGATTATGATGAGCTGATGAATTAAATAAAGGTTATTTTAAACTCTTGAAAGTATAGCAATATGTGGGGAAATATCAATTTAAACCTTGCATCCTTTGATATGGTTATAAACTGATCAAATTTTTGAAGGCAAGTACTATTTTTTGCTTGGGCATCTGCTAGTTCTTGTTTTATGAGAAGTAGTGAGCAAGGGTAATTAGTTGATATTGAGGAAAGACATGGAAGATTTTTAAAGCATGGAATGTTAACATAGCTGCAAATAATAAAGATGAAGAAAAAAAATCCAAGCAAATAGCTGAGGAGAACGTGACCTGCTCATGAATAAGTAACTGCTGGGACTTGGCCGTTGAGTCCTTTAGAGAGGTACCTGGCTGAAAAAGTCTGGACTGTTTAGCATCTCTTTACTTATGCTCAGAAAATCTCCTTTGCATGTGGAATCCTCTTTGCTGTTGTGACCCTGGGCCTAATCTCTGCTTTCTAATTTTGTTTTGGAATTCTTTGTTTGAGAATTCCAAATTTCATCTGTATGTGCAAAATGGCAGAACTTTGCATGCATAATAAAAGCTCAGTGACTTCTTGACAGTGCCAGTGGCATGATTAATTCCCAGGCATAATATATTCAGTCATCCTGTGCATATGCAGTGACAATACAAGCAAAGGGAAATGAAGGATCCCCATGGATGGTGTCTGGGAGAGAGCTCTTGTCTTCCTGTCAGATAAGTTTGTCTCTCCCCATGTCCCCGTAGATTTCTTTTTCCTTGGGCTTTATGCCAATTGCAGTGTCTTCCCCATCTGGTCAGTATTACGAAGCTGGACCACACCTCAACCTCCTTCATCTCTTGCTGGCAAGTTTGTGTGACTCTTGGTAAAGAGGCAGCAAATGCAAGGAAGCTGGCATTTTCCTGAGGAGCCTTTACAAAGCCTGGTGTTTGCCACGTTGAGTCTTTTCATGTTAATAAATAAGCATTGTTAACAGAAAGTCATGCCTGGTGCTTGACTGCAGCAGTTTTATATCAGATGACTTAGTGCCTCGTATCCCAAATACTAGGGCTGTGATTGTGTTCATTCTCAGAAATGATCCAGACCTCTCTTAGCTAACCTTACAGTGTTAGTTGTGTTTATAGCATGCCACATAGTTTTTTTGTGCTTCTACGGATAATTTCTAGGCATTATTACATGTACAGTAACAAAAATGTTAAAATATTAGAGGTAATTGAAACATTTTTAACTAAGATCACCAAAAGCTCTCAAACTAGAAATTTACCTCCACCTCTTTTCTGACATGAGCAGTTGCTTTTGCAGGCTCTAAACTGGGACCACGTGGTGCCTGTAAATGTTAACAAGAAGCCTTAGAGAACTTCTACTGACAAGCCAGTATAGCTTTATGACATTATGCTGGCACAACTCTGTATGTCATATTTGTAGCTACATACGTGGAAAGGTATAGTACATTTTGCTAGCTGTAGTTTTTAGGCAGGTAGGGTGATTTGATGTCATGCTGCACATATTTCTGTATCATAGTAAACAAAATATTTGTTGTATCTATCTCGTTAAATTAATAAATCAAGTAGGTTTTGTAGCTGTGTTTTAGTAACTGGATAAAATATAATCTGAATTCTGGCGGGTTACCAATGTTTATCAGTGATGAAAAATTACAGATTAGTCTGTGTTTCTATAATCAGAACATTTACACAATGGATATATTGTTACAGTTGTTGTTTTAGTTCTGATTATTACTCAGTATGTCTATTGCAATTTTCTCATTTACAGCTGTTATTGAGCTCCATGTGTAATAGATGGAATTACTTTGTCTACCATTTATTTTATGAATAGCCTACAGAAACATTAGTATTAATAATATTATCCACTTAATGTACACAGGAGTTTATAATATGGATAGATGAATAATGTGTTGCACTATTTAAATTTTATTGGAATGAGATAAATAGATCTAGTGCATTTTTGTTGGTAAATGCAGTGTTAAAGTCATTGAGGGGATTTAAAAAAATCAGTTCTAAGCAAAGTGATTGAAACTACTCTGTTGTCTAATATATGAGTAAAATAGATTAGACTTAAAACAGTTTTGTGTGGGATTTTTGGATTTGGGTTTCCTTTTTTTTTTTTTTAAAAAACGAGAGGAAAATTTCCTCTTTATAAGAGAGAATTGAGAGTGTCAGCTCTTCAAGTTCTTTCTTAAAGGGCTGTATTCTGCTAATAAAGGTCTCTGGGTGGGAAAACTAACAATTTGGTTTCTTTGCTCAGTAACAGGAAAGTGTAAAAGAGACACATATATTAAACAGAACTAAACTAAATTTACCAGTTTTGTACATATGGCAAGCAGCTCTGATTAAACAAGAAAATAGCCATCTGTATGGGAAGCAAATGCCTTGTCCAGTGTAGGCAGTCACCTTCCTACCTATTTGTGTGCTTTATCTGCTCTTCCAGCTTAGATCAACGTAGAAAGGTTTGGTTTTGTGAGCCTAAGGGGAAAATATTTCCCCCAGTTTTGGGTAATTCTGACTGCGTGAAAGAGGAACTCCTTGGCCTGTTTTGTCTGACTCAGTAGGACTTCTCTAAGGGGGGATACTTCAAGATACTGTTTTTGAAAAGGCTGTTGTGTTACAGGTAATAAGGATGGGCTTTGGTCTTGTGAAAATGCATTGTAACATAGATTCAGTACATAGACCAGCCACAATTAATGAACACAAGTGAGATTTTTTCCTAGTTATTTTTTTCCTGAATAAATATGCACTTGGGCAAAATCTCCAGTAAATGTTATGTAGAAGTTAATGTTGTTTGAATCAGAGAAAATTAAGTTCCAGTTTCTGACAGCAGTATTTAGGTATGTAATTTAGGAACAGCTGTTCTGATATTTTCCTTGCTGTGTTAAGGCAAGTTAGATGGGTAAAGGTATTATGTATGAGACCAACTTGTAAGGTTATAAAAGTTGGACAGTGCTGAAGAAGGGCTTGCGTGTCCTAAAGGTTGTCTGACTTTGCCTCATGGTTCAGGGAGATCTTATAAAGGACACACCTACAGCTGATCCCTGGCCTCGACTGGCACAGCTGCCTTAGCCCAGTGTATTTTGGGGGACTTCCCCCCACACCCCCAACCTGTACTTTATAGCAGACAACCCAGTGAGTCTTTGTTGCTGAAGCTGCACGTTTCATCTATTGTTTAACTCCAGAGATCTCAGAAGAGATGTTTGGCATATTCAATCTTGAATTTTAATGGATTGTTTAATTATAGTTTTAATTCTGTGGTAAATGGTTTAACTGAGTGCATACAGAAAAATTGTCTGTACATTTATGTACATCTAAGAGGTTCTTCTACTAAATAAATACCATAGCCTTCCTGCCATAAGAGATATGTCCCCATAGCTGTGTGTCCATAAATTTCTTAACATTACCATTACTTTGTCATTTAAACTCCATCCATCCCGAGCTACACTGTAGTGCAGGGGTTCATGAGCAGCGTGTTACCAGCATTTCAGCACCACCAGAGGATCAGAGGCTGTCTGGTATTTTAACTCGAGTCCCCAAAAGTACCCGAGTGTTTCAGAGAAAGGTAAAATGCATGCATCACATACATGTGCTTTTCTTTACAACTGGCCAGTTGTAAAATACTATAATTTTCTTCCTTAAGAGAATGTCTTACCAGTTATTTTTTATTGGGTCCATCTATAATTCTATTGCAATGTAAAGTTAATTTATTCCCAGCTTTTATGGGTTTATTTTCTCAAAAATGTAGAGCTTTTTAGAAGTTCTGTAATACATCGCGAATGAAGAATGGCACAAAATTGATATTTTAGCGGAATAATCTTCAATGTTTTCTCTGGTTACTCTACCAGTTCTTTTCACAGATTTTTTTTTTTTTTGCTTACTACAGAAAAATTACATCAAATGCAGGATAACAGAACACTGTCAAACTAAGAAGGTTTTATATGGACAGCATTAGACAGGAGCAGAAAGATCCAGTGCACTAATAGGCACACTCACATGAGCTACCTAGTCCATTGACAGTTTTTTCCTTTGTTCTCCCTCTCGACCCACTTTCTGCCAGTGATTTGTGACATATTTTGTAAGAGATCAAATAAGCCCTTGACACCTGATTGCAATGTAGTGCTTGTTTACAGTTGCATTTTTGAAGGACCTCTAGACAAGATGGAAGGTTTAACTTAAAGTAATTAAATTTGCATCTGCTCCATGACAGGAATTTTCTTATGTATTCATCCTGTTGAGCAACTTTTACTGTAATTGGCCATGAAGTACCAAAAGGATACAGGTAGACAAAATCATTGTTGCCTACTACTAAAATCTGTCATGGTATTTCTTAAGGACTGGCTCGTACGTGGTTTGTGCTTTGAATGTAGTAATGCCTACTTTTATTTGGAAGGGGGAAGGGAGAGATTTCCAAAGCGCTGGCCCTTTCTCTGGGTCCTTTCACAGTGCTTGAGTGAGGCTAGACATGTAAATTGCCTGTATTGCCATTAAATTCTTTAAGAATTATTTTTGTTTTCTTGACCATTAGTTATTATGTGTTTTCCAAGTTACCTGCCCTTTTTTTTTTTTTTTGGCATGTCCATCTTGGTCCTTGGGCAAATTCCTGCACTATTTAATAGTTGTATAGCTGAGCAGTGAACCTACTTTTTTTCATCATCTTGATCATTAAAGGTGTATCTGTTGAGAGGTGATTAGCTGTGATGAAGTGATTGGCATTCTTCTCACCTTGATTGGTTCTAAATTTAGCCAGATGTTGTAATTTATATTTATATCTGCAGATGTCATTATTTTACAATGGACTGGTTTTGTTTATATGCTCATTTAAGGGCAAAATGAATATTTGATTGAAATTATTAATATGAGACCTTATTGCTGGTTAAGTCTTGAAACAACCTTGGAGAGAGATGGAGGACTGGAGAAATAAGCCTGATTGATTTGATCATATTCAAAGAAAAATTACAGAATTAGCACTGGAAATGAGCTAATAACTGACTCCACACCTGTTCTAACAGAATATCCTAATGGTTAGTGCATTAAATGTTCAGTTGTCTTTTCAGAGATTTCAGTAGAAGATTTGTAGTGTGTAGTTGGCTTACTAGTTGACCAGTAGATTAAAAAAAACTCCTAAAGTTTCTCACAGTGGCTCTTAGAGTCCCTCAGTGAGATATAAATCTGTTACTTACAATGCACATGGGCTTTCCCAGTTGTGTAAAATGCTAATGTGATTAAATGTGGCATAGAATGTTGCACGACCCAAAATTTCGGAGGTCTTTTTTCCCCCTCCTTGTTATCACTTAGCTACTTAGTTCAGATGAGTAAGCATGAGGTTGCTGGTAGTTGGCAGAACTCTTGGGCAGTTTTAAAATTCATTCTGAAACCATGTAAACATGACTTGTGCTCAGTAGAATTAACTTAATGTTGGAAAATACTATTTTTTGTGTATCTGGTTCATCACCAGTCTGTTAGTAGCCTGGTTGTTGTCAGCAGGCTTTTCTTAACATGCATATTTGAAGTAACTTATCTATTCTCCAGACAGCACTTATAACTATCATTGACTTACCAAGTTTTCGGGTTACTTTTTTGGTTGGTTGGTTAGATTTGTTTTTTTGCTGAGTTGCTGTCTAATAATGTGTGGTTTCCAGTATCTTCGCGTTCCCTACCAATATGAGAATCTTTTTGAATGTGCTAAAGGTGAGGTTAATTCTTGTAAGTCAGAAGGCAACAAGACACTAAGTAGACTGAAGATAAGTAAGGTTCTTTTTTTTTTTAATTCTTTTAAGTATGGATCCTGATTTGAAAGGCAAATTAAGCTGAGCTTGAGAAATAGCATTTTCTATTCACATTTTAAAAGCTAAAGAACTACTTTATAGTTGCTTTGAATTTACTGTGGTTAATTCATAACTATTCTTTGGGGTGCATTATGGCCAAATGCAGTTGCTATGATGTAGAATAATATACAGTTGATACTGTTGAGATTCCTCCTGTCGGTGAGATTTGAAGTAACACTCCATGATGTTCACCTAATGCCATTTGAAGTGGTTTTATGAGGACCAAGAATTATTTGCATCTTGCATGACCTGTCCTTATTGCTACTTTTGAGTACAATATAGGTGAGCAGAAGTAGTTATTTTCAGCCTACTGACTACAAGCAAGATTAATAACTTTTGAAAGGGCTGTAATGAAAGGCTGACCCAACTGGCTTTTGTATTATACCTTTTTTATCCTACTCTCATCTCTAACACCTTTGGGCTACAACAAAATGTAATTTATGTTAGCAGTGCTTCATAGAAGGTGAAAGGTCATATTTTTAATGAGAGTTGTCCTGATTGGCATTCAGGCTTTAAAATGTTGTCTGGTAGAGGACAGTCAACAAAGTCCATGTAAACAGGGGGCAAGAAAGCATTATTTGAGAGGAAATAAGACCACTTTCTTTTATTTGAAGTTCAATTAGCAGAAGTTAAATAGCTGGGAAAAGGGATTTAACAGATTACCAGAATTGTGATGGTCAAGTCTAATAACCCTTTATAATTTTGGTGGGATGCTGGTTTTTTTGAACTGAGAAAAATATTTTGCAGGTAATCAATTTCCTTTTTCTTATTTTGATGCTGTTTGCTAGAAGCAAATCTATATTTATATATCTACCTTATCTTTGACTTGAGCAGGACAGAAATGAAATGACCACCTGCTCTTATTCAAGGGAGAAATATGCTTCTCTGTGCAGCTGATCTTGTCTGTATTTGTAAAGGTCAACCATAATACTCAACTGGGTTTGAGTTTTCCCTTTAGAATGAAAAGTTGTATTATGTTCATGAGATTGAGCAGTGGTGTCTGTCAGTGGTGTGTCCACTGAGTTTTTGAGAGTGATATGCTTTAAAAATGATCCTGCTGGATTTTTGTTGAATGGTGTTACTATTAAAATTCATTGTGTTACTTACATAACCAATTTTACGAAACATGCACCTCCTCATAGAAGCCAAAGTTTTTTGAAGCAGGTTGTAACTTCAAGAGAATTCTAGTCAAAAGAAGTTTAGCAGGTACAGGGGGAAGTTTTAGGGTGTAAGAGAGGAAGATAAAGTTTTCAACTCAGAGTAGTCAAAAACTGATTTGAAAGCTGTTCTTGGATTTGGGGTTTCAGCATTCAGATACATACCCTGTGGCACTGATGCTTGCCATGAAAGGTCACTCTTGTCTTTCAGTTATGTACGTTGTTTGCAAGTGACAAATTGTTTAAGTTATATTTGAGAAAGGAATAGGAAACACATCTGAGATTTTGAATTTCATTACTCTTTGTGGAAATAACTTTTAACCTGGGTTTAGTTCAAAGTTTTCATAGAGAAAAATGGCAAAGTGAGACCCTTCAGTTCTTTGCAGCCAAATTGCCTTTCCTGGAGATACAGATTATCAAAATCTGAGGTTTTGTGTGTTGTTTTTAACCATGTAGAAAATTCTGTGCTAGAATTGTTAGCTTTCCCATAGGACAGCATGGTAATTGATGGAAAACGTAGACTGTGTGACATATGTGCAAAACCATAAGGCACATAGGATTCACCTTGTGTGGGATTTCAGAATGAAAGTTTAGGAGGGCAGCAGCAAAAGAGCTGAAAGACTTTAGAGAGGTATTGTGTTGATGTCAGAAGCTTTTTTTTCCCCGATTTTGCACTGTTTTCTGTGTATCGTGCTGCATCATAATTAAATATTGGATCATGCACCTATATGCATGAACTTTTTATCCCATGGTGATATGTGAAGCAATATGTTGAGACCCTGTTGTAGCAGTCTGAACACTGGGTTTCTTCTCCCCGACACTCCCCACTCCTGCCCTTTTACCTGAGCCCAGCCCTGCTGTGCTGTCCTCCTGCAATGCCCCTCCATCCTTCTCTGTCCCTTCTTCCCTACCACAGCACTCCCCGTGTCTTTGGCTCCTGCTGTCTGTTGGCAAGGAATAGAATCAGACATTGCTTTAAAGCAACATAATGTTGTGATTCCCCTTCTTTTCATACGTGTCAATAGGTCTTGAACTATTAATGCAAATCTTCAAAATGATTCTTTTAAATTTACACTTGTTTTACATTATTTTATAATTAAGTTTTAGTGTTTAAAGAGAAGAAAGGAATAGAAGTTTTTCAATGATTAAATATTAATTTTATTCACATTTAACCCTAATTTACATTAAGGATGTTAAATGAAAGGCAGATCTTTTGAATTTAACGTTCTCATTTCCTTCTAGCCTCATTGATGAACAGTTAGATGTTGTCATATGTTCATAAAGTGTGATGGTCCACTGGGATAGAAAGAATAATTGTGCAGTCTTGCACTTTCTAGGATGGTCTGTTTATGATGCTTACTGTTTCCTAACAAAATAAAACAAACAAAAATCAAATTAAAAAATCTTTTGTCAGAACTAAAACTGAGATTTTAAACAAACCTCTGTTTCAAACCATTAGAGAGACTGTCCTTCTTCTCATACAGCTAATTATTTGTCTTTTATTTCAACAGTAATGTACTCCTTAAAAATTCATGATAGTCTTATATTTCAAATATCTTCTTGTTAAAGGCTTCTCTTTTGTTCTTTTGAATGAGGCTTTTGTAAGCTCTCACTCCCTAGGTGCTTCTGCTCATGTCTTCAAAGACTGAACAAACAGACCAGCCTTAAACACCTTGAAAACCCTGTACTGATATTCTGCATGCAAGTGAAATGAGGCTATACCTTATGAAATACTGTGCTTCAAATTTCTGTTATATACAAACACTGATTGATTTGAAGAGACCTGTTTAGTCTTAGCCAAGCCTTTTGAGGACTCTGATGATTTTTCATGTCTGTCTTAACACAGGACTTCAGTGTTATCGAAAAGTGATTTCTAAGGTATTTTATTGGAAGCCTTATCAAGGGATAAAATTAATGATAAAATCTTGTATTACATATGTGATGCATCTTTTATATGCAGGACTATGAATTTAGGTAAATATAAAAAATCTGTAATGCATGCAGCTAGCTACAACTAGGTGTAAAACCGACGGCTGATGCTTATTTTGATTTCCTTTCAGAGAATTATGTTAACCAAAATGCACTAGATATCTTTCTGTTAAGATCTGTAGTTCTTACCTGGGAGTTCAGGAAATGTAAAATTTGTTTCTGTGATTTAAATTGATTACAGAAGCCTGGGTAAAAGTACAGTCTTGGCATTGCATAGACTGCTGTAGCTTCTTCCATGCACTCAGTGTT
The DNA here is from genome assembly GCA_035583135.1 of Lophotriccus pileatus. NCBI lineage: Eukaryota > Metazoa > Chordata > Aves > Passeriformes > Tyrannidae > Lophotriccus > Lophotriccus pileatus. The sequence continues at coordinate 9,778,357 of JAWWES010000021.1, forward strand.
TACACTCTCACAGATGAAATGCTACAAATGATACAGGCCTTTGTGCAGTGTTTAATAAATTATGGAACTCAGAAGAATCTTTGAGAAGTAGGGCCTGCATGTGACTGAGCAGCAGACATGAATAAATGTTATCCTCAAGTGTATCTAGAAGACAGTAATAGATGCTTGAACAGACAATGTGAGCACTGAGTGAATGATGGTAAAAACATTAAATATTTACATATAGCAAAAGCATCTTGACAGCAGAAAAGAGACTGTCTCTGCAGTAAGGTGGATAAACCCCAGTGTGATATAGTATACCTTTCTATAGGACAACTTTCTGTTAATAACTAGCAGTGTTTCTCTGTAATACACACAGTATAATCTACTGTCATACAAGACAGTTTTCAAGACTTCATCAGGATAATCTCCGGGTGTTGATATCACTCAATACCTACTCTTGTGTAAAAACAGTTACGAAGGTCAGGAATAAGAATTAATAACTGGATAAGAGTTAAATGCTCAATATTAACCCAAGTACATTTTGGCCTATTAGTAGAAGTCCAGAATCACTCTGCTTTGCTTTGCCTCAGTTTTTCGTTGGATTTTCTAGCATAGGAATGGTCTGGAGAACTGTGTCCAAAAGAAAGTTGTACTGTGGCTATGCCTGAAAGAGTTGATGAAAGCAAGAAGCCCTCCTGCCCTTTCCACTGCTGAGCAGTTTCATAGGAGTAAATCCATTTTATTGATTCCAGAGTCCTTGAAGTGCAGGATACTTGTTTGCGTGCCCTTGTTTTGGTTTTTGGGGGAACCTGCAAATTTTGATTGTAGAACAGTTGGTATTGCTTGCACTGCACATGTTAAAATAGGTCATGCTTGACTTTCCACATAATTTTAGAAGGAAATTACTTTATCAGAAGCATAGGATAACAACTTAATTTTTATGTTGAGGAGCAGATGAATTTTGTTAGAAGTTTTTATCCTTTTTAATGCATTCCAAATAGCTTTCAGTTATAGGAAAAAAAATAAAACAGTGGTGACAGTAAATTGATTTTTTTTAAAATCCTCTACAAAGCTTGTATTACCATGATGAACCTGTTTGCATTTGATGATCTGTCATGTCATGTAATTAAAACAAATTAATACTGAAAATGAAGTAAAACTGAGTAGTATCAAGCCAATTTTTCATATATTCATTTTCCTGTAACAGCTAAAGAGAACATAGACCACAATTTTAGAAATAATTGCTTTACATCATCAGCGAGGTTGGTTTTTGTTGTGTTTTAATATTTTATGGCAAAGATAATTCATTGAAAGTAGATACCAGAGATTTTGTTTTACTTTGATGCTTAACAATTCCATTTTTTAGAGGTGGCTTTGGCCTGGCTAGCCACTCAGCATCATTTGAGAATATGAATAATGATGAATGTGGAATATCTAAGGCAGACGACCACTTGAGCTTTGGTGAGTCAAGCATTTCTTGAGATATAAGGGCAAATACATTTCTGCAGCTTTTAAGGAAAGAATCTTAATGCTGTGGAGGAAAGGGTTGGTATATTGCAGATGAAAATTTTATATTCCTGCAAATATGTGAATGATATGTTTTGCAAAAGGAATGTGACAGAAATTTACTGTGATGTGTTCTCTTCTTGGATGAGTTTTACTTTGAGGGAAGAAGTTTTGCAGGTGATAGCTGTTCTGAGAAGCATTCCTCTGTGGCTGGAAAACTGATGTGGACTACAGAGCTGGAATGTTGATAACTTGATGCTAGTGCATGTGAACTGAGACGTTTTGATCAGGGACTGCACTGAAGATAAGCCCAAGTGGGCTTATTCCATTGTCTAAAACTTGACCCATATTCCTTGTTTGCTTCTTGGATGTCAAGAATTGGAATTTATGCAGCATTTAAATTTAAGATTGCAGCTGGAATCTAGTATAGTAGCATGCCCCTGACTGTCAGAGGGCTGTGCATCTCAGGATCTTTAAGAAAAAGTACCTATTTTGGAGTAGATGATATACATGTATTTTTCAAGGCAGGTAGTAGTTTGGGACCTTTTGGATCAAAACTTCTAACATGCTAATCAGGAGTTACTCTAGTTTAACTCTTTCTTTCTAACAAAGCTTCTAGTAGATAAAGTGAAGTCTTCTTGTAAAAGCAATAAAATATGAAAGGTTTTTAAAAGCTTGGACAATAATAATTCAGTGATCATCAAACTTTGGACTTTTTTGTTCATTGTTATGGTAAGCGGGGGGTTACAGTTGGGTTTTGCCATTAATGCTGCCTCCTTTCTCTTGTGGGCTCTACAATTCCTTACCTGTTTCACCATTTTTCATGGCTTTCATCAGCACACCTTTCCTCCAGTCTGCTTATTCGAGCTTTCCAAGGTATCACAGCAGTGAAAGTACTCCAGAAAGTACAAGTACTTTCTTTGAAGTTAGAAAAGTAATCTGAGAAGTCATGAGTAGAATCCTCTATGACACATAAGGAATAAGATTATCTTACTTTGTCTGCTGTTTGAAGTGGGGACAATATTAATTCTTGTGGCAGCAGTTTAGGTCCTAAGGCAGGATATGGATTAAAACACTAAAAGTACATTTAAAGTAAAGGTTTCCAAACTTAGTTACCGTGTGTGCTGCCCACTCTCTGAGTGAAGCCTTTCCCAGTTGGATTTCTAAGGGGTTTTTAGTCCTCGTCTTAATTTTCCCCCCTCACATTCCTTGTGGCTTCAGAATTTGGAGAAATGATTTTTATACTAATCTCTAAGCATCATTTTTAAAATTTTGTGATAGAGGTTATATTTCAGTCAGAACAGGCGTATTTGCTGTCCTGTAGCAATCAGTGCCTGGTGGGGATTTTATTTTTTTTTTCCAGATTTTTTTTCCTTGTTATATAGTATGCAGTTCAAAAAGTACCCTAAAATATATTATTTTCTTTTAGCTTAATGAAGCTAAGCACGAGAAATTTAGAGTCATGAGGCACTCGAAGTGAAAGCTTAATGCCAGTAATAGGAAGCAGCTTTGTTGAGGGTGGTTTTCTACTGAAATTACTACTATAAAGTTTTAATATGTTGCTATTCGTTTCATGATGATAGATGTGAGGTTCAGATGCAGAATTTTAAATTTATTCATCTATATGTAAAGTGTAAATAAATGGTGTTTTGTGCTAAATGTCTAGTGAGCATAAAGACTTTTTCTTGACTTTTCCTGTAAAAATTCTGTACAATAAAAATGCAGAGACTCATGGCAGGGATTGTATTAGCACCATTTTTTGCAGTCTATGCTTTCAAATTGATCTAAATATGCAAATTTTTTTTATGGGTAGATAATTGTGCTTGTGTTTTATGCATGCATTAACTTGTGTTCATTATAAAATTTATTTCAACCTCTTCACGGCTTTTCACGAGCTAGATTGCTCTGCAAAGTTTAGTTTGCATGAACTTAAATATTGAACTGCAGCACTGATCAGCAGAGGGGAAACAGTAATGGAGATTACTGGAGATTACAAGGCTGTAAACTCCATTGTAGTGATAATAAGTATAGTGGCAGACATGTAGGAAGTGTCAATATGCAAACAAGGAATGGAAGAATGTACTAAGTTTGCAGCCTCTAGAACACTTTATTAAGCTATGAAAGCACTCCAGATTAAAAAAACCCAATAAAGTCCATTGAGAACTGGGAGGGGGGATATTTTACATATTAAGTTGATGAAATATTTTCCTAAAATCAATTTCATAAACTATCCAAGCTATCCAAAACTTCCAGTGCATAGTATAGGCTTTAAAATATGCTGGTTTTGTCCTTCTCTGCAAGGCTTTTCCCTGGTTTAGGACTGTAAGAGCAGGCTGTAAGAAACCTGTATGTGACACTGTATCAGCTGTTTGTGTTCATGGGGTTTAGTTTTGAAGCAAGAGCAGGAGTCTGTCCCACTGTGACCTCTCTCTGTCTGCTCTTGGCAAAGAGTGAGGCTTCTCTTCTGTACTGTGTGGACTCTGCACTCGAGCTGAATTAGCTTTTGAACTTTTCCTGCACTATAAATCTTGGGAGACAATAAAGTGCACGTCACTAGGTGGCACTGGAACATCGCTGTATGCCAAGTACAGTCGAGCTCCTCATCCGCGTACTGGAGCTGCCTGGATTTGTGAGTGTCAGGGAAATTGTTTTATTGTTAAAGGGCATAGTGTAATATATTCATCTCCATCCAAGGCAGCCATTTAATGCCCTGAAACATGCCCTCTCACAGCTCTGGCCTGTTGACTATGCTTATTTGGTGTAATAATTAGCGGAATTCTCACTAACAGTGGTACTTACTAACACCTCACATTTTCGTCTGTGTTTTTGTACGTGATGGATTGTGCATTCTATGAATAAAGTTAAGCGGGTCACAGCCTAAGCCCTGTACAACACAGCTATTTTCTGCACAATAGTTCTGAATAGATATATATTAACTCCTTTTTAATCCCCGTGGTGTGTAATGCAAACAAATTTGAGTCTTTTTTGTAACAGGCTATTGAAAACTTGTAAGCACAGAACAGTTAACTTGTCAAGTTAAAGAATAAAAGAAAGAAATGGAACAAGGAACTACAGAAATTAGAGTACAGTGTCTTACTAATGGGTTGCTTTAGGGGCCTGTGATAGTGCTCCATGAAATTTGGTACATACCTCTGTACTTTGTTCTAGAGCAGCAATTCTCCATATGCATGTTAAAGGTGATCTTTCTGCTGTCATGATGTTCAAACAGTTACTCTACTTGGTATGAAAATACAGATGGGAAGTTTAAGTTAAACAGTACATGGGGTTTTTTTGCACTTTCCTTGATGGAAAAGAGTATGTTGAAAAATTGTTCTGGTAGAAATAAAAACAAAAGGTCCTTGAATAAATGCTGTGAGTAGGCAGCCTTGTCATGGTTCTTTCCAAATGCAGGAGCCGATAGAGTTATGGTTCACAAAATTACCAGGTAACCACAGTCTTTTTTCAGTTTAACTCCCAAGTAAAAAACTAGTGGAATTCTTGTATAATGAATTAGTTCAACTAATAGTAGTTTGGTGCATTTGTCTTATGGAAGTTCAGCACTGCATGGAGACCATGAAACCTTTGTCACTTCTAGTTTAGATAAAAATTGCAGGATAAGTAGTGCTAAATGTGGGTCATAAGCTCCTGCAGTTGTCTGTTACTTAATTTTAAAATCCTCCCTTTGAATATTTTTTCAAATCCTACATTGTTCATTCTTTTTTCATTCAGCCCTTCTTGAATTCTGGTTACTGCTGAAGCACTTTCATTGTAGAAGGGGAATTAATACAGCATGTTAAGGCAGCAAATAAGAACAAAGGTGGCTCTCGCAGCTTTCTCTTAATGTCAGTTCCTTGCCCTCAGCCTCCCTTATTAATGCATGTGAACTGCTGTCACTCAGATGGTTTTAAAACAGACATGCATACTACATGTCAAAAAAGATGGCCTAGATTTTTGAATTCCAGGTTTAAAGTACCCGAACATGTGAAACCACTGTATCAGATTATAAAACGGTTGACTCCAGTCCGTGTAGATATTCTGAAGGAGAAAAATTTATTTATTCTTTTCTTTGACATATGCTGTAAGAAAGCAAGAGAGTTTAGAGTTTTAAGGTGTCTGCAATATTTTAATTTGGATGGAGACTTTCCTGTGTGCCTTTGTGTTATGAGAGTTCAGAACAATCCTCTTTGTCAAGTTGTACTTCTATATTAGGATTCTTTTCTGTGGGTGGGTATCTCTTTCTATAGACGGGTTTTACCCCTTTTCACCATCCCTGTCCTAATTTACATTCTTGTACTGATTTACAGTGGGCTTTTTGATGACTTCCTTATATAACACATACAAATACTTACTTAAAAATACAGAGATTATTTGGCATTTTATTGGATCATTTCATGGATTCAGTTTTGAGTGTTACCACACAGTTGATTAAACATCTGTATGTTCCTATCAGCCTGGTACAGCTTTAGTATCTGGTGTGGGTCAGTATGGCTGCCTCTCTTCTTCCTTTGTTTAGGCAGTGAATCCAAACCATTCTACAATGAGTTAGTTCATTTATTGAATTTGGCAGAAGAAACATGAAGTAGTAGAAATGTAGGATATTATTTTTCAGCAGAAGGGAGCAAGTAGGGCAAAGGAGAGTTGTGTTGAAATCTGGAATGTGCCAGCCTCTGTCTTTTTTACCTTCAGAAATCCAGCCTGTATTTGAGAATAGCATAGAGAAGGGAAGAGATGATATTTAAAAAGACTTGTCATTACTGAAGTTCACATTTTGAAAATACAAACAGAGGCAGCAACATGACCATCTAGAATCTTAGACCAGTTAAGAAGATAAGTGTATGGGAAGAAAGAACAGGCAAAAGTTTTTTCCCTGAACAAATGTTCAGGCAAGACTTAAAAAATAATTTTTGTGTTTGTCCGTTTTAGTTGAGTAGTGCTGCTCTGCAAAATTACACCTGATCATTGCAAGTGTGGGAAAAGTTGAGGAGAAATAAGGTCTCTATATGCAAATAAGAGAAATGGAAACTGGAAATTAAGTATTAGCCTTGCCAAGAGTCAGAATTGCTTTATTAAAACAGGATTATTTGAAAATTTAGCAGTTCTTAAGTTTGCTCAGTAAATGTATTCTTAAGCAAAATGTTGATTTGCATTATTAAATTCGCCTGGATTTGGCACAAAGGAAGTGGCTTAACAGGTCTACTTCTTTCACAACAGATCAGTGTTTGCTTGTATTTCAGTATACCCTAACAATATTTACATTATGCAAAGCCAGTTTAAAAAGAAAATGTGAGTGGAAGACAATGAGTAGTCCTTCTTTTAGCTGTAGTTCTTTAACCTTATGATAGTATTGCAAGTGTTCCAGGCACTATGAAATACAGATCCCAACAAACTCCTAAGTTTTTTTGAATTGTGAGGCAGAAGAGAATTTCTAATACCAGCTTTAGGGCTTCAGTAAGAAGTATTCTTAGAGAAGTAGACCAGGGTCTCTTGATTCACTGACCGCTGGTGACTGGCAAAGTGATGAATCAAAACCAAACTGAGGAGTGAGATGCATCAAACTTTCAGTCAGCGTGGCTCGGCTGCCTCCAGTTTGTTTGGTTAGGGTGTATGTGCAGAACTTCGTAAGGAAATATGGATGATTCATCATAGGCTGCTGGTCTGAACAGTTTGGGAACCACTGAACTAAAATGTATCATTTAGAAAAACTTCTGAGCTTGATACGGGAAAGAATTCCCAGGGGGGAGAATTCATCTTGCACATCGGTATCTCCTCCAAGGCTTAATTACCCTTTTTTTTAAATTGTACTTCTTGTTTCTTGTCTGAACTTGCCCAGCACTTCAGACCCTGGATTTTGCAGTTTGTTGGCTGCCAACTTAACACTTAAGTGGTAGCTTTCTTCTCCCCACATGGCTTATTCCGGAGACTGTGAACAAAACAAAGCCTTGAAGCTAAACAAAATGAAACAAGTTTGAATTGTTCACTATGGGGTGTTTCTTTAAATGATTTTTGCTACAGAAAAAACCCTCTGTTTTTTCGGCAGCCCATAGAGCAATATCCCTCTTGAATTTATATGCCAAAATTCAACAGTATTTCATTAGTAGTTGTCGTATTATGAAGCTGAGGCAACAATTGTAGTTTATAGATTTATAAGTGAGTGTTACCATCATTTGCCCAATGTTGTAGTGTATGCAAAATTGGGAAATTAGTATGTTATAAATGCAAACCAGTGTCTATGCATTTATTACACAGGTCACTCTTACAAATCATAGAATCATTAAATACCAGCTTGGAAGGGCACCTCAAGGATTATCTGGTTCAAAAGTGTAAAATGTTGCAAATTACACTTTTCCTCACTGAACAGTCTCATACATATATCGATGTGTTAAATTTATGTACATGCTGTGATTTCTGATGTTTACGTCTTTGAAAATAGTTTGTAAAAAGTGATTCAGCTGTATTAACACTGTATCCCCGTGTTCCTTCAAAAATGACATCTCACTGGTTGTGGTGTTTTGGAAAGACGTTGACAATTTGCATGACACTGTATTCATTGTAACCATAATAACACACTGGTGATGGTTGCCTTTAAATTGTTTTGGGGAGAGAAGGGAGAATTGCACAAAACTCCTGCTCAAAGGCTCCTCTAGTGTGAGAAATGTTTGGATGTGAAGGAAAATTTGAGTTTATCATGTCCTTGAAAAGGACAAAGCACAAAGATTGAAGAGCAGAGGCAAAAAGTCTGGTACTGTTTCTGCAGCCGAACCCCGGGGGACTCACATACCTCTTCTTTCTGTGCATTCTGCTGCAGTGATTTTGTTAATTGGGCATATACTCTCAAGAATTATCTAGTAAATACCTTCTTTAAAATACATCAGCTGCGTATCTGGTGAAATGTGACTAACAGAAAAGTGTTCCTGGAATACATTTCCTTTTATCTGTAAGGCTTTCAACCATCTTCCTGTCTTTTCATTCTGGAGTGAAGAATACGGTTATGTATTCTGTAAATATGTAATTGTGATGTCTTGGAAGGCTCTAAAGCCCTTTAGATTTCACCAAGTTTGTAAGTGCTTTTAGACTTTCGTAGTGCTTATTGTGCTAATAAAGTCTCTGGAAAATAATTTGGTTCTGTAAAAAAATACCAAGAGTCAACAATTTTGTAATGGCCTACGAAGATGCTCAAATACTGTGTAACGGGCATGACAGTTACAGTATGTGAAATTTAATGCTCTAGCTCCTTATTGATCTTCCTTGTAGCCCATTGCTTGGCACATGCATTTGCACTTAACACCTGCTCATGCTACGTTAACACTGTCTTCAGCAGTGTTATCAAGGGGACTTCAGAAGTTCAGTTTGATGCTAAATTTAAGTATTTAAGGAAATATCTATATTTTTTCAAGTATCCATTTTCTTTTCACTTTACTTTTGGCTGCTTTCTCTATTGGGTGATATTTTAACACTTAAGGTTTTTTTCCCCTTTTTTAAAGTATTCTTATTACACAATGGTTGCTTCTACCATTATGTATCAATACATATAGAGCAGAAATCCCGCAAGGCTTGTTATTTTCAGGAAATGAGGAAAAGATGTAAAAGAATTAATTGTATCTTTGATCTTTTGGTGGTTCTGAAAAAGTGTATTAGTGTGACCTGCCTGTGTTTGTGTTTGAAAGCTCTTTGTCCCTCTGTATCTACAGAAGTTAAAAGCCTGTTGCAAAGGTTCTGAATCTGCATTTCAAGGTGCATCAGCCCCTGGATTTCATTCTGGAGGTTCTTGGTCCATTCTGTGGTTGTTGGTCAGTGTGTTTGCTCTTACATTAATTAGATATTGGACCCCAGTGAAATTTGTGCAATTCCACATTGCAGATGTGCAATACTTTCCAAAATAATTTTGTGATTCTTTAATGTTTCTTTCTGTTTCCTTGGGTTATTCAAGGAGAAAAAGCACCATGTCAGTATTATTTTCCATTCTTGAGCACAGTGTGCATCTCCTGAGGCTACGCAGCAATACTGCCCTGCATCCTGGTAGGAGACTTTCATAGAAGTTAAGCAGCATCAATATCTTCGTGTCATTAGAACATGAGAGGTCTACAGACAGCAACACCAAATGTATCCTTGTTTCCACATTAACCCTTGTTATCATTTGTATTTTTATTTTATCTGGTTTTAATCTTTATTGAGTCTTTTCTCTGTCAGATTGGTGCTTAGTATTTCACAGCTGGTCAAAACCAGTTGATTTCTTGGGGACTGGGTGTGTATTTTTGCTACATGATGCAGAATCAGTTATTGATGACAGTCACCGAGGTTTCTGTCTGCTGATTCTTTGGAGGTGAGCTGCTTAAGAACTGCTCAGCTGAGAAATCTAGTTTCTCAGCAGCTATTGCCTCTTTTTAAGAAACTTTGCCAAAAAATGGCATTCAGAAATGCCCCGATGTCTTTATCTATTCACTGTGAATCACAACTATGTTGCACTAGAAGTACCCACTGTTCTAAATGTTTTCTTAAGTACATGCATGATCTTGTGTCTGTGTGTATAAGGAGAAACAAAGAACTGGAGATCTGACTGAAGCTTGATCATTTTCAAGTAAAGTCTGAATGTTCTTACTTCCCACCTAACACACACAGCCGACCCATTTACCAACTGGTACTTGCTGGAAGAGGATGCACAAATGATAAAGAACAAGAAATGAATGATGGTATCAAGATGCTTGAAGTGATGGTAGAAGGATCAGAAGGTTATTGACCACTATACTGAGGACGCTTAGGAACATTTTGTCAGTCCAAAGCATCTGTGTTTGAACTATTTATCACTTCAAATTTTTGTTATGATTACTTAGAGTGCTAATCCATGTGTGACAAATAAACACTCAGCAAGGTAAGGAAATTGCCAGTTCTGCCAAAGGAACAATGTTCTGTAGGTTAAAACAGCAATTAAGGGGCCTTAACACCTCAAGGTGGGGAAAGAGGGGATACTGGCAGCAGACATTTTTCACACATTGCTAAGCTGCTTCAATGCATAAATTAACTCTTAGTTCAGTTACATCGGTTGAGTATGTTGTGCATATGCAAGACTGGTCTGTGTGAACCAAAATCTGGGCCTGTATATTTATGAGAAAGGGTAAGAGAGGATGAAATTAGTAAGCAAAGCCAAACAGTACATTTGCCGCAAAGAATATCAGACAGACTTTCAGACAGCTCCTCAGTTGCAGATGCTGGTCTTAGACCTGAGCTCTTTGCATGGCAGTAGATTGTTCATTACGTAATTTTTTTGTGCCCAGATCACTTGAGCTGCATTTTGCTACCTTTTTAACTGGACTTTTTTTTCAGTGGGAGAACAGGGTTCACTATGATCATATTAAAATAACAAGCATATTAAATAACAAGCATACTTTATTCTAGTATAATTATCAAGTGGATGTATGGGACATGAAATATTGTTAGAGGGTTATTGATAACTTTAATGTGAGTGTATATAGAATAATAGTAGTGCACATTTTTGCCCTTAATGTGAAAATGTTTTTGACATGTAGTAGGGTGTGGGGAGGGCATCTTATAGTAAGCAAAGTGTGGTACAGTATGGTCTTATGTCTGCCAGTATTTTTGGCAGTCTGGATTATACAGAGAACGTAGCACAGACAAGGCTTTTGGTAAGTCTTGAGTGTAATAAAGAGTAAGCTGGAAATATAACTTTTTCATTCAGTAAATGGTACTGTAAAATTGGCCAGTCCCTTAAGACCTTTTTGATGAGTGGAGTTTACAGAAATAATTTGAAGGAAAAAAAATTCTGAAATCTAATATATGTGATAATGGAGAAATAAAAGCTGTAATGGTACATTTAGAATGTATTTTTTATTACTCTAGGTTCATTTCTGACATAACTTGTTTTAGTAAGCCACTTGAATGATCTTGGTGGCTATGAAGTTTTAATAGCTAACACTTGGAAAGCCTTGTAGTTTAAACAAATGTCAACTTCAAAATCACATTCCTTCCTTAAGAAACTATCCCAATTTTATTTCATTAAAAAAGAGACCGAAAAACACAACATGTGAGAGACTATTAGGAGGTAAAGTTGTGGAAGTTCCTATGAAGTGGTAACTTTTTTCTAGATGGGGTCTTATTGTTGTGTCACAAAATTTATTCTATATAAAATATTTAATCTTCCTCCTTTATAAAGCTGTTGAGCTCTCACTTCAGAGCACTAGTCCTTTGTTTTGTGCAGGACTTGAAAGAAATCCATGTTTTATTATAGTTGATTAAAAGAAAAAAAAAAGAAAGTTGAACACAGACCCTAATGTTCATTCTTATGTGGGGAAACAAGCTAATAGAAAAGAGAGAATTTTGGAAATCTGTACCTGTGTTTCAGATCTTTCCTTCATGACAATAAGCATTCTCAGAGTGCCTTTCCACACCTGATAACCTTTGGAAAACAAAAGACTATTGGGAAAAACAGTATTGGAGATGGAAATGATAATTTCTTATGCTTTGAATAGAGGCCCTTTGTTTATTAGGGTCTACCCCAGAAGTTTCTGCAAACACATTGAATTGCATTGAAAACGAAAAAAAAAATTGAAGTTTTACTAGTTATGGTCCCAAGTCAGTATTCTCAAAAGTGTAAAAACTGCAGTAGGGAGTTAGCAAAACTTTTTAAGATGAAAAAATGGCCGATGCTTTAAGAACTTCTGATGAAAGGAGTTGAGGCAGAGCTGCTGTTATAGGCTGGGAGTGGAGATGATGTTCCAAAGCTGCTGTGCCTTCCTTTTGCAGCCTCACCTCCAACAGTGTGTTGTTCCCTCCTGTAGCCCCAGTGAGATTATTTGTCAGATCTAGACATGAGACAGGTAAAATTCAGCCTGGATAAAATGTTCAGCTTCCTTTTAGCTCGCTTTGCTGTAAGGTTGCTGGGGGTGGAGGGGAGTAAAAATGAAGAACATTTTCAGTCTGCCTTTAATACAAAAATAATACAAAAATCACTGATGTGATGAAATTAAGGGAAGATTAGGTGTAACTCTGGGTCACTGTAACATGAGTCAGAAAATCCAGTTATTTTGCAGGGAAGAGTGTATATGAGTATGTAGAGTTTTTTTTTACTGGTTGTGCTGTTTTCTCTGCGTAAATATCTAAGAATAGTAAGTTACAACACAGATATTTTGGTTTTGTTTGAATTGCCTTCTTTCATGTATCCTTTTCATAGCACGATTCGTCTTTTGCTTCATTCTACATACTGCTGATTGTAAGGTGTAAATAAGTAATCAGTGGCTGAAAAAAAGGTTGCTTGCATCCCTTCTGAGATTGGGAATATATCTGTTAGATGTTTCAAAAGGCCATCTTTTCTGGAAAAAAAAATCATTTTTAGGGAATAACAAAATGGACTTTTCCAGAATCGTGAGATACAGTCATATTTTTTGGAAGGCTAGTTTGAATATAGTATTTATTTTAACTGCTTATCAGACTGCGCTCCTGTCGTGTAACTAAGAGCTAAGTTCCTTAAATGTTTCATAGGCACTGCTGTATCTGTCCATGTCTTGTTCTTTTGTGACTGACTTTTTACACCTATATGAGATGCTGCTCCAGGCCCAGAGAGATTATTTGGTTTAGTGAAGCTGACATTTTCCCAAAATTCAGGAGAAATGCAGGGCAGCAAACCGGGTTCTCTTTTTAGAGGTGAATGCTACTTGCATGGACTTTCGTCTCCCTGGTGTTAACAGTGGCAGTTTCTTCAATGAATTCTTCATTGTGTTTTATGCCAAGCAGTGGGGGAGGGAAAACCACACTTTTGCATAATGTTTTAGAAATTGTTGTGACATTGCAGCCTTAAATTTGTTGTCAGAACTAATTTCATTAATGTTTGTGTGATTTCAATAAATTTAGTTTTTATAGTATATTGTTTCAGCCAAGACAATGATCTGTAAACTGGAAAATAGCTATTGTCTTCTGACTTGTTTGATTAGGAAACTAAGTGAGAATTTTATGTTGGAAACACTAAAGTCTTCATAAGCCTTTTAGCCTAGGTATTGAACTTCTGTCTTACAATTAAGAGAGAAATGAAACCTTTTGAGAATGTTATTGACACCCTGCAGGGAAAAATGTCAGCTGCAAAAATTTTTACGATGTTGTGCTTCTTGGTCAGAAAATGTCATTAAGTCCCATCTTTTCCTTATAGCAGTTGATTTGAAAATAACAAACCATGTGTGTGTAACATAACTGCATTTTGGCCTGTGACTTTGATGTGTCTTAGCTGTGTTGCTGTTATTTCTGCTCTATAACATACAATGCATCACTTGTACTGCCATGAAAAAACTTAGGAAAAAAAGATTTATACTGATTGAGACATTCCAATTATTAATATTCCACTTGATGAATTTCACAATCAATCATCTCATTAATAGACCTCTGAATGACTAATAAATGAGCAGAGTCTGTTAAGATCTTCAAGAAGTTCGTTGCACACTCTAAAATTGGGCATTAGTACTTCTGATCTTCCTTGCAGTTACCAGTCAGGTATAATAGCTCCAGTAACACTCATAGCAGCCTACAAAATGAGTATTTGCAGAGGTTTTCTCCTCTTTGAAGGCCAGAAGTTTCTGAAGCAGTCCACAGTGCATGATGACATTATAGGGATGGTGCCTGTAAGATGGTTTTTCATGTCTTGGCACCACTAATGTATATGTAACAATCACATTTTTTTTAAGTGTAAGAAACAATCTTGATACCTGAATAAACTGCTACACTGTTAATAATTTTTAAAATGTAAAAATCAGATTTAGAAAAATTCTTTTTAAGGTGTCTTATATATTCAACTAAAGGCAATTTTAAACATTTTATTTAGGGGTTTATGTGTTTGAAGACCCAATAAACAATGCTTATGTAACAGTATTTAGATTTACACATAAGCCAGCTGGTAAAGCCAGGTCTTCAGTTTTTCTCTTTTCTTTTTTTTTTTTTTTTTTAACTTTTTGGAGGTATTTGTGAGTAGCTTGATGTTTTTGACATCTGTGTGACAGCTTCTTGCATAAGAGATGAGCAGCATGTTATACCACCCAGCTGTGTGTATTAGTCTGCACATCAAGCTGAAGAGCGGCACTTAGCCAGATCTGACAATCAAATGTGAACTAGTACTACCTATACACAGGAGTGCATTTTAATGTTGTGTGCTTTTTGCCAAGAGGCTGGTACTTGACAAAGAAATTGTCAGAATCTCTCTTCTTCCCACCTTTTTTTTTTTTCCCTTCCCACAGATGTGAGTCCATATTGAAATACATTTTTTCCCCTGCAGTTTAATGTGGCTGATCTTACAGATAATAAAGCCAATCTAATGTTTTAAGCGATTCCATGTAATAAAATTCTGGCAAGCTTTTAGTAATAGACAAGTGTAACTGTTTTAGGATACACAACAAATCAGCATATCATTGTCTGCCAACTTAATCTGAAGTCACAATCTGTTTGGTTTCACCAATGACTTCATGGCCCTAACATGCCAACAGCCTGTCCCCAAAGCAAACTGGGGACACAGAGAAATTACAGTGCCAGTTCAGGAATGTCAGTGCTGTTCTTGGGCTTGTTGGTGCTCATCACATTGAGAGTGTGGAGATGAGTAAGAGAAACACCTGCTGTAATTGTAGTTGGACTGATGTGTAACCCTCCAAAACCTCTACACTTCCTCATGATTTTAAACCTGTGTCATCTTCCTTAATGCTTAAATTTGAATAAATGGAATTAATTGTCATAGAATACATAATTGTACTCTTAATAGTTCAGCCCTCCTTGTTTGTGTGTTTGCTGTAAGCCAGGAGTTAGTTACTACATGCAGTATGGTTTTCTTCCTTTTTTAAATAAGACTGCCAGAATAGGGAAGATTTTTTTGACCTATTTATGCAACCCAAAATAATGATGAAGAGGGAAGTGTAGAAGAAAAAGGATTTTTTTATTTGATAATTAATTCTCTTGTCTGTGGAATGCTCCATTTGAGTAACATCTAGGTGATGAAATATGTAGTTTCCGTATAACTTGGTTTCATGAAAGTGTTAGTGATAACTTTTTTTAACTTATTCTGTGTTTCCCTTTGTATTACACCCTTACCATTCTTGTAAAAACCGTATTCCATTTCCATCTGGTCTTGCTCTTACAACATATAAGTAAGAAATTCATGTCTAGTTATAAAGTAGGCACAGTTTTGAAGAGTATGAGACTGACGTGGATTTTGATCAGTGTAATAAGCACTGATCATCTGAAAAAGAATTGAGGAGTAAAAGTTCTCATGTGTTCAGAGACTAACTTGAATTACTGCTTTGTAAGTAGAGAAGTTCCACTGATTTTTTTTTTCATCCATTTTTCCTTACTTAATGTTCTAGAATTGAAGGTAACAAGAGAAATAATTGCACCAGTTTTTGTCATTTTAATACAACTAATTTTATACTTCTCTGTTTATATCTTGGTTTTTGTCTAATTTTCTATTTCAATTTTATACCTCCAAAACAGAAAAAAAAGCTTCTTGAAGAACTTGGAGAGAACAGACTTCCATATATGACTCCAGCTGATGACGATTTCCACCACTTGGTAATGTATTTCTTCTAACTTGTTTTAAAGCAAAATGACTGACTGGACTGAACAACAAATAAATCTTTCTTCAAAGGCACACTGTGAAATCTGATATGAAAAAAGGTGTCCTGATGGCTGATAATGGACTTCCAGGTCGTGTGAAATAAGATCTCTAGAACTGAGATACTCACAAATGAGAAGTTAGTGAAGTTAATATATTTTTAGGGGTGTGCCCTGAGTACCAGGTAACGTGTAACAATCAGAGTTTCTCATACTTTGTTGAAATAAAACACATCTCATCATTCTTTTCTTTTTTTTTTTTTATCTGGGCTATGAAGGGACCTATTCTTTGTAGCTCATGTTTGGCAAAAGAGGGAGAATATTAACATAGAAATTCAAATTTTTGGGGACTTAATTTTACTTTCAAACAATAAGTAGCCATTGAGACTTTGCTTACAAAACAAACTGTGGAAAGTGGAATTCCTCAAATGAAACGAAACAAAAGTAAGATTGGGCCCAGTAGATATATGAATAGTAAACCAAATGAGTGTATGGAAAAATATGATGAATTAATAGAATTTTCTGCATCTGTCTTGGATCTTTCTATATCAGCTGTAAAACGCAGGGTAGGTTCAATCAGATCAAATTGGAACACTGTAAGATGAAAAGCATGAGAAATAATTTTGTAGTTTGAACAGCTACAGCAAGCATGCTTACATTACAGGTGTGTTGTCTGTCTTCTATTGATATATGGCTCAAAGATGTAGAAGTGTGGAAGAGCTGGAAAAATTTGTAAGAGCTAAACAGATGGATTTTATTATTTTTTTTCATTTACAAAACCCTCAAACATTCTTTTTAGTCTTAAACTAAAGTTCATGAAGAAATTCTTCCCCCTTTTAAGACTCAGGGAGCTGATTTTTCTCCTTCCTTGTCCTGTTACCTCCTGTTTGTTCTCTTCTTCTGTCTCTGTTGCTGCCAAGAGCTGCTTTGCCCAACATCTTTTTCTTTTCCCATCTTTGTAAATCCACATTCTCATGGAGCCAAGGATGCCCGAGTGGCATCTCATTTGCTCAGTAAGGGTAACCCACAAATATAGAAGACAATAGGAACAAGATAAGCAGTGAGATCAGACCTGTTCAAGCCTTAATACAGTTTAGATACACTGCTTTTGCAAATATAGAATTATACTTTTTACGTAGTGTATATGTGCAGGTATTTTTAAGTATACATGATAGGCATCACAAGCACCTTTTAAATTCTGTGGTGGTTATGAAATGTTACTTGAATCACAGCTGTAGAAATTACAAGTTCCATGATGCTTAAATGAAGTACAGATGTGAGGAAAAGAAGGGTGAGAGCTTGAAGACAACAAATTGCAAAGTAAAATATCACATACACTTTAGTTTTACAGACTGTCTTTCCTGGACAGACCTGCCGTACTCCTTTAAGGATCCACCTCAGATAAAACAGCATTCTTTGAACATGTTGGAAAGGTTAGGTAGGATGCAAGTAGGAAAACTGCCATATCCTGTCAGATATGGAAATGCACAGCCTGAACAGAAGTAAGAAATTCCATCATAAGCAAACTTCACTGACAGCCTCTTTCCATGTGTCTTGCTTGATGAAGAATTTTAGAAATGGGCCCCAAGCCATAGGCTCAAAAAACATAATGTTTAAAGCGAGTTTGGAACAAGAAAAAGGCTTTTAACAAGGTAATTCACAAATATTTGTACATGATAGTACAAACTATCATTTCACGATGTATATGGCAGTTTTCTTATCAAGGGTCCTTATTGCTGATTTCTAACTTTATTCTGTCACTTGGGTCCGTAGGGTGGATCTGTGTGTTGAGTAGCAACATCAGAAGGGAAAGCATCTATATATTTAAAATTTTGTGTGTAACATTAAATGCAGACTTGACCATCAAATGTGCTTTTTTATTTTTTTGTCCTGTAATTGCCAGCAATGTACCTACTCCTTTCAAAGTGAACAGTGAGTTGACCTTTAATACTCGCTGTCAGAGTTACAACACAGAGGACATGATTACTCCCCCTTCCCCATCCCCCCAAAACAACAAGGTGTCCGGTGTGAACCCAGCATTCACCCTGGATCTGATCCCTTAATGTTTTCCTTATGTAGGGCATAGCACAGTCACTGGTTGGAGATTTAGAGAAGACCAAACTGTTTTCATGTGATGTGTCGGAAATGTGTTTCCACTTCCTGCTTTCTTTGGAGATGTCAGTGTGTTTTTTTCTTTTTAAGGTAGAATTCTAAGTATACAGTGTGAAACTTCATGATAAAGTAGTTCTTAAGTTTGTGATCTTAAAATACAGTCCAAAGGTAATATCCCTCTGACTTGGCTGGCAACAAAATGTGCAAGGCATTACCTCTGCATCTGGGGTGGGGGAATACCATGTTGTTACCTTTGTCAAATCTGTGTGTTTCCTTTCTAGTGCATGTTTTCAGACACTTAATTGCTTTACATCATATTCTTATTTCCCTCCTTCTGTTTCTAATAGTTGTTTGTAATTTCATGGATGTGATTCATGTCAGAAATTCAGTCTCTTTGTATTTTCATATAAATGGTTTAAAAATACATAGTATTAATGGCTTTTAAATATACCACAGTAGGATATGTTATGTGGTAATTGGTTAATTTGACCGGAGTATGTCCAGTGTACAGAATTCTTTAAAGAAATAGTGGGATACTGCTACAGAACTGTTAGTGCTCTTTCTTTTATATGTGGTATTTGCTTAATGAAAGAAATAATACAGAAATAACCTTTGTATGTCACAACACATAATGTTCTGCCATTATTAAATATGATTGTGAAAAGCTATTTATGATTCCCATCAACCTGTACCCACCCATCTGACTGCAGTCTGTAGCTGTAAGACTGAAATGTACAATTACTGATTTCAGAAGTTGTCATTCATAAGGATTTTTTCACTGTACATTTCAAAGGCTGGAGATACACAGAAACAAAAGGGACAGTTCAGGACCTCTAAAGGAATCATTTTGAGCTTTTGACAAGCTCAGCTGAATTGCTTTTATCAAGTTTAGATTCATTTCTTTGCATGAAAGCTGGGATCCAGTGTTCTGTGTGGGGATTGTAGAGGGACCTGCAGAAAGATATCTGGAACTGTTTTCAAGTTTGGTATTTGAAGTTAAAGATGTAAATACAATTGTCAGATATTATTGTTATCTGTAGATACTGTTACAGGTTTTTTCCTTCTCTCCAGGAAGCTAGTTTTTGGAAACTGTCAGAATGTGCAAAGAAGGGGAGTTAGCTTCCCTATAAAAATTTCACAAGGAATGGTGGCAAGGGTTACAGACAAACTAAGATTTATTATGTGTAATCATTTTTAAAATAGGCTTCCTTTTATGTTCCATTTTTTAGTAGAAACAAATAATCCTATAAAGCAAACTCTTCAGTGTTGTGGGATAACAGTGTGTTATGATGCAAAACTGTAACTGTTTTCATGCAGCAGAAAATGTGCACTCTGACTTACTGCCTGGTTTTTGTTTTCTAAAGGCAGGTTCTTTGGATTTTAAAATTAATTTCCTGAAAGGAAAGTCTCAAATGAGACTTGGAAGTAGATAGTACTAGTAAAGTAGTTTTGAGTTGTACCAGAAGAGCCCACAGATGGACTGTAAGCCATTGTGGTGCTTTGTGCTGGTGACTTTTATTTGTACTTTTAAAAGCACTTTGAATGGAAGATATTAGATCAGTAAAAGTTTTGATGGATCAGTTTTATGCATCCATGTGCTCTTGCCCCATTGCCCCATTGCCTAATGCCTTCAGATTTCAGTTTACCTTAACATTTTTTCCCTGCACCACCATTGATCTCTGCCTTTTCCCCAGTCTAGTGACTAATTTCTGGACAGAAGGAGATAGGTGTAGTGGAGTCCTTTGGAGCTTCACACTTGCTAATTGATACTTGATATGCTCACATTGCAGCCTTTCTCTTAACTAAAGGCACTAGTTTGCATATATTTCTTTTATTTATCTATTAATTCTAATGAAATACATAAGAACTCAATCTTTTTGAGAACTTGTTCTCTAGCCTTTGTCCAGTTTGCCAAACAGTCTCAGCAGTAGTTAAAGCAGATTTGCAGGCAGCCAATAAAAGGTGTGATTATGTGATACTCGCTTCCTTAGAAAACCAGATTAACAAAATAAAATTATCCAAGCCTTCCTGGAGTGGGAAGCAGAATTGTGCATGCAAAGCAAGACACTGCTGATTAGCAGCGTTATACCTTGCTGGGAGTTGTTGCCTCCAAACACTGCTGGATTCTGAACTCCAGCCGATACCAGACCTGGTATGGTCAGAAGAGGATATGAGGAAAAAGGATATTACAGGTAGGGAGCTGGGGAGGAAAATAAGTTTGGAAATTTTCTGTTATCTAAAAGGGGAACTTCTATATAAAACAGGAGAGCTAATTGGCAGGCACTGAGGAATGTGAAAACAAAAAGGACCAGTGTGCTGAGGACTGTTTTGAAGATAGACATGCAGTGCATTTTTTTAAACTTTACATTTTCATTTAGTTATGATTTTCCTAAGTATTGTTATATAAAATGATTTGAGTTTATCATGTAGCCCTCTAGAATTCTGTACATCAGAATGAAACAAAATGGTCTTTGCAACCATTGCAAAAAAAGAGTTGTTTTCTTACTGCTTGGTATTCTGTTGTTTGTATATGTAAAGGTAACATTATCTACAAGTTCATCAGGTGAGCTTATATGTTCTACTGATTGCTGCCAGAGTCCTCTCATTGATTGACCGATTGATTGATTTATAGATTTGCCCTGGTGATAGTCTCTGGTTACAGGCCACTCGTACATATCCACAGTTTGTGCAATATCCTGATATATAAAAATAAATTAACAAATACTGGCATCTGTTTCTTCACTATAGTCTAGACTCATGCTTGATAACTTGGCATTTTAGCCTTCTTCAATATATGAAATATTTTGATTCCTGTAAAAAGAATAATTACTTTTCCTATTTCTGTTGCTTAGTGGTTTTGTCTTTTTCTCCTTTAGTGGAAGACCAAATATTCCAAGCTGATTTTCAGAAAATCTGAGACCGTACCTGAAGAGCTCCATCAAATGGTACAAAAAGGCTTTCTGACCTTGCGAGAACACGATTGTTTCTTTCAGGATCTTGTAAGGATCAAAGGAAAAGATTTCCTTACACCAGTGTCTCGTATATTAATTGGAAACCCAGGATGCACTTACAAGTACTTGAACACAAGATTGTTTACAGTTCCTTGGCCTACTGAAGGTTATGATATAAAATATTGCAGCCCTCAGATACATGATGCTTGTAAAGCATTAATCAGACTTAATGACTACTTGCATATTGAAGCAGTCAAGACATTACAAGGACAAAATTTATGTGAGACCAGAGAAGTTAAAGATACCACTGTAATAGATAGGGAGCAAAGTTTTGCTACTTCTCTTACGGAGCAAGGGTCTGTTTCAAAAGATCAAAGCGGTGTTTGTGTACCAGAGGATGACTCTGTAAGTCTAAAGAACAGAACATCTTATAACCTGACTTTATTAAATTATATGGATCCACTACAAATGCTGTACTTGAAACAAGAACCTTATTTTGGAATGGGGAACATGGCAGTGAGCTGGCACCACGACGAGAATCTGGTTGAAAGGTCGACAGTTGCTGTGTACAGTTACAGCTGTGAAGGTGAGTGATGGGAGCTGACCAGTCATATAAATACCTTAAATCCCCAAACCCCTTTTCTCTTTCCTTGTGTGTATGTGCATAAGCACACCTGCATGCCAGTCCAGGCTTGTCATGTGCTTCTGAAATGCATTGTGGTACCTTTTGTATTCAACCCTTATCTTTATTTTTACTAAAACCTGTACAAAATATACCTGTGTTTACTGGCTTAGCAGTTGTTCCCTAAGTAGCTTTAAAAATTGGTGTAATTAACTTCCTGACTAAGAGCCAGGAAATCAAATCTGTCAAATTCCTTTTTCAGGTTAATGCGTGAGCATGTTTTCTGTCCCATAAAACATTTCATAGTAGTTGAGATCACCATTTTTATGGTGTTATTTATCATATACAGACTTGCTTCTAGTTTATACTGTTTTTACTACTCTTCTTTCTTAGGAAAGATCATTTTCAGTTGGTTTTGGATAAAAGTATTACTATATTTATTTTGAAGTATATGCATTTTGTCTAGGCATGCTGTAGTGTTAGTGCATGTTTTATGGAGGACTTGCCAACATTTCTGTAGTTGGGAAGTGTGGACATTTTCTATTAAAAGAACTGTTATCTGACAGGCTTTGGATTTTTTTTAATGACTCCCAGTTTTGCAGAGCATAAGATTAAAATTTAGACACTTGATTTGAATTTGCAAGTGCTCCGTTATGTTTCATAACTCACAATGGATTTTTTGTTTTTTCCAAAAATCCTTTGATCTTTGCTTTAGAACATGGGAAGAATTCACGTTGACTTTGGTAGGTTTTGGTTAAAGACTGTGATATAAAAATGATAGTTTATACTTTCATGTGCATTCTCTTATTGGTTTTGTTACCAGTTTTGAAACTATGGATCACTTTGTTACTTAATGTACAGCTGAAGTCATATTATTTACATTTTCCTGGACATAAAGCATCAACTGGCGTAGCAAACTGAATGAAAGAGATTTCCTGACAAGTAGAAGTGTCATTTTCTTCATAAACTTTTTTCTGTCCTATTTGTCAAAGGCATTGATATTTTATGTCCAGTAAATACATTGGGGTTTTTTTCCTATGATACTGTAGATAAATATTTTTTCAGTAAAATTTTAAGTTAAAGAAATTTAAACATGAACTTAAAATAATAATATTGTGTATGAGGATTTATTGTAATATGCTTAAAAACTTTTTACTTGAACATAGAATTTGCTTATGGAGGGGGAAAAAGTGAGTCCCTTTAAGTTCAGAGAGCTATAAATTAACAAATATGAAAGCTGCTGTGTTTATTCATAACCCATCAGTTGATTTTGTTTCTTTTATTAAGCAAGTTACATAGGTAAAAATTATGGTGTTTTAAAACCACTGCAAAGTCTGTGGAAGATTTGATTGATGGGGGTATAAAGAAATATTTTTATACATTTAGACTAAAAATTATTTTGGTATCTGTGCACAGTTAATGTTTTTGCCACATACAAGACTTTTTCCTAAATACACTTACACTTAGAAGTTCATATTTTTTTTCTGGTGGGTTTGAAAATAGATATGAAAACAAAGACACTAAGAGCTTTCCAGTGAATAAGTTGATTTAAATTTACCAAAAAAATATAAAAATTACAACTTAAATTTTTTCTGGTTTTGCTCCAATTGAAAATTGGGGGGAGGGGGGTGGAGGAGTCCCTTGGCAGGAGGTGACGATATTAAAACCTCGGTGTAACTGGAGATAGTGTAAGAGACGTTTCTTTGGGAAGAAAATTATTTATGAAGTCAGATCTAAACAGGATTAAATTCCACTTCTGGCCCTTGAGCATGGCTCAGTTTGGGTTCTTGAACTTGAGAGGGAGTTGGAGGTGCCTGGTCTGGCTGCTGAGCCTCAAGAGGAAATGTCCTGCAGTGTCGCTTTGTGTGCAAACAGTTCACTTGTCTGTCTGTGTTCAGGCAGTGCTTGTCACTGCATATCCCTGAAGCAATGACCTGCTTATTTGTAAACTGGAGGAAATGGATCCTGTTTATAGCTTATGAGCATGGCTTTGTGATTGAAATGACAGTAAATACTCGTGTGCTGAAGTTTTGTACCCAGCACATCCAAGAGGAGTGGCCAGTCTACTTGATTTTAGAGAAATAAATAGATTGTCTTTTTTTGATCTTCTGATTTCCTGTTTACAGATTTCCAGTGCTGGTGGTTATAAGCTTATCAGTGTGTATAATATTATTCTTTCCAGTTCCATGCCACTTCAGTGTGGGGATGGTTTCTGCAGTTCACAGACTTTCAGTATTTCCCATATGTCTTACCGAGCTCTCCGTAACTGTAAAGCAAGAGGAATCTCAACATCTTTTTGAAAATTGCTGTAATATCTGTGTAGAATCATGTCTTGACTTCTCTTATTATTTTCCATAAATATATTTACCTTTTTGTTCCAATATTTTTGATTAGTACTTACTCCATGAATTCATTTAGTATCTAGTTAGCATTGAATTCTCACTATAGTGTATAATGACTATCATAGAATCATTACAGAATACATAATAAAAAGAGTAGGTGTGGTCAGAGTTTTTTGATGGAACAGTTTTTCCTTAGAAGATGTAGCTTAGATGGATTAGTAATTTTCTGGGAGAAAACACTGATTCTGTGGGAAATGCAAACACAAATTAAGCACGTTTATTTTTGTTGAAACCAGCTTGATTCTTTTTTTTTCTAGGTCTTGCCCATTTTTTTTGTCAGCTCTCAATTCCTCAAAATCTCACTGGTCTCTGAGGTACTCCATGCACTGAGGATCTGTGGCAGCCTTTAGCACGTGGAAGCTGAGGCTTCCAGAGCTTCATGGCTAGTGCTGATCTACCCTGCTGCCAATGCAGAATCCCCAGGTTGTCAGATTTCGAGCAGCAGGAGCCCTAGGAGTCAAGCAGTCTTACTGTGTTATGGCAGCTCTTTGTCAGACTGCTTAGAGATACACAACTCGGGTTATATGGTTTTCTTTTAACTTTAATTTGCATTTTTATATCATTATTTGTTAGGTACTTATTTGATTAAATAGTGTTAAAACAGATACTACTGTAATTGAAACCCCTTATTTTTTTGTTCATTTGTTTACTGTTTGATGCGGTAATGAAAATTTAATGTTTGAAACTTTGATCAGTATTAATTGGAGTAGAAGCAGTTTTTAGTATGCCGAAAAAGATATTTAGGCCCCAACATAAAGATATTGAAACAAGCTGATATTCTAATTGGTATCAGTGTTTATTTTCTTGTTGCCTTTGTCAAATTGTTTCAAAGCAACCTCAAATGAGTTACATTTCTAACAACAAAACAAGGTAAACATTTTACTTGATGCTCATCTGAATAGTATTTGCTTTTATTTGCATTACAGAGGTCAAGAATAGGTTGTCAAGTGATAAGAACAGACCCTCATAAAAACGTGAGAGGTTTCCTTTTAGTGTGTATGCTGCATGAAAGTGCATGGGTGGCAGTCCTGGTGCATATTCAGAACTGAGTAGGTTACAGAATGTCTGTTCGATTATACTGTCACTAACAATATTCAAAATTAATTTACTTTTCAGAATTTACTAAGGAACAGGAATTTCAAATTTTGACCAATTCAGCATTTTTAAAAACACATTAGCTTACAAATATCCTATCACCTGAGAGCATTAAGGTAAAACCTTATTCAGGATTTTAATATAGTAAGCTAATAACCCATTTTTATTTCCTGCTGCAGTTATAAAAGTGAATTGCAATCCAGTAGAATAAGGGCATTTTCAAAAATTGGATTTTATCCATGAAAATTTCCTAATGACAAACTTTCCCTCAGGTCATTTTAAGTTTTGCAGGAAGTTTTATTACTTAGCAGAGCACTAGTTGGTTCTAAAGGTGTTCTTTGAAGTAGAGACTTGTTTAAGTTACTAACTTAAAGGAGATGGAAAAGAATGTGATCACTTGAACTGTGTCCGTCTTTCTGTTACCTGGATTTCCCATAGACTGTGTTGGAGGTTGGATAAGTAGTTTTCTCTGGATTCTTTACCATATCTAGTTTGTATTCTTGCTGTTAGGCCTGTTTGCTGTTTAACTCTTGAATGTCTGAATAACTGGCACTGTTGGTTGACAAGGTGATGTTGAAAGGTTTAACAAACTCCTGGTCGGTTGCAGTGAATTCTGATCTCGAAGGAGCTTTTACTCTTGTTTCTTCTGCACACTTCTCCGTTGTATTTTTTCACTCTGTGATGTTAGAAGCAGCGTCCTAGCACTAAACCTAATGATGGCAGTTTCATTGAATTGTGAATAAAAATAATTGAGATTCACTATAGATGTGTGTTTCCTCACTGTGTTAGAAAAAAAATCCTAAAACTACAAAAGCTGTTTGCAACTGAAGTCAATCTAACTTTGTAGTTGGCCAATAACTCTCTTTATGTAGTGCTTAATGGATAAAAATCTTGGAGTAGGCATTTTTGCAGTGTAAGACCAATTATATGAAGGGATTTCTAACAGCAACAATCTAATAGAAATATTACTTGTTGAAATAACAGAAATGGTATGTAAGAAATTATATATTACTTCTTAAGAAATGAATATATGTGTGACATGTGACATGGTTATATCTCTAACTTGTAGTTTTTGGCCAGCTGAAATTACATTCTGACAATCACAAAATTTTAATGATCCAATTACTTTCACGATAATAGATTTGAATCCATTGAATCATTTGAATTGACTGTTGTGGGTTGTGGGGGTTCTTTTAAACGTGCTCTCACTGATTTGATCAAATACAACCTCTCCTTCAAGAATGAAGGAGTGACAGAATATTCTTTGTTCTTATTTTAGTGCTTTTGTTCTTGATATATCTGGACACAGTATTCCAAATATGAATTGATAAGAACATTGTTGGCAAATCTTAGGATTTTTGGTTTTGTGAATGTCATTTGCAAGAAAAAAATTTAAATGTTAGTACAGTTTAATTTCTTATGCTATGACTTTTCAAGTAATAAGGTGGAAGAAATAACTCTGGGTGGATATTTATTCTTTCCACCAGCTGCTAAGAAGCCAAGTATGCTCTGCTTCTTCCACTTCTTGCACACAACATATATAAATTGCTATTGAAAGACACTAATAATTTGTATATTTGATTAATTCAGGGACGTGTGCCAAAATTCTTTTCAGTTCTGGAAAAATCAAACAATCTGTAAAAAAAATCAATCTTTTTTTACTGTAGGTCTGTGACAATGGTCAGTTGGATTTAATGACAGAGGAGATGCTTTCAATCCCTTTTTAGCAATGCGTTGGCAGTAATTCACTTGTCTTAAATCACGCATAAGATTACATTTAGGATATAGTTTGCAATTACAGTTTGACTTGAATAAAGAACATTTAGGTTTCAGAGTGTCAAAGAAGTTTCAAACTCTCCAGATTTTGGTGCTAAATAGCAAAGAAACTTCTCAAAACCACTTTCTATGCCATGGAACAATAACCAAACTAGTTCCAGGAAAACAAGTTTCTTGTTGTTCTGAACTTAACCATGACCCAAATCTGATAAGATCAGTTCTTAGAGCTGGAACATCCCTGAAATTTGAGCTGCTTAGTTAAAAGCATAATGTTGTGGCCAGTTTTCTATAGCAGTTACATTCTCTCCTTCATGGTTCTACCATAATTACAGGTTTGATGAGGTATTGTTGTTATGTTGTGGTGAGTTTGTTACCTGATTGCACCATTTCATTTGGGATGCCAGCATAAGGGGGTTTTACAGGCCAAAGTCTGTGAATCTTTACTGACCAGAATTCAGATTTGAACATAGTTTTGTTATTATTTCCATTAAGTACTGTTATATTTGACCATTTCTGTATCGTTTACTTCAAAATTAACTTGTGTTCTTAAGGTGCTGAGTACGCGCAAGATCTATAGGATTTACTGTCAAATACATATGATATAGATGCATCCAAATGTTTGCACTTAAATAGAAACTGTAATTATATCAATAAATATACAGCATTCAGTCATGCTCAAGGTGTCATAGAGAATTTTATAACAACTTGTTTTTATGTAGAAGTTTGTCAGTGCTACCTGGGGATATGCCACAAATGTTGAGGTGTCTTTTTTAACCCTTGCTCTCACTTTCAGAGTAGTGTGCATTTAAAAGCAAGTAGCAGCTTGCTTCCATTTGTTACCAAAATAACATGGTAGGAGCAATCAGTTTCAATTGCTGCTGATAATTATAAGGTGCAATAATTGAGAATATAGAGAAAAGGAGACTGTGAGCTGCATTTGAACTCAGTACTTAAGCAATAAAAAATTTATCAAACTGCAAAAAATAAGTCATTTTAACGAGCACATTCCAAAGGTGCTGGATTTATGAGGAGACCCCAGGAAACTTTGATTGAAATTGCTGTCTCTGATTGTAGTTCTATATTTTATTGGTGCCATATTGTGAACAGTGCTGCTGCCAAAGTGAATGGGAAAGCAGAATAACAGAGGGAGTTAACCCAGAAAGGTTACTTCTTTTCATAATATCCGTGATGTATTGCATTAAAAATGCCTTGAAAGCCATCCTATTTGCAGTTTTCAGAAAACATTTTTCTTCAATTAAGTTACAATTTATCTGAACAGGGTAGAAAATATGAAAGCCCCTTGAAGAGTTTAGTATTGATTTTTCTGAGTATTTGCTAGCTCTTGTTTTCTCATTTGTGTGCTCCTTCATAGAAGGACCTAGAGTTGCTCCCAAGCCCAAGCTTCAGTTGGATGAGAGCTGCAGCAGTGAAGAGAGGGAATTTGGGGACTAAACTTACAGTAAGATTTTTAACTTAAGAACCTTTTAGATTGGCTCTTTAAAAGGTTTTGGCTCTCTTCTTCCTGAATATAGACAATATTTAACTGACAGAATAACTAAGATATTGTCTCAATTTTCTAAGGGCAAGCCCCAATTAAAAAAGCAATGCAATAACCATGTGAGATGAGTGACATGAATATTTTGAATCAAGGTCACGTTTAGTGTGTGCCCATTATAATTAAGAGCTATGTCTTCAATATTGTTCTAGAATTAAATGACGGCAAAGGTTTTAAAAATTATTACATGAAAGCACATTTCAAGGGGACTGTGAAATGGACACACATGGTTACTAACTTGTAAGCAAGAATTAGGCACGTTACACAGTTCACTTCTAACCATTCACTGCCATTCTGTGCCAACTGCCTATTAAAACTTCATCCTCCCTCTGTCAAAATACTCTGTTACTTTAGCCATAAAACTGTTATACCATAGCTCCCAAATACCTTGTTATAAATGCTGACTGTATCTTTCAATTTATACTGCAGTGAAGTAAGCTTATGAAAATAGTTCTGAGGGATTAAGCTCTAAATACTATTTCTATGCAGTGGATTATTTTTTCCCCAAGCTCAACATGTTCATGTTGCTTAATGATAAGAAAAGTGTTGTGACAAATGTACTGAAGCTTCTTTGGCTCTTGCACATGTTATCTAGCATGTTTGACTAATAATTTTGAGAAAAGAATGACAGATATGATTCCAAGATTTGCTCAACTTTGGTCTAGACTGTGTTTTGTAACCATTATTTTACCTTACTTTGCCTCAGTTTATGATTTAGTTAAATTGCGAGAGTGTACACAAATGAAATTGCTCATAAAATGCTTTGGCAGTTTATGACTTGAAATTCTTTCAGAAGTTATCTATTGTTATATCAGTGTTGCTGCATTTTTAAATTTTTGTCTTCTATGCTTATAGTTTTAGTAATGAAACAAATTAAGTTGAGTGAAGGTTAATGAAAACTCCTCTTACATGTGCTTGAGAACTTCAGAAAGCCTCGAGTCCATTGCAAACCTTGGCTTGATTTGCCTTTACTTTGCAGTTAACCTAAAGTTTTCATCTTGGTAAAGCTGGTTGCAAAAACCTTCATGTTCTCATATGGCTTTTTTCTTTTTTACTTTTACCTATGGCATACTTGTGAATTTGGAGATGGTGATTATCCCAAATGGAGGTTATAGAATCTTTAAGCTTATTAGGATTGTACCGATATGGGATATCTTTAAGTCTGTATTATTAGATGACATTTTGTATTTTATTATTCTTGCCCAGTCTCTCATATTTATGATGTTTTTCTCTCTCTCTCCAAAGATTCAGCTGTGGAAGAAAGCAATGAACAAGAACTGAAGGGAAGAGACCCAGCTGTTTGGCATGTAGGCTTGAAGGTAGCATGGGACATAGAGACACCTGGATTAGCAATACCACTTCGCCAAGGAGACTTCTACTTGATGCTTGGTAATTTTCAAGAGCTAAGAAGTTAAACTTTCTTTTGACAGTAGAGAAAATTACATTTATATTTAAGTAAGTTACCACACCTTCCTTTCAGTTAGGGCTTTATTTAGAAAGATGTGAGATCTGGCTAGGGTATATAATAAATTCCTTCTACTCTGCCTACTTCCAGAGTATTTTGGGGAACTTTTTTTAATTAATGTTTCTTTCACTTCACAGGTAAGGAAGAAATAAGTTTTTTGTGCCTTTTCTCTCTGTTTTTCAGTCAGAATTAGTAGACTAGTCCAAGACAGGCTTCATAACCAGAATTTCCCCAGATCTTTTGAGAAGTTGCACTGTATCTCTCCCATCCTTTTATTTCTAGATGCTTTTTGTATTCTTAATGCAGGTTTTCTGAGTAACGGTGAGCATCTGCATCTGTTATGTTCAACAAAAATGTTTCTGTCCTTCAGCTTGGCTTATAGAGTGGCTCCTGTATTATGTAAGCTGTGAATGTAGCAGTCTTAAAGTTTTCTAGTACCATGGTTCTTGAAGTTTCAATCATTGTGCCAATCTGTGGATGTTTTGTTAGTCACCAGTTTTACACCTGACACTTCTGTCCTTCTGCTACACTTTTCCATGCCTATATTCAAACATGCATAGTAGTGGGATTATACTAAGATCATAATGAACAGAGCTGCCTTACTCCAAGGGTGAGTCTCAATGTCTCAAGCGTAGAGGATTAAAAGAAGAAAATTAAATTGAGTTAATTTACTTGAGCAGCTGAGCTCACGCACTCAGGTTTTTCCATGGAAAGAAATGAAGCGAGAACTGCTCTTAAGGTTAGTTGACACAAAATCTGTTGCTTTTTCTTTTGTGTTGTGTTACTCTTGGTTATAACTTTTTGTTTAAATAAGTTCAGTTATAAATCAAACAAAACAAGAACAAGGCTTTTGACAACATCACATTTGCCTGGTCAGTGTCTTGTCTTGACAGACGTCACCTCTGAAGACTGACGGCACTTGCAGTGTTGCCTGTTTGTGTTTGTGCCTTTGTAGGTAAACTCCCTGGAATGTCCCTAGAATGACCTGTCACTCTCAACTTGATGAGCAGAACAGTCTTATCAACTTTACCTTTCACTTTTGTCTTCCAACAAAGATGAAAACAATTTACTTACAACAAGCAATACATTTGTTGGCCGTCTTAAAAAATATGTATGATTCTGTGTTCTTAGCTACCTCATCAGATGCTGTGCACTGTCATCAATGAGGTACCTTGTGTAAAAGTGTGGGACTGACTTTGCTCTTAAGTGTGTTCAGACATGAGCAGATCACGTGTAAAGATGTGAGATCCTTTGGCGCACTGGTCGGTCTGGATGTGCCTCCCTTTTCTGTATTTGTGAGGATATAAAGTAGCAGCCTAGAGAGAAGGAGTGAAGTGGCAGCTAAACATTCTTAGAAAGGTTGTTGTTAATCTATTTTTGTGCAATAGCAGCTAAGCCATCAAGTAAACTTATCTAATCCTTCCTGATTGGAAAGTTTGTGCATATGCAGCTATGCTGGGCAACAGAATCAGAGGGTGATTAATACAAGAGGGAATATAACTTCAGTATTTTGATTGCAAAATACTGTAGATTGTAGTTGGCTGAGTTACTAGATATAAGGGTGTTTTTTATTCCTCAGTGGAATTTAAATGCAGTAACTGAAGCACTATCAGGGATGCTCTATGAAGAGTGGCTCAGAAAATTAGTTTATTTAACACATAACATCATGAGCATGTTTAGATGGAAACAAAGGATATATTTAACATTCCTTTGAAGATGAAGAATAAATCACTTTCTTATTAATACTTTGTGAAGAGCTACAGATTTGAGTTCTGTAGGCCAGGTGTTTTGTTAATCTCTTCTGCGTTTCCATAGTCTTTGTATTTCTTTTCAATTACTTAAAAAAAAAATTTACTCTTCCACACAATCAAAGAGGGTATTCCAAAATGGCCCTTTTATTAGGTTTCTGTGTGCAGCAGAACTGCCTTTATCATTTTCACTTGAAGTGAAAGACAGTGTAAGTGGACGTATATAGTTTTAGTGTACTTTTTACTGTTCAGATTTTTTTGAAATGACTTTTAAGAGGAGGCACTTTCAGGATGCTATCTAAAAGGTAAAATATGAAAGCTCTGTATATAAAAAAAAAATTGGCAATAAAAAAAGAAAATTTTAGATTCCTTTCTCATGTGCACTTGTACACAATATATTCCAGACCCTCATTTTCAGTAAGCAGAGTCTTCTTGCTGGCATTATTTTAAAAAGCAGTGGCAGCAGTAAGACAGACATCTAGAAAATAGAGCATTAAGAGAACTGCAGCCAGTAGGAGCTGTTGATGTACAGCTGATATATCAAACTGATAGGATTGGTTCTGACTACCATTGACTCATCCACTCCAGAAAACTTAGTAACTCTGTAGGTCTGTTCTTCCAGTTGTTGAAATGGTGCAGTGCTTACTGCTTTATGTGGATGCTGTAAAGTGCTGAAATGTTGCTTATAATTAAAAGTCAGGTCCTATCAAGTCCTGTACCTGTAATACCCTGAGTATTACACACACATTTTGTATAAAAAAACTGTGGTAATAGTAATGTCCAATTACAGTAACTTGTAAATCCATATCAATGGGTACAGAAAAGTAACAAAGAAAAAGGAGTGGTTTTTTAGCATTCCTAGTAGACATTTAATAATGTTTATGTTCCCCTCTTCATTGGCTCTGTAAAATGGATTTTATTATTCTGGGTAGAAATTCAGTAAAATGTCTTAAAATTTAAATTGACATCTGCCTTCTCAGCAGTCCTCTTCAGAAGAAATCAGGAACCGAAATTTAAATGTATGTTACATGAGGTGACCAAATTCATTCTTCCATTAAGCTGTTACAATAATATAAGGGGGAGGGGGGGGATGTTTAGGCAAAACCAATCAAAACTCAAAATTACTTTCAGTAAGAGAGGTTTTTTAAAATAATTTTATTAAGGCTTTCCTTAACATAACAAAAAAAAAGTCTAGTGAATGACTGCAAGTTGCTGCCTAAAAACTCGAATCTGAACTTTATATCACTCATGAAACGGAAACACTTTAGCTCAATTTAGAATAATATATTGGTCTGCAGAGGAAGTGCGTACTGAACCCTGCTGTCTCAAGTACACAGTCAAGGGGTGTCTAATATGAAACGTGTTGGGTGCATGCAATAAATCCAAAACGCGTGGAGGTGAGCAAAGGCCCCATCTGCTCTGTCCTAGAGCATGCTTAACTGGGGTTGTCATGGTCCTACTATTAAATTGGAGTCTTTCCCCTAATCTTTGAGTTAGACATGACCAGATTTTCAAGCAGATTTACAATTTTCACTAATTTTCCTACCATGACTTCAAAACGTACCTAACAAAAATACATTCTGGACTCTTTCAAAGGCAGATTTACTTTTCTGCAGCTGTTTGCCATAGATCAAGCTCTTGCTTGAAGGTTAGAGTTTTAAAACAGCATGAAGATGAACTTTGAATCTTATACCACTCCCCACCCCCGGCAAATTATAGTTCAAGAAGCATCAAAAAATTATTCTCCTAACCAACCAGAAGTAGGGTGCACACATTGCAGAGGTTGGCTTGTGGTTAAAGATTAATATTTAATGGAAGCACTTCCACATGTATATAGTGACTCATTAAACTATTTCTAGATATCTAATCTGCTTCTATTTTCACAAACTAACTTGAACCCTCATTGCTCTCTAGCATCTTGAACGTGTTGAAGTTTTTTACCTCCCCACTTTTTTTTTTTTCGTTTTTTAGTCCACATTCAATCCAAATGGTGTATTTTTTACTATTGAGACCTAGAACTCCAGGAACGTGTTTGTCATTACCAAACTTTGATCATGAAGGTTGGCAAATCTCAGACATATTTTTTAAAAATTTTAAAATTTAGTATTTAGCCTTTTAATTAATTGTATTTTGTGCAAAAAACTAAAAATATTTCTTAATTAGGGAAAGATCATCCCTCCAGCTTTCTGTTATAAGTATTCCACTGACCCATAATTTCTTAGGGAAGGAGACATACATTCCTGGTGCATTTTATTGATACACCTGCAGTAAAATCACTGTTGTTAGATTTTCTCCTGTTAAAGCATTGTGTGCAGTTGCATACAAGTAGAAGGGAAATGATGGAAAAGTATTTTAGTGCTTTGAAAATTGCACTGTAATATGGTTAAAAAGGCAATTCTTTGTTTGTTAATGGTAGTTAAGAAAACGAATAGCAAAAGTCCATTTCGCTTCTGTTTGTAGATATTTATATTGGCTAGAATATTAAAACTTTTGCCAGTGCTTTAAACACCACTGTACTTTTTATCTGCTTCCTAAAATAGATGGTAAAAAGGCAAATGTCTAAAAAATTCAGGAAGAACAGTTGAGAGAAGATAGAAAAGACTGTGTACGCCCCTGTTGATAGGTCTGAGAGCCATTTTCCATTGTGGTTTGTGTTTTCCTGGGAAGTACTTTACCTCCAAGTAATAAGTTTTGGCTCCTTAGTCCCTACTCCCTTCAGTAAGGTTTGACTAAATTTCTTTTTCTTCTACCTTGTATTTGTTATGATTTAATAGTCTGCAGTGACATGGGTGTACAGTCATTGTTTCTCTCAGAGTGCTTTGGCTCTCACCTCACTGGTGCTCTGATTATGAGTTTAGTAGAATGAGTTAACTGTATGTTATTTGAATGTACAGACATATTCATTAGTCTGTTCTTTTGATAAGGGCTGTGTAAGCACAGTGCTTTCAGTGTTTCTGCTAGTGGAGCCCAGGAAATTCAGCTGTCTAGAAGAAAGTGGAGGTGTGGATAGAGCAGGAGCAGGGACTGAGAACAGTATCAGAGAGAAGAGGAAGGGACTGGCAGTATTTAGAAGCAGCAGAGAGGACTGTGCTGAGGTTCTGTTCAGGGAGGGACATATTTGAGAAAAAAAACCAAAACAGTCTGGCAGATGTCAGTGCAGGGGAGGGAGGGACAGACCTATAATGTGAACCTGCTTCCACAATTTAAAATAGAGTATGCAGCATCCAAATTCCAAAATATATCTGATACCTCTGAATGGCAGTAAAATCAATGAGAATTTTTGATGGTAAGGGGGCTCCACACAGAGAATCATAGTCTGCATCCAGTAGGAGGGGGGTGGGCAGGTGTTAAATCTGTAGCATTAGATTTAGCTGTAAGCCTGCTTCCTGCACAGAATTTCCAGGCAAATTTTAGCAAGTCCCTTAACCTCTACTTACCCTTAGGTTTCTTTGTGTTGGTTCCCAACTTTACAGAGGCTTTGCAAAATAGCACTCTAGCATGTGTTGGACTTCATTAGTTTTTCTTGATTGTACTCCAGAATTACTATTTTAAATTAGAAAAATTCATAGTGTTTTAAAGTTTATAAACATTCAAAAAGCCTGATGAGACTTTAGGAAAATATTCTGTGCAAGTGACAGCATTTTTCATAGCCATGGGGAAGCTTTGGGAGAGGAACAGTCATATAAGCAGAAAATTGTAGTCCAGTTCTCAAATTCGACTTATCTAGCGATTAGTTAATGGGCCTATGCATCTTTTAAGCATGCATGTGGAATTCTTTTAGAAGGAGGAAGGATTGTGAGACAGTTCTTGAAACTAAATACATTCCTAAGTTGGTGTTAATGGTAATTTAAACAGTAAGTCACTTGTCATATGCATTATAGAGTTCAAATAAGTTTTGTGGGGTTTTGTTTCTGTAACAGGTATTAAAATGAGATATCCCTGCCCCAGTTGTCCAGAACTGGTGCCAAGGTAAGGGCCCACTGTGACAGGAAAGACCATGTTGGCTCTGACCTCACCGCAAATTCAGGAGAACTGCCCAAGAGACAACTGGCCTGCCTGCAGTTTTCCAAAGCAGGATGGATAGATATATGTCTGCTTTTATATACATGTACATTTTGTGATGCATTATGCTGAAGAGGCAGTGTTTTGGTTTTCCAGACCTCACCAGTCAGTGCTTAAAACTGATGTTGCCTCCGTGTGTGTTGTATTTTACCGACCCTACGAGAGCGCTGTGGCAGTTCCGACATGGGTGACAGAAGAATGTAACAGCTTTGGTTTGGCTCTAAAACCAAAATAGTAATCTGGGTATAGTGTTCTGTATATGAATAAAAGCTTTTACTGCCAAATGGACAATGGCCAATTTAACAAAGAGTGATTTTTCTTCTCAGTTAATATATATTTAGTAGAAAAAGAAAGCAAATCTTTACCGTAATCTCTTAAGACCTAAAATGTATTTTTTAATGTGCTTTGAGGCGTGCAATCCATGAAGCTTCAACTATTTTTGTACAATTAGAGTTTTAGATGAATTGTAAACTCTTAAATTAAAATTACAGGCTTCTTTCTAAGATTCATAAAGGATTAGAGACAGTTGGAGGCAATTCCAAGGCAAAACTCTACAATGGCAGATTTACCAAGGTTTTGAATAAAGGTGCAAATCAAAATGTAATATGTCTAATTCTGTGTTAGCTAAATAAAACATGTCACACTGAATGGGCACTGAAAGGGGTAGTGGAAGTATTTAGGAAGATGTGACTGAATTGTCTAAGCACTGGAGAAAAAAGTAGTGTACTTAATTCATATTCAACCAGATTAACTTTTATTAAGTATATTTTTTTCTGTACTTAAGGTTTTCTAATCTGTCCCTAGATGATCTCAATATGACACATCAGCACTGTGTTCTGGCTGGTTTATCACCTCGATTCAGCTCGACTCATCGAGTGGCAGATGTAAGTATCAAAAATGCTTTGCTGTTTGGTCCTTTGTAAAACTAATATTCTGGTACCTTATATGTAACACTATGGTGTGTTATCCAGATTTGTGGTTCATGTTATGCTTATGACTGAAATTGTTTTCTTGAACAACTGCTTTTTGATTATTTTTGTGCTTGCTTCTGTACTGGTAGTTTGCCTAAACTCCCAGGTAGATGTGCCAGATACGAATTCAGAATGTGCTACATCACAGCTCATGGATTGCTGATGAAATATGGAAACTGCTTTTTACCTGAAATGTTCTGCAGCTGTTTTGCTGTGTTCATATCCCAGTCCTAGTTGAAAGGTGATATTCATGATGAGATAGAAATGCTTAAAACACACATCAACAGTGTCCACTGGCAGAAAAAAAGCCCTTTAGGAGATCAGAACAATCAAGACTAGGCCTGAGTATGCTTTAAGTTGTGTCGTCCTCTGCATTTGAGGACTGAATAAGCAGAAAAGCTATTGAGTCCCTTGTCTCAGAGTCACTGTGTGACAACAAGGCTTCAG
The DNA here is from genome assembly GCA_035583135.1 of Lophotriccus pileatus. Classification (NCBI taxonomy): domain Eukaryota; kingdom Metazoa; phylum Chordata; class Aves; order Passeriformes; family Tyrannidae; genus Lophotriccus; species Lophotriccus pileatus. The sequence continues at coordinate 9,815,637 of JAWWES010000021.1, forward strand.
CCTGATACACTCAAGTGTTAAACACCTTTTTCTGTTTGTTTTGGTTTTTGTGTTTTTTTTCTACTAGATTTTTCCCTTATTCCTTTCCAGTAGTTTTTTTTCATGTAGTATTCCTATGGGAAAGCATAGAGAAAAATACAGATCAGGTATTTAATTGAAAATAATTAAAATATGTACATCTTCTTTCTTTTGTTTCAAATGGATTTTTACAGATTTCCTTCTAATTTTGAAGGAAATGTAGTGAAAACAAAACCAAAAGAAGTGCAAAATTGTTTTATTCATATTTATTCTCTCTAGCTTGTAAGCAAACAGCTCTGTCAGACTGTAAATGGAATTTCATTTTAGTATTAGTAGAAGCCCATACAACTGAGCAAATGCAGCTGATTGTGAAATACTGTCAGAAGGTGGCCAGGAAACAATGGGAAGTATGGCATGCTTTTGTGTGCTATAACTGTAAAGTAAATTTCAAGTGAATTATTTTCTTTCTCCTTTCAGTCTATGCTGTACTGGTTGGTAGATGTTTAATGGATTAGACTTCAGCATAGTTTATATCAATAATTATACAGACAATTCAGGAACCTTTACACTTTTGTTTAAAGTTACTGTTCTGCTTTGGTTATTTCAGAAGCAAATTGTTCAATATATTTGATAAGTACATATTTTCTGAAGTGGCTATATATAAATTTTTGTTGTGTCTTTATAGTGTTCTAGAGGAACATTGGAATACATATTTGGACAATGTGAACTGGCACTCCAGAATTTACAGACTGATTCTGATTCCATGGCTTTATCTTTGAAATCACTGGAAGCTGCAGTTGTGAAGCAAGTAGAAGAAATACACAATGAGGTGAGATAATCTGCACCAAAAATACTTCAGCCAGGTCTAAGTGGTGCAGTCTCTTTGTGGAGTTAATGACAGTCGTGTTCAGCTGCTTACACTGCTTTGTGCAAGTTTGCAGTGTGGATTTTAAGACTTTTTTACTTGGGTACAATAATGGGGATTGTCATGGAAGCTTTCATTTTTCCTTCCTAAGATCCCTCTGCAGATAAAGTAAGAGAAGTTACGTAAAATATTACAGCAAATCTGGCAGGGTGGTGGACAGACAAACTACTTCTAGTGCTGAAAGGAAGAGAGAGAAGAAATTAGAGGATTAGAGGGAAAGAGCAGGTAGAATTTTCCAGTAGTTCCTCCCTGGTTGCTGTTGAACCAGCTTTGAGCCAAAGGCCAGTGCAACACGCGTGCGAGTGTGGGCTTTAAACTGTGTTCTGAAAAAAACACAGTGGAAACCATTGTGGGGAACATATTTAAGAGGGTCATTCAGTGCTACAGTATATGGAAGTATAACAATGCACTTTGACAGGATTGCACTGAGGCTGGCAGTGCTTTCTTGCTTGAAGCTGTGCTGTATTTCTATTAAGATAAATATGATCACTATTAGAAGCTGTACATGGGTCATTTTCACTAAAATTAGAATTCGTGTGAGATGCTTAAATTGCTGTCTGCTGAGAGATTCTCATTCTGTAGTGTTAGTAAAACTCTGTAGAACACATTTTTATCTGTATTTTGTTTACAGTTGGTAAAATGGACTGTTGGCAAAAGATCTGCACCCTTGACTTTTACCAAAACAGCTCCTAGGGCAATTTAAAAAAGTCTGATGCATGGAGGGGTTTACAAAACATTAATCAGGCTCAGTCCATAAAACTACACGCATATGTGGTTTGCACAGCAAGGGCCACATGCACAGCTGGTGTAAATTTGCACGGGTCCTTTAACATCAAAGCCATGTGCTGTTTACATCAGGTGAGAGACTAGCCCCTGGTGTTTGCAGTCACCTGAATAATTTTGCTGTGTGACATACAGGGATGTTTCCTGTTACACATATGGGATATACTGTAACAGCAATCTTTGTTTAACTTGTACATATTGTGCACTTAGACTTAGTAGACACATTGGATCTATATTTAATTTGAAAAGAGAATACTCACCTATTTTTTTCTGTTCCTTTTTGTTTATTCTTTTATCTCAAGGTCACCTCTTTAGTTGAAGGGTAAATTCTGTATGTTAGAGTGCCACTTAAATTTCATATTTTACTGCACAAGTACACAAATGTTTTAGTGGCTTCTCTCTGGTAAATGCACATTTCTTTTTAAAACATCATTGAAGTGAAAACATACAGACCTGTAAAGCTAATGGAATTTTTCTTGTGTTTAAAATCTTCCAACCTTCTTTTATTCTGTGTGAAAAATTTTTGTCTTTTCAGGCACTAATACAGATTTTAGGTTCAAACTTTCTCATGCAGGTGAAAAACAAGAACCTGTTTTGTTTCTTTAACGAATCAAACTGCTTACCGATGAAAGTGAGGCTTGCATTTCTCTCCCTCAATTTTTTAATATTTTTAATGCAAAATCAAAATAGCACAAAAAGCCAAGCATAATATTAATGGAGAATTGCCACCCAATTTCCCAATCTTGCCTGTGTATTTCTGGTATACAGCTTTCTGTGCTAGTTCTAAACCTCCTTGTGACTTTTTTCCTTCCTCTGGACCAGAAATCATGATCTTGAAATAAGAGTATTCCCATCTCTAAAAGTGGTGATACTGATGTATTTTGTTTTCAAATGTTGTCATAACTGACATTCTTCAGTTTAAGTCTGATAACTAGATGCAGCCACTGTTATTGATTCTTTACCTTCTTGAAAAGCTACGGGTTCATTTATTTTCACCCCTTGCTGGTACCTCCAAAGTCATCAGAGAATATTAACCAGAGCAAAACCATCACAGTACCAAGCTAAAATATAGTAGTTTAGCAGAGATTCACAGTCTGTGCTGAAATTAACTGCTGTGCCAAATGAGGTCTGGATGAATTACTAGTGTGTACTAGAGGGAAAAAGCCTAAGAGCAAGACTCAAAGAATGAGGTATGATTCTGTGCCTTCACTTTTGTACTCCTGGGCAGGAAAATTGACTTACTGTGCTGATAAAGTGCATTTGAACGGAGGATCTGAGGCATAGGTGGAGACTTAGGGGTTTTTTTCCCACTTTCATGGTGGGCAGAGAAACCTCTAAAAGAAGTATGGGTGAGTATCTGGGGGATGTCCTTACTTGATGTTAGATTTCCCAGAGTTCATTTGTCAGGGCCCTGTCTTGGATGTCTTGAGATGTCTTCCCGTTGAAAAAGTAGGATTCTAACCTGAGGAGGTTTTTAGCATCTCTAGCGGGCAGCCAGGTGGAAGTTTAATATTTCTTTAGACCTAGCTTTATTGTCATGGTCTCCCTCAGTAAAACAGCCTTCAAAGGAATATCTGAGTAATTGCAAGGTATGTGCTGTTTGTTAGATGTGTGAGTCACTTTGCTCCCAGTATGCACTTTGTAGTTGTAAGTAAAGATAACCTTAATTAAGGGTGTTCACGTGCTGCTTGTCTGAGTAGCTTGTGGGCTTGCAGTCTGAACAAATACTTCAGTGGCAGGGGTGTAGCAGGGTGAACAGATGTAGTTACCTTAGAGCTGTGGAGTTCAATAAGCCTAACAACTCACACCCAGTCACAATCAGATCACTGTTTGGCCAGTAATAATTTATCCCAAAAGAAATGATCTTGCAGAATTCCCTGAACAGGAACCTCTTGCTCCTACTGAATCACACTTGTCTTTCCAAAATACATATAGCTGCTGAGTACATCCCAAACAGAGCTACAGGGGACCTGGGGAAAACCATTGGCAATTGCTTTTGAGAGTAATAAAACACTGCTGAACAAGTGATGTAAATGCTCCTGAAAATAAATCTGCAGAAAAGAACTTCACCCACCTATTCTTCACATTGCAAAGAAAATTTGCCTTTCTTGCTCTGACTAATGCAAAATCTGCTAATAGTTCATGTTGGTGTGAGGTACTTTCAAGGCTTCTTTATTTTCCAACACCAAACTAAAAATTGGATACTCTCAGTGAAATAAAACATTAGAGGAGTTTTTTTTAGTGTCTGGGGATTGTGCTCAAAATATGGCAGGTTTCGAAGTAAGTACTCAAGTTTGAAAGGTAGAGGTTTTTTCTCATCAGGATATTTGCTCAGCTGTAATTATCAGATCCCAATTACCATGACTAAAACTAAGACTGAATGGGTTGTCCTGCTGCTTGTGAGGTACAGTCACCTTTGCCTACAGCAACTGGTTTTATGGCAGCAGTAGGTAAAGTTGGTGAATACACAGGGATGTAGAAAAGTCTGGGCTGGATGAGTTGAAGGTATGTGGTGTTAGACACTGAGGTCACTGATGAGAAAGGGTAGTGGTGTAGCAGGCAGAGGAAGGTTAATGTGTTTTAGCACATCATGGTGAGCTAATGGTATGGTTGGTGGCTGACTAGTCTGGCAGAGAGAAATATAGATCACCTACAGGCGTGGCATTTAATAACCAGTGCTTTTAAATAACTGACTGAGGAGCACTGCCTCACAAAATGCCAAATGCTACTGTTGGCCTTTTACTACCCAGTGTTGACAATAGCCTAACATTGGCCTTTCATCATTGTTTCAAGGACAACTTGAAAATATCTTGAGATTAGACGTATGAGGCCTGATTCTGAGCTTACCTGCACAGATGTAAATCATAAGTGAAAATCAATTAGGACATGAAAATTCTTCCTCAGACACTCAGCCTGTATATTTTTATATGTAAATATGTTTAAGCTTTGGTCATGTAAAATGCTTTCTAATGATTCCTGATGTTAACTCTGATATATGTAAGTTTCCAAATTAAAACTCTTTGACAAAATCCTTGGCAAGAGCTGTTAACCTGATGGTTTTGTTGCAGAAGATGGAGGTTTTGTAACTTCAGTTCCACTAAGGCTAGAATTGAGCTTTTTGTGTCTCTCCAATATTGAGTGTCATCAGGGGTTTTTTGTGGCGCAGCTCCTCCTGTTTGTGGAGGGAGACAAGCCAAGAAGAGTGCCTTCCTGCTACAGAAAAAGATATTGCTGAAGAGTGCACAGTTGAAAGCAAGAAGACAGACAGTTTGGAAAGCAGATAGCATATGTTGTTAAAACATGGATGTGGTGTAAAAGGTGTTTATATATTAAAATACCAAGCAACCTTAGCATAACTAGAATCTCTGGAGATTTTTACTGTAGAGTCATGGAATATGCTGAGTTGGAAGGGACCCATCAGGATCAAGTCCAACTCCTGGCCCTGCACAGGCCACTCCAAGAGTCACATCACATGCCTGAAAGCATTGTACAAATGCTTGAACTCTGCCAGGCTTGGTGCTGTGGCCACTTCCAGGGGGAGCCTGTTCCACTGCTCAGCCTCCCTCTGGGTAAAAAACTTTTCTTTGATATCCAACCTAAATCTCCCCTGACTCAGCTTCATGCCATTTCCTCGAGTCCTGTCACTGGTCACAAGATGAAGAGATTGATACCTGCCTCTCACAAGGAAATTGTAAGTGAGGTCTGGTCTCAGCCTCCTCATCTCCAGTCTGAACAGACCAGGTGACCTCAGCTACTTAAGGCTTCCCTTTCATCCTTGTGGCCCTCCTCTGGATGCTTTCTAATAGTTTGATGTCTTTTTTATATTGTGATTTTAGCAAATTTAACTATTATGCTTGCATGTATCTAAAACACGGATAAAATCATGTCACTCTTGCCTCATCAAGATGGTTTTCTTTCTCAGAATCAACAGTTACCTGCTCAGAGGAGATAGTTCAGTGCAGTCACATCTCAAGCAGCTTCATGGCCAAGGTGGTGGGTGAAACACTGTTTTCCTCCCCAAACCTCGTTTTAACTCAGACTAGAGCTAAACAGAGATGCTGTGAGATGAGTGTGGAACTGAGTTTGAAAGCTGTATTAGATGTCAGTCCACATCATTAAACAGCTGCATTTGCAATTAGGTTCACTGACCTCTGATGAGACCAGCTAATCCTGCAGAAAATGAATTAGCTTGTTGCTAAACTTTATGTCTTACACCAAAAAAGCAGCTCTCCTGTGTCAAATTGTATATTCTGCATAGGATCAAGATACATTTAAATTTTGGCCCATATGCCAGACTTGAAATTGCATAGATTAACATAACAAATCAATATGACTAGTCAGAAATCAGATTGACTGAAATAGATTCATGAGGAATCATATTTTAACATCGATTTTAATAAAAAGAATTTTTTTTTTCATTGATTAATGGCCTTGTGATTAATTTCGTGAAACCTGTTTGCCAGACATCATGTGGTAGAGGCCAAAAAACTCAAAAAGAAGTGGGGAGAGGAAAAAGAAGTATTGAGTTCTTAAAATTCCAGTTGAATAATGATATGCTGGGCCTTCCCAAAACAGTATATCCTGAATTTTTTTTTTTTTTTTTACAAACCATAACTTGATCCTTTGTACCTTGTTAATATTGTAGAGGAAGCAAAGTTTCCTTCAGTGTTTTTTAGGAAGGATGTCATCAAACTTCTGTGCTAAAGGGTCACTGGCTAAGAGTCAGAGTTTTTTAAAAAACATTCTAAGCTCTGTGTTTGCCAACTAATCATGTTATATTTTATCAACAAGTATGCTTTAATATTATTTTTATACACTGGAAATTTAAGTATCTTTTATTGTAACCTTTGATATATTGACCAGACCTGTAGTTAATGTTAATTGAACACTTGCAGATTTCTGTAGCTGTTCAGTTCACCCCTGCAGGAAGGGAAGTCTTAGGTGACAGCTTTGGGCAGTTTTCTTTATTCTTATACCTTGGTAAGTTGTCTTTATTTGCATCTTTGGAATTGAGCAGGGATGAACAAATCTCCTTTGTGGTACAAATAATGATTAAAGCATCTTTGAACTTAGTGTGAAACATAAATACCACAACAAAGATATATGTGGGATTCTAAAGGCCAGAACTACAGATTACTATTAAAGAAAAGCATCTTCTCTGGTAAATGGGCTGTTTGGTAAAGGATGAGAGACTGATTCCTTGCAGTGCCATCCTCTTGTTACATAGCGATTGACTGGGCTGCATTGCAGCAAAACAAGTTTTATTACTGTGAGTTTTTTCAGTCTTTTATGAGGGAAACATTTTGGAACACCCAATATTAATCACAGTGACCTGGAGTTGGTACCTATTTGACTGAATTGTGAGGAAACCTGAATGTTCGTTGTACGTGTACCACATGTGAAAACAAAAAATAGTTGGGTTTTGCAACTTCCTGGGTTTGAAGAGGGTAGCCCAGGTCATGGATTGACATGGAATAGAAGTAAAACAAACAGCTGGGCGTAAGGATGTGTTTAGAAATGAGTACTTTGGTGACTGTTTCCTTTTGTGTGGGATTGTTCAGGTATAGCTGGATTCATGCACTACTCCATTCCTGCCCCAGATAATGAACATAGATGTTTATGCTCCCGTATGTTTTTATCTTGCAGGTTGAATTTGAGTGGCTTAGGCAGTTTTGGTTTCAAGGCAAGAGGTATTTGAAGTGCACTGATTGGTGGCTTAAGCCTATGGCTAAATTGGAAGAATTTTGGAGAAAAATGGAGATTATGGTAAGTACTAGTTTTAAAGTCTAAAGCCTCTAGGGCTTAATTCTGAGAGCACTCACAATTATGTTTTTAATTGTACTGTAGTAATGGGTTTTAAACTTTATTCAGAACATATGAGAAACAGAATCGATGTCAGCCTTATACTGTCTCCTCTTACTTTTATCCCCCAGTAGCCAGAAAAGATGTGAACAAAATCAGATCCAAACCCCCAAGATTTTAGTTATTTCCTGACTTTGCTTGGTTTTAAGGTTTGACAGTCTCATAAGCTGACAGTCATATATGACATCACACAAATTGGTACATGAAACTGCATTGTCTACTTTTTTGTGCGACACCCAGATAGAGAACTCTGCCAAGGACAGCAATGGCAAATGTGTCAGAGCAAAGTTGAGAGCAGAATTGGTCATCTGGAGGTCTGTACTTGCACACTTACACCACAGCTAGAACCAACAAGAGGAGAGTGGTTTCAAGAATAATTGTAATAAAGGTTCCTGTGTACTTGAATGTACATCCTGCTTTCCTTGAGCATGGACTTGGTGCCAACACTGTTTGCCTGCTGCTGTCCAAGTAGAGATTCAGTTGGGACACTGTGCTGTCAGAGTTTTGGGAGCAGTTGTCTGCTGCTGGATTTGTACTCAGAAGGAACTATACGGCAAATGTCACCTGCTCATCTCCATATTTCTGTCAAGAGTTGCTTCTCAATCACTGCTGCTGGTCACAACATAAAGGCTCTATTTGCCTATAGTGAACTTGGAAAAGTTTGTAATATTGCCGAGGATGCTGAACAGGGGTGTGTTTGAATCTCTCGAGATGTGGTGCAACAGGAATATAATCTTGAGTCTCAAGGGAAATGCTGTGACTCACTAAGCTGCTCAAATTTACTGTAAGCTTCTCCAGCAATGGCATGTTCCAGATGTGGAAAAATGTCTGGAAAAGTGGAACTTTCAGTTGTGAAATCAGTTGACACAGGGAATCAGTGAACACTGAATTTTCCTACAAAAGGAGAAAAATTATTTATAACTTGTTTATAACTTGGGGTTTTTTTCCCTCATATTTGTGTTCTGTTGTGCTCAGTCTCGAATGACCTTTCTAATTTAAAAAAATCTTTTGGTTTGTTTTTCTTTCAAATGACAACTTAGTCACTTGTAACACAGGGTTAGATGAGGTAGAGACAAGAATGTTTGATATTTTAAATGCATTGTGTGTTGAGAACATGGAAAACCAGCAGACTCCTGAGCTCTCAAGGGTTAGGTTTTCTGCAATCGGTGTGACATTGCCAGGTGTCTCTAATTAGAAACATGGTGGCGTCAGTGTATCTCCTTTCAACAGGCCTCAGGATGATATTTATCAGCAAACTGAAGGTTGGGCCAAAACAGAAGCTGCTTCTAATTTAAGTTTTAAAAATTGCTTTAATGTTTTATGACTTATAACATATTACTCACAATTAATTGTAGCTATTGAAGGAGACAGAAGAGAATGTTAATTGAGAATGTCTGTTTTGTTGAGTCTCTAAGTAAATGTGATGCTTACTGTATTTGGGACCCGGTTGGGGTGGGTTTTTTTGGATTTAACCTACATTTTGTCCTGTGGTGTTCCACAAGGTGACAGTAGGGGACAATGTTGAGCCGCAGTTTCAGTGCAGCAGCAGGAACGGCCTGAATAAAAATACATCGAAATGTGGCATTAACATCAAGAATTATCCCTGTTGCTTCAAGTTAGCTGTAATCTCTAAGATTCCATAACACAGGAAATCAATTGCGGGTTAACAAATTCAACAGCAATTTAACATAAAAAGTGCAGTGTTTTGGTGCATGCTTAGCTTCCACAGCTAAGTTAAATCAAAAGGGTATTTTTGAAGGTACCCAATAGTCTGCAGTTGATGTTTTTTTCTCCAAATTTATAATTTTAGCTGGATGATTGTTTAAAAAAAAAGAATTATCTAAAATGCTAAAAGTAAAAATGTCTTAGAATTGTTGATCTAGTTTTGGAAGAAGTTTGCTGGTTAAAAGGAATTATTTCTTAAAAGAAAACATTTAAGCACTGTATTTTTCTTTTTGGGAGCAGTTCTTTTGTGTGTGAGCTGAACAATTCACCACTTAGTTTTCTTATATGTGTGTGTAGAGTGATACAAATCCGGACTTGGGGTCCCAGTGTGCCTTTTTTTTTAGTTTTCCCTCTTGTTTAGTAAAGCAGCTATAAAGAAGGTAAGAAATTTTCCAAAATTATCTCTGATGCTCTTAATTGTAATTACTCCTCTGTCACATCACAATATGATATTGCAGGAAGTTTAGCCCCGTGTCTTCAGACCTATGGGCTTTATTTAATATTTTTGTACATTATAGCAAGCACACAGTTTTATCATAATGTTTATTCCTGGCATTTCTTTCCCTGAGGATAGTTTTACTTAGAGCTCACTCTTGTGATGTAAATGTTAAACCTTTCATTTGAATGACATTCTGATAAAACATCACATTTCCCACAATATTACCTCATGAATTTATGAGCCATTAAATCCAAAGCAGTTTAACCAATCTTCTCTTTTTCCCCCTCCCCCTTGAAAATATGAAGGCTATTCATATGTTTGAGAGGGTTTTTTTTAAAAGTCATCCAAGATTAACACGTTATCACCTGCAACATCAGGATAAATGCTTGCTGAATTCAAAGGGAGAGTTACCATTTGAAAAAAAGACCATACAAGCTTTGCTTTCTGGGTAAAGAGAAGTCTGAAAAGCTGAAATCTCATGTGATGTGAGCAAGTCTTGCTGTAGCTGTTCTGAGATTCAGTGGAGAGACAATTTGTCTCTCAGGGTCTGATATCATGCAAACCTTGCAATCTGACATTTATTTTAGCTATGAAAATCTTTAACCACCATACCAAATCCGTAAGAACTGCAGAAGTCCTACAGTCTTTTTGTTTGTTTTGTTCTAGGTTGATTCATGTTAGAAAAGTAAAATGTAAATCAGTGAAATGGTTTTTGTTTGTGGAATGATAAGTAAACATATATGGTTACACTTACATGTTGAATTTTTAAAGGCTTTTTTTAACATATCTAGTGTTCCTTAAAAAAAAAAAGGACCCTTGCAGTGCTATATGGTGTGAACTGTATTTCCTGCTTTGACAGTCCATTTAGCAATGTAGCAATGTATTTATATGGCAGTTGGCCTTAATAACCTTTATTGACTTTAGTGGGTAAGAGCCAAGACTGGCATTATTAAAATGTATCAGTTTCATTGCAGTATAAAATCACAACGTATATAATTATGGTGGGTAGGCTAGGCTCCATTTAATCCCACCTATTTATGCAGGAATTTGGCAAGACAAAAAAACCTGCAGAACTGAAATGCTGAGAAAAGCATCAGTGATTTTGAGTTACACGTAACAGCACAACTGTTTGCTACAGTAAAAGGTCTACTTAAAGGAATGAAACATAGATCTCAGGGTAGTGATTTCTTAATGGTATAACTGAAACACAAGTAATTGTTACACCATTTGTTTCACTTTTCGGCATCTTAAAATAGAGCTGATAAATGATATGCAGCTGATAATGAAATGCATCACACCTTTTAATTTGTAAATGTAGTGTAAAAGCAGAAGCATTTATACTCTGCGTAGTCATAATGAACAAGGTGGCATTTTATGCAAACTGTTATTTTTCTGCACAACTTTCACCTTGATTTGTAAAACTTTTTTAAGAACTATATTTAGTTATGTTATTATTACTGTTATTCTCGACAATATGCTTTTATCAGTTTATACAACTGAATTGAAATCAGAGAGCAAGGCTATTTTCTTGTGAAATTATTTTTCTTTCCTTTTGAGTTCTATTTCATTATTTGCTACTACTGCTACATATGAAGTATGTCATAGTTTCAGCTGTAAGCCACTATTGTCAGGGGCTTACAGCCTGACAGTTAGAATTGAGTCTAGGCTGAAACTTGAGCTACAAAATCTCAGCCCAGAGCCATTTTTTTTTTCCAGTTTAAAGCAAGTGTTTAAATATGTATTTAAATCAAAAGTATTTCAGTTACCGGATAACCATGAAAAGCTTTAAGACAAAATATGCTTTTACAAGGAATTCTCCCAGCTTTTGTAGACTTTGGCACTTTAAACAACTAACCAATTATTTTTTAAAAAATAGATAATGGGATCACAAACAGGCTGGTTGGTTGTTTAGCTTCTTTCAGAAAATGCATAGCAACTTAACTGACATTTCAATTGGTTTGACCTTGTCAGCCAAAATTCAAGGAACTCTGAGGTATTATTTTAATTTCTCTTTCAGTTTTCCCATTGTACTAAGATACTGCAGTGTCACACTTTATTGGAGGGCCATGTGGCGATGGGTGATCGTATTTGCCTAATGAACTGTGAAATGTAGGTACAACATGGCAGCTCAAAGACCCAAATTTTAGCCATATTTCTTGTCTTTTGGAGCTCTCCTTATCTGTTTAGACCAGACCCTTTAAATAAATGTATTTTTGGCAGGTTATATTTTACGTGCACTGGGAATCAGATGTTTCTGGAAATGTACCTTTTATCTTAAACAGTAACAACAAAACCTGATCCTGAAGACTTATTTTTCCTTTTTTTTTTTCTTTTTCTGGCACTAATTTCCTTGACCCCAATATTTTTAGCTGCCACAAATAGGGGAAAGGATTCAGCATTGTCTGTAGTAGAATCACTAACAATCTGTAAAAAAGAAAAAAAAAGTTGTATTGCACATCTTTCAGAAAAAAATTATTTACAATTCTGAGGGAATTCAGACTTAAGCTTCCAAAACAACGTGTGTGCTGAAAGCACAAAAGACTGTGTTTATGATTCTCTTTGAAGTGTTTCTGCAACAGGATAAGGAAAATTTTAGAAACTGTCTGATAGTGTTCAGGGTAAATACTTAAACCCCTTTAGAGAATTTCACACACAGATACTGTGCAGCAGAAAAAAGGATACTTATGTTTCCTAAAGCTGCTACAGCCTACAGCTTTGTACTTAAAGACAGAGGTGTTGAATAGAATTCTTCTGAGGATACATCCAGTGACAATATCTACGGGAACATCAGAGCAAACCAGTGGATAGCACTTTCTATTTTTAACCCTTATGTGAGCTGGTTGAGATCTAAGCTGCGTTGATGTGAACCACTGTAACATTTGTTATAAACTGGAATTGTTCAAAGGGCAGTCTTCCCATATTGGAAAAATCACACTGAAAACATTAAGTTTATAATGTAAACTGGCATAAACCAGGGAAAGTTTAGGACAATCTCAGACCTGTGGGACAGTGAGACGCATTTCTGGCAGCACAAATGGGAGGGCCATGGGTGGATTGTGCAGTTGTGCCTGTTGTGGGGCTGCACCACATGGGCAAGGGCTGGGTGTGCTGTCCTGCTTCTGGTTCCCTCTCTAGGTGGATTTGCCTCTGAGTTACAAGTCTGATATTTGTAGGTGTTCTTGTGCACATAACTGGATCTTGGTGAGCTTCAGTTTTGGATAACTAGAATTCCATTGCCCTGTGCTACTTACTGTAACAGAGCATCTTTCTGTTGTCTTCACTGTATTTTTATACTCTTGGATGTATACAATTGTGTGTAGTAAATACACGTGCTTGCATGTAACGTACGATGAGCTCTGTGTTAGTGTTTAAGGCATAAATGCATATACCACGATCAGCAGAAATCAAAGTTGTGCAGATTGGTTATTCCCCAGTCTTGTATCTGAATTGTGTAAATGGATCTCTGTCTGAGCTGAGCAGTGTGGCTTAAACAGGATTCTCCATCAGATGTTGAAAGTTTTTCCTTTCTGAATAGACCACCAGAGCTGATGTATGCTGTGACTGTATGTGTATATGCATGCTTTACACACAAATACATACTCAGCCATATTGGGGATTTTAACCATGATGATCTTCTAATTAACTTCTTTATGTACCTTTGATTCATATACACTTGTGTTTATTGAACAAGCATTTATAAGGAATGAGCATTGGGGGCAACTGCTTGCAGTTCTGTGCAGCAGGAAAAACGTAGGAAAAGAGTTTAGAGAACATTAGACTACATTTGGCAGTACTGCAGTCACCCAGGGTCTGGCAGGGAGGGAAAACCTGAGATCATGGTTCCTGCTGCATCCTTGTGAATCCAGTGTCAACCCTGGAAGGATATTTTAGAACCTGGTTTTGCTGCCCTTTTACTGTGGATGGGAACTGTGTTAATGGATTTCAGTGAAAGCTGAATCTGTATGGTGGAGCTAGTGGAGATTGTTTAAAACTGTTGTTTCCACCATTGTTCCCCCAGAACCTTGGGTGGACAAACACTTCAATAACAAAAACCTTTGTATCAGTAGTATGTTTATCTGGGCTTATTAATTGCTGTGGAAATAATAAAAGTATTGTGCTGCCATTTTACTGGTCTAATTATTCTTTGCAAAGCCAGGTTGGATGGGGCTCTGAGCAACCTGGTCTAGTGGAAGGTGTCCCTGACCATGGCAGGGGTCTGAAACAAGATGATCTTTAAGGCACCTTCCAACCCAGGCCATTCTATGATTCTGTGATACAGTTCTGTGTTCTTAGAAGTCTATTTCCTAGTAGAAAAATGGAATGAAAGGCCCTATTGAACATTAAGTGTAACATTTCTTGAAAAGAAATTGATCTGTATTTTTAGAATTTGTGTATATATTACATATAAATTGATTAATTATTACCAATATTTTAAATTATTTCTAGTTCTTATTTATGCAATCATAGAAGTGATTAGATATAGAGCTTATGGATTTGTATGTGTATACATATGTTTGTGGACATGCTACACAGGAAAAAAAAAGAATTTGGTTTAGTGTTAAAATTGTGAATTACAGTGGCTTGGCAGGAATAATTTGTACTGTGATTGCTATAAACTAGAGAAAGTTGTGATTTTTAATGAAAGTGAAAGCAAATGGCAGCATGGCTAAAATGTCACCATCTACATTGCTATAATTTTTTTTTTGAGTACAGCTAGTGTTGCTAAACATGGTTTTATTGCTATTTGCATTTTAGTGGCTCTGTAACCACTATAAAATAGAATACAGCTGTTTTACTTTCCAGATAGCTTTGGTAGGCAAAGGAGGTGATGTCTTCTGAAAAGCTGCCCTTGCTGCATCGATGCCTTTTCTTTCCTGTATGATCACCAGTCCTCCTAATTCCTAACAAGATCATGGGTGAATAGTGTTTTTGCAATGTGTTCTTCAACATTACTGCAGCTTTCATTTTGACCATAAAGAAATAAAACTTGGGTTCAGAACTTGCCATGGAGATCATCATGCTCTGATGGATTAGGTGCTAATTCTTTCACTGACCCTCTGTTTAACTTTTGCAAGTAACTTAGGTGTGGTTTTCAAAAATTACTGGTTATGTCCTAGGCAGAGAACATCCTGCATTTGAAGAAACCCAACAAATTTCTGCTTCTCCCACCCATGACTGGAAATTGTAGGATTTGGGCCACATATAAGATTTTTTTTTCCTTCTCAGATGGGAAAGTTCTATCTGTTTAAGAACAGCAACAAGAACTTACTGTGTTTTGGCTGACCCAGATTGTCTCCTGGCAGTTCCTAGGTCTAGTTCTCAGGAACTTGTGTGAATCTTTGTTGCATTTTACATTTGTCACTACACATGCTTCTGCTTAATAATCCTGAAGCTGTAGGTATAATGTTTGCTATTCTGCAGTAGAAAGATAATTACTGGCTTCCTCAAATGTCACAAGTGAACATCAGATTTTGGCAATTTTCCTTGGACTGCTAGTGAATTTGTAGTCTATATTAAATTCTCACAGCAGAGGCACCGATATAAAGTTTAAGTGTAACAAATCTAAATTATGATTGTTTAATCTAAATCTAAAATATGATTGTTTATCACAATTAGACTACTGGCATCTCTTTTCATAGGACTCGTTTTGAATTTCTGTAATGTAGTAAAACAATTAAGGGAATGGTGAGAACAGGCCGGATTGTTGCTGGTGAATGGGATTGGCATCAGTGGAGCTGTGCTCAAGATGAATCCAACTTCGTGCTTAGCATACAGTGTTCTGCAAAGTGCACAGTTAATAGCTGGGAACAGTGCATCAGTTCATGTTGTCTAGCTGCCTAGGGATCAATATAATTGTGTAATAAACTGAAGTGATTATTTTTATGTGTGTGTGTGTATATGTGTATGCATATATACACTGCTAATAATTTTATTTTAGCTCCATCTTCAAGCTGTGTCCTACATGCTAATGGATTAAAGCCTCACCAGCTAGCTAGAAGGTCAATTGTTTTGTGATGTTGTGGTGGGACTCAGCTTGGATAAGTGAATTATAAGAGGGTTTTTTGTAATTCAGACACACGTCAGAGTAAGTTAACTCATTGTCATCCTTTTGGTCTCATGTTCTGTCCAGTGTCATGCATCCATTTCGTGAAATAAGAGTTTTGGTGCTGAAACCATTTGCAGTAATAGGACCACAAAATTCACTCCTTTTCTCTAAACTAATGATTGGTTGTGTTGCTGATGGACGATACAAAGTATTTTAAGATTCGCCTGTACAAACCAATTTATGCTGATGCTGTGTAGTACCAATGTACACAAGGGTTGTACTTTCCAGACTTCCTTGATATGATAAAGTATCTGAAAATCTTTCAGCAGCAGAGCCTTACATTTTTGTCTTTTCTTATGAGGAAGAGGAAAGAGCACCGTGGTGTTGCATGTCCAATGGTAATACATTTATCCCCCCAGGAAGCAGAGAGGAGGTAAGATGAAATTAGTTCTGTATTGCATTTATGTAGATGCTCAATCCAAAAGCCAGTACAAGTCCTGTGTTGGTCTTAGTCTGAAATCATATGGTGCCTCTGAAAGGCTTAAAAATACACAGAATTAGGGTTATTAGTATTTCTCACTTTTAAAAGTCTTCTTATGAAATTGGTGTCTTCAGTAATGGAACCTTACAGGGACTGGCATTGTCTCTCACAGGAATGAGAGTAGAGGAAGGTGAGGTTGCCAGGAAGGTACAATTGTACAGTCAAGGCTCTTCAAACCATTTTTCCCTTACTGATCTTTTGTTGGTTTTCATGTAGGATATACTTGATACACAATTTTATAAAACATTTATACATTCATGGGTCAATTCCACTGGTGATTGTTATGCTGAAGGAATTGTGAATTTGCAGTATTAATAATTAGGAATCTACTGGGGAGGAGAAAAGGTGGGTAAGACAACAGAGGAACCAGTCTTGAAAACTCTTTAAAATTTGAAAAAATACTGAACAAAACAAAGAAGTCCCACTGGTTTCTTTAAGAAATCCTACTGTTAAACAACTTGATAATAGGACTGTTTTCTCAACTTTTTTCTTTGCTTTTCATCTTCTACATTTTCTTCTTAAATGTAAAATGCTGTAATTGAATCACAGCATTAGCTGGCTTTTCCCAACCAAACAGCAGATTTAGGCTCTTTGCTGCTAGTTTCAAAAGTAATATGTATGGAGAGAGAGCGCGAAGACAAAAATTGAGCACATAGATGTATAATCCCGAAGGAATAAACTGACTTCTACTAGACAAGCTGAAAGCTGATTAAAATATTTCTCATCCTTTGGGTATGCAACAGCTTTTGATGATGGAGAGTGTATTAATATTCAGCTTAGCTGCTTGTCGACACTTCAGACAGGTCCCAGGAAAGACTCTGATACTGACCAGGTTTTCTCACTCTGCCAGAAATCTTTATGAGACACAGAGCAGCAGCCTTGTAGCAGCAGAAGCCCAAGATAAGAATACTGCTACTTAGCTATGTCTTTATTTTAGAAATAGCTTTTATACGTTTTGAAAAGGTTGAAAATTTTAGAGAATTCTTTTAATGATGCAAACTCATTCAAATGCAACCAAGGACAAAGAATATTCTTAATTGTTTTAAAATAAGGCTGTTGTAATCTATTCAATTTCACTTCACTTGTCCGAGTTCTTTGTAAACATACAAAGATGCCAGTAATAATGTCAAGATTGACATTGATCAGGATTTTTTAAGAGAATGTTCCTACTTGAATTATTTTATACCACTCAGATCTGAGGTGGTGGGGTCCTGTTCTCTTAACTCTGTCTATTCCCTTGTAATGTAATACCTACCTTCCAGACAAGAATGAGATGTAAACAGCTGCTTTATCAGCTGATGCTTCTTCTGTTCTTTTATTGGCATGCTGACATATAGGGTGTTTGCTTTTTCCGCTTCCACAGTGACTAAATATATACAGTATCTCTGGAAAACATGTCATACACTGTGTGAGGTGCCTTTAGGATGGCTCCAGGGCTAAATACTTCCTGTAATAGGTGAAAGAGCATGGCTTAATCAGCTTAGTTAACTTAATTAAGCTGTGCTTTTTCTCATGGTACAGCTTTAAAGTGTATTTCATTTAGAAACTGTAGTTCATAGATATAAAATGATGCAAGGTTGGAGAAATTCTCTGGGATTTTATAGTGGGCTTGAAAAAGATGAACTATTTGCTTGTTACTCTGCAATGGGAAGAAGTGTTAAAGAAGTATTAAAGTAGTTTGTCCTTTTTACTGAAAATTTGAAGGAAACACTCTAATGCAGTTTAGGTTGTAAAGGCTTCTCAAACTGAGAAAGTCTACTCTTCTTTTTTTTTCCCCATCTAATTTTAAGATTTTTATACATGTGAAGGGCTCTTTGTGTTCGTTCCAGCCTTGCCTTGCCTGCTCCCAGATGCATCATCAGATTCTATAACACTACATCCTTACAGAGCATGGTGTGGTTGTGAGGATGTGGATCTTTTCTCCCCTGATCTCCGGGTCTCAGTAGAAAATACTATTACAAAAGAAACTAATTTGAACTCAGTTGTTCTTTCTTGAGATGAGTCGTTCTTTATATTCTTCTTGAGGTACTCCACGTTAAGGAAAAGGTCTGGTTCTCCTCTTGGGAAAATGTTGGGATCCCAGTCCTTGTGGAACCCTCCTGTCTGGAAGGGTAGAGGGTGAGATTGATTAGCGGGGCACAGACACAGCTGGAAACAATAAGGGCAGAGCAGGTTCTACTTCTCATCTCATTTGCTTCATCTGGTTTCTTAATGTTTACTTATTTAGTTACCTCGACAGGTGTTTGAAGGAGTAAAGGGTGAGCATAAAAAAAGCAAGCAGGGCAGCAGAATGCAGGTTGCTGTTGGCCACGGGGAGAGTGGCAGCAGGTGCCAGTAGAAACACGAGAGGAGGGTTAGGAGCTGTTCTGCTGGTGGAATAATGGGACTAAAGACAAGGTGAGTAAGGGCTCGTGGGACAGGGATTTGGAGAGAATGTGGTAGCAGTTGGAAAACTTGAAACTGGGTGTGTAGGTGGAACGGAACCTTTGGGTACAGTGGGAATAGAAAACAAGCTTGGTGGGAAAAGCTTTGGAGATTGAGAAAGAGTAGGAAAGGATGGCAAAGGCTCTCAGGCAAAAAGGAATGGTGTGGTTTGAGAGAAAATAGTGGTTATGGGGAAGATGGCAGGAGATGAGGTAGTTGTGTGTCTCCTTCAAAGCTGAATACTGTGGGTAGCAATTTATTTTTTTCCATCCCTTTAAAACAGTAGTGTTTTGATAGAATTCTCTTCGTTGATGCCTCTGTGCAGTAATAATACTACATTTAATATGGTACTGGGTTATAATACAGAAGCAAATAAGGGAGAAGTAGTCTTTGTTTAAGCAAAAAGTAATTACGTTGAATGTAGAAAGCTGCTTAAAGTATGTTGGAAAGTGTTTGCTCTTAATTGAATAAATATAAAATTATTCAGAAAAAATTCAGGGAGATTATATGTGCTGAGATTATTTAACAATTTTAAAATGCATATAATGGTTAAGATGTGTGAATTGTTTTTTGTGTGTTTATATGGCACATGGGCACATATATGTACATATGTATGTACATACAGCCATGTGTGCACACAGAGGGAAAGAGATTTGCCTGTTTAAGTACTGAGTTTGTTCTGTGTAATGCTTGAAGTTGCAGAATCTTACTGAAGTGATACAATAAGTTAGTTTCTCATATTAGTACTTCTCATCCCACTGCTTGGGCATTGTGGACTTCAGTGTTTCTTGATTATATGGGGTGTTATAATTTCCTGATGACTGGTTATGTTATTTATAATACTGAGGGTGTTAATCCTTTGGTGATTAACACTCTGTTTGAATTACCAGAGGTCAAAGGTACATTCTTTTATTTGAGGCTGGTTTGGGTTTTTTTTTCGGTATTTCTTCCTTTGATTTTTTTTTCCTAAAGGTTTTTTCATTGTCTGTTTTATCTGAATATTATTTTGAGATAGGGTGGGGAGAGGAGAGGAGTATCCTTCCTCCTTAGGGGCCCAAGTCTGTTGAAACTGTAGGCATTAGAACATAAGTTCTCTTTGCAATGAACTTGTCCTCCGGAACTCCTCCATCTAAAACTAATGAAAATCTCATAACCAAAAGAAGCCTAGTCAAAAGCACGGGGAAGAAGGTATTCCCTGCCTAGCCTGTGAAAGAGTAGGTACCTACTTGTGTCTCATTCTAAGCCTTTTTGGAAAGTTTTATTAAAGCTTATAATTGCGTGTGCATATATATAAGGTGTGTACATATCCATATAAACACAGACTTTGTGAGGTATCAATATATATGACTGTCATTTCAGGTGATGTGGAAACACTGCAGAGATTCTTGTCCTGCTGCCAGCTCTATCCCAGTTGCTGTGTTTTCAGAATTGAGGAGCTATATTAAAAGCCTTCAGTTGTTTCAAAGGCTGTCACTGTGCAGAAGTTACCCATGCCCTAATATTTCAATCCTTTTTCTACCACAGGTTTTTTTGTGTTTTTCTCATCTGTGTTCCTTGAAGGGCTGGAGCTGATGAGAGGCAAGCAGCAAAGGATTTTTGCTGTTTTGTTTTTCACACAGTGTTGGGATTGTGTAACCATTCCCCAGCTCCAAGAGAATTCCATTATGTGTCCAGACTTTCTGAGTTGCTGTGTTCAGCTGCAAAGCCTTGCTGGTGGCCTACAGCAATTTCCAGGGTTTTCCCAAGGGTGCTGTAACATTGGCATTGCTCTCTCCTGTAAAGGTGATCGAAACACATTCAGCATTTGCCGTCAAGGAGGTAGATGTTCCACCTGTAGGTTTCTTTGTGCTGTGGTTGTTTCACCTCCTTCAAATCTGGAAAAGTCTGGGCATGGTGGAAAAATCTGCAAGAGTTCCCTTACTGGTGTTTTTTCTACTCCAAAACCTCTCTGGTAGTACCTGAAATTGCTAGAAGGGAGTTACAGAAGAATTATGTTGATGCACTGTAGCTGTCTGCAATGTTTAGGACTTGCAGATTGCAGAGAAGGTGGTCGAAGAGTAAAGAGAAAGCTAATGTGAAGCCAAAAACGGAAGGAGAGCAGCTCATTTGGTTGGGTCAGCATTTTGAGCTTGTGGTATGTTCTCAACTCAAATGATGCCAACCTTGGAAGCTATAAAGAGATATGATAAGCCTCCTTCTGTATTTTCTGATAGATGCATAACTGCTCCTGAGCAGCATCAGAGTAGATGACCAAGTGTTAACAGTGTATATTTTGCAGGGCTGGAACAGGAGTTCACTGGTGTGTAAAAGCTGTGTTTTAACTCAGTTATGAGCTTAATGCCTGAGCTGCTGGCTGAAGTCCTTCAATCTGTCAGAAGATTGAAACGTATTGTAATATTTCTTAAACGCTTACTCTGCATACCAAATCTGTGGGTGTTGTAATGTTGCTCTGCAGGAGATACGATGTGACTGCTCTGTAAGGGGAAGCACAGAGGAGAGTTGCTCCTGTCCAGCTACTCTTTTGATGCTTGTGTTTTACTGTCTGTGTGTGCTGGATTTCTCTCTGCCTTGCTCTCTGGTGTTTTGCTCTGAGCTCGGTGAGGTGCTAAGATTAGTGCTGGTTTGCTTTTGTCATAATCCTTCATGTTTGTGTGACGGATAGGTGAAAAAGTAGTATTTGTTCTGCTCCAGCGTGCGGGGAATCCAGCGCAGACACCGAGGGCGATTAGTCCCTGTGTGGCGGGATAAAAAGCAGACATGCTAAAATTTTAGGGGAACTTTTTTCGTGTACATGCTCCAGGGGGAAGGCTGCATACTGCACTGTGGCTTCCTACATGATTTTTCTGTTTGAGATTGTTTAACTGCTGACTGCCATTCAGCTGCTGGCCTGTGGTTAGCTTCAGTTCTCTTGTACAAATACTGACACTACACTGGCTTCGTTCCTTCTGTCTTTGTTCCTTCAGTGTTTCACTTACACTTTAATAGTTTCATTTATGCTTAGAAATATGGGGTTTCTTCTGCTTCTCCAGAGAGATTGTGAGTACTCTGGCACCACAAAATGTATGAAAGCATTTGAAGGAGTTTGGTAGGAGGGAGAATTAAAGGCCAAAGCAGTGTTGTGAGCAGAGCAAGAAATTGGGAGGAAGTAAGATGCAGGAAAGGGGGAATAACAGGGAAAGGAGGCAATTGTAAGAAGATAGTATGACAAATTGAGAGAATGGTTAAAAATGGAGAGGAATGGGAAAAAAGTATAACCGAAGTATGAGGAATCTTGGAAG
Source organism: Lophotriccus pileatus (assembly GCA_035583135.1). Taxonomy (NCBI): domain Eukaryota; kingdom Metazoa; phylum Chordata; class Aves; order Passeriformes; family Tyrannidae; genus Lophotriccus; species Lophotriccus pileatus. The sequence goes on from JAWWES010000021.1 coordinate 9,837,678, forward strand.
GGCAAGGGACACTGCACAGATATTTTCATTCATGGATTAAAAGAACTGAAGGTAGTAATATGATGATCTGAATTTTCATCTGTTAAGCTTGACTGCAGCATTTAATAGAGTGTTGCTCTGGGAATATTAAATATGTAAACTACTAATATAAAATGATGCAACTAGTTAAAAATGTGACTTCTGTGTGAATGCATAATTTCACTTTATATGTCAAAATAGTTTTTTGTCTGCTAACATATTTCTGAATCAGCTTTCTTGAAGGAGTTGTTATATTATGGTCTTAGAGTAGCAAAACATTCAGCCTGAAAGTTTGCAGTGTGTATGTGTGAAATTCTAAGTGATGAACTGCCTGATTAAAACCAGAATATGTTTTTTAGTAAAAATTTTTATTGGTTTTTATGTAACCCCATTTTTAGTACAACAAAGGGAAAAAAAAAGGCAGTGGGGAAGGAAATAAATTGGGGATAGCAAGAAAGACTGAAAGAACATACAACTGAAGGTGTAATATAAGCATATAATTATTAATGCTTTTAATGAGAATATTAAGATCCAGCTTAGTAACTAAGATTTGCTTCGGGAAAGATGGAGCAAGTTGTTTGCTGATTTGGCTGGTATAGCCAGAAGAGTGTATTTTGCAGTTTTTATATTGAAGGTTATCTTCTGTACAAACATTTATTACATTAGAATTTTGCTAGTCCTGTTTCAAAGTCTGCTGAAATCTCCTTGATTCCTTCTTATATTTATCACAAACAACTATTTGTTTTCTTGGGTTGAACCATAAATATTTGCAGAAGTGCTGTAATATTTTTTTCAAAACAAAAAACTTTCATTTGAAAGTTTGCATAATGGATTTAAGTAAATAACATGACTTGTAAGTAATGCTATGAATCTGTTACTTGTGATGCTCTTTTTTGGTGACTCTTCCCATAATCGGAAGTTATACAATTAAATTAATTACTAGACATTAAAAGTATGCTTTGTAAAATAAGCTTGGAGATGTACATCAGAAATATTAAGTATTTGTATCCTGTTTCCATTTTACTGTTGTATTTCGTTTTGCCTTACATTTGTACTGACCCAGTCAATAAGCATATATAAACCCTGTCAACTTATGCTGTTTCATTGCATTTTTGCTGATTAATTGCATTTTTCAAATATATTTTAATCAAAAGACATCTTATTGCTTATTTGCACAGTACAGCTTCTAAATCTAAGACACCACTGGGGTCAGAAGATAGCAGATAACCTATACAGTGTTGGAACTGGTACTCCAGTTCCTAGTTTCCTGAGGATAAATGTGATTGCTCCAATATAAATGTTTTAGATCACAATGACAGCTGTGGAAATTAAACATAGCCAGCAAAATCTATTTTCTGTCTAGCTAAGTAGAGGACAGATGAAAAAATTCCCTGGGTGAATGAATTCTTATGAACAGTGATTAATCTTTTCCCTTTGCTGTATTAATTTTATTGTATTGTCAAAAAAAAAGTCTAACTTGGATTTTGGTATGTGTTCTTTTTATTCAAGTTTATCATTTAAAGGTGAAAAATTTAAAATATTATTCCTAGACCATTTTGTAGCACATATTGCAGACATTTTTCTCACCACAGGGAAAAGTTAACCTTTAAGACAGTTTCCAAAGAGTTGTAATGCTCTGTGAATGAAATAATTCTAAAATTCTATGAAAATTTGGCCTTTGGGGAGAGGTGCAAGATTTCCTATTTCCCAGGAATTTTCTTTCTCCTAATTTATTATGAACAGTGCTCTGTTTTCCAAAGCTTTGCCTTATCCTGCCTTAAAGTATCTTAAAATGTTGAGTCTTCTGCAGACAATTGTTTCTTAAATGCAAGTTTTGATACCTGTTGCAGAGGCCATTATAATACAGTAAAATGCAGAATTGTCTCATATAGACTGTGTAGCAGGTTAAGCACCAAGAAAGAGGGAGAGACACTACCCTGCCAAAAGGTAACTCTTAGTCACGTTCATTGCTGGTTTACTGTTTTCCTGAGGCACAGTCCTGACTTTCATAGTTCTGGAGGATTCATTGTCCCTTCTTGGGACATCTCCTTGGGCTCTGCCTGCACCTTCACCAAACTCTGTCTTGACAACTGATTTGAGTCCATTGTTTGTGCTCGTCAGAGGAGACAAAACAGCTCTGCCTTTTCACGTGGTTCACTCGCTTGAGGGTTGGAGCACTTGAGCATGCTGCTGTTAATAGGCTCACACCCCTCCTCTCTGGGCCAATTCTTTCTTGTTTCCACAGCAACTTCTTAAGTAACTCCATCTAGCAAAGTATGCTTTGTAGCAACTCGCTATTAGAAGCAATTTGATAGTCTTTTTTGTGAACTGTACCACTCCCTGGGTATTTCTATTTGGGCTGAAGAGTCAAAATGAGGTATGGAGTGCTCAGTTGTTGCATCCATTGTGGTTGTTTTTTTCTTTTTTTGACAAGGTAGGAGAATTAATGTAGTTTGTAGCTTAGAATTGAGGCTATGGTACATTATTTGTATATTTTTTCGAAATTCGTATTTTGTCACCCTTTAAGATATAAAGACACTTTTTTTTGTGGCGGGGAATAAAAAAGTTCTCTTTAAAAAGTTTATTGCAAAGTAAATGGTTAAAATGGAGCTGCAGTTACTTGAAAGAGACAAATATACATTCATTATTTCCTGAGTATGTTGTTTTTATGGGAAAGCAAAGGAAGCAATGGCTGGGTGTCATTAAGGAGTAGCTGGTGGAAAGCGGTGAAATGAGCAATGAGACTTGTAAAGTGTCATGAAAACTGAAACACCAGGGTACAAAGTACTGCTTATCCTCACAGATATGGATACCATATGGCAACATGAAGGGAAATGGAGAGAAGGAGACAAGAATCCTATTATTCCTCACACTTTGCTTGCTATTTGCTTTGGGCAAATGACTTAAGAACTTGTTCCTGAACCTTCTTCTGGCGCAGTATTTATTGACAGGACACCTGTCTTCCCTGTCAGGCTCCTTGAAGTTTCTTCAGTGTAATTACAGCTTTAGCACTTATTATAATCTTATTGTAATTTTTCTAGTAGTTATGGAATAATCTCCTCTTGAGTGTTCTTAACTTAAAATCTGTATTAGTTTTCTGGTACTATAACACACCATTTCACTTATTTTCCTTAAGAAAGACAATCTGCTGTAATAGGTTCTTGCTGTCCCTGAAATCTCTGCCTTCTCTTTTTATTTCTTTACCTGCAAGTTACTGTCTCTGACAATTTTCTGCACCTCTCTTTTATATATCTTTGGAATCAAATAGACTTATTGAGAGTAATGGGAAAGACATTGGAAGGATTTGGCTTCTGGGAAGACAATGTGGTCCACGTACCTTTGAAATGACACACGGGAGAGTCTTTGTCAGCTCTCAGGGGCTGCCACAGTTGTGGAAAGACTTTGTCACCTTCTCACATTGTCCTCCTTCCCATCTCCTAAACTACACACCTGTCTACTGACCAGATTTTTCTTCACTTATTCACTGTTTTGTATTAGTTACATATTCCTCTGAAATCAACAGATCTTCCTTAAGTATTGTTAACCTAAGTCTACCAGTGCACAGTGCAGTTATCTTCATGGTAATAATTGTTCAAAATATCAGTTCTAGCAACTTTCACCTTTGCTCTTATGAATTCTGAGTGTGAGAAACTATACTTGAACATTTCTGATGATGTCCCACAAAATTAATGGTTGGTAGATAAAACCAAAGCAAAAAGCAAGAGTGTTGTACAACATACAAAATGGGGCAGAGGCTCACCCACTCTTTCATTGCTACTTAGAGTGAAACTTTCATCTATTTTGCCTCATGCCATCTGGAGGGATCATTAGTGTATTTGGCTTTGCCCTCACCTAAGGTTGTGGAAGTGAACAGCTGTGTTACAACAAAAAAATGTGATTTTAAGAGCAGGTCCTTTTGTCATAGCAATTGGTGCTATATCAAGAGAGAACAAGAAAAGCTGCCCAGAAAGGTTGTATGGGAGGTCAAGAAAATCGTACAGAATTCAACAGATGATGTTATAAAGGGAGCCCTCAATGCATAAGGTTTATGCTTTGTGTGTAGTAATTCTGAAAATTAATGCTTCGTGTGTTATATCAGGCTGTTGTGGGCATGTAGTGGTGAAATTACAGATAATAAATTACTACTCCTTCTACTGAAGCTCTATAACCTTCTCCTAATTTTAGCACCACAAGGAAATGCAGTTTAGTGGTTCTCTATGCTATGGAGTTTAGTGCAAATGTTTGAACTTTTCTGTGGTCTAGAAAAGCTGGCATTTTAAGAAGTATTTCATAGTTAGATAGGTTACCATTACACCACTATAATGATTTTTCAGTGCTTTGTTCAGTGGAACACTAGCCTGTTTGTGGGCAAAAAAGTGTCCAAAGGACATCCTAACTTCTGTTCTCTAGAGGAGTGTTTGATATGACACAGCATTAAAGGATAGAATCAACCCCATACATTCTTAATTTTAGACAGAGGGAAAAAACTGAAATACAAAGCTATTCCCACTAGAAATGTTGTAAATCTTACAAAATATATAAGCTTTCCTCTTCAACATGAATCAAAAGCATAAAACTTGCGAGATTAAAATATGTTTTTAATCTTGGTTTGATGAGCAAAACTTTCACTGTAATATTTATTATGAGAGGCTCTACTTGTGTTGCCTCTTCCCTTTGTTCTGTTTATATATGACTTCCTTTCTTCCAAAAAAAGTAGGAAGTATCGCTTTCACAAAGCCAAAGGATATTGCAATGGTTTGTTCATTTAAGCTGAATCGTAGACCCACGTGGCAGGCACAAACTTTGCTTTTATTGTCCTGGGTCCCAGAGGACGAGCAATGCTTTCTGATGGCTTCCCATGAATGCCTTTCATTTGTGGAGGAGTTTCAGGCTTATGCTGACTGTACAAAGATCAAACAGGCAGGAAAATTGTGGTTTTATGAAACTTAGCCAAGATTTTTGTTGTCTTCTCAGACTTTTTTTCCTGTAAGCCTATTTTTTAAGGACGATATTAGGTCAATCAGTTTTAGTGACTGATGGGGGGGAGGGGAAGATAGTTCTATAATTTTCTCTTTAAAACTTAAGTATTTTCTCAATTATTAGAAAATTTTTAGGCATGTGTAAAGAAACTACTGACCATAATTGCAGTCTGTCTTTATTGCACTTGGAATCAATGGTATCCAAAATTAAGCTTAAAAAAATGTTGTGGCTGCTTGATCCTGCAATTTGATCTATTTTGGGCCACTGTGCCTGCAGAGTTTTGCTGAAATCACCCTGGTTTTTGGTTTGTTTTTTCTTTTGCCTGGGTAAAAAGTCTGTCAAACAGATTTGATTGTGATTTGACTTGTCAAAGTCTCATTGTTTCAAGGACGGTGCTTTTTTTTTTTTCTCAGGGAGTTTTCTTAGTGTTCTTTATAGAGATTCCCTTTTTGCTCAGCTGTAAGCATAAATACTGGAAAGAGATATGCAGACCACAACCTCTTTTTAACTGCAGTGATTGCATGTTTTGCCAGCAACACACAATTTTCATTGTGCTACTCATATAAAACCTCATGTTTGTCATATGAATTCCGTTTTTGTTGAAGGATTATTTTAATAAGACTAAAATGGCTTAAATTTCCGAAGTAAAACCCATAGCATCTTTAGAGGTCAGACGTAGCTGAAACTTGAACAGCTGTACAACATGCATCCTAGATTGTTTTTAATTGTCTTCCCTTTCTCTAACAGCAGTAATTCTTGTTTATATTGTCAAGAACCTTTCCACTGAGCACAAGAGCACCATACTTTAAGGTCACATGCTTAACCCCACTGCAGGGTTACAATGTAAATGGGCCCCCTTTGTTTTCATTAATGTGTGAGGGGTGGGTGCAAGGAGAGGCTGTTCACAAGGCTTAAATAACTTATTGTAAAAGTGTCTTAAAGAAAGCATATTTTGTCTCCATACCACAGTTGTTTAGCATTACTGTTGTGCATCCAACCGACAGCCAGTTTGGCGGTGGAGTTTTGTGTGTCATTTTGTTCTTTTGACCTGTGATACTTTTTTCTTTCTGTTTTTTTTTTTTTTTTTTTTTGGTAACTGAGTTAATGGGTTCACCTCAAATAATACAAAATGAAGAAGCTTTTCCTCTGTCTGTTCCTGATATCTCAAAAGTAGTAAACAAAGCTGGAGCTGCACTTTTCCACCCAAAACCCTTTATGTAACAATTTTCCAGTTGCTGTTTCTATGTTGATGAAGAGGTTTAAAATTGAGACTTTTTAAAAATGTAAAATTAAATTAGTATGCTCAGTGCTTTTAATCAGTTTAAAAATTAACAAAGTATAGACTTTTAAAGTGGTTTTAGGTAAGTCTTATGTTTTTCTGCCTACAGTGATTGATATATGGAGAAAGAATGCTATTGAAATCTTATGAGTTGTTTTGATTATCCAGAATTGACCCTGTGTCCCAAGATTTTAGGTGATTTCAAACCTAGTGTTGATGATAATCTGTGGCTGACGTTTGTAGTTGTTTTTGTAGGCCAGAAAAGTTGAAGTCGTGCTCTTAAGTAAGTGCTGCACTGTGTCAAAAATGGAGCCATTTTGGGGGGATATCTCACTTCCAGGTTGTTTGCTTTTTTCCATATTTGGTGATAAATTTGGACCATAAATATAATTTGATTCATATATTGTTTTGAGACTCACAGACTTATACCAGCACATGGAAGAGTAGATAAATGATCCATCCAGTGAGATGAATTTGATCCAACAGGGTTGTATGCAAGAGTTCCGCTGCAGGGACCGAGCATATAACACCAAATGAACAAGGCAAGGAGAAACTATTATGTCCAGAAGATGAAGCAGTAATACATGATTATTAAAGCAAAACATCATTTTGAATACAGCAAGTTGTAGCTTAGTAGAAATAGTACTTTTGTTGATTTTCAAACTTTGTTTATCAAGGTAGAAAATTGGGTTGTGTTTTCTAGCTGGCAGTTGAGACAAAAGTAGTGACTTTCCCTAGATGAAAACTCTTCAATATGAACTTCAAGTTCACAGTATTTTGTTGCTCTATTTTATGACAGAAATGTTGTGACAACATGTTTTCACAGATGCTTATCAAAATACTCTTTTTCCTAATAATAGTTGCTATGCTCTTAGTTATGCTGTTTGGAGAGAGAAACTTTTGTGTTGGGTTTTAATTTTCTTGCACTTCCTTTCTGGTAAGAACAACTTACTATATCTAGTGTTCTCTCCAGTATGAGAATAACTGATTCAACTAGTCATAAACAGGATGAAGTCTGACAAAGATGAAAGATTATTTAATACTCAAGAATATAGTGGTAGTTTAATAGGGAAGTCGTTCTGTTGATAAACATTTAATAAACTTTTTTGTGATACAAAAAAGAATGTAAGGCACTTAAGACTGTAAATAAGCATACAACAAATACAAGTCTTGACAATAGTGTTATTAATGAATGTCAAAAAATAATCAAATATTGTTAGAAGGCAGTCCATGTTCTAGTGAAAATGTTTTAGCTTTTTTTTTTCTCCTAAATGAATGTAGTTATCCCTAAAAATTGATTTGATCTATATAAAAAGATTGCATAATGATATACTACAAAAAAAAATTAAAAAGGGGAAAAAAATAAAGAACACAAACTCCAGAACTCAAATGGTGAAGAGAGACACCAGGTTTTTATCAAATGGCATATTTTCCTCTTTAAAAAGAAAAATATTTATATATACAACATTTGATAGTTTGGATGACTGTTCTAACAGACTGTACCTCTTACATGTGGACTGTGCTGTGAAGTGTTATTTGCCCTGTAGTGTCGTGGTAAAGCGGAAAGCAAAGTAGGTAGGCAGTAACATTAATTGGAGATTTAGAGCCCTATCATGGCTTGTCATGATGTATCTTTAAGGGTAGAAGTTTTTGATACGAGAACACAGGTCAGACCCTTCTCCACAAACTGCTATTTTTCATTTCTTCAGCAACCCAGGAGATCCAAAAGCTTTTTAGGTTAGTGGAGAACATCTCCACTGTGTTATGTACTCACTACATGTCTGTTAAGGATGCTCAGCCAGTTTGTGTTAATACATCCTTGACATTGCTTTTTTACTAGTGGATTAACAGTTCCTTCTGGAAGAGTGCAGAGGTGATTAGTCAGCCACCTTTGACCTCTCTCTTAAGTTGGACTTTGCAGCTGAACTTGAGAACCCATATCTTGTTTCACGTGCCTGCAGAAGGATGCGTTAGTGACTGGTGAGGCACTGTGAGGTTGTGGCTGTCGTGGTGCAGGGTAACAGAATGCATTGTTACAGGATGTCACAGGGTAACAGTGTTGTCTGTTTTCCAGATTGTATTGTCATAATTTTTGAGCACATCATGCAAATGTCATCTCTGCTGAGTAGCCAGAATGTTCAGCACACGACTTTTGTTTCAGAGAGTAATTGATGTGAGTACGTTCACAGTGATCTGATGATCACACTGTTTGTTTTCTTTGTTAGGCACATGAGTCATATGATGAAAGTTTATTTTCCCTGTTTGAATGCTGTGACATTCATGAAAATTGTATAATATTTTTTGATATAGTGAAATTTTCAAATAGTTGGACATTCAATCTTTAAATTCTTCTTCAGTGTTGTAGCATGGTGTTTTACTGGGACACAACTCTAGCAGAATAATCAATAGCTGCCTATAGCTGGCATTAACAGCCTTATAAAGTGTAGGTTTTACAGATATATTGCATTCAGGACTAAAATAAATAGCAAGAAAATGTTACTGAGTGCCTGGCAGGATGGAAGTTGGCAACTGAATGTCTCTAGAGGATGAGAACCTCCTTGGAAAGTGACCTGTCCTTAGAAGGGATGGAGGTCTGCCTGAGTGTACCACGTGTTAATGTTCCAGCTCTGTGATTCCATGCTGCAATTAAGTGGGATGTGGCACAACAGTGACTGCAGGTGTGCTGTCTGTTGTACCCTGGTGTATATGTCTGTATTCAGTGAATAAGGGCATACACAGATAAGATTAGGCAGAGGTTTATTTTTTTTCTGACTTAGGAGGAGCTATGATTTGTTCTGTGTGTTTTTTTGATTCTAGAAAAAAGTGTAGGTTTCTTTTGAGCCTACAAGATGGTAAGTTTGATCAGACATTAACTATAGTGAAGCATTGCTTATTTAGCATTGGTGTACCTGAACTACTGAACTAATTTTGTAATTATCTTTTTTTCTTGTAAGATTTGTGTTGCCTTTATATACCAGTAAGATGCAGTAAGACATACTTGCCTTTATCACTTATAATGGAAAATTAGTGTCCATATATAGGTGGCATATATATATAATAGGATTATGCATCATTATGCTCTAATAAGTCAGAATGACATGTGCAAAACTTTATTCCTAAATGTGCTCTGAATGCAAGAGAATTAAGACTGTGTAGTTGCCTGCTCTTCCAGGAGGAATCCATATTTACTGTAAGGACTGAATGTGAAATAGTGATGGTATATTTTGGGCAACTGTTTGATGTGAGTTAATTCAGTAGACCTTTCCATATTTCTCTTTAGTCCTATATGTGAAGTGCCTAGCACGTGGTTTTATGTTTATGTACTGTAGCAAAACTGGAGGAGGATAAGGCACTGAAATCAGCCTAGTTTTCAGTTGAGAAACAAGAATCATAGCTTCCAGAAAAGTGTATTTCCAAATGCTATTGTCATAATGAACTAATAACAATATCTGGTCGTGCTCTCCTTGCTGCTTGTCAATGTCATATTTCCCATACATTAAGTAGATACAGTGTAGCAGGTTCTATTTTGGTTTTATTTCCTATGCTCTTCCCAGCAGTGTGCTCTAAATTTTCTTTCTGTCCCTTTGGCCATGACAGCTTGTATCACTCCTGCACTTACATGATTATGAATTTTAAATCTTCACAACGGTGTGCCATGGTGTCACTGGGGGTAATGAAGCTGTAACTTGAGCCAAGTGTGACAAAACTTCATTTCTGAAACAACATGGTGAGAATCCCATTCTCACAGGGATATCCACAGACCCGGTGCATTTAGTGCTGTGAGGATGATAAAGGCATTGAAACCCTTATGTCATTCGAAGATATGATTCAGCTGTATGTGGTTATCTTGCATATGTACTAAATTGCTATTCTGCTATGGCATGTGTCCTAGACAAAGCATGCCCACAGGCACTTCTGGACATGTGGCTTGCTGCTTCATTTGATTGTGGCTTGCAGCTTCTTCGTTCTGCAGCGTTTAACCCATTCTGGAACGTGGCTTTCTGTGTTTTAAATGATTTCGGTCAAACTAATGACACTGGAAATACATTCTGAATTTCTGCACAACTCTATTTTAGCACACATTGTGTTAAGAAGTGTTGTGGCTAAGGCAGTAAGTTGCTTGATGGCAACAGTTAGTGGCTTCAGTGATGGGAGGAAAGTGTTGGTATTCTAGGCTTTTCCATACTAAATAGATACTGAGATGTGCTGTTCAAGGAAATCAGTACATGGCATATAATTAAACACTAAAGGTAGTCACAAATAAAAATGCAATAATGAATTCAGAATCTAGCACTCACTGTTTTCTGTCTTTCTTCATAGTTTGTGGATGTTTAAAAAGACTTGTTTTTGTGACAATAATGTTAATTTTAGTGATTCCAGTTTGTATTTCGAATGCTACAAGGACCAGGGGTCTACTTTGGAGATTTCGGTACGAGTTTTCATCTGTAAATATTTTAAGAGAAGCTTTTAAGTAGCTTAGTGTATTAGCTACAGTATAAATTAGATGAGTCAAAGCAATGCTTTGCTTATGTGTAGAATTATTTCATTAGAATTAGTAAAATTATTTGAGTATTTAATTCAAACTACAGTTCATTTCAGTGTTTGTGAGGTGGGATTACCTACTTCTGGCTTTGAAGTCCATCATTTTTTCCTCTCCTCTATACCCCACCCTAAATTATTGAAAATAGCTGTTGATGTTAGTTTTGAGATGCTAAGAAAATTATAGGGTACTCTTTCGAGTTCTTTTGAATGCATAAAATAATTTGTTGTGCGGTTCTTTGGTGCTTCTGAGAACTGCACACGTTTGTTGGTGATGAAAATTCAGACTGCTGGCTGAGTGAGCGTGGGCAGGTTGTACTTGGCGTGATTCAGCATTGCAAAATATAAGCTGTCCAGAGTGCAGATTAGCCAAGTGAGTCTTGTAGTGCATCTTAGCTCAACTGATTTCAGCAATAGTAAATAATCACTGAAGCATACACTGCTGTGCAGTCCTTCAGAACTTAAGTGTTCAGCGTAACTACTGTTTGCATGTGACCAAAATGGAGAAAGGGAGGTGTATACAAAGGAGTGAATTATAACAAAGAACAGTTTCTGCTTCAGTTCTTGCTCAGAAAACATATGTTCAGCCATGCAGGCAACAGTTGGGGTAAAGACACACTGTAGGTTTGGAAACAAAAGGCGTGTTCTTTTCTTGCATTCACAATGTTTTCAAACATATTCACTTGTTAGGGACTGGCCTGTCAGCTGGATCTTCCTGCAAGCCTGATTTCTTTTTCCTGACTTCTTTCAAAAGCTTTTTCCCCCACAATGTTTTACACTTCATATAATCCACTATGCATGGTAGGCCTGCCTCATTCTTTGTGCTATTGATGATTCAGAGGTGCAGGGGCCATGCTCTGGGAGAATGTGGCTGAAGGGTAACCTTTCACTCACCCATACATCTGAAGATGCTAAGCCACTCTTATTCCAAATATCTTGAGTGGTTTGGTTGCTCTTTCATGATGAGATGGGTTATACTTCACCTTTAGAACATTGCCAAACTGATTGGTGCAGCAAAAATATTTGACAAGTGTTGATCTTTATACATTTTTTTACTTTGTAATTATGTGTTGAAAATCTTACAGACACCCATCATAACTACACTGAATTATCCAGTAAAAAGGATTTTATTTTTTTCTCAGTTGAAAATTCATTCAGTTGTGGCATGCTGGAGTAACCAAAAATTACTTGGTCATTACTTCTGTTTGGATTCCTTTTTTCTAAATATATGGTTCAAAACCCAAGTCGAAATATGCTTATATAGGCATAAAGTAATGATTATTCCCAAATAAACTCTACCTGTAATTTATGATCTTTAAACTCACAAAGCTAGAAAATGTACTGCTTTAGCTCCACAGGTATAGATAAATGGTACAACTTTCTAGTGCAGACAAGACCTACAGTTTCTCTGAAAAAGTCCAAGTGATCTACTCACTGTAGGTTTTTCTAGGTCAAACTACTCATCTATCAAGTCAGGTATTCATCCTTTGTTGTCAGCAGTGAATACCTCAAAGGGAGGCAGGGCTGCCAACATTTTAATGCATGTAGACTTGTATATAGAGCTTAAACATATGTCTAACTTTAAGCATTCTGCTTTATAATTGGGTTATGTACTTGTTTAGTTTTGATGTGTGCCATTGAATATAATGCTAGGAGAGAATGTATATTCTTTGTGGCAATGGTTTCACATCAGCAGCTTCAGTTTCCATTCTTTTTACCCTACAAAAATTACACATCTTTCATGAAATTTTCTGTTCCTTTGTATTTTATTTAAAATAGACATAATATTTGACTTTAAAACCTGGTTTTATAGTGGAGGTTCTCAATCAATAACCAGAGCAGTAAGGAGTTTTATGTTGGCTTGTGGATTATTCACGTGTTTTGTTGGAGTATTAATAGTGTTAGCTGAATTTTCAGCAGCCTGGGAAATTACCACTGATGAATGTCCAGTGATTAGAATATCCCACATAAGGCCCTTCAGACCATGAGGATCATTTAGTCAACTAGAAAATCCTCAGACAAGAAAACTCTGTGTAAATATTTTCTAATGGAAGGTGCCAGCAAATACATCCTTGCCAGCATATGTCAAAACTGCCAGAAGATCTGTGAGGATGGGGATTAACTTTTTAGCACTGTCATCTTAAGAGCTTTGACAGGGAAACATTATTTAAATGTTTTTCTTTGACTGTGTATGACTGGAAAGATGCTAACAGTAGATAAAACTAATATAAGGCAGTTAATGATACTGACATATATTCCAAGCCTGCACTTTTTTCTTTACTTGAGGTCTGTGTCAGAAATCCTTGAGAATACTACAGATTTAAAAAAAATTGTCCTTTCCTTTTCAAATGAAATTTGATGATTTGTCTCCGGTCTGATATAAGAAAGCACACACTAGTATATTGCTGCTTTTGAGGAATTTTTTGTTTTGTTTTATAGGCTCCTTAAAAGTAAATTATGTTTTAGATGTTGCAGTGACTTCTCTGACTCTCAGAAAGAAAATAGTTAATAATAATTTCTTTCCTTTCAGCTCCCATGAGCCTACCTTCATTGTACAGTTTGCATATAACAGCTAGTAAGAGTAGAATGTACTGAACCTTAAACAAATCTATTAGGATCACCATGGCAAGAAACCGGGAAAAACGAACAATGATTTTGTAAACCCTCCAAAGGTCAGAAAAAGGCTTTCAGTAAGTATGCAGAGGCTAGAAATCAAATCCCATTTCCTATCATAAGAAACCAGTTGTTTTAGCAGCAGTGGTTAATGTACTGTATGTGAAAGATTTAAGACTAGTTGGAAAGCTTTGCTTCTGTTTTATTAGGCTGCTATTGAAAAGCCAACAGCATAACTTCAACTAGGTGCTTTGAGATTTCTTAATGGGCTGTCAAGGGCAAGACACCAGGTCTGTGCTATACTAGCTCTTTCCTGTACATTAAAACAACAGGGGCCAAATGATCATATACAGAAGTATGAATTACTTGATGCTTTCTCTGTTCCATATGGTCAGCCATGTCTTTGGCAATTAATCATGTACGGAATCAGTTGAGTGCTCTCTGAAGCATTGAAGTCAACATTTAGTTGTACCTGTGCCAGTGGGGGCAGTGGGGGTTGCGAGCGTAAAATAGCAGGATGAGGAGCTGCTGGCGCCGCAGCCAGAGCAGCTGGCTTCTATAAACAACACTTTTTTCCTCTTTGCCTTTTTTTTTTTTTTTTTAAACTTTCTTTGACAAACATGACTCATTTTTCAATATCATCCAAAACATGCGGGTTGCTGAGTGAAACTGTGATATCTGGCATAGTGGATTAATAAACAAAAGGCAGAGAATTGGGTTTAATGTGCCCAAATTACTGGGTGATAACTTAAACCATACTGTCTGTTTCCATCGTATCAATGAAAATGAGTGCATTTGATTGTATTTTAAAAGTAAAGAAGAAATGAACAGTTTTTGTAAGCAATTACTAGCTTTTTTATTACAGAGGAATTACAACATGTTAAATTAACATGGCTTGATAGGTTTCAGCTTCTTTTCCCCCACCTCTTTAAAAGGCACCATGTTCTAGTCTTGCAGAATTTCATCAGGGTACTTACTGCATTGAAAGCAAAATAACATGACAAAAATAACAGGGAAGATACAGAACAAAATTCTAGCGCTGCTTACAAACTTTACTCTCTGTATTAGTTACTGATTTTTTTAGAGATGACTGCTACGTTAAAGTAGGAGTGGTGGTAAAGATTCAGAAGCTTATGCTATTTAAACTGGTAGTGAGTAAATTAAATCTTAGAGTGAAAAATCTGATTTGTTGACCCAATAAAGTAGAACCAAGAGGCAAACTGTCCCAAGTGCCACTTTAGTTCAGACTGAGGCTAATTTGTTTGACAGAACACTAGGTTTCGTGTCTCCAGCTATACAGTGTTTCTAACCTTAAGTCTGGCTCCTCAAGAGGTCTGTATTGAAGGAAGGAAACATCTAGCTTTAGAAGATTGGAAATGTACCAGTGTGGGGTTTGGAGTGTTTAGATGTTGCTTTTACTTGCTTGTTTGTAAGCATGTCATGGTATTCACCCAGGACACACATAGTTCAGCAGAGTAGTGGCCTATGGATGTTAAAACAGAGTTTCTTTTGCTGTGTATCTAAGAAAAAAGTATTACTGTGAACCTCTTACAAAATCTAGTTTAGATTTTTTAGGTATCTAATTTTGAGTGTATTTCCTGGGTGAATAGAAAGTCTTGGTTATCAGAGCTTCTATTCAGTCCCACCTCACTGATATATTTTGTCAGTGGGAATGAGAGGGAATAGGGTGTTGGTCTCTTAAAATCTAACCTTAATACGTTCCTTTCTTACATAATTGGAGAAGATACTCTGATGGCTCCTGCCTGATATGTCAGTAGAGCATTAGATTAGTTCTGCTTCTGTGCCAGGAGGAAGTCAAAGAATTTAGTTTCCTAAACACTGTTTAACATAGAAGGCTGGATTTGCCTCTGAGAT
>JAWWES010000021.1:9852986-9917346 GCA_035583135.1 Lophotriccus pileatus
ATATATATGTGCGTATGTATAGCTTTGGACTTTTTTGAGAGGTGGGTTGTTTTTAAGACCTACGCCATTTGGGATTTACAAGGAAAGGCTTTAAGTACATTAATAGATCTGTAGGGGGAATGGAGTAAGATTTACTGAAAATATTAACAATACTGCTTACTAAAGTGATATGCTGGCCAATGAGACAAAGAGTTGCTTCTCGCAAGTGAGAAGCAGTTGGTGTAATCTCGTTGCTTAGGTTGTCCAGGATATGGCTCAGGAAGCAGAAGAAAGAAAGTTTCAACAGTTTGTAAACATTACCACCCTCAAGAATCTCTGTGAACACAAGGATGAGATAAGACAGGCTGTAGGGCTGGTTGCATTGTTTATTTATTCTACTGTCCTGCAGTCCCATGTGTGCTGAAAAACACTGAGTCAGTGTTGAGTCCAGTTCAGAAATGTGAAGGCTTCACTCAGCATTGGGCAAAGGGGGCCTCTGCAGACAATTATCTGTCATTGAAAGAACTGAGACACAAGATCAGATTTTCTTTGATGGGATGTGCAACTATAGTGATGTTCAGAAGGTCATTCCTGCACTCTGGAGAAGGGGTAGTATCAGCCAGGTTTCTGATGGATTTTTATCAGCGTTGATGTGAGGAAATGGCTTTCCCAGCTGATAACATCTTTGACTGAGTTTCTTGAACCCTTGACCTTTATCAGTCAAGGTATAAAATCCCCTTGTTAAAAATAAATCCCAAAACAAGTTACATGGAAAAAAAAGAAACTTTCAAAGGAACATGTTTTATAATAGTATTTTACACAGAATGCTGCTTTATTTGTTACAATTTGAGATTTTTATTGAGATTATATAAGAATAGCAAGTTATTAAGAAATGCCTCTATAAAAGCTACACATCAAGCCCTGCACTCACATTCCAGGTAACCTCACTGCCCTCAGCACTCCTAGAAAACAAGTAAATCAGTTAAATGGCTCTGTATTGTTGTTGTGTGTTGCTTAATCATACTATTTCACCCTCCAGGTAGCTGCAACTGTTCTCACAGGGCTTAATAAAGAAGCATTTATGATGTCAGTGTCAAACTATGCATTTGACTTGAACTATGCACATCACCACATAAATGAAAGGTGTTAACAGAAGGCTGGAGCAATATAATTTCTCTCAGTAAAAATTAAATTATGTTCAGTTTCCAGAATTATGGTGTACCTGTAGATGGAGGGACTTTAGGTAATGGAACTCAGAACCAAAGCTGCAATTTGACCAGGTCAGCAGAATTCGTACAATAGCATTATGGGATTGTGAGTACTTGGAGGAGTGGTCACCCATCTCCAACTGATAACAATGTAATAACATCCTTTTTTCATCAGGTTTTAACTGAAAATTCTTTAGGAACCATCAGTTCTCCATGCTCTGCACTTTGTAAATCACTTATGTTTTTAGGGATTTTGATGTTTGTTGCCTGCAAATAACTATTCTTTCAGCTTTGTGAGGCAGTTCATCTTTAAGCTTGGGACTTTACTGCAGTCTCGGAGAGAAGTAGACACGTCACTGTCACCAGTGGATTTCCCTGTCCCATTGTGATTAATGTGGCCATCCAGGGCTTCGAAAGGGAAGTTTAGTGGGCTGTGGTCTAACTGTATGGCTGTGGTCTGATTGTCCTGTAATAGAGAGAAACTGTAGCTGTGGTGCTGTGTCAAGGCTTGTACATGATAAATATAAAAGTTAAAGCCTTAATAGGTATATTTATTGTGAATGACAAGGAGTGTTAATTTACACTCGTTAAAGAATGTACATCATCTCCTGTGAGTGTGTTTTCATGTGCTGAAGTCCTCTATCAAATCCTGCTTTAAACTGTGCAGCTGCTGGAAGTGAAGCTGTAAGGTCAGGATTGTTGAAGTTGGTGGATATTAGAGCTTGTGGAAAAGATGTTGTAGGTCAGTGCAAGGGAAACCCATGTCAGGGAATCCTTATCTGAAAATGCTCTCTGGCTTTTTGTTTGCTTTGTAATGTCAAAGCAGGGTCAAGAATGTGATCTGTATAGGCAGAGTTTTGAACATTTTGGGTTTTTACAAGAGAATGTTCTTTTTGATGTGTTAGTCCCATATGATGGGCTAATGCCTTTTGGTAGGCCAACTGATAGAACTGGGAGGTGGGGAGAAAGATGCTTTTTGCTCTTTGTCATCAAATGTTAGTATAATAAATTTATTTTCTGTCTCTGTGAACCCTGTCATGCTTGTCTCATGGAACAACCATGGTGGTAGTAATGCTACTGCTACTTTACATAGTTTAAAAACTGTATAATATGCATGTTATTGTTTCTTGTGGGGAAAAAAATCCCCTGTCAGACCAAGGGTAGATTTTCCTGTTTTCACCAACTAAAGATAATAACAATCATTTCTCTCACAGAATCCCCGGAGGAATTTTATTTGGGCAGGGCAGAATGTAATGTGTATGAGATGTTAAGGAGGAGGCAATATGCCATGTGTTTTTGTCACATTGTTCCTGTAAGAGAGATTATGCTGGGAATAGGAATTGCAGCTCTTAGTTATGTTTGAGTTGTGTTTTCAAAGTCACATATGCAACTCCTCAGGTTATAAACTTCTTTTTTTTGGCCTCCTTTACTGTGGAAAAAAAATAGAATGCTTGCGCAAACCTCTTCTGTCATCCTTCCCAAAAGCATTTAGATACTTTGATGTGTTTGCAGAACATGTAACTGAAGGTTAGAATAGCAAAAATAGTTAAGTGTGTATCAGTGGCTGGGTAAGATGAAAAATACAGTTGTGTCCACTGAAGGAAAAGACTGTTGCTTTGACTCTGCCATGGTTACAGGGCTGCACATCAAGTCAGTGCATGTGCACTGGGGGACATATGGCTGATCAGTAACCTGCTGTGTCCTTCCCAAGTTGGCAGAGATGGGAAGTGTAGGGCAAGGAAGGGGACAAAATGGTGGGTGAGTTAGTGGAGGCGAAGATGGAGTGATGGATTTGGAGTTAGCTTGCTGGCTGGATGAAGGATGATAAGAAGATCTGCAGTTTTGTTACACCAATGTTAACTGTCAACACAACATTGGGAAAGGCCAGTAACTTTCAGTCTGCAAAGACTAGGTGTCATCATCTGGTACAGATGTCTTAAATCACTTGCATTTATAGATATGTATATTTTTAGCAGTTTTTAATTTGTTCTAAGAATGAAAATGTTTTGCTACTTGTTTAACTGAAAAATTTAATGATGAAGAGAACATGGGGACATTATCAGATATTCCTGTCAGAAGATACAGTAAAAACGGGTGTTTTCTCCATTAGCTTTACCAAAGAGCAATGGGGAGGGGGAAATCCCCCAAACAAATGCATTGAAGGAAATACTTCTGATATCATTTGATACCAGATAATATTTAGAAAAGAACTACACCTAAAGAAAATTATGCCTAGAATGCACAATGTCTTGTTGTGATACTTAAGGCAATGAGATTTTAAGGTTTACCTTATATGCCATGTATATTGATTAAATACCAAATATATGGTGGCCATTTCTAACCATCATTTACTGTATTGATTTGTCAGCAGGGGAACTGTAATAAAAAAAGCTATTGATTTACTGTCCTTATTTGCTTATGGGCTTTTTATTAATTTTACACATTGTTTCCTATTCCTAGATTATAATTTTTATGTGTTTCCTCCCTTAAAGACAAGTCTGGTTCTCGCCGAAGTTAGAAAAGAGCAGCAAATTGAGGAACAAAGGAATGAAACCATCAACTGCTTCCTGCTAGTCCTTAAGGAGCGACAAAGGCTGCGTAAAGAATGGACAATAAGGTGAGACACACTCTTATAAATCCCCTTGTTGGGGGCAAGTTGACATTTTCAAAAAATTTTCAAAACCTTCACTGTTCAAATAGTAATTCCTTGAATGGAATAGTCAGTGTTTCTGCTTCTGATTTCAGAGTTACTTTGTGGGGCTCCCTTACTCTGCTCATATAATGGAGGCCATTGATAATAGCTTGAGGCAAACATATATATATATATGTGTGTGTGTGTTTGAGGATTGGTGCCACTTCAAGTGCCTTGAGGTCTTCCATATATTGCTGACAATATGAGCAATGCTCTTTGCTGGCATGCTATGCTAATGGACACACTTCTTGGCTGATTTCCTCATGATCCTGCCATTTTCCTGTGGTGTCCAACTGCTGTTAACTGGGTTGTGTTGGGCGAGATTGGCATAAGTGTATGTATTGCTGGAGTGCATATTATGACTGTTTTATTATATGTAGTTCTTAATAGGACTCATTGCCATGGTAATAGATCAGATCAACAATTTTTAAAAGTTGTTTATGTTTCTATTTGGAAAGGTTTGTTACTGGGATGTAGTCGGAATGCATCTCAGAAGCTACAGCTACACCATACTTTTAGTTTGTTTAGAAATAGGTGATAGAATGAGAATTTCCACCATATGCCACCTTGTGTCCTTCTCTTCAGCTGTTAAATGAGTTGATGTCACCCCTTTTCACATCTATTTCTAAAAGCTATAGATTTATACTAATTTCATAATTTCTTGTTATGATTTATGATACTTGCATTAAGTATCTATCAGTCTATGACATCTTTCTACCAAATGCACAGCTTATCTTTTAAACCAGCTGTTCTTATTTATAATTATGGTTTTTAGTAAAAAGTATTTTTAATGTAGTTTTTGTGAGATTTTGCCCTTAATTGGCATTTATTTTTTTACCTGCAATAATTATTCTATTGAAGGGAGCTCTTTTTTGTTTTGTTCTAGTTCTTGAAAATTCTGAGATTGCTTTTAAAAGCAATCTCTAGATTTTGAGTCTGACACCTGAGTGTCTTTGCTGTTCCAGATAGTTACAGTGAGTGGACCTGAAATATTTTACAAGCTTTAGATAAAATATAAGCATTATTACATGTAATTATTTTACAAATTAGAGGCTGTGTTTTGTAAGTTTGTGTTCTTATGAATATGGAATGTTTATTTGTATATTACTTACTTAAGATCTCAGAGTAAAATGTTGTCCATATTATCATGTGTGTTTTATCTTTTTTAGAGGAATTTAAGTTTTTAGTTGTTTGAGGATTTTTTTTGGGTGGGGGGTTGCCTTCCATCACCTTGCTAAATAATGCAAACAGTTTGGCTACATCAGAGACAGGGAAATCACTCCAGGCTTTTCTGGGACATGTGCGTCTTTGTTGTGAACCAGAAAAGAAAGTTTCTAATGAGTGGAATATCATTTTAGCATTCCTTTAGTTTAACAGTAATTCCCTAACATATGAAGTCATCACAAATGATGGCAATTGGTGGTAATTTAAAGGTCGGGTGGGTTTCAGTGTTTCTGGACTCTGCTTGCTGCTCAGAGCGCTCCAAGGCTGGAGCCAGGGCTGCATTTGGAGCTGTAGCCTTGTTCCTGACACAGCAATGCTACAGTTTTTGGGGGGTGGGGAGAGGCACAAGGAGATGAAATGCAGGCCTTCTTAAAACTAAACACCTGAAAGAAAATTTCAAGAGCATTGTGCCTTGAAAGTTCTGAAAGAAAGTGTCCTTTGAGTATTAAATATCCATAATCCTTTTTCTTTCTATTTGATGTTTCCCATTCCAGTGACCTGTCTGAGAGTCTCATCCATATGATCTGCATAAACAGGCTGTTACCATACACCTCACTTTACTTCATCAAAGCTCCTGCTTGATGTCTGGAATGAAACACTGGCTGTGGTAGCCATCGAGCACACGGTGGTGAAAGTTATAAAACGTCCGCCGTGGTACAAGCAGGGCTGCTCATGTTTTAGAGATCAGTCTATTGTGTACTTTGGAATTACATGAGAAAAATGTGCTTGGACAGGAAATAATTAGCACTTGTCAAAGGGCAGGCAATAGGTTACAGTATTTTACTTTCAACAGGCTATCAGGGGATCAGCTAGATTAGATAATAGAATTTTTTTCCTGTGGAAGTTAAATACAGATGACTCTAATTACCTTACATTGTGCATTAGAGAGCAGATTATGAACGGTACAACTTCAAGAAATTTAGGTCAATGAAGGGAGGGCAGCTGGAAAAAAACTTTACTCTGTATTTGGTCTTTGTAGAGTTTTGTAGTCATTCTGTTCTTTCTGGTGTTTTATTTGTGTCATTAACACCTGAAATGACATGCTGGGAACTGGTTATACAAACTGATTGAACTTTTAGAAATTCAGCCTTTCTCAGAGAAAGGCATATGGACTGTTTTGATATGTATTTACAAGGTTAAAGCATGCCCTTGTGTTATTTGCTTAAAGTTGTACCAGTGTTTCTGTGTATTAGTGAACTGAAATTACTCTTTGAGATTTTATTTCAGCTCCACAGTCCAAAACACGTGGCAGTATGCTTAGTGTTGCAGCTCAGCATTTCATATACTTTTGAGGCAAAGATGTCATCAGTATCTCAAGTATCTGAGCAGGCCTTCTAGGGATTCAAGTTGTTCTCTGAGTGGTAGTGATCCAAAATACTTCAGGTAGGACTCAATGAATGTCTTCTGAGTGTTAACAGAAATGGTCCAGAGTTTCTAAAGCCCCAGATTTGTTTGTACTGCATGATAGTGCCTGATGGACAGGTTGTTATAGCTGTTAAAGAGCTGCTCTAGCCCTTTGAACTGACCCCTTCTTGACCTCTGCTTACAGAAGGTCACTGTTCACCTTATAAAGTGAGGGGAACCTTGCATTCTACTGTAACAAATAGACGGTGAAGGGAACAGCTGTGAATTTTGGACTAACCATGCAGACCTGTATAGACTTTTTAGGGTCACTGTATGATAATGAAAATTGCTACCAAATTATATGGAAATTTAACAGCAATAGTGGGAAAGAGAGGGTGGAGTCTAATGCATTTGGTTTGATAAATGAAGTGTGAAGTTACCCATCTGGCTCTAGACAGCCTTCTTTTTCTCTACGAAAGGGAAACATTTAAAAATAACCATGGTACATCTAGAATCAATGACCCATACAGAGAGCTGGAATAGATCAAGATTTAATGGTGACTGTGGAAGAAATTATCATTTGAAAAGTGAGACAAAGGATAAAAAAGTACAGTTCAATATCTGCACCTGATTCATTTTTTAAAAGGGGCTTAATATTTTTCCCTGTTGATGATCCTATTGCCACTTTTTATTTTACTTTTTAACTGGAACTAGAAAAGTTGTTGTATCATAAAGAAACAGTTTGGCAAAAAAAAAAAAAAAGAAAAGTACTTGAATTTCAAGAGAGGATGTTGCACTTTTCCCGACCAGTAAGTGCCTGAGAGAACTGGAGTATAATTGAATAGAATTGTAGCTCTTATTTCTCCTAATAGAACTTGTATCATGTTATAATAATATTGTTTTTAAGCTTGCATGACATACCACATTTAATTGCTAGTAGGTTTTTGTTGTATTTTTCATAGACATACATTTACTACCAAACTAATTTGTGATCAATAAATCAGCAATAGATTAATTTAAAGTAGTGTTTAACTGCTTTGAAATTATTGAGTGCTAGGAAAAAATGTGGTTGGTTAAACCATTACTAAAAGATATCTTTTTTTTTTTAATGGAAAAGTTTTATTAGTACAAGATGATTTTATTATGACACAGACTCTGATGTCCATTTTGCTCTTTTCCTCAGTGAAATTGTACCATTTGTCTTAGGGGAAATTCAACCACATATTGGAAAATATAAAGTTTAGGAGAAAGACATAATGAAATGGAAAGTTTGATAAAACTATTTATGATCGTTGTATTTTCATAATTTTGCTACTCAGCCAAATTCTGAAATCTTAACTAAATAATCATGTAATGACAAATTGACATAATGAAAACAGAATAAACATTCAATAAATAGTTCGTACCAAAGTAAACACAAAATTCTTCTGGTTTGTGAGATAAACAGCAGAAAAGTGTTAATTGATTATATCTTGTAAGAATCAATAACTTATAACCTTGCATCATTGAAATAACACAATAAAAATCTATTTTTATGAGGTCATTCTACAACCATAATATTTTGTAGATTGGGTCACTATATTTCTAGAGTTGTTATATTCTTCCATCTTTGCACAGCACTGAAAGAAAGAACCTTTTGCTCACAGCAAATCATATTAGTTTCAGGTTTCAAGTCAGACTTGAGCTATAATTCCTCAGCATTTTTTGCCTTTGTCAAACCCCTTTTTAAATCTCACAATTTTGACATAATAATGTAAAGGTGTGTATTTTTTTTTCTAGCTGCAGTGAGCACTTACACTATTAAGGTACTCAGCTCTTAACAGTGAAATCTGGATTTTTATGTGGATATCTATATAGGAGTTTAAATTATAAGTGCCTAGTGTGACAGTTGAGTCCTAATGTGTGATTACGCTGTTTGGTTCTATAAGAACAGTGAAGAATCTTGGAGTGGAATCCTAAAATAGTATACGTGTTAAATAGAAACAAACAGGAAGATTTTATGTGGGGGGGTTTTTTTCTGTTTTAAAGAAAAAGTTGTGGTTTTTTTTTCTTATGAGTAACCCCTTTATATCTTGGAATTTTAGATCACAATTAAGAAGGTAATTGAGGTAGATTTTATTCTTTTTGGCTCCAGTCAGATAAAGTGTGATGTAAAGAAGAACCATGTCTTTTCTGTAGCAGAGGAAAAGTTGATGGGTTAAGAAGTTAACATGGGCTTTGGGAAAATTGGAGCTTTTTTTTCCCTTCTGTCACAGACTTTGTGTATTTTGAAGAACTCAGTGAATGCTAGTTTTTAAATGAAATGTGATAATACCAGTTAAAAGACTGGTTGACAAGTACTGAATCTACCCTCTCACAAGCCTGGAAAGAAGATAAGTATGTGAAATAATGTGAACTCTTCAGAAACCACTGCAAGTGGGATCTAAACTAGTTCCAAAATTTAACAGATAAATGCAGAGGCATCAAAGTTCAGCTGAGAGTGAGTGGAAGTATTTGGGTTGTTTAAAACTTTCATGGTTGCTTTGTGTAACATAAAAATAACAGATTTTTTTTTTTTCCCCATATAGTGGAATCCAGTATCCGTGTTTTCGAAATTAGTAAGGATCTCAGTACATACAGCTGTGTGATCACCAGTGGGTTTTTGTTTTTTTTTAAATAGTTGTCCTCTCTGGACAATGTGTGTGTCAGCTGGAATGGATGCTCAGTAAGTTAGCAACAAGCATAGACCAAAATTTTCATTCATCATTTTGGAAATCACAGGGAGGAAAAAAACATTCTATTTGGATTCTTTGGTAGTCATATTTTATATGTGTGGGAGTGTGTGTATGCTCCTGAAAAGAAGAAAATGAAACTGTTTGGCACCCAGTATGTAACCTAAAACAGGTTTTCAGAAAGTAAATTGTGGCTTAGCTAGTAATCCTGTGTACTGTATGTTAATCAAGAAGATGCTTTAAGACAGACTGAAAACCAACCTTTCAGCTTTCAAATGAATGTAGAAAACACTGCGGCTTCAATGAAGTTGTCAGGTTTCCTGCTGTAGTTATGCTTAGACATCAGCTGCCTTGACTGACCTTTGACTTCTCTCCAGTTGCTTATTACCAGACTGCTTTTGCTTCTCGTGACCCTTCCTGTTTTCTGCCTCTGTCTTTCACCTGTGTTCCTTGTATGGAGGAGTCACTGAAGCAGCCAAGCTTAGGATCAATAGGTACAAGTACTCTCCAGAACAATGGAAATGCAGCTTGATTAAATGCTGCTGTTTAGCTGCTCCTTTGAAACTGTCTTGACCCTTTACCCTTGAAAAGACTATCTGTTTACAAGCTGTGGCTGCTTACAGAAAATGCTGCTTCTTACCTTGTGATGTCACTATATACACAGGAAATACGGTGCAAAAAAAGTTATTTGATGTAGGGACCTAAACCAAATTATATCACAGGGCAGTCTAATAAAAGTTGCAGAACTTCAGCTCTGTGGTTGGCTTTTGTCTGATGCTTTCATTAAGGCCCTTCTATAGGGATTGTTTACTCTGAGAGTTTACTTTATCTTTTTACTTCAGTATTACTGGTTCACTTGTTTAAAACCACAGAGAGATGCATCATCTTATACCTGAATAACAGCTGAATCGAACTTCTTTGACATTTTCCTTTTTTGAATTCTTGATTTTCTTCTTCTTGTGCTAGATGGGTTTTTTGAAAGGTAATTCAATGGCACTTCAAAAACTGGCAAATGACACAAATTTAGTCCTTATTTATAGTGCAATTAAAGTTTAAAAAAAAAGTGGTAACTTTCCCACTCTATCAGAGAGCATTTGATGATTTATTATTTTTGTGTTTGGTTTTACTTGGACAGGCTTTTAAAATCAGCATGGGTGACATTTCCTTATTTATGTAAGCTCTCATAATTTCAGTAGAAGAAGGATAGTTAGTGTTGTTTTTTCCAGTGTCTTGACAATGATTTTCTCACTACCATTGGGAGACCTGCATGCTGGAAATTGAGATTATTGCATTTCCAGGCTGCAGGATACTGGAGATTGACTAGATCACAGAGGTGACAAATTTATAATCTGTGGAGGCAAAGTGTTAGCCACATCATCAGACAGTTGAACCAAAAAGTAGCATTAGCATCAGCTGTCATAGTTCCTGTAGGAGGGAACAGTGTCTCCCAGAGGCAGGGGAAAAAGAGAAAAGCTGTGAGAATTCCATGTTGTACTGTGCTCTGTAGCTGCCCACATCAGCTAAAGACCTGCTCTATAAACTAGAGTTAAAGTGTGAGTGGTCCAGTGAATGAGAAATCATCACAGATTTGTTTTGCTTTACCCACTGAGGTTTATTTCGTGCAAGAGGAATCCATACTTGCCTTTGCCTTCAGCAAAATGTGCTGATGTCATGGTATGTAATGTGTCCATTAATGGTGGCAAACTTAATATGAACTGAAACGTCATCTAAAACTAGACATTTAAAATTAAGAGGCTAAAGACAGAATTCTCTCTTTGTAAAATAGTAGAAGCCTTATCCAATAACGTAATCACCATTATTGTTGCAGCTTTATCTGTCATAAGGC
This sequence comes from Lophotriccus pileatus, assembly GCA_035583135.1. Lineage (NCBI taxonomy): Eukaryota > Metazoa > Chordata > Aves > Passeriformes > Tyrannidae > Lophotriccus > Lophotriccus pileatus. The sequence continues at coordinate 9,863,991 of JAWWES010000021.1, forward strand.
TTAATGAAATAAATGTAATTTGGAGGTGTGTTAAATAATCTATACATTACCAACACTTACAAAATTGAAGGTAACATGAAGGGGTTCCCTTGGCAAATGGTGTGCTGATCATGGTGCACCATGAATGAGCAGATTCTTACATAAGTTCAAGACTTAAGTCTTAAATGCTGTCAGCCTTCTGTTATTAAAGTTTTTCCACATGCATAGAACTTGATGGCTCCAGGGACTGGCAATGAAACAAAAAGCCTTTTGTTTTCAGGTCAGCAGTTTAAATATGGTTCAGGTAGGTAGTGCCAAAGATTATTCCCGTTGGGTATCTGTGGTTGATGGCCTATGTAAAATGCATCGGTTCTCCAACCCTGGTAGGCAGGTGTGTATATCACATAAAGCAACTGCTACAGCTGACACTAATTGGTACCCTTGCTGGCATTTTTGGAGCAGCCAAAAATTAAATGGATGTAGAAACTGAGCAAGATGCTGCGAATGCTCTAAGCAGTCTAGACCATGGCTGTGAGGTGGTGATAAACCAATGACTATTGTGGCTGACCGTGGGTAAAGAGAGGCTGTCAGGCTTTGCACAGTTTGCTTGCATTAAAGTTATACTATCATACACACATAATCATATGGTGGGAGAGAGGCAGGGTAAATTGCTGGACAATCTTAACAGGTTTGACGAGAGGGAAGCACAGTCCACAGGGAGGTCAAAGAATGGGTTGGATGTGCATCAGCTAATCAGAGAAACTGGTATAAACTGGAGAATAGAATTAGATTTACATGCTTATTTTGACTACTAATGAGATCTTTTGGGCATTTGAACACTTTAAGTTTGCTATTATTATTTGTTCCATTTATTTTGAATTTTCAATAATATATCATTGGTATGGAATTATTAAATTATGAACTATAATGATGTTTAAATAGCTAAAAAAGGAAGTTGGCATTTCCTAAGCTTAGGAGGCTCTGTAAAAACATAGAACTTGGAAACCTGTTATATAACATGCATTGTTTTCATATTCTTTGTCTTATTTTGGTAAATGACAGCAGCCCCAAATAGCAACAGTGCTTGAAGCAATTGTAATAATAACAAAAAATCCTACTCTTCAGTAACTCAACTACCTGACAACTCTTCTAGAGGTATGAAATCCCCAGTTTGTGATTGAGAGTACTCGTATTTCCACATTGCTGTATTTTAGAGATTATCTAGCCTGGAGTGTGGTGGAGCAGATAGGACTTATGGGTGGAAGGGTGTTAAACTAAGGTGGACATCAGATTAGAAATTGAGAGAAATAATTGGAACAAAAAGGTATCTTGAAAGTATCAAACAGATGGAGAAACAGACTCTCAAAATACAGTGTTTGTGGGAGAAGCCAAGAAAAGTCTATTGAGTGTTAAAGTGAGGGCACTAGTACTGGGAGAAAAGTGTATTCAGCTGGAGAATTGAGAGTTCTGAGAATTCTAAGAGCTACTAGGAAGAAGGTATTCCACTTTTTCTGCAAGGGTAAGCTGAATTGATCCATCAGTTATGCCCAAGAATATGCTGGAGTTAGATTTAGCTCCAAATTATGCTGGAGGACTTCTTATTTGTGCAAGTTTAGACAATACTGTTAAAACTTTTGTCAGTTGTTTTTAGGCAAGTCAACAATTTCTCATTTTTACTTTCTCACATATAGTAATGTCAACATTTGGTCTTTCTGGGATCTGAAAAATATTCTTATCAGAATTATTTTTAACCACCTAATTAAGTTGGATTTAAGCAAGTGCACAGGAGGTGTAAGGTACTCGATGCATCCGCTATCAGTGTAGATGCCTTGCTGGCTGCGCAGCACATTTATTGTAAGATGTAGTTTACTGCATAAAAGATCTTAGTATTCTATATTAGGCTCTTCTAAAAGCATTTTAGTTATTTTCCCTTTTTTTAATATATTTGGATAATTCCCAAATCCAGATGTGTATTATTAACAATTGAGAAGCGGGTTGGAGGAGGGGAAAGGAGGGGAGAAGAAGGATTTGAGAGGTAAGAGGATGCAATGTTGGAGAAGGTTTTAACTGTTTTGCTTGCCTGTAGGTGACACTGTTGCATCACTTATCTGTACATTTTCACATATGTTGTCCAGGGACAAAAAAGTTTCATTAAAATATTTTGAGAGATTCAAAAAAAATACATTTCACTAATGAGTCCTTAAGCCTTGGCTAAAGAGTAGAGTCTTAGATACAGGTAGATGAATTGCATGTTCTCCTTCCCAAAGATGGCAGCAGTTTATAATATTATTTCTGATTAACTAGCTGACTAGCATTGCATCTTCAGTTCAGTATTCCCTTGACAGGCAAGATGCTAAGAAGATTGCTCTGCATGTTTCTAAAGACTAATGTAATAAACCAAGATGATAATACACCAATGAAAAAAATCTTAATTTGCTGCTAAGTTACAGCAATATAAAGTTAAAATGTTTTTCTTTGCTCAAGTCATTTAAATTAATAATGTGTGCCATTAACTGAAATCTCAAAGAGGATTTTTTTCTTCTTTGCCATTAAGTCCGCTGGCTGCAGTGAAAATGAAATATTCTATGAGGCTTGAGCAATCATCTATCTCTAAGCTACAGTGTGCCTGCTGCCAGATGTTCAGGTGCTGGTGCTGCTTTGACATGTATATCTCTTCCAGGCAAAAAAACAATATATACATCAGTCCAGGTGCAAGGTGGCCTTGCCAGCAAACCTGCCTCCTCCTAGCAGTGACACTCATCCACTCCCCGTCAGAGTGTGTACGTTGGAAGGGGATTGTAATTAACCCCTGGAAAGCATAGGTTTCACTAAAGTGATGTGCACAGTAATGATATTGTTAGCTTCCTTAATTTCCAGTTTCACCATCAATTATGCCATGTGTTTCATCCAGTTGGTGCTACCCTCCCAGTGTTAATTATAACCTACAAGACTGTTACAGTTAATTTTATGGCAAGCATATTGTCTCTTCAAGGCTCCACAGCAGCTCATAAATTATCTTGAAGGTAAAATGTAACTTGGGGAACTAGTTATGAAAATTCCATCCATCTCGCTTAGGAGGTGCAGCTGCTACTGTCAGCTGCCTCGCTGCTGCATTGTGAAGGAATTATGGTGGGTCAGGTTTAAGAGGCGAGGCCCAGGCTGTCACTGAGGAGAAAGGCTGTCCTGGCCCTGTCAGACAAGTACCTTCTGCCAGTCCCTTGTGGTTTCACTTTGCAGGCAGTAAAAGGCAGGCGGTGCAGGTGGATAGTCCCCAAGCTGTCTCTATTCATTACTTTACAGAAACTTGTTTTAGGTAGGCAGGTACGGTGACCTTTTCACTGTTGTCATAATGTTAGGCATCATCTGCAAAGTGCAAGATAGATAACTCTATAAATAACTCGCTGTTCTGTTGGGCTGGGGTAGTGGAGAAAAGATGATTAGCACTGTAGAGGCACATGAAATAGCTCGCTGGTTTGTAAAATGACTGTTGGTTTAATTGTAGCAATAGCTTGGTCTGGAAGAGCACATCTGTTCGCCTTTATTTGGAATACACAATGAGAGGAGGTGCAATTTCACTGCTAAGTAATTTGTGTTGGAGTTTCACATTAAATAAATTAGCATGGGTTTATATGGGCATTATTTATGACATCTCTCTGTGTGTATCCTTTTTTTTTTTTTGCTGAAGGAACTTCAAACATTTCTTAAAAAAAAAAGGGGGGGGAGAAATAATTAAAATAAAACAGCCTATAAACTCAAAACAATGAGATTGGTGTTCAGTGCTATCTAAATTTTTGTAGTACACTTTTATCATTACTATAATGCCTTATTCTGCTCTTTATATTCTATGGTAGTCTTGTATTATTATTATAATGCCCTGTTCTGCTATCTCTTCCTTCAATATTTTGTATTTCAATAGTTATAAATGCTGTTAAGCTTTGGGTGTTCCTTTAAGAATAAAACCAAAGTGCAAATCGAATTTCCTGAGAGGCTTTTTATTCTTCCACTCTTTTACCTTTCAAAAGGCCTTCTGTGTTTACAGTGTTGTTTCCTAACCTCATTTACAGCTGGGAGGGCATATGAGAAGGAATACTGAAAGCTGATACTTTTCCATAGGCAACCACTGTGCAGATGTGAGCGTACAGACCCATTGTGAATGAGTAAATGTTATGAATTCAGTTGAGAAAATGAACAAACACAATAATGAAAAACAGCAAGGATAATCCATCTAAATATATGTTGGTTGTTTGTTTTGACAGTCTTCATTCAGTTTTAATTATTTTAGATCATTCATTATACTGCAAAAAAAAAAGGTGTTCAAAACAGTGCTGACATTGTAAATTAGACCTCTTATATATTTGAAAAAGGGGGGGAAAAAGGCTCATTAGAGGCTGAAAATTAGTATGCTTTTAATGTGTGTTCCTTATTGCTTTTCCTTAAGAATTTACATTTAATGTGCCTTGTGATATCTTTTAGAGGTCCATTCTTTCCCCAGAGTCAACACCACATAGTTTGGTTTATTCCCAGAAGAAACAACTAAGTTTCAACTGACCAGAATCCTGTATTTCTGTTTGTTTAGTTTTTCTAGAGGGAAGCTGTGCATTAGTTACAGCCTTGGGCAAAGTGAGGTGTAAAAACAGAATTGCCTCAAGAGCAGACCCAGAGGCATTGCTTCTGAGACAGCTCCTTCTTGGCTTCATCCTTTTCTTGTCTCCCACTGAAGAGAAGAGGGAAAATGTTAAGTTGCTGGTGTATCCCATTGAATGGGGGGTTGCTTCACCTGGTCATGTATGTCATTATCTCCTACACTGTAGGATGTCAACCTCTACACAAAGATTATCCATCAGTACTGCCAAAGCAATTCCTCCATTGTGGGGTACTTTCCAGTTAGGATAGTTCTTGTGAATCTGTGTAGGTAGAGGAGTCTGGGGACAGGAGAGAGGTCTGAGAATTTTGATGTTCCATGCTGATTTCTTAGGGGATAAGTCGACTTCTGAGTATCCAAAAACATAACATTTATTTTGCTTAAAATCATATGAAAATATCTGGATTAGTGTTATCATCATCTCTTCTTAGCTTGATTTTGCACCATTGCAATATTGCTGAATTTAAGAGAGTAATTAACTCTTGATTTGAGTGTGATTAAGAAGAGAATCAGAGCACAGGCCCTGGTAAATATCCTCTGCATTTTCTTGTGATGGAATCTTGTACTTTTATCGTGACACTGTTGCAGAAAGAAGCATCCTATTTGAAAAGTCTTTATGGGTTTAATGTGACACATAAAATGGTCATTACCAAAGTAATTCTCTTAAGTAGAAGAAATCTTTTTTATGCAATTGAATAGGAAAACTTTTTTTTTTTGTTCAGAACAAAGTGCCTTTATTTCTTGGCTCTTGGCCAGCTTTGATAGGTTAACAACTGAATTTGGAAAGAGAACTATGTAGAATTGCAAACTTGTTTTTTTAGGAAAATGGATTGAAGTAGCTGTAAAATAATTGGAAAGAAAACAACTTAAGAGTTGGATCCAGACCATTCAGTTTCACAGGCAAATACATTTAAAAAATGTTTCTTGCTTAACATGACTCAATATTCTATTATCAACCCAAGAAAACCTGACTTTTCAAAATAGCCTCAGTATTAGTCATTAGATTCCAAAAAACATTTGGAAAAAAAGGATTTGTTTGACTTGAGTCTTATTTATGACACACAGAATTTAGACTTTTTTTTTTCTCTTGTAAAAAAAAGTAATTTAAAAGAATACAAACTCAAATGTTTACCAATTTAATGCACTATTAGCCTAATGAATTTCTAAGGATAAGAATAACTTTGAATATAAAATGGGCTGTGCAGACTAGTGTTGAAGCTTGGAGAATCAGTGCCCTTCACTGCCATTTTAGGGCCTGTTTTTTCTCTGTGTAAGACGGCTGCTGTATAATTTGCCTTGGCTGAGAAGTGTAAAACTTGGAGTAGGATTGCTTGACTACCATAATACTATGCAAATTTGTGTAATCAAAGTTACATGATTAAGAAATATGATGATGATATGTATTTGGTTCCTGGCTCAACAGAAGTATGAAACAAGATCATTTCAAGAACACATACAGTCTTGTTGAAGGAAAATGTAAATAGAATGACTTCTGTGTTTGAGTTTTCACATGTTCAAGGCAAGCTACTGTAAGTGTATGTCTGACTTTTAGCATGAATTCAGGTCCTCTTATTAGTCATTCAGTTTAACTGTGCACACAGAAGTACTTTGTTGAAGACATTCTATTGATGGATTTTGTCTACAGGGATTTCTGTCTCTCTACGATGTCCTTGTGTAAAAGGGAATCCTCTTGGTGTTTCACCAGAGTATTTTAAAGCAAACCAACAAAGTGACCAAAACAAACAAAAAATCCCTCAAAAGAAAACCAAACCCTTCTTGAACTTTATGAAGTACCTGTGTTTATAAAATCTGTAACTTTTCTTTTTTCTCACTAGAACCTATTAGCATATGCATTATTACACTAACATAGATGCTGATCTTGAAAAGTGCTGACTGACTTTCTGCAGACTCTTAATTGCTAACTGATATGGAAAATTCTAATCCTCAAATTTTTGCTAATTTTTATTTTTTATTCTACAGAAGGAACTGTAAGAAAACAACATGCTGTAAAATATTTTTTAAAAAGTTTAATTTCTTAAGTGTACAGCTTTTAAAAATGTATCAGTTATTGTGAGGGGCAGTTGAAGATGAATACAGAAAAATAATTTTGTTTGCCTACTCATTTTTTTTGCTCAAAACCTGGCCTTTTTTTAAGCATATTATTTTTCTTTGTCACACACAAAAAAATAACCCTACAAGATTTATTGGCGTTTGTATGGAAAAAATGAAAGGATTTTCATGTTTTGTAAGAAACTTAATACACTCTCACAGATGGCCCAGCTCAGGTGTGATTTTAATTATGAGATAAAACAAAGCCCAACACAGTAGGAAGTAGTCTTAATAAACGGCCTGAAGCTTTTGTCTTCATGTGTCAAAAAGCCTTTTTATTGCGTGATGAATTTTTTTTTTCTAGCTGTTTCTAAAAGATGGTTGGAAAAAATACAAGGGCTTCCAAAGTTCAAGTGAATTATTTTGGTCAAGTGAAAAATAAGAACTTTTTTCCCTTTCATTTTTCCTGCCAATAAGTTTAGGCTGCTTCTGGCAAATGATAGGAAAAAAAAAAGCATGAATAATAATTGCACCTGCAAGGACACAAATGCTTTATTTATAAGCTAAATAATTTTCAATTTAGATGTTGTCATTGTTTATTGGTGTATCACATTACTTAGTAGTAACAAAAATTGAGAATTTGTTAAGCCTGGCTTAAACTGCACTATCAGAAACTAATATTAATTTAAACCCTGCTATGGTATTCAGCCTTCATTATTAAAACACAAATAGTATGATCCTGTTGTTAAATATTACTAATATATTATAATAATGTTGTACTGTCTTTCCCTTAGTGGGGAATTATGAGGACCTCATGTTAGGACCTCAGTGTCCTGACATAGTTAATTATCCATAGATAATGGTTTTCAGCAGTAGCTGTTCTGAACATCACAACCTCACTGTTAAGGGCTTAATAAATATTTGCAGACTCAGGTGCAGAGCACCTCCGTCCCACTCTACAGAAGCAAACAGCTGGGGTTGCTTTCCTGTGCTATACATCACATACAGCATCTCATTTGTTGTGGCAAACCTAATGGTGCAAATGGCAAGTTTTATGTCCTGTGCTATACTGGGGTAATGTTTGCTGCAGATCTGCTAACTTGCCTTTCAGGAGTCATCTGTCTTTTCTAATGCAGAAATATCTTGGAAAGCAGAAACTTCTGGGGTTCATTTACTTGAATGCTGTGTATATTGGTAAAATCATTTAAAACTTCATTTCAGAGTGTATAACTGCTATCACCTCCGATGCTGGAAGGTGGAAAATGATAACCAGATGGTTCGAAATTAAATTCTGTATCCACAAGCTTACTTTTAGGGAACAGTTATTTGTAATAATTATTTCAATTATAAGACAGTGAAAAGCTTAATCTTAATGAGCTTTTACAAGTAATACAGGTTAGGGATTTTTTTTTTTGTGTGTGGTTGTATAAGTTTCATGGGAGGAAGTACCCATAAGGTTCAGGTAGCTGTGTATCATCTTAAATTATGGCTTGGAATATTGGGTTATTTTTACATAACATCCTAACTTAAATTGCTGTTGAGTGAAAGGATGAAATTCTAGGTTTGTTTGTGGAACTAAGTCATGTTCAGGAAGAGGCATTCTAGCAGTGGTAAAACTTTCATGGTCTTCGGTGATTAGTAGTCAGTAAGCCTCTGTCTAACTAGTTGCAGTAGCAGCAATATTTAAAATGTTACTCAACAAATTATTTAGCATTCAGTCAAAAAGAAAAACCCAGCTTAAATTCTTCATATTTTTCTCATAGATTACAATGCTTTCCACAAAGGCCTCAAGGAGAAGTCACTTTTTTTTCCCCCTGAAGTTTTCCATTTTCTGCTTCCTCCTTGTCCTGCTATCTATTCATCCTTGGTCCTAATCCTTTTCTATTTGGGGATTTTAAGGATTATATTGATTAATCTCTTCTAGTCATATTCATCATGTGTTATAAGAGGGTATAAGAAGTAGTCTGTAATAAATAATGATGTGTTTTACGCTTTTGACCACGTGCTGACTGAGGGAGAATTTGGAAGAATAGTGTATAGTCCATGTTCTACAGAGTTTATAGTCCAATTTAGGCAGGAAAATTATCCTTGTCTGTCTTGTTCTGTGTTCATTAAGCACCGTGATCCTCAGTTTGTGTAATGAGAAATGCTTTATTAATATATATATTTTGTAGGAAATCAGTTGTTGAGTCAAGGGTAGCAATCATATTTCCCTTGCTGGGTGCCTTGACTTGCATGGGTTGCTGTGAAGCATCATCCTCAGCACTGACTAGCCTGGTCTCTGTAACACTTCTGACTGGTTTCTGGTTGTCAAACGCACAAATTTTATTATTCTCACCGTTTGGAAAACTGTAATGACCGTAGGAAGCTTTGTAAATCACTGTTAATATTGCTGTGAGCTTTAGGTGTCAGTTGAAGTTGTGATTATGGTAGTGCTGCTTATTCAGTTATGGGTTTGGTACAAACGTTGAGGTAGGAATTTTCATCTGATGTGCACCGTATGCACAATAATTGTGTCTTTCTACTTGTTAACACAATTCTGGTGATTTACTCTGAGTGAAACGAAAGCTGGCTATAGTGGTCTGTATTTGAGTGGTGATAGGCTGTCAGTCCTAAGTGTTATGTCTTCCCATTGAACAGAAGACACAGTGGCAGTGCTTGCTTCTGCTTGACTGTTAATGGTACAAACCTAAAAGTTACATGAAAAACAGAGATCTGACTGTAGGATTAAAACTCAGTGTTGGATTAATTTAACTCAATTATATTCCTTTCTAATTAGGTGCACTTCAAAATTCTGTTGTAACTATTCTGTTGGTAACCTATGCCACTTTGAGTCATTAACAAAATGTAACTGATCTTCATCTATTTTATTGGGAGAGGAGGGGGAGGTTAATCTTCAATATAATCAAGGCAAGAAACTTTTGGCTCATGGAAGTAAATGTTTTCGATCCTTTGTTGTCAGATCCCACAATTTTCTCCACAGCAAACTTAGATGAAACAGAAAACTGATACACTGAGCCACTGGAATTGCAGTCTTGCAATTTAGAAATATCCACTTTATCCCTTATAATTTCTTCACAAAGATTCTTCAGTCTGAATCTGATATAGGTAGGAGCCAAGACAAACAGTAACCATTTATAATCGTTCAGAACAGTTTGGATTTCACTAGAATGTAAAGTCAGAGAGTTCTTGGCTTTGTTTCATCTATCATACAAGGATAGAAAGTGCATTTAAATCATAATACTCACCATGGCTGCATGTTTCTGTAGGAACTTCAAACTTTTATTTGCAGCATTATGAAGTTCTGAAAATGCTAGTACAGCAAACTTTCTCAATTTACCAGCTGAAGAACTTGATGTAAGGTCCTCTGGCTTGCTAGAAATAGTGTCTACAAAAATCTGTCTCTGGTCCTTCAAGCATGAGTGAGAATGCAACAATAGCAGTGATGCCACACGTGTGTGCTTATATGAAGCAAAGGGTAGGTGTGCATCCATTCTGTGTGGGGCACTGCCCTGGAGTGCTGACACCTAGTAGAGTTTTGATCCTTCAAAACACTTCTGAGTGCACAGCTAACCTGGGGTTTTAAAGAACAAGTGCTACAGCAGAGAGTATTTGCAGGACTGAGCCATAAAATTTCTTTAGTGATTTACTCATTTACTTGTTTTAGAGACATTTGTTAACTAGCTAGAACAGCTCATAGTGAGTCTTCCAGCATAGCACAAAAATGGAAAATATATTTATTTTGCTGCAGAAGTTTTAGTCATAGAATTATAAAACCTATCAAAAAAATAGGATCTTCCCCTCATTTTTAGTATGTTACTGCCCTACTGTTCAACATGTGTGTGCATGCATAGCTGACTTCCTGGTATGTATACTGAATTGATACATAATGAGTCCTTCTACTAAGGAGAATTTGCCAGAATATCATTCAGATTTGTCTTATCTTGCCTGTTGTCCTGAATTATAAACAACTTGAGGTTAGGAGCAATAGTAAATTGGTCTGTACCTCCAGGAAGTTGTTTTTAGTATTATAGGTAAGACTTATTTATTCTACCTTATATAGCACTTTGAAATTCCTAAGATGGAATTGCCATGCAATATATGTGACAGTAAAAGGAGAGAAGCCTCATGTTTGCAAAATCCATGCTGGGAAAGCACTATGGCAAAGCCATTGTAGTACTGTGTTCTTACAGTTGAAACTTGTGAAATGTTTTGCTCTGGACTTTGATAAACTTCTGGTGAGCTTTCCACATCTGGGGTCAAGCCCTAGCAAAAGCTGTGTTATCCTTAGACTTGAGCTGGGCTGGCATTTCTGACAGACGTGTAAACAGATGCAAGCGTTGTTGCTAATGACAGGTGATTATAAGTGGCATGGGTGCCAAGGTAATTAAACCATGCCTTGACAGGAACATTTGGTGAAATGGTATTTCAGCATTAGAAAAATTGTTGCAACTCTTTTTTTCCCCTGCTAAGCTATAGACCTGAATATCATTCATTTTGATTCTTTGGCCACAGCCCTCCAAAACCTGCTCACTGCTTTACCTATAGAAGTATTCAGAAATAGTTGAATTGCTCTGCTACATATCAGTGGGATTTTGGAGCTTTGAATTGAAGCATCTGCTTCTGAGAAGGCTTTTAGCATATAAATACAGTATAAAGTCCAGCACGGAGGGATTGGTGATGTATTATCTTACTTTATGACAAGATAATGGTTACTGTGCCAGATTTATTAATGGCTGAATTATTGTGCTGCTGTTTGTCATATATTTCTTATTGGACATCTTAACTGCTTTTACTGCTGCAAATTGTAGTTTCTAAATCTATTTAAGATTTTTTTTGTGTGTGAATGTACTTCACAATGAAATACAGTTTATTCTAAAAGTGAAAATAATGGTTGCTTTAAAAGTAATGCACTTGATATTAGAACTTTTATGAACTCCAGGCAGTATATTGTCAGATCTTTATGAAGCAATTTTATAGTTTAAGATGACTTTATCTTTTCCGTTCAAATTTCTTTAGCTGATAGTGAATAATGCTAGTTCCTTATTGATATCAGAATTCCTAGCAACGCTTTATTTAAAATATTCACTCAAATATTGCATGAGAGCAGTGGAAAAATTTGTTTAATCCCATAAATTAATCAAAATTGATTTAATAAAATATGAAATATCTAGTTTAAGGATATTTTCCCATTATTCTGTGTGAAATTTATAATAATCTTAGGATGGAAACTAACTGTTCACACTGTTGATGTTCCTTTGGTTTTTGCCTCAGCCTTGAAGCGATCAGTGTTTAATATAATAATCTCAGCTAAAATCCTGGACTTCTACCAAATTTGGGAGTAGAATTTAATCCTATTTATTTTTCATTCAGGATAGAAAGAAATTATTTCTTTCTGCTGGTTGGTCAGGACATCACTACCCAGTACGAGAAACTGCTACAAAGAGTAGATCATAGCTAATACAGTCTTAACATTTGGACTGGGTACTTAGCAAAGGGTCTTGGAAACTCTTTTAACTCTTTAAACTCTTAATAACTCTTTTAGTTCTAAGGTCATTCTTAGAAATTAAACTTTAAATATGGTAAAATCAATTTTCACACCAGTTACTTTAAGAGATTCACTTAATTACTTGTTAGATACCTGTCTTCCACATTCTTATGAAAAGAAGAATTAAGAAAATTGAGTTAAACCCATTAAGATGACAAAGAAATTTTCAATGTCTTTTGTTGCTTTTTGTTTTCTTCCCCTATCTCCCAGTCCATGTCTCTCAGCTTTCCATCCACTGTTTCTTCTAATGAGTGGGCTAATAGGCTAATAAGACACTGATTACAGTGAATACAATTGTAGAATTTTAAGCCTCTGGACTGACAAAGATCCTGTAAAAAGTTTGAATGGTCCAAGAGAGCTGCCTTGGATGTATCTGATAAAGTCAAGTGTGGCAGAGGGAGTGGTGTGTCTGTCAAGTGCAGCAGTAGTGACCTAGCAAAGTGAAGTAATGCCTCTATGGAGAAAATAAACTAGGGGATCACGTGTAAGGATTATAAAGCTGGAAAGTGGGAGGGGAACTCTGGCACTTTAGCATGTTGAGCTTCTGTGTACAAGAGCGTTTCAGAGGTTGAAAAAGCTAGATTGTTTTCTCTGCAGCAAATCAGAAGGTGTGCAAGTCATGCTTCTATTACTGTTTGCAGCTTATAAATAAAGAAACTGTAGCAGAAAGAAAAGGGTTTGGATGCCCATAGTTAAGAGAGGTGTAATAATTGTAAAGCCTATCAGAAATGAAATCAGTATCATATTGAGGTCCAGTACTAAGTGTATGTGTTCATACATACAACTTCTTTCAAAGGATTTTAATGTTACATGCAAGTAACCTTGGAGCTGCCAGTTTGCTTTATTTATGATGCTGCCTGCTAGTCCCTGAAGCAGATAAACTATGGATTTTTTTTGATCCTCCATTTGCTAGGCTTTCGTTATAGTGTGGTTACAGTCACAATGTCAGCACATAAAATGTTAAACATCACTGGTCTGAAAGAAGCTTCCATTGTCTTCTACTTCTGGTGCCTGGGGATTCTTTCTAGTCTTGCAGTGGTGGTTCTGTCAGTGTAATATGTCATGAAGCATTTCTCAGTAATGACAGACATTGAATATGAGTGACAGGAACTCTGACCGAGTGAAATGGGTTCAATTACCAGAGATGTAGGGTTACCTGAGATAAAACCAAATGGTCCAATTGTGCTTGGTTTTGACCCTGTGACTCCCAACTATCCAGCAGCAAAGACAAATGGCTGATTAACCATCCCCTAACCCTCCTTTTCTGTGATAAACTTGTTTGGATTTCCTTGTCTGAATAAAAATCTAAGTGTGGCATGTTTCTAAAAGGAAATATGATAGGAAAACAATGAGTGCTGGTGCTAGTCATTTTCTTCTCTTACCGACACAAAACAGAAAGCTGTCATTCTATCTTGGAATGTATCTAGGACATAGTGTCCAGAAATCAATACAAGATAAATGATTGCTCTCTTAACCTCACCTTTCTTCTGCTGCAGCGGTTACGTTGCTCCCGTTCACCTGTAGCCAACCTGACGCCAGAATAAATGAGAGAACCTGCCATGAAAAGTATCTTCTTGGGGTTTTTTTGTGTTGGAGGGTTTTTGTTGGCTGGGGGTGGGGAGCGGGGTTGCTAGTCAGTATTGAGTGCCGTTTTACACTTGTTCTAGTCCAGTGCCTACAGCTCCCAGATAGAGTTATAGCAAGCTCCCTAATTAAACTGTCGCTGTCTGCCCTCACTTGACTGCCTTTACAAAGTCATTTAACTAACAGACATTCCTGACCATTAAAGCTAGGAGCAGTGTGTCTCCAGTGCTGGAGATAAAATGAATGAAATTTGTTAATCTCTACTGACACTTGATCCTGGATGTTGAACTAATGCTGTTGCACCTGAACTTTTTCTTTATTGTAATTACTTCTCATGTTATTATTTCATGTAATAAATTGGAGGAAAATTTCAACAGGTATTAAATTATTCAAGTTGATTTATGGATGCTGAGTGAATATGACATTCATCTTGTGCATTCTTCTAAAGCACATTTCAGTGGATGTTCAGAGCTGGATTCAAGGATTGCATTAATAGAATGCTTTAGTAAGAGGATGTGTTTCCTTCATCTGAAAGGAATGCCATTTTTAATTCTCTGCCTTTTATTAGTGAAGATAAAATTTTGCGATTTTTATCTACTCCTAATCTATAGAAGTACTTTGATTGAAAATTTAATACATTTTCAAATAGCACATAAAAAAATTGCATGCCATTGGTAAAATTAGAGGAGCTCAAATTACAGAGTAGAATTCAGTTCTATTTGAAGGAACAAACATGTTAAAGAAAGATTTGTAGTTTACTTTTCATCTCCGCTATTTGTTCTGTGTTTTAGATTTTAAGGCCAGAACGGACATCTGGTTTGACCTCCTGTACATTGTAGGGCTTCCATTGCACTTGGCTTTCCCTGTATTGAGACCAATGATTTAGGTTTAAATGCATCTTTCAGAATGATGTCCATTGGTCTGAGAACAATGGGAAATGGGAGTCTACCACTTCTCTGGAACTGAGTTCAACCGGTAGTCAGCCTCACAATTTAAAAATCCTCTTTTCTGTGGAATACTTTGCTTCAGCAATTTTTTAGTCTCTAGTCCTTACTGTAATCTTTTCTGCTGGACAGGAAAAAAATAACATTAGTGTCCAGTACTTTTTGTCTGCAGCAGTAGGTATAAACAGCAATCATTTCAACCTCCTTTCTTGCTTCTGAACAACTTGGCAGACTGAGATGCAGAAGGGCGTTTACTTCATATAGGTTACATGCAGAGCTGCTGCCTTGGGTTCAAGAAGCCATATATGTGATGGCTCAAGGCTCTGCACCACCTTCTTTTGCATACTTTTAGTCCTGTACTTCCAGTGCTGAGAAGTTTCTATGCAATGTTTGGTGCTTAACACCTAAAAGTGAACAGCAAGCCAAAATAATGAGAATCATCATCTTCTCTACCTGTTCTTTAGGAACTCCCGGGTACCTAATCATATGGTTCATTTTAAAAGCTTATACATAACAGGTGATGATTTATAATGCTTTTGATTCCTAGTGTGCTTTTTTAAGGTCATCACCATCTTCATTGCTAGGTTGTGCTCCTTACTTCCAGGTCTGAGAGAGAGGTATGTTTTAAACCTTTCTGACTTTTCTGCACAGTACTAATCAGGGTCTAAATACTAGAAGATCTCATTGTTCTTAGGACTGATATTTCAGCATTATTTTTTCTCGCCAGGTTGGAAGGAAGATGTTTCTTTAAAGCATCTAAACATTGTCTTCCACCCTAGAGATACTTCCATTAACTTATTTTTGCTAAAAGCTCAGGTCACAAATCATGCTCTGTGCCATAAGAAGTGTGGGTAAAAAAAAAAACCAACCCTGATATTTTGGTATTCAGATTTAAGAAGACTGTGTGTGTTCCATTATTTTACTCTGTTGTGTAAAGAGCAGGAGTTAAAAGTATTTGGCACCATGTCTTGGGGGGGAAAAAAAAGTCCAATGGTATATTCTAAAGATGTAAATATGAGCTAGCAATATCATCCTTTAATGCCTTATGTGTCAATTAGACTTTGGGAAGGGTAGTTTGTGGTTTATTCACTATTTTGGATTTGGGGCTTTTTTTACTTGTTGGTCTTCACTTTAGCATTTGAAGCATCTCTTGTATTAAGTTCAGCATTCTTAAGGTAGTGGGAATGTATTTCAAAAGTATAAAAATACTTTTTTATTGAGCAGGTTTTTCTCTGTTTCCAGGGGTCTATGTTTAAAACCAAGCCAACCAACCAAAGCAAGCAAAAAACCCCACCCTCAGTTATTTCCTAGACTATTTGACACAAGATCTGTAAAAGAAAGCTCTGCCTAATGCAAGTGTCTGAAGCACAAGGGATTTGCTACATTACTGTAAAGGCTACAGTGTATAGTCCCTTGTGTGGCCTCCTAAGGATACTTGTCCTTGTGCGTGTCTCAGGAGAAAGGGGTTGAACTGTCAAGTGAAAATTTTTGTAGATATTTATTGTACTGAAAAGCCGACTTTTTTTCCAGTCCTGTAAGTGGTCATATACCTCAGTGTAAGATGACCTCTTGAGTTTCTTTCACTCCCATCTTTCTTTAGAGAGGCTGCCACAATCACATTCATGGGTTTGAAAACACACTTTGACAAAACTATCAGGAAAAGATGGTCAACCAGGTACAAGTTTAAACATGGAGATTAGATTGAAGGAGTCTTAAACTGATGGAGTAGGTATCTTTTTATATACATGTTCTATTATGCTAGTTGATCAAACATATATTTGAGAAGGATGCAAATTTAAAAATGGAGTGTAACTATTAGGCAGACCTACCTACCTTTATCAGTGGAATAGATACCTTAGTACTTGGAGTAACCTAAAATACATTTTTTATTGTTGTAAGCTATACATTAATTAGAACTTACTGAATGTCAGTGCAACTATCATATTTGTAAAATGTAATTATATATTTGCATACACTAAATTTTGTGAAAAATAGTCTGAAGTCCATCTTTTGGAAGCAAATTGACATAATTTTGATATTAATGTTAATTGAATTAGTCAGAAATACTCTCAACATTTCGTTAGCACACTTAGTAAGAGTGAAGTTTATTTTCATAGATGCTAAAAAAGTCATGGGGTCCTAGTAAAAGTATGTGCTTTATTAGCACTTCTGCAAGGTCAAAGTTATTTCATTAAGAGAATAAAACTTTTTCTATGTCGTGATTATTTTCTGTATAACCATGAGACTCTGGTCAGGCGAGTGAGCATTTTCCCCTCACAGAGACTTTGATCTTTGTATCTCTGCAAGCTAAACCAGATCTCGGTGTAACTTTGTTCAGGGGTATCCACAAGTACACATAATTCCGTTAATTTTAAAATTCTTCTGCCCTAAATCTGCAGCTCTCGTATTTCATCTGTGTAAATAAAGCTCCTCGTGCAAGCCGGCCAGGAAAACATATGATACCATTTGCGATTGCAGAATGCGGCATGCTGTTCTTCTGTAATTATAATGGCCTGAGCAGTGAGGGGTTGGTTAGCCTTCCTTAACAATCATTAATCTAGCGAGTCTTAGTTACAGTGGCCCATCTTGGAGAACAGCAGTCCTTGGCATGAGGCACCTTGGGCTGCGAGTTTGTTTTGAGCGAGGGATAGCCTTGTTTGTTACATGCTGCTGCTCACCGGTCCCTCAGGAGTCTGGGAGGAGGCTTTTGCCTTGTCTTGATTGCTGCTTGCCCTCTCCCTCACTCTCTAGCTTGTCCCTTTATTTCTCCTTGTTGTGAAAGTTTCTTTCTGTGTGACTGGGAGTCTGTTTAGCAGACCATATTGCAAGTGAAGGTGCATCGTTTGTTGCCTGATTTTGGCAACGCTGGGCAGTCAGCTGGGATGTAATTAAGACTCTGAGAACAGGCTGTCTTCTCCACAGGAAGGGCATGTTAGATGTTGCTGGGATTTGGGGCTGTCAGTTTGGCCAAGGCTGGAAACTGAGAGCTAGGGACAGTGATCTTTTCTTTCATTTATAATCCCTTTATGTACAGTGTATGCACTTGGCAAAGTTTACATATAACCTAGTGGCTGGAGCTTGCAAGCCAGTGCGGCTAAATTAGCATATGTTACATGTATATTTTAGTAATATTTTAAAGCAAGTGCAAATTTCCAAAGTGAATTATGCATGTATGACAGAAATAGGGTTGTGTTGCATTGGGTGTCAAATCCCACAACTTTTTGTCAAGACCATGGATTTTATATTAAAAAGGCAGAGAGACTAAACGAGGTAAAACAGTTTTAATTTTTAACAGTTTGGTCCAGCCCAAGGAACTGCTCTCTGACAGTTATAACTGACATTTGAATAATTGGACTAATTCAGAGAGGGGCAAATCCTGTATTGATGGCTGTGCTTGTTCTATATATTTTTTAACTTAAGGAAGGAGCCAAATGGTTTAATTATTTAAAGGACACTTCTTGCAATATAAAATACTGCTGTTTTGTAACTTTGGTCCAAAATCAAGGAGAAAAAAATATTTGCATTACTTCATTCTTTATATTTAAAGGCTTAAGGAAAAAAATATGAAACATACTGTTTTGTGGTTTTTAAGCCAATGTAAAGTAAACCGGGAGAGGCAGAAATTATCATTTGTGGCCCAAAGCACCAGAAATGGAGATGAGCCAGATTTAGTCTACTAGATTCCAATCTTTTATAGGAAAGTGTAAACCCTAAGTAATAATCACATTATGCTGCAATTGCAGAATATTCAATCAGTGCTGTTGCAAGAAGGGCCTCTTCTAGTTTTCTTAAGCTAATATGAAATTCCTCTTTCATTCAGCCTCTCTTTTTTCTTTTTTAAGGAGAAATTTAAAATTTACAGAAGTAAATGTTTTTACTGTACTGAAAACCAAGGGTAGGAAGGCTAACTATTGTCAGGGACAGTTCAGAACACTGGTTTGGCTCTGGCTGTTTACCCAGCAGGACATAAATAGTATTAACACTCAAGGAGAAAATGTGGATTCACAGCTTACGATATTAACACCCTGTAAGTGAAGTATGAGACATGCCTATGAAATGTCACATGCATATATGGATGCATGTATGATTTTAGACAAGCAGAAGTGCTTTTTCAAAGGGTTGTGAAGTCTGCTTTGGTTTTGCTAGTTTATGTTGCAAAACAAGTAAATAATACCTTTCCTAAGCATTCCTACCTACCATCACCTTAAATTGTCCTAACAAAATTTTGTTTCTAAAAAGGTTTGTTTCAACAGATTTATATATAAATAACCAAGTAAAATTTGAAAGTGTGGGAATGAATTCTAATTTTTTATGATTAGATGGCAAGGAAACATTATATAAGTGAGTTTTTTTAATTGTCAATCTTAGGAGTTTCTATACAGCCCTGAAATGTTTTATCATTTGCTTGCAAACAAGACAGTTCAGCTTTCCTGTATCCAGAGTTTTCCTTTGGGAATTCTCAGAGGCTTTTAAAATTATGGGGGTTTTGGTGTTGGTTTTGTTTTGGGTTGTTGTTTTTTGATGTGTGTTTTTTTTTTTTCTGGGGCAGTCTAAGAAAGTCCCAGGAGTGAAGTTGCCATCTGTCCTCTATATTAAAAGAATCTTCTATATTATATACCTGATGTTCTTGTCCCAGAGATAAATGTTGATAATTAAGAGAACAGCATTTGTCCTTTATTCTGAATTAAATTTTTTTCCTTATAAACAGCTGCAAAACTTAGGAACACTTTCAGGTTTTTTAAGCTTCTTTTT
Source organism: Lophotriccus pileatus (assembly GCA_035583135.1). NCBI lineage: Eukaryota > Metazoa > Chordata > Aves > Passeriformes > Tyrannidae > Lophotriccus > Lophotriccus pileatus. Next base: position 9,883,489 of record JAWWES010000021.1, read on the forward strand.
TCTACTGTGTCCTTTTTAGTTGTTGTTGGGTTTTGTTATGTATTGGCAAGTAAATTGAATAGTTTATTAATCTAAGCATGCACATGTATTATTTAAGGAAGGCTTCAGCAACTCTGAATATGATTGAGTTGTAGATAAACTATTCTTATCTATAAGACATAGATATATATATGAACTCTGATTTGTGGTAGAGAGGAGGAAAGGCAGTGGGTTGAGAATGAGAGAATTTATATGAACCAAACGCTTATTTTGATAACGTTTCCTCCATAAAAATTGACTCCACCCCCCCCTTCAGGAAAGCAACCTATTTCATTGTATGAACTTCCTTCCTTCCCCAACACACACTTGCCCAGGAACAATCCTGAATCCTTACACTTCAGCTGTAGCTCATTAGTGTCCATAGTTGCTCCCAGTGGTCACAGTATCATAGTGCATGCATGGCCTGAATACCAAGTACCTGTGTTCTGAATATCATACTTATGCAAGTCAAGATTAATAATTGTTAAGTAGTGTCCTTGTTTGTTGTTCTAATACTCTCTCCGTTTGTGGTTTTAAGACAATAATGTAAAGAATGTGTCTGTCAATAAGAAGGGATGATTCTGTAATAATCTGTTGTGCTGCTCTCTATCCCCCATGGTCAGCAGCACCATGCCAGGTCAAACCAAAAACCTTTCAGTGCCACACAGTGATGGACAATGGCACACAGCAAAAGAGGGGGAGGAAAAAAAGATAATAAAGACAGTGTCTACTGATTCTCACTGTGGATATTGATCCAGCCCTACCAATTTGTGGCTAACAATTCCTGATGCAGAGGTGATCCCTTCAATGGCCCTGCACAGATACTTGTTCTTGGTGAATTTATGCATAATTTTTAATTCATATGGACTTTTAACAGCCCTGCTGTTCTGTTCTGAGCAGTTGCACTACTCCTTCCCCCCAAAAAAAACCAAAACAAACCACCAGAACCAAAAATTCCACAAACCCCAAAATCCCACCAAACCAAAAGTTCAGTGTGCTTTTGCTTGTTAGTTTCTTTTTCAGAAAAGAGTGAGAAGGTAATTCAGAGAATCACAGAATATGCAGAGAGGGAAGGGGCTCACAAGGGTCACTGAGTCCAGCTCCTGGCCCTGCCACAGGACCATCCCCAAGAGTCACACCATGAGCCTGAGAGTATATCCAAGCGCTCCTTGAGCTCAGTGGGCTCAAAAGCCTACAGCACCCAGTATTCCAGGTGGTCTCCCATGCAACTACTAACTGGGCCCAACCCTGCTTAGCTTCCAAGATCAGGCGGGATTGGGCGCTCTCAGGGTGGTGTGGCTGTAGGCACTGCCAACCACGAAAACTGCCTATGTAAAGTTTGGGCTCCGAGAGTCCTTTCCATATCATTCTTCTTTGTCTTTCTTAATTGTAGCATATATGCTTTGAGGCAGGAACTGAAACTGTTTAGTTCTTTCTGCTTTGGGACCTAATCATATACAAACATCACCCTATTCCTGTAAATTAGTTAGTTTTTCTTCCTAACTGGAATTTTATTTTTCTTCTAATTATTCATTCTCTGGGTTAAAGACCAAGATCCTCAATACCTAGTTCCAGGGATGCAGATCCATGTCATTCCAGTGAGGGATCTGCATTTCCAAGTGTGCCCTCTGGTGGTACAGCACAGCTACGGATCCAGGGATTTGGGGGGCTCAGTGGTCACTACCTGTCACTACCCAGGTGACGTTGAAGCCTTTATAAAAGCCTTGATGGGACAATTATAGGACAAAGGGCAAAGATCCGTATGCTGAGCTACTTTAGGGTTACTTGTAGATCCATCTCCACCACCTATTCTTCAATTCAGTAATGTCTGATTTAATCTTGGAAACTCTTTTAGGCACCTGGGTTTGAGATTGATTTTGAATCTCCTACAGTGTTTTTGCAGTTTAACTCCTGGCACCCAGCATGCAAAATGGCCATACATTTTTCTTTGCCTGAATTTGGTCTCGTCTGTACCTGCCTTCTCCCTGTCTACTGCTGGGGAGAGGAGTCAAATCTTGAAAGGGGAACCAGTAATATGTAAACCAGTAATATGTAAAATGATTCATAGAAAGCCTTGGGTTGAAGAGGACTTCAAAGTTGAATCTTAATGTTTGTGTGGATTTACCTGCAACAAAAAGTTCTGAGGGTATTTCCCTCCTGAGATGAAAACTGTTGGAGAGAAGTACAACAGTTGTGCATAGATAGGCTCCTTTTTACTCTATGTTTAAAAGCCACTGCAAAAAAAAAAGTATATGAAAATATATATATATATATATATATGTGGCAGTTCAGTTGTGGATGATGAGAAATAACAGAAAAACTGTAATTCAGTAGAGAGCTTTGTTGGACAGGTAGGATATGAGTTTTAGAAGGTATTGTTAACACCTGTGTAAAAACATGATGGATTCAAAAACAGGACACAACTGTAGGATACAGCATAAGAGCTGATACTTGTTTTGTTTCCATAGATTACTCAGCAGTTAGGAGTGTGGTGACAATATGCACAGAGGAGACACTTATTTTAGGTAGTTTTAAGTGGCTTATTTCAGGGTTTGTTCTTCAGCTTCTTAAGAATTACTTTCTCAGCCTCTGATGTCAAGTTGTTGGTTATTGTACGTGAGGTACCTAATGATGAATGACCTTCCAGAGCGTATACAGAATTGTTATCTCTTCTTAAAATCACCCTTTGCAGATTTTTTTTTGGTACAATATATTATCTTTTATAAAATACTATAATCTGATTATTGAAAACTTAATTTAAAAAAAAAATGCTGTTCCCCAATAGCTTCTAATGCATCAGGTTTTGTTACCTTAACATTTTTCTTTCATTAATATTGATTAAATTGTAGAGGGCTTCATTGCTGTTAATAGGGGGCACATTTTAAATTTTAGGTCATTAGCATTTAAATATATTTTAATTGTTACATTTAACAAATTTATGCAGGTAAAGATTCAATTTCTTCAATTAATTTACATTTACACATTCAGAGATCTTTCGCTAGGGCTATTCTCATAAAACTTTAAGGGTCCCAGAAGGATCTCTCTATACTTATATTCTTTTCATTTTATCCCTGCTACTCTCTCCATATTAAGTCTTTGAAACTGCTAGGCTTATTTCCATATGCTGCTTAATAAAATAACATTTCTTTTAGCCTTTTAGGTGGAGGTTTGTTTCAACAAATTTGTATATAAAGACTCAAGTGAAATTTGTGAAATTTTACAAGTCTGGGAATTAATCATCTTCTCCGTTATACCACACATGGGGAAAAATAAGTATCTGCTTGTTTGATGTGACGTGCAAATCAGTCAAAGAAACAATTCCTGGGTGTACTTTTCATCCCCACAGCAAATAAAAAAAGTCCAAATGAAAATAGGTAAAGTTAGTTTGGTATCTCATACAATAGAGGAAAATTCAGAAAGATTCTGTTCTTACACATTCCTTGACCTGGGTCTGATGTTTCACTGGAAGAATGTTATCTTGGGTGTAGCTACTTTATACTTATATTCTGTATAAATACATAGGATAAGTTTCTATCAGTTACATGTTTTGCTTTATCAAACTAATAAGTTAATATTGACTTGCATGATCTCAAGGTGAAACATAGCACAGAGTAAGGACAGGAAAGGCAGAGGTGGTGAACGTCCTGTGTCTTACGAACAAAGGACAAACATCACTTGCCACATTAAATTTCATAAAGAAGGGACACAAATTTCCTCATTTCTTTAGTAGCAGCCTGATCAGCTCATAAGTGCATATGTATGCTCCCAAATAAATTACTAGTGAAAATTACATGTAACACATATTATAATGCTGTATGTTATTGTGTGTCTTGAAGTAATTTTCTGAATTCCCTAACCCAACATGCAAAAACAGGGACTCAAGGGATTGTAGCAGATGGATCAGAGTCATTTGAAGTTTTTATGTTGATAAGAAATTCACAGAGATGTCAGGGACATGATGAGAATTGGACAGTGGGGTCAAATCAATAGACAGCAAAGCATTTATTATGTTGGAAAGCAAAACTTAATACATTCCATATGAAGGAACTGGTCACTTAAAGAGTGAGTGGACCAAGAGTGGGTCATGGGAGAAGGACCTGCTGGAAGATATGGAAGAGAATATCAAATGAACAGCAAATGAACCTTAAATGCTCAGACAAAAATAGATTTTAAGGATTGTGGGCCCAGCAAGATTAAGGGCACTAAAGAAGAATGGAAATAGTAATGCCTCTAAAAGTTTCCAAGGCAAGTATTACACCATTTAGTGGAAGTGATTTCTGTGGTGGCCCAACCTGAGGTGATCAGAATATGAACATGATGGGGAAGTTCATACAGTAGTTAGTTGACATAAAATTCCATAAAGGACACACTACTGGAGTATCGTGACCATTAAGGGACAAAAGCATGTACATATCTGAGGGTAACTTAACTTGTTTTTATCTTATGAAAGGCAACTTGTGTCAGGAGGCAGAGTGTTTCTCCTGGTAGTGATTTATCCTGTCAGACAGTCTTGATTGTAATTGTGTAGGAAGTATTACAGGAAAAACTAGCAGTTCCACTGTGCTGGCACTGACTGATCCCTGGTTACCAGATTTCTGTGCAGAACTGTTGGCTTCAGTTCTGGCAGCATTCAGAAATGCAATTATTGTTTGTGAGGGACAGAAACTTGCTTGAAAGTGTGATTACTTGGAAACTGAAAAAGAATTAAAAATAATTCTTCAATGGGTCAGTTTCTTGACTTTCTGGTAATCAAAGTCTTCTACATGGCCCTGTCCAGAAAAAGAAGTTGCAGAGCTATCTATTCATAGAGGAAATAGAGCTAAGTCAGAAAGTGATGTAAATGATCTCAAAGCATAACTAAAACAATTCAAAACCAAGTCTATTTCTTTCCCAGACACAAGAATATAGCATTTTGCTGAAGAATTTGCTTTTTGATTCTACGTCTGTCATTACCAAATGCAGACATGATTTTGTGTATTTAATTTTTATACAGAAGAAGACAATCTGATTTCCAAGAAGGAAAGTTTTTTTGTGTTAGGGCATCATGTTAGTCTTAGGCTTCTGCTAATGTGAAAATAAAAATATTTGCTGCTGAGGGACTGAGATCTACACATAAAATATCTATGAGGGAGATAAATATTTTAAAATGCAAGCACTAAAGTGGTATTGGCACTTCAAAATAGGGTCAGAGGCTGATTCCTCCTTTAGAAGTGTCAGTGTTCTAACGTGTATGACTGTATACACTGAACCTTTCATGATAAAGTAACTACTGTTGCTTTTTTATTCCAATGGAAAAAACCACACAGAATTCTTTTTTCATTCACAAGATCACAAGTTTTCTAGAAATAGTAATAGAAGGCCTCAGTATTATGTGAAAATGGAAGATTTTTATAGAGCTGATTTATTCTGTCCAGACCTCACAGAACAGCAGAATAACATCTGCCTGGCAAGTTAATTCATGTTTCTTTTAATGAAGATAATTTCTTTAAAATGAGCAAAGAAAAAAGCTTTGCTTCTGCAAGATAAATGTATCCTTTTTTTTTTTTCCCAGTTGGCCTAGATGTGCACCAAAACATGTAAAAATGTACTTCAGCCTCAGTGCACAAAAGGAGAGGGTGTGCAACATCAGGTATTTGAAGCCAGGAGTCTCTGCGCTCAGCAGCCTGCTGTCATCAGGCCTCACTCCTTTTTGTTCTAGGCAGCATAAAGGATGTTGGAGGACACAAAACTTTTGCTTCAAAAACTTCTTGCACCTAGTGTTGGTGATGTTATTTGATCTATAAATAATAAATAGGACTTTTCAGTAGTCCTATTTCCTTCTGATGTACAACAGCAACAGGGAGTACTCAGATCTACTTCCTGGCTTTGCATATTCCCCCAGATTGGTAAAATGACTTAAAGCACACGTTTTGGTTTCAGTTTTTGGCTTCAAGGTCAGATTTTTGTACGGAATAAAGTGTTTATTATGTATTAAGTAATTTTCTGTAAATATTAAATCTCTGGTTGTCATGTCAGCTAGCAGGGAGTAGAGTATTAATAAAATGGAATGAAGAAAAATGGGAATTTCACATGGGTCCTTGACTCATACTGAGTACCTTTAATTAAATGCTGAGCAATCTGAACTTTTGTTGACCTGGTTGGGAACTGAAGTTGTTTCAAATGTGTCTCCTATCATTTTAACAACCCCCAAGTTCTCTTGCAAATTACATATGGTTTTGTGTAAAGGGGAAGGTTAAATAGCTCGTGCTTTTACTTACCTTGTCCTGCATTCAGACTGCTGATAGATGAAACACATGTTCAGCTGTGTTGTTCCTTAGACTTTGCTATAGTTGAAGACCAAAATTCGCAGACAAATAACAAGAGTACAAGAGGTGTGGCATAGCAGGGAGTGGCCACCTCATGTCAGTCCGTTTGCTGCTGCTTCCAGTGTCAGCAAAGCAGTCTCATAGACCAAAGCAATTCCTGGGTGACATTTGGATGTTTGTAGATATTCTTTTTAAGCAAAAACTTTAGCTAACATATGTTTATACATATGCAAAATTAACTCTGTGGGTTGTGAAAACTAATGCTTGAATTTCCTACTAAAATATTTTAAGGGAATTTGTTAAGGTCTGTTGGATTAGGGGAAAATATAATCACAAATTTAGGTGTTTTATAACTAGTTATCTAGGAAGGAGCTAAATAAAATTAAGACCTAAGATCTCAGGAAAAGTGAAAATAATGTGAATTTGAATTGAAGAACTGCTACCTCTGTCACTTTGTTGTGCAGAAGTGTCCTGTGTATGTTAGTCTTTTTTTTTTTTTTTTTTTAATAAAGCATCAAGCACACATAGTTTTCTTTCCCAAGTGTGTTTCTAAACAGGGCTGGAACACCTCCCCTGTGACGACAGGCTTGAGAGAGATGGGGATATTCAGCCTGGAGAAGAGAAGGCTTGGGGGAGACCCTAGAGCACCTTGCAGTACCTACAGGGGCTCCAAGAGAGCTGGAGAGGGACTTTGGCAATGGCACAGAGGGATAAGGTAGGGATAGTTGTCTTAAGCTGAAGGAGAGTAAGTTCAAATTAGGTATTAGGAAGAAGTTCTTCCCTGTGAGGGTGGAGAGGCACTGGAACAGGTTGCCTAGAGCAGTTGTGGATGCTCCATCCCTGCAAGTGTTCAAGGACAGGTTGGTGTGGGCTTTGGAGTGGCAGGTGTCCCTGCCCTTCACAGGTGTGTTGGAACTAGGTGATCTTTGAAGTCCCTTCTAACCCAAACCATTCTGTGATTTTTATGAACATCCTTAACGGTTTATTTAATATAAAAATAATTTGTTAGAAAGAAAAGACATGCTTCTGCAAGTTCCTGCAAAGCTCTGCTTGTCAGCTTGTTGAACCTTCATTAGTCATTTGCAAACTAAGAAGTACATAGAAGTGTAATGGGATACAAAGAACAATCTCTAGCAAAGTGTAGACGTGCACACAAAACCTGCATAAGAGCTGCTTCATGGCAGCAGATAATAAATTTCACAATCTTATTATCCACCTACGCAAGTCAGTACAATTGGCTTGGATAGACAGGCATGCAGATGGCAAACTCTATAAAAGTGTGAACAAATAAGGTAATTAAAAGATAGTTTTATTGCAGATAAAAATTTATGATTGCTTTTGCCCTCAAGTGATACTCTAACAGAAGTCACAGCTGTAATGAAAATATATTAACATGTAATGGACATATATTAATACAAAATGTTACCACTATCTTAAGTTCCTGAGAGTGACAGTAGGGACGGGGAATCCTGCATTTGTACTTCCTTTTCCGGACTATCTCACATATGCTTAGATGTGCCTTTTTTATTTGTGTCCAGGATTTCAAATTTTAGCCTTTTCTTGTAAATAAGTTTGAATGAAAATTAAATTTATTTTCCCATCTTTAGATACTCAGGAGTGTTGATTTTAGTCTTTCCGTTGTACTCACAGTATTATTATTAGTCCCTCAGATTTATCTCTAGTGAACTGGAAAGTAAACTAGAAGTAAATATGGTTTCTCTTCTGAAGATTGTTGTTTGCTAAAAATAAGAAAAGCACACTCAGTTTGCAGCGTTAGGACATGATTTCTGAGTCCAGCCAGTTCAGACAGGTCTGACTAAAACGATAATCAAGTTGAATGTATTGCACTGGTATTCTAATTTCCAATTTGGGATTTTGCTACATAATCTCTAGTAGAGTAGGTCTAATCTCTGTGAGACCCAAAGTCTTTGTATAAACTGCCTGAATTTTCCTCCATGTGTGTTTGCTAAACTGAGATGTGTCTTCTGGCTGAGTTGTAGAGACATTAAATTACTGAGTAAATCAATACAGTGCTGTTATGTCACTGTATCTTTTTCAAAGACCAGCTCAAATTTTGTGTGCTGTAGCTTTGATCCCTTTCGTTTAATTCTAAGAACACTTGTTATTATAGTAACTGTTGTTTGTATGTTATTTTAGCTTTTTACTTAAGTAGCTATTTAGCAATTTAAATGAAAATGTAATTGGGTTACATCTGTTTTACATGCATGTAATACCACGCAGATGTAAACTTATATTAAAACCATATTTTCTTTTTGGCAAAAAGACATAAAAATAGAATTGTAGCAATCATGCAATACATCTTTTTTTTTTTTTCCTTTTTTTTTTTTTTTTTTTTTTTTAGTAGTTTACACAAGATGTATTCCAGTGTTTATGTTGTGATGGTAACAGCCCTTTCTATTTTTATGAGAGCTAACTGGCATAGCCTTTTATTTTAGTTGTACAAGGACAAGTACACTGTTATGCTGGTGTAAATCCAATGGAACTCCATAGAACTTAGTTAAAATTCCTCACCAAAGTCATCATTTTCAATAACTGACTCTTTGCAGAGCCAAATTCTACTCTAAGGATCTCCACTGAAATAAGGAATGTTTATTGGGCTACACTGTTATGAATGACAGTGATATTTGGCTTTCAATAGCTTTATTTTAAAGAAAGATGAACTTCTTGCTGGCTGATCTTACAAAGTGCTGAGTGCCCTCAGCTATGGTTGACTTTGTTAGCATTTTTTTTCTGTGCTCTGGAAAGAGAGATAAGAGATATGGATTCTATTCCAACTTTCCCTCAGCTTTTACCCTTTGTATAGGTACTTAGGGAAGGTACTTGATGTCTCTGTACTACTGTAATCATAACACAGTTCCTCCCACTTTATTTGTCCTTTTTTTTTTATTTTTATTTGGCTCTAGGCTCTTCATGGCTGACTACTACTCTTTGTTTATGTGATGTCTAGCACAATGCTGAGATTGTGAGTGCTGTCCATTGATACAGGTGTAAGTCCCACTTACAGTGAAATAGAGGAATTAGTTAGGGCACCTGGCAGTTCTCTAAAGATGACTGGGATCTTTTTAGACTTTAGAATTTCTTTAGAACAGCTAATTTCTCTATCAGCAGGCTCAAAATGTGATGGTAGTTTTGTAGTCTAGCACAGTTTTTTGATAACCTGTGTTAATGTGAAACCTGTGTTAATAAGGTCAGACTTCTTACTCCTTTAGTTTTACTTATATAATCATAAGTCCAAAATAAACATGTATATTTTACTTGGAGCGAGGGTATGTTTAGCAGACTTCCATTGTTTCAATCTGTGTTTCTGTTCAATAACTGCCTTTTTAGAGAATAATTGTGAAGAACATATAAGAAAACTGTTGCAGGTTTTTCTTCATACTTTTTACCTATGAACATTTAAGGTCCCGATTTTACAACTGTAACATATGAGACAGTATGGAGACGGAATTGTGATATAAATTTAAATTTATTCCAGTTCCTCATTATTAAATACTTGTAATCTAAATCTTATTGCTCTGAAATGTGAATTTGGCCCAAATAAGGACTTCAGTATTGTCTCCAAAGTGTATTTAAATGGGTAATTTTCAAATTACCAATGTAAAGATGATAGGAAGCCATGGAGAGTCAGTATTATGGTATGGTTTCTCAGCTGTGCCTGATAGCTCTGCTACAGTTTATGTTTTCTACAAGGTTTGTATTTCACGAGTGTGTAATGCAATTATTCTGAGCAATCTGTAATGAACCACTCAAAATTATTTTGTCCAAACCCACAGTTTGTTTTACCATAGTTGTTTAAATTAACTAAGGCTGGGACTTCATGAAAAGTCCACAATACAAGTCTTGGTTAAAAATTATTACTGAACAGTTTTGTAAATATGGACAAATCGGTATTTTTGTACACATATAGAGTACTTTAAACACTTTTGAAGTTCTTTTCTTACATATACTGTGTAACTCCAAGTTCTGTCATTTCAGGAAACTTCTCTTTTGGTTTTGTGTTAACTGAGCTGGTCTAGTTAACTTTGGTCTGTAGGATATTCCAAATTTTCTTCATGACTTTGCCAGAAATCTTTACTTCCCACACACAGAATTCAGTTAATTGGTTGCTGCTATGCAGGATTATACACGTGGTCTGTACATAGGGTGGTAATATTAACAACATGAAGACAGGAAACACAAAGAGGGTTTCTAAATATGATCAGGTGAAGACTGACGGGTGGGATGCCCAACATATTTCCCCTTCCTCTTTCTTTCTGCATGGAAATAGTTTTTCCCTTTCAGTGCCATTCTCCTTACCTGTGGACTGGGCTGTGAATCACTTGCCCTCAAGTTGAGATAATGATTTGTAGATACAGATATATAGATGTATAAATATACATAGGTGTATGTACACCCATATATAAATATCTGCCTGGGGAAATGTGTTTATATATATATACATATTTAAAACCTCCTGAGTTTTTAAGAATTTTTGTGTGGCCCAAAGCCATGCCCTCAGTACTTTAAGAACTGTCTTAGTTTCCAGACTGGTGGTGCCAAGGACCCCTCAGCTGCTGCTGCTGGGGATAACTCAGCTCTGCACCTCTCATGGTATTTGCAGATTGGGTGAACATTGCAGAGAATGCTTCAGTGTTAACTTTCATGGGGACTGGCTGTGTGACTCGTGGTGACTTTCAGTAGGAAAACGGTATGTACAGTGGATTCTTTCTATTTCTCTCTCCTTCTGGGCAACCATAGCTTGGTTTATTCCATGTAAAATGTAATTGCTTGGCAAGGAAAGCCATCTCAGAGATGTGGTGGGGAGGCTTAGAACTCCCGGGTACTTTGTTCTGAATCCACAGCTGGTCCAGTCTTGCTACTCCAGTGTTCCTTCTTCTGGCAACAAGACAGAACATGCTGTTCATTGTCCCTAACCTTCCCCTTTTTGCCAGTGTGATGTGATGCTTCTGGTAAATAAAAATCATTGTAGTTGAGATACAAGTTAACTTTGATTTTTGGCACTTCTAATTGACTAAGACAGATCTATGATTATTAGTATTTTAATACTTAAAAAACAGTCTTATGAATTAAAGATACTGAATGTATTTTAAGTTCAGTCTATTAAGTGGAGGGGGAGAACAGACTTACATGATTAATAACAATTATTAAAGCACTTGATGTAGCGTGTAACTTCTTTCCCTTTATGTTATGACAGCTTTCTTTGCTGAAGAGGTAAATGAGTGTCTGTTATGACTGCCAGGGTGAGAAAAGAGCACTGAAACCTGGGCTCAGTATCAGATCATGTTTCACTAACAGAACAAGATTGATTTATTGTGTTACATTGGGGTTAGATGGACCTAGTACTGCTTCACCACATGCTATTTCATTCCCTTGTCTACTAAGTATGCAAGTACAAACAGCTTTAACACAATTCTTTACCTAGAAACAAGCCTGAGGCTTCCTCCAAATACTTTTAACATATGAAAATTGAGCTGCTTTGAACTTGTATGTTTTTGATAACTGCTTGGTATGCTTCCTGGAGGATCACCTGTAGGCTTTTCTTTCCAAATCCTAATCCCTTTGATTAAGTGCCAGGACAGATAGCTCTCATTGAATAACTCCAGTCTCATAATTCTTCCTTCATTCAGAGTTGAAAGGGAGCTGCTCAAGCTTCAATAGGTAAATCCTCAGATTTAGTTAAAGTAATTCAAACACTTAGAAACTGAAATTGTTTTGTTCTGAAACAGGGTTCAGATGGGCTACTGAACATTTACATACCACTAGCTGCCAGAAGCTGTAGGATGAAAAAAAAAACAAAACAATTTTTTTTTTTAGCAAGAAGGATTAAGAGTAGGAAAACTTTGAGAACCAGACATTAAAGACAACCTGGCATGGAAATTTAAACCCAGAAATAGGAACAGAGTTACTTTGCTTGACTGCTCTTGTGGGTTTTTTTCTGCAAGATCAGACTGTGGTGCTGAGCTAAACATTCCATTCCTTCCTTGGCCCTTCTTGTTAGTAATTACCAAAATAGGGAGTAAGCAGGGGAAAAAAAAATTCTTAGTCTTTTTATCTTTACAAGTATGCCTGCTGGGAACAAACCTGAGCCAGTTCAAGATTCTTCCATTTAAAAGCGTTTGTGGCAGACGAGTATGACGGGGAATTAGAACTAAACCTGTTAGCTGCTGATATCTGGGGGAAATAGAGCTATCTATTGCACATACACTTTTGCACACGTCGTTTTGCGTATGTGCATAATGAAGCAGTTTTCTCTGTGGAGGACTTACTGTTCACCTAGGAAATTGAGAATGTTTCCACACAAATAATTTGCTTTTGTGCTAGAGTTGATTAACTCTAGAAGTGGAGCAGAACAATTAGAGAAATTACACTCAGTTCATGTGATACAGATTTTCATGGCTCCTTCAGCCTGAAAATTTGTTATGTTTAGCAGAATGCAACCAACCAAAATAATACATACAACTGAGTATTGTGACACTGGACTAAAGAACTAGCCCATTCTGTGAACAAGAGATGGGGCTTCCGTGGCTGTAACCAGTTTCAAGTTAAACTTGAGCAAAAACCATCGGGTGACTGTGCACCTTGCCAACATTAGACTTTCAGTCAAACCCTTTTGCCTCTTTGCTACCAGTTTGTTCCAAATATTCATGTGCAGTCATTTACTCTTCCAGGAAAAAAAAAATAAGTTCTTACATTGTCTTCCTGATTTGTTGTCAGCATGAAAGGCAATAGTGTTATTTCTGCAGCGCTTTGGCAAGAAAACTACGTGAACCATTTAAAGATGTGGCTTTACCATGAAAATAAAAAAACTACAAGAGTAGATTGAAAATTAGGAAATATATAAAGAAAGCCAGACCCCACGAGTTTGGGGTGGTTCTGACTGTCCAGATCACTTTCCAATGTGACAGTAAAGGTCAACTTGATTTTTTTTTTTCTTTTAAGTAGACTTTTTTTTCATATCATAACCCAAATATCAAGAGACTTGTAGTTGAGTTGCAGCTCAGAAAGTCAACGTGATTAAGTTTGGAAATAAAATGGAATGATATCGAGCTGCAACTAATAAGCAAAAGCTAGTAGTCCATATGACATAAACGAACTAGAATTTTTAAGGACACAAGTGCTAATTTCTTTGATCTAGAAAATAATTACATATGGTAAAGGTTTAGGATTTCAGTCTTATCTGGGAGATCTTGCACCAAACAGCATAGCAACACCGATTGTCTGGAATCAGTGCTAATTTAGTATTACATCCAGACGAGGTCATCTCATTCTAATATCATGTGTTTTTATAAGTTCTTAGATCTAAATTATTATTTTATTCCTTAACTAATTTGATAAATGAATCCAGTAGGTGTTCAAATTGTTATTAGGGCAATGACAACTTGAGGGTTCTGGTTAATAAGATAAAAATAAAGTAGTTTGGTTAAATAAACTTTGAAGCAGAAAGCCTAAAGGCCTCTTGTTATTACCTCATTAACAAGAAATGCCATTAAGTTATTATTATTATCCTGTAATGGTTCTCCTTCTTATCAGTCTTGCATTCTGATCATTGGGATATTTAATGAAATAGCAATAAATTTGAAGAAATTACATGTACCCAAGCAAGACTATAAACTAAAAATGAAAACAGAAAGATTTAACTTTTGAACATACACTTTTGAAATGGAGAAAGATTCTGCATGTTCTTACGACAAAGCTTTGGAATGAAAGCAAAAGTTTATGACACATTTTATTAGACCTGTAAATCTGAAAGCTTAGCTGTAGTTTTTAATTTTTATTTTGCCTCTATAACTATTTTTATACCCTCTTTATAGTTGACTGGTCCAAGGTTTAAAATAAGTTCTGCTAGGAGTCTATGCCCCATTAGTCTTCTATAATAAAATGTAAATGTGGCTAAAATAAAATATTATGCCTTAAGAGCAATTAAGAATGGTCTTTTGTAGATAACTGTAACATGAAATACAATCACTGTTTTTATTAATGGATTTGGGAAAAGCAGCTCAATGATTTATTGCAGAAGAGAGAATTATTCTACTTTTTTATTTATTTTATGTCTCACTCTTCAGAAAACCTTTTAGGACCCCTGAAATAAGCAAAATCTGTGATTCAAATGTTTATCATGTTAATATGAACCTTGGTCTGTTTTACTTAGGTAGTGCTATGATGTCAGCTAAGAAGGTGTCCTTTTTTTTTTGCTGTTACTCCAGTCCAAAAAGTGTTGTTTTTGAAAGAAAATCTTATTCCATGTTTTATAAGAGTGATAAAATGTAAAGTCTGTGCATTGTACTTTATAAAGGCAGGACTTGTAGGGCGTAGACGTAACCTACTGGGCATTGTCTGAACACAAGGCATAGCATTTCATTAATACCTAGTTTCTTAAAAAGTATAAACACAATTGAGAGATGTTTCTCTAATTGTAAAATAATTGTTTCTTTGGCGTTATTTCATTAAGCTTCTAATAACTTGAAGTCTTCAGGATCAGTGTTTAATGTGGCTGGAGGTGGAATCAGTGCTGTAAAACTCGGAGGTGGTGTTGTTCTTATATTTGAAACATTTGGAAAGACTCATCTCCTATTTGGATCTTCATTGTGTTTAATTTGCTGCTTGCTAGCAAAAAGTGTAAATTTTCTGTCGTTGTGAATGAGGGGAGAAGGACAGAGAAGTGAAAGGAAGGTCTGAAATGACTGATATCTTTTCTCATCTCCTTCAGACCGTAAATGCTGTCAGTGTTTTGTGGGGTATGTGCTCCTTTGGAGGCTTTGGTTTCCAAAAGCCCTGACACCACCTTTTGGGTTCCTGCTGACAAACCAGGTACCTGCAGGGGTGTCATACATTGCCCTTTATTTCTCATTCTGTCTTTGGGGGCTTGCAAAGTCTTGAGGCAGCACAGTCTTGGTTACACAAAATTAGGACCATGTTTTCTGGACTTTGTACTAATATATTTGTATCTCAAATAAGAAATTTATTATGTAGTAGTAGTAAGTGTGAGGAAGGGTTTGAATAAAGGCGGCTCCTTTTGTCTTTGAAACCTCTTTTTCCACAGCAGAGCTGTGTGTAGCTTGAAAAGCCATTAGCATAGAACCAGTAGGGGCACAGCAATATTCCACACTAGGTGACTGCTGGCATTTAGCACGAGCAGGATCAAAGTAGAATGCGTGCCTTGTAAATGATGGAGCTTGCAGTCCTCTAGGCTGGGTAAGTTGGCAAGTCTAAATTTTAACGGATGAAACTGAACTAAATTTCATTTCTGATATCAACATTTGGAAAAGCAATCAAAATCACATTAGCTAAACTCATCTTAAACTAAATATATACTGTGTTTATGTACATATATGTGTGTGCATATATATGTGTGATTTATAAATATATATTTTTGGTGTACAAAAGGCTCTTTATGCTTCTGAAGGGTAGTATGAATATGGTCACTGGCCTTATTGTGCTCTTTGTTTCACCTGCCTGTAGAAAGAGCTAGTTCTGTATGAAGTTTCTTCTATAGGAAATTCTGCTTCCACAGCTGGGGATATATATACAATAAAAATCAGGAGCCTTATGCTTCTGCACTTACCATAAAGTGTAGTTGCGAATGAAGCAATTTATTTGATTTGAAAGCACATTCGCAAATGTTTTGACAGCCTTCTAGTTTACACCACAAATTGTGTGGTAGCAGTGACTTCTGGGGTTAAACCTTCTGGCTCAAAACCAAGGGGTGGTCTTAACTGTCTTTAAATGCTCAGCCCAAAGTATTATTTGGTAGGGACAAATAGTAGCTGACATACACTGTGCTAGTAATATCCTCTGTCTGCTGTAACAAGATCCTTCCCTGGCCAGCGCAGCGCCCTATTTTTGGAATGTGTTGGCTGGCAGTACAAAGTGGGCAGTTAGTCACCTTGAGTTCCACACGCTTGCCTTTCAGTCCCCAGGGACTCTGCTCCATGCTCAGTGTGAGCTGCTGTTGGCACAGGCCTTGAGTCAGTCAAAACTCTGTTCATTCTTCAAGATAAGATCTGAAATAAATGTGCCTTTTGAAAACTTGTGTGGTTGCCATAGCCATAGGAATGCAGCCTTCATTTAGAATCAGCAGCACATCATAGTCACTGTCTGTGTCTTTCAGAAAATGTTCTGTGGAGTTATCCAGAGATTCATAGTGTAGAGAGTGGGAAGGGCATGTATTGCCTCAGCTTAGCCTACTTCAGAAAGGTAGCAAAGAAATGTTAGACTAAATCGAGAATATTCAGAGAATCTGGTGTGTACATTCTCTTTATAAGTGATAGGATTTGTGCTCAGAACTCATCTAGTACAGCTCTGAAATGTGCCACGGGAAGTCGAACAGAGCTAAAGGGGAAAGGAGCCTGAGGAAAAAAGACTATCGAGAGTCAGCAATCCACCTGTGCAAGTCCATTTCTTCCAAATCCACCTCCAAAAGAGACAAATGAAAATCAGAAGGACTAAAAGGTATTTTGTAAACTCCAGAAATGTCCTTCTGCTCTCTGGAATAGTTGTGTAGAAACACAGTGGTTGTCCTGTTGTGCTGCATGATCTGAAGTATTTGGCAGTGAAGGACTCAGTTCTGTCTGTAGCAAATCTGACTATAATGGCATTAATGTAGATGGTAGAGACAGAATGACCCCACCAAATTCACATGGGGATGTAAAATTTACAGAAAGATATTTTTTTTGGCATCATCCTGCAGGAGCATGAAAGGACTATGTTACTGACTTACAAGGGTTGCACATTGGATGTTTTTCTTTTCTCTGTATGGCTCTGAAAATAATAATTGAAATGAATGATAATTGTCATTTTGCTATAGCACTTTATCAGCATTTGTGTAATACATTTAGTCAGCTTTCACTTCTGGTACCAACATGGCCAGTTTCCAAGGGTTTGTTCATGGTTTACTCTGTGCTGTGAAAGTGCACTTTCATGTGATCTTTCTCTTATTGAAACTGTCAACATGGCTGGGAGATCTGCGTGATAATTTAATTATCACTGTTTTTTTCACATTAAAGCAATTAAAAGCAACTTGCAGAACAAGTCAAACAGTTAACTATGCTCATACAGGCTAAAAAGAATTCTCAAAGACAAATAGTTCATATTTGGTGACAGGAGTGGCTGTGGCTGAAGGGTGTGTGATTATGGCATGTTTACTGCTCATCACAAATGACTACTTTTTTCTTTTTGTACTTTTTCCTCTTTGCTCATACAGTTATTAGTTTATATAAATGCAATAATTAGTCCTTTTGTAATGTTTATAATTTTAAAACATTTCAGACATTCTTGGAGGATTGTGTGCAGTGGAAATACAGTGGATTGTATTAAACAAAATGGGTACTTTGTCTTAGTAGTAGTATTGACAGTGAATAATAATGAGATTTAAGATGTACAAATCCATTCAGGGCCTTTACTTGAGAATTTGTGTTGATGCACTTCCCCTTGTTTCTTCACTGTCCCTTTGTGCTTCTCAGACTTTTATCTTCAAAACAAGCAATATGATCCAGGCAGTGGCCCTGTATTTTAGTTTTCACTGTAACTTCACATTTTTATTAATATTTTGCATCATTTGAGTTTCCTAACATGGTGAAATTCAGGGCCTCTTGGATGTTTGTGAGAACATGGCTATCAGCTACAGCAGGGTTGGGATTTCATTCAGGAGTTTTATAGAGACTTTGGTTGTATTGGGTGCAGAGCTTCAAATACTGCCCAGAATCACAGAGAATGTGTGTATGACATCTCAAAGCAAGTGACTAAAAATCTTTTGGGAAATTAAATGCATGCCAGAGATGAATTATGTAGAAATGGGTGTTGATACTGTTCAAGTTTAGAATTCAGATTCTAGATGCATGGTGTTATTGTTTTCTCTTCGTGGGTATGTCTAACCAACTCCAGCTAATAACTGTGTTTATTGCACAATTCATAAGGTGGCTGTTCACAAACTAGTCAACAAGAACTGTCATCACTACCTTGAGTTCTTGACCTTTCTATTGGCATTTAAATTCTTCCTATATATTCTGATGTGTAAGTATTTATTATAGCATCCTAGAATTATCTTTTCAAGATAACAAAAGAAAACAGAGGACCATAGGCAGAAATGTTACTATTTAGAATTAGTAGATATATTTGTACATTCATTTGGTTTAGTTACATTTCAAATTCTGTTGCTGAGTTATTCTGTACTGAAAAAAATCACATTTTTTTTGTACTCCTTGTAAACATATAATAGGTAAGTGAAGCTTAGATTGACTTTGATTCCTAGGGCTGATCATTGATGTTCATCACTGATGCACAGTAGCACGTGCCTTCAGCTTCCTCTTTATGTCCAATAGATCTCCCGTTAACTCTGTGCTCATTTGCACATATGCAACAGCTTTATCTTCAGCCTACTGTATTACCAATCAAGTCTCTAGCTGTGGTTGCCTGTGGTGGGATGCATACTATTTTCAGTATTTGCAAGTATGGAGTATTAGGGGTAAAGCTTAATTATTAAAATAGATATATTCATAATGGACCTATACTGAAAATATACATTTTCCTGTCTGCTTAGTTGTTGAGTGAAAGGAGTACAAAAATGATTTTCAACTAATTCCCTTCAAGAGTCTGTGTTCTCTGCTAGGAAATCCTTTTGCTTTTTCATAGTTTGTAGAAGTTACCTTGTGCTTGTGTGTACAGATGTATGTGGCATTCAGTTCTGTGCCACTGGTACTGAGATACCTAATGTTCGTGTGTTCCTCTCAAATATCATAAGTGATGTGAAATACGCAGAAAGGGCTTTCATAGAGAAAGAAATACTTCTTTAAAGTTCAGTTTACACAGGTTTGGGATGAGACAACCCACAGAGCAGTTGCTGAGATCGCATACACAGACAGTTGTGCTTTCTGTAATTTTTAATTGCTTTTTAAATTATAGACTAGAAGCTGTTTGATGTACTGAAAAAGGCTGAGTCTCTCTGTGGTTCATGCCCTGGTTTGGGGGCTCTGGCTGAAATTTCATAGTCCTTTCAGGAATTCCCTCAGTGAGTTTGGAGGAGTCTCTTCATGAAATGTGAGAAAGCACTAAGTTATCGAACTGTGAAGAGCAGCTTGTATGGACAGAGAAAGGATGTCTCCAGCCTCCATGCATAAGGTATATTTAAAATCACATTTACTCACAAGCTAAATGGCATGTTTGCACTACACTAACATATTATGTTTAATAGATGCTGGGAACAACACCAGTAATCAAAGGGTTTTTAGTGAGATGTGTCAGTGCATTGAGGCTGGGTTAAGATACTTGATTATGAATGTCCTTTGAGCAGGAGATATTAAACTTGGTTGTGTTCCTTCATTTAAGGCCAAATGTCAGATCATCTTTCAGTAATGCTAGATCTTTTTTTTTTTTTTTTTTTTTTGCTAGGGCAGATGATGTTGTGACAGTATTTCAATGCTATAATTCCCCTAAATTACATATTGAATGAAAACATTTCAAGGGTATCAACTGCTTACTACAGAGGTGTATTTGCTCTGCTTGCATGAATCCTCATATATCCCTTGCAAAATTTCTTTGAAAGTCTTTAAAATCATTTTGTGTATCACCTGTAGAGTATAAAGAAAAAAGGGACACAGATTAGGGGGATAAAAGAGCGTTTCAATTATGTGATATATAGAAATGCTTATGTCCTTTTTGTTAAAAAAAATCAGCTCTGTATATTTGAGAGCATATTAGTAGTGTGAGACATTTTCTCTAGAAGGGTCAATTTAATCTTTGTGTTTTGTTGAACACTGCCTACACTGGTTCTGAGAACTGGTTTGTTTTTTGAGAATATATTTGTTTTGAGTCAGATGAAAGGGACACTAAGAATGCCACAACGTTGGTAAAATGGAGTTCTTGGGAACACTGCGTTATCCCTGCTTGTGGACTTTTAGTACTTTGATTTTTCTATCAGAATAAACAAGAGTTGAAAGATGACTAGTTCCTACTGATTATGTGCAAACTTTATCACTCAGCTATTACCATCTGAAGTCTTGTGTAAACAGCTGTACCGCAGGGGACGTTCTCTAAATTGCAAGGTCTTCCCACTTTGCTGCCACAGAAGACTGACTGCAAGTCAGTCTCTGCCAGCTCATGTTAAAACAGAGCCAGTCCCTGCGTTAGGTCATCTATTAGAGGTACATCTCCCTTCTAAATCAAATTAAGCTTTTTCTGGGCATCTGCTTTTTATCAGCAAAGATTTTTTTAAACTGCTAGCACTCATTACCATGAACAAAGTTGTCGTACTGGAACACTAAGTAGCTGCATATGGGGTTTTTTATGCTTATGGACAAGTACTTCCATGCTGCATCTCCGTGGCTTCGAGGAAGGAGGCATTTTGTTGATCTGCTTGGGGTCATGTTTGTATAATTACTGCAGGTGCTTTGAAGAAATGATATTTGCCTGTGATCTGCCCTTCAACTGTGAAGTTAAGGAGACTTCTTAGCTCCAGTTGTAAAATTTGTTGTGAGATCTATCTGCTGGAAGGGCTGAGCAGGACTGGCTGAGAAAGATAAAGAAAGCATTTTTTGGTTTGTCTTCTGCAATAGCTGGAGAAGCTACTAAAAAAAAAAAAATATAGTGAAGTAAGGGTCTGTGTTGTTCTAAAGAAATATAAAGGCAAGTTTTAAATATGTTATATGGAAGTTAGAGTAGGTAAAAAGAAAACTAGTGTATGGAAATTGGTGTTCATATTTAGATCATTCTGCTTTAAAACAAGTATGTAAAAATAAACAGGACACTGTACAGACATCTTAAGATCCATGAAACCCAGTAATGGAGCAGCCCACTTGTTTACTGCTGAAGTGTTACAGTCAGAAGACTGAAGGAGTTAAACACCTGGAGCAAGGCTGCTAAACTGCTAAGCTGGCTTTTGGCAGCAGCACCAGCATTCAGAGAGAGTTTTTCTTTCATTATGGTTCACTGACTAATTCATTCAAAGCTGAGAAACCAATTGAGAGTTGAAAATGCAGGAAAGCTCCTTTTCCTGTTCTAACCTCTCTGTATATCGATATGGAAGAGGGCTTGAGCTGCAGGTTTTACATTCTTGCTGGACATGAAAGACAAAAATAAAAGAATTATTTTTTTTAATATATTCAGTGCACTAAATTTGTTCTTGTTTTAAACCCTAAAGGTAGACCTAAACCACCTCTTTTGTCATTTTTCCTAAATATTTAAATAGTTAGTAATTACTTCCAAAGTATTAAAATGTATAGAATTGGCTAAGTAAGTATGTATAATGTAGAATTGACAAAAATTGTATTTCTCTCAAGTGTGATAGTTATTATATTGAGTTGTAAAACTTTTTTTTTAAATTTTTACTAGTCAATTAGGAATGTTTTTGTAAGAAAACAACTGAAGGTTTTAGTTAGTCTTGGCTTCTTACAAGTTATCCCTTCCTTTGGAGGTTGCACTTCTATTTATTTCAGCTGATGTTGTTCCTCTGAGCTAAAACTATTCTACCGTTACAAAACATAAGGTTCATGTGTCAGATCTTGAGCATTTACAGATAGCATTAACTGATCTATGAAAGTATCTTAGGCTTGCCTATTTGAAAAGAAATACTTCTTTAAAATGGCTAGAGGTCATATGTGTTTTGATAGTCTATATTCTTCAATGAGATCTTTTGTATTTTGCTATTTTTATAAAGGCAAGTTTAGACAAGGAAGAGTCTCATGTATGTTCTTAAAAGAAATATAATTTAAGCCCACTTCCTAATTTGTTGAATATATTTGAGAAGTTCAAAATAGAGCTTTAGATATAAACAGATGGCCTTACAGAGAATTGAATTACGGGAAATACTTAGTTTAAAGTTTTAATTTTAGTTTTTCCTCACCTTTTTTGTGGCAAGTTAGATATAAATTAGAATACTTTTAATCTAATATCTACTTTCGGCTGTGATTTTATAATTACCTAAACAAAGTCTTAAAGCAGTGTTCACAAGAATGCATCAAGTACTGATTAAGATTTCAAAGGACTTTTAGTTGGTTTTTGTTTGTTTTTTTTTTTATAGAGGATTGCAACTGTAGATAAATATTTTTTCTAGTTTGTTAAGCTTTATTTCATCCCTCTATAATTTCAGGTTTCATAACGTTTTCCCTCTTATATCAAGAGATATTTTGAATATGAAAAGATCATGTCAAAACTTAGCTCAACCCTTCATCAGGCTTTTTAAAACCTAAGTTAGAATTCTGTTTCTAAGATAAACAGATTTGGATCAGAAAGATTTTCAGCTAGCTAGTATTCATTTTGGCTGAGAGTTCAAGCAACATCTTTAATCATATTTTTGTTGATTATTTATTAGTTTCTGTGGGAAATCAAAGGACAGACAACCTAAAATATGTCTTCTGTAAGATACATCATGAATCAGAAGCTGTAGCAAAGAATTTCTGGGATGTGTCTTTCATGTACTTATATGAACTGATTGAGAGATAAAATATACATCTTTAGTGTGTGTATAACATGCAGATGAAGGCTGACCCAAAAATGGAACACTCCACTATCTGGCTGGAGTAGAATTTCTGTTTCATTACTGGAGTAAGAAAATAGTATTTCTGTTCTGTTCCTCATTGTCTGAAGGACTGTGGTTAAAACTAATCCAAAACGTCAAAGAAAATTGGCATAAAAGTGCACATTAAACATACAAGTCTACCTTTGGAAATGTTGCAAAATGTGTGTTTCCATAATTGGCCTGTAATTGAAGGGGGTAGTAATAAAATTTGATATCATCCAAATATAGCTATGAAACCCCCATCAGCTTTTAGCAATCACTCTTAAGTACTTTTCAGTGATGATAGTCAAAGACTGGCCTTAGTACTGACACAAACAAGGAGACAATAGTCTCTTCTTGTAGGAGTGTCAATATGCTGAGCATTTTACTGCAGACATCAGTGGTAGAACATGAATACTAGTTAATTGAAAATGTGATTATGTGACACTAATTCTTCATTTTGAATCTGTTGCTGTAAAAAAAAAATCATTCTAAGATTTTTACAACTTTAGTAACCCATATTTCATTCAAGTCGCTCCTTGGCCAGGGAGAAACAGCATTGTCTGACATAACGAGTAAGAATCATGTAGCTGATTTCTGGCTGCCAGTTCATGTGTCTGAGCTTTTCTGGCTGCTTCAGTTTTCTGGGGATTTGACTCCTTCTCCCTGCCTTCCCTTTCCCAGTCCTTCTGCCTGCACGTTTTTGAGGTTTCCTCCTTCTCTGGTAAGAGGGTACCTGTCATCAGCAATGTAAATTTTTAGTGCAATAATTTGTTGATATGAACTGAGCAGACAGAATGTCCATCATCAAATGCCCCATCAGGATGCTGTTGGCTGCTGAGAGAGGGATGGAAATACTCAGAAAGTAGTGCATGCCCCCCAGCAAGAAAACTAGAGACAAAAACTAAATGGTGTGCAGATTGATGCCAAATTTGTAGTGGAATTTGGATTTTTTTCCAAAATGTACTGACAGTTTAATAAAAATAATTTATGTATTGAATTTTATCATTAAACCCAATTATTTTTCTCATCTTTGTTTCCAATATAAGTGGTAAATACATTTTTCTTTATGTATATCAGTTTGGCAGTAGAAATCATTTTTTCCCCTCCAACACAAGATAATAGAAACAAAAAGAGAAATATAAAATTTTTATAAAATAAATAATATAACGTGTTCTTCATTTTTTATTGGAAAGAAATCAAATGTCTTGTAACAAGAATATTTTTCTTCCATAAAATATATTGAGTTATTTTTCAAAAAGCTCTTTCTTACAGGGGGTAAAAGTAATGATTTCATTTAATTCTTTAGCATTTCCTTTGTAGTGCAGAGTCTGCTGGAGTATTAAAACAGAGGTTTAGTGCCATATTTGGAATTGGGTGGTATTTGGCAGTCTGAATGTCAGTGCTGCCAAATATAATATGATTCAAACACCACTAATAGTTTCTACTTAGCCATATGTGCGATTTTGTAAATGTCGATGGAAATTGTGCAATACTCATTTTTTTGGGATGATCTATATATGCAAACACAAGCTGTGTCCTCATTCTGTGTCCTCAGGCAAGATCTCCAAATAAGAGAGAGTACAAGCCAGTAGCCAAAATACAGCACAGCTTTCATTTTGTGAGCTTGTGTCTCCTTCAGTGTAGAAGTTCTCTCTCCAAACAGTAAACTCATTACCTTGTGCTTCACTTTCGCCCAAAAAGCCAAATGCTTGAGGAAAGCATCAACTATTAATTAGCCTTTATAAAATAATAAATTAGTCTTTGTAAAAGAATAAATTAGATACAGCCCCATGTTTGCCTGCCTTCGTCAAGAAGGTGAGAGATGCTACTGCTGTTTATTTCGCTTGTATCTCAGAGTGAGAGCAAAGCCCGCTGTGTTTTCCTCTACCCTTTTCATAAATACCTCTGATTTTCTTTATTGAAGTGAAGTGAATTAAGGACACTTGGGAAAAAGGATTTTTTTTTTTTTTTAAATAGTCATTATTTAGTTTCTAGATGTATTGGTGAGGAAACAAAGATTACCTTGTTCATAAGGGAATTGGTGCCCCAGGTTAATGTCCAGGTGTTCTTTCAACTGATGGCTGAGACTAATTTCTTCCTGGCCCTCTGGTAACCAGCTGAAGCAGGAGCCCAGCTGGTATATCTTCACTCTTGCATACCAACATCTTTCACTGATTCACAGATTTCCTTATATCCTCAGTACTTCCTCTACTGCTTAATAATCTTTGAACAGTAGTTTGAAGATAACTGCTGTTGTGCCTTGCAATGGCTGCATCTGAACCAAGAAATGATTTTTTTTTTTTTTTAAATAATGATCCTCATAAGCTCTCTTTGTGAAAAGGTCATAAATTTGAGAACCCATCAAAGGTTTGCTAAAGTAATACTTAACACTGAATATTATCTGGTTTGAATCTTGTGAGTTTGGATGGCATTTCAGCAGGTAATGCTACAAAGGGGAATTCTTAATACATTTAAGTCAAGCATTCAGTCTCTTATTCTCTCTCTCTCTCTCTCTCTCTCTCTCTCACACACACACATCTGCTGCCACCTGTCAAAGTTCACAATTCCAGTCAATTTTTGCCTGCTACACATAGATGTAAAATATGTCAATCTAAAAATACACTGAGTAACAGGGACCTCCAATGTTCCTTTACTGCATTCTGAACTTTAGGTTGCATATATCGTGGGCTTAGTTTTTAAACTCCCATGCAGGGTTTACAGATCTTTTGTATTCACCATTTGGTGTATGACCTATTTGAATAAGGGAGGTAGTAAATGTTAGGAGGAAACAGGCGAGGGGATGGCAAAGGGGCAGCCATCAATTTCGACTGCATCTTAGTAAAGAATATTCTTACCCTGAGGGTAGGTAGAAAGTGGAAGCTTTAGAGTTGGAGTTTCTTATGGGAAAAAAAATGACAGACAAAGTGATCTTTGCAGGTGCTGTTGACCTGTGAAATAGAAAGAAAGCAGGTTCATTATTTATGTGGTAGAAAATATCAGATGGGAGTACACAGCACAGAGAAATAAATTTCACCTCATGGAGTAAACAACAGTTTGAGGAAATAAAGTCTGAAGACCACTGTCAGAGAAAAACAGCAGAGTCATGAGGGATTCACTGAAGTAAAAGCTTCAGACTTTTCGTATGAGCCAGGAGAAAACTTCACAATTCCAAGTGCTTCTCAGTACTACTGATGTATTAGTGTGAAGTTACTTGTTTATATAGAGTTGAATCATACAGACTGTGTACATTTGGACATTTAGATCAAATAATTGAATTGAGAGCAAATAACATATCAGCACCAGCTCTGAAGGACTAGTAATTAAGATGTGGAAAGAGAAAGTCCTTATTCACCAGAATGTCCACATATCTCCATGTCTGCTTTTATTATATTCATTCAGACTTTTCTGTCCCTGTCAGCACTACAAACATTTAAATCACTATTGACAACTATGGAAGAGGGAAGGTGGAAGCTCCTTGTAATGGCTTCTGTAAAAGGATTGTTGTTGGAACAGATCTTTTGAAAGAACCTCTGAATCAATTCCTTTTGTGTTGTCTGTAGAAATTAAAGCACAGTTCACTATGTTCATTCTCTCAGGTCTGTGTACAGTATCTTCTGGGGTTTCTTCAGTTCCTCAAGGACCTTCACAGCATAACTGCATGTTCTAATTATGTAATTACACATTTGCACCACTTATGTCATTAAGTGTAATTGCACTTTCTGTGTGAACCTGCCATGACAGAGCAAAAATTACTACGAGAAGAATGACACAACAAAATCTTAATTAAAAAAAATCAAGTATGTAAGACATGTTTACCAAAATATGGTATATACTGAAGACTAAAAACTTCCATGATGCTCAGGTATTTGCAAAATCTTATGCATGCACTTGTGAGACCTTTACCTGAATTTGGATGCAATTTTTGTTGTGTGTGTTAAACTCATCTAATGCTGCACAGAAATAGTACTGGTAGTTGAGAACTGTAGCTCTGGATGTAGGCAGATAAGCCTTTATGTGTGGATTCTACCATCATACTTAGCTAAAGAAATATGATCTAAATGACTTGATAGTTTTACAAGACTGAGTTATAGCAAAGCATGGTGCAAGAGTTTGTGTGGCACAAGTCTGCAAGTGGCACTCTCCTTTCTGACCCTGGTGTGGTGTTGTCAGTACAAAAATGTTTGCAGGAACCCTGGGACATTAGTGACACAATCACAAAGTTCTGTCTTTGAGGTATTGTGAAGATTCCTGGCACATATTCCACAAGCACTCTAGTGAAGAGAAGAGCCTTGGTCCAGAGGCCTTGCAGATAGCTGTGCTCAGACTCGGTTCCCCAGGCTATTTCATTTGGACTCCGATTTGTCTTTCCCTGAAACTGTTGATTTGTGTTAGACAGCTGTTGCCTTTTATTCAGACATGTCTGGAGTTCAGCAATTTATCTGAAGTTATAAAGCTAGTCTAAGACAACTCATCAAAGGCTCAACGAAAACAGTTTCTTAATGGGAAGTAATTTTCCAATCAACATGTAACAGAACTGTAATAATACATTGAAATATCCTTTGATGTAGCTTAAGACATACGGTTGCCTAATAAGAATGCCTAATTGTGTAGGTTTCATTGTACATAGCTGAGGAATAATTTTCAATAGCTTCTAAAGTATTATGAGATACTTCTGACTGAAATTTAAATTCAAGATTGTATCATATAGTGAAAATGGAGACATGCTGCATTAGCATAATTATATCTCTCTAGTTGTAAATATTTATGTAACAATACTGCAAAGACCAAATGTAGTTATGTGCTTTTATTCCAGTTGGTCTAAACATTCAAGAAGAACTAGTTCTTCACCAGTTCTAGGAATAGTTTACTCATGAAGTTATAAATAAGCTTTTAGAGGATTTAAGCTCACCTTTCTAACACAGATTTATTTGTCTCTTATTTATTTGCTTCAAATATTTCACTCTTGGGTTTTTTATGGTACCCCATGAAACTTCTTGTATTTCTAAAAAGATTTATTTTTTTTAAAGCCACTTTTATGTGAAAGTTTCTGTTGGGAAAGCAAGTTTATAAAGCTCACCTGTACCTTTCTTTTAAATAGAAGCCTGGGGAAGGGGCATTGTCTGCTGGGTATCTCTCTGAACATATGGGCTGAATTACTCAGCAAAGAATTGAACCACACTGTTTCAGATTGGTTACGGTGGTAAAAACTGCCTCGCACTGCTCTGCAGAAGAGGGATGGATAAAACGCTCTTTGAACAGTCAAGGTTTTTTAAAAACGTCAGTGCAGAGGGCTTGCATTTGTGTTTGGCTTTCTAGACCTGCCTCTTGACCTTCTAATTACTTGATTTGAAACAGCACTGAGGGTATAATAAAACTGGAGGTTGTCTCTCGTTTGCTTTATCATAAATTAAAGCTGTTAGTTTGGTGAGGTGAAAGTAGAGGCAGAGTGTTCATTACTGCTCAAGTGACGGCTTGTCAATAGCACTGCCTTTTAGTTTGTTCTAGTCAGCACTTGCTGTGCATTTTGTTGGACCACTGGGAAATAAATACAACAAGATTATACATTTGGAATACCACAAGAGTTCATGAAGGGAAAAACCAAAAAAAAAACCCCAACCGGATGATAAATTATACACTTGGTAGAAAGTGACATGCTATCTTGTGCTATTAACAACCAGAGATAATTGCAGTGAATTGTAATTGCAGTTTGCAACTTACAGTACAGTGTGTCCAACATCAATCTTAATAGTGAACAAAGCAATTTGTATTAAAAGTTAATTCACTTGGTAAGTTTCGGCTGTATACAAGGGAGCTAACAGATGTAGCTTTTCAGAAAGTTCAAAGGCATTTGGAACATGGAGAGAAATGCTAATGTAGTAAGCCTCAGAGAAATATTGCGTTACTACTTGTAATGAAAACAAATGTATGCCATTATATCCCAGTTTGCATTTATTTAATAAACTATGCAGTTTTGTACATTGAAGAAATTCTGTTTCTGAATGTAACAAAACCAGATTTTTATCCACAGATTACACAAGAATAGCAATTAAATATGTATAGGGTAAGTGGGGTCTAGATTTCCATGTATTTGAGTCTATATTCAATTTTAACTTAATCCATTTATGAGTCAGTACCAAAATGAGTGTGTGTGTGTGTGTGTATATGTGTTTATACATATGTATTACTGGAATTTTTAAATCTAGGACTTCATGCTGGAATTGTTTAGTAGTACACAGAGTATTTTGCTAGGTTGCCTGGTCATAATTACTCTGGATTTTAAGTGATATCTTTAATCATGTTTAATTAAAATGAAACCTTATTTTGGGAAAGCCTAACACCCCTTCTCATGCAGATGATAATCTGGTGTTCAGTGATCATCCAGTGGTGCCCTGCTGTCTGGGAGAGCTTCTGCTTCCTGCTGACTTCTGTTTTGTGGGCCACAGTACTTCATATTTACTTTAACAGGCCTTACCATTTTCTGAGTGTTGTGGTCAGTCCTTGGTGCTCATCAAATTGACAGAGAATGCCCTGATCTGCAGAGTCACGTTCTAGACATGTGCTGTTCTGCTCCAGGATTGACTGTGCTTTTGTGGGTGACCGTCGATACAGTTTAAAGCTGCAGGGTGAAAGTGCTGCCGTTTTTGATAGTTGTTTGGCAAAGTGTGAAATTCTCCAAATTAAAACATACTTAGATTTGTCTAACTGAGTAATTGCTACAGTTTTTAGAACAGGGAAAAAGATTGAGGGGCAAGGGGCTTAGAGAGCAGATTTTACTTACTGTATCAACTTACATGTTCCGATGTCATTTAGAGGATTCATCCAACACAGAAAGGAGAATTACTCTGCATTTTGTACCATCATGCTTTTTCATAAACATCTTGCTGTTATGAGAGAGCAGAGTTAGTTCATATTTGTGTCTTGGCTAGATTTTCACCTACTGTGACCTACTATAGTTCTGCTGAATTCAGTGGAACAAAGACATTTAACACTAGCTAATGATTGATTCTCACAGGAGTTTGGGGAGTAGCTGAAAAGCTGGACTGAGGCTATTTTTCTTCTCCATGACAGTATTTTCACTGGGTAGGTCAGAATGTTGTTCTGAAATGCACAATGTTGCTTAGGATGTATGGTTTGGAATTTTTACTTGGCTCTGCTGAAGGAGATCCGGAGTTGCACTAAACATCTTATACACGCATTTTACATTGTTTCTCTTACACAGTATATACGTGTGCATTAGGCAGGCTTTGGTCTAGGTTTCAATGAATATTTATCCTATTAAAAAAACTATCCTAAAAGGTTTGATCATTAGTGTTATAATGTGGAGGAAAACTAGCAATATTTAGTAGCATGCATTTAAATTTGGTGGTAAATACTAGGCTGTAATTTTTAGAATGAGATATAGAATATAAAAAATACTTTTTTTTCCTGGCAATTAATTTTCTTCTGTAAAACAACATACTGTGTCTGACATAAATTGGCAGGAAAGGTAATTTGAGAAACTCAGCTTAGAAATGTTACACATAATTTTCCATTTGTTTTAGCAAAAGTCATCTGTAGATCAAAGGGGTGTTTTGACAACCAGTCATTTTGGATGTACATTATCCAACTTAATTTTGTTTGATTTTTTATGGTTAAAAATAGAATTATTAAAAATATAGAAAGTTATATTGTACTTCATTTTATCAGGAGCAAATCTCTCTGCGTATGTGAATATACTAACTAGTGTAATTTGTTTTACGGTGAACAGCATGTGTTGCTTTCTGTATACATATCCAATATATATATATACACACACCTAATAAGAACTGAGTTCTTTCCCTGTTAGTCCTCAGTTTTGTGGCTGTTAGTGCATGTTCCATTTATTATGGTGCTAGAAGAACGCGTATCCAGAAAAACCCTCAAACCAAATTAATGCTAAAATGTCTCTCTAGTCTAGTTTTACACTGAGGCAGAAGAGCAGAGGGCAGTTGGGCAGGTCAATGTGGAGCATCACCACTCATGGAAGTGCAGGGAACATCTGCCTACCAGCATGGATAGGTGGATAAACACAGGAATAGTGGTATAAGTTCAGAGCAAGGATCCATCAGACTCACCTCTTCTGTTTCCAGCAGTGGCCATGTGCAGATGCCTAGGGAATAAGAAAAGGGCAGGAACAAATGGTGCTTCACTCAGCCTCTAGGTAGGAATGAAGGGAGTGCTTATGAGTTCTGCCAAGTGCCCCAGCGTAGGCAGTGCTGGGTGTGAGTGGGTATTGCAGCTGGATGTGCTGCAGGAGCCTTGGAGTGGCTGACTCTTGCCTTGGGGCAGTGGTGGAGACCTGGCTGACAAGGGACTTGCTCTCCCTCTCTTCTGGTAACCCCAGAGATAGAGCAATGATGCACGAGGCTGGGCAGCAGGGTCACAGGCTGGATGGAGTGAGGTTGTCTTGCAGCAGAAAGAATGGGAAAACACAAAGAAAGCAAATTTTTGAAAAGCTCAGCAGTTAAGAGCTTCTATTTAACAATCTGGTTAAAGAAGACAGGTTTTCACAGGAGTTCATGTACTGTGTATATATTTACTCTGCATATATATACATTCCATAAAAAGGTGTGCTTGTCTTTTTCCCCAGGCACTCTTTGAGAAATGTCAAAAGTACGATTATAAAAATAGACTAGTTGGGACCCTCTGTTCACCCAGTAATTAACATAAATCATAATCTAGGAAAAAACTTTATTTTTAGGCTTTACTATCTCCCACCAGAACAGTTAAATGGCCAGACATCAAAATTTTTGAGCTGTTTGCTATTGTTTGCTCTTCACTTAGAACAGAATTTATTTGGTTTTTACACATGCATATCTGTAGAACAAGAATTCCTGGAAATTAGTCTCGTGAGTCAGACGTGGCTTGGTATTGCCCTTTCTTAATGTAAATGATGGCATGTTGTCCATTAGTGAGAATGCTTAGCATTAATTTGTAGTATGTTTAGCACCTACTTCAGAGAAAAAGTTGCAAAATGTTAACAAAAGAAACTTACTGTTAGGAATTTATTAATAATGACAGTGAGAAACATGGGAAAAACCTGAAGGATTCTACAGGAGAAGTAATGGATCATGCCCCGAAATGCCTTTTAATGTAATTGAAATTGAAGTAAATTACAGTATTCCTGAAACAGAAAAATGTAAGTAACGGAAGGATCCATTATGATATCCTCAGGACTTCTTCAAAACTGAAATATATTAGGGATAAGGAGAGGAACAGAAAGCAGAAGATACAACAAGTGTGAAGGCTTGTAGAAAAAGGACAACAGTCATAACATACACATGCAGGATGATCTACTTCTAGGAAACAGACCTAGAGAAAGGCTTTAAAAATATCTTTATACAAAATAAATGTAAATAAAACTGTATATCCACTGATGTATAAAACTCAAGAAAGAAGTAAGGATCTGAAGAAGATTACAATCATCAAGATGTTCTGAAAAATCACTTCATTCTTTAAATTTTTTTCCTTATTTCTTAACAGAGCCCCTGTAAATGCTATATGTCAAATGACTGTGAAACTACACATGATTCACTCAAACATCTGAAAATAATCAGATCTGGATGATACATATTTTGTAATCAGGAAGGAACTGACTAGCAGCTCCTTTTTAAATATTAGGGTACTAGAACTAGATTACCTGATTTGCAAATGTAGTTGGGAAATAAAATCACTAAGTTGTGAAAGTTGTACTTTCTAAGTTCCTATTATTTCTTTGCAACATTCCAATAAATTGTGTGCACACAGGGAAATAGTTGCACATTTTGGTAAAAATTCAGTACCTTCATCTATAGTTTCACAAATGTATTCTGTGTTCACTAATACGAACAGCATTAGGTTAGTCCTTCCATAGTGTGTTCTGACAGTAGATTTCTATGATTTACAAAGACATAAATAATTTTATGTTTCAGGAAAATGCAAGAACTCATCCAAAGTGACTTTGAAATACCACAGTGTGCTACTTTATTTAACACTTTTTAATTATTCTTTCAAATAGTAAAACCAACGGTCTCCTGTTTGGATAGCATGCCACATAATGTAATTAAAAAATATGTGACACAAGAAACAAGATTACAGAAACTATTTTCTGAAAACAATTTGCTGAAAGCATTTAGGCCATTCTTGCAAAATAAGGATGTGTTTAAAAAAAAAAAAAAAAGAGAGATTCCTGTGAAGAATTTTAGTAAGATCCCCTTCAAACTTGAGGGCAGAAAGGAAGAGAGTGAGAATCTGCTTCTGTTGGAGAATTTATTTTGGTGAAATAATTTTTGAAGCTGTATTTCCAGTTCTTGGGACTTTTATGGGGGAAAACAAGTCTAACTCTGGTTACATCAAGACGAATGAAACCAGACCAGGAAACCCAGCTCCTCCACCACTGTAGTCTGTGAAAATATGATCCAGCCTGAATAGTTAGTGTGGTGTCTGTGCTAGGAGGAAACATGAACAATTCTGGTAAAGAAGTGAAAGTAGGAATTTTGGGTTTGGGTTGTTTGGGGTTTTTTTGTTGTTATTATGAAATATGCAAAATGAGTGAAGATATTGCAAGCTGGATATTTGCTGCAGTGCATTTGTTTTTCAGGACCTCAAGTAGCTCTCTGATTTTAGGCATTGTAAAAGATGTCGGTGTTCGTTTTTTTTTTTCAAAGTAAACACTCAAGTAGCAGGATTAAACAAAGAAAAGTTTAGGTTATTAAATAAAGTTCCAACCCTTCTTATTTGCTCAAAATATTTGCAGCAAGTTCTCTGGAGTAGAAAATGAAGGGAATGTGCCATGCAATTTTTCTTTAGCCTTTTTGCAATGCAACAGGGCAATCGATACAAATCTTTGCAGTAATCATATATTGATTTTCCTAGAATATAACTCCATTTAAAGCATTTTTATCCCCAGGAGTGAAAGTATTGGAGGCTATCAAAGGAGGAAGTAGCTTTCCTTGACCCCATCTGCAGTTCACATTGATTAACAGAGGCTAGGTAAAATAAATAAATATGTGTGAGAGAGAAGAAAGA
>JAWWES010000021.1:9917446-9998579 GCA_035583135.1 Lophotriccus pileatus
AGAAGAAAGAGTCACAGAAAGGTTAATACTGGCTGGGGAGAAACATAATTATAGTGCATTAGGGTTTTTGTAAAATTATTAGGTCAGGATAAGCTAACAAGTGACTTGGAGAAGGTGGATTCTTCATTAATTCAGAGCCAAATATTGCAAAACCTATTTTTCACTGACTGTGAATGCTGCAAATTCAGGTAATGGGGAGCTTTCTGATGATCTGCCTCTGCGTGCATGCAGGTATCAGGATAGCAAAATTGAGTTGAAACTGGTAGGTTTTTACTTTACCCTGTAATGGAAGGTCTGTTATGATATATTGAGTCGAGGACAAGTTCACAGTGAGTGTGCAGAGGTGTCATTGAAAGAAGTTGGGTGAATTCATTACATTGTATTTGCATTAATTGTAAAATTGCTGTTGTTGTAAATAATTTTTAGAAGTTGCAGAAACACAGTGGATCTGTTTTTATTATTATTTTATGAAAAATTATAAACTGCATATTATTTTAATATCATTTTCATAACACTGAAGCAAGCCTTCCTACTTTAGTGTACTGAGTACAGTTTTCAGTTTTTAACCACTTACTTCCTTCAGTGGAAGTGTAGGGTAGATGATATCACATCTCATGCAAGTGTTGCGCTCTGCAATGTGTTACTCTCCCATGAGACAGTAAAACAAAGGCCATGCAATAGGTGGAGGCCATATGCTGTAATTTTTGAATGAGATTTTTACTCAAAGCCAGGAGTTTTTGGGTTTTCTGATTCATCTTAGCTTCCTAAACAGTCCCTGCAGCACATCCCATGCATCTTTCAGCTCTGTACTTTCAATCTGGCAGTCTTACCTCCTCTCCTGCCACTTCAGTGATTTCCTGGCCCTTACCCACCCTTTTCTATGTTTTTGTGGCTGGAGCTCAGTTCTCATAGATCAGCCTTTATTAAATTAAAAGGTGAGTGTAGCCTCATTATCCTTCTCAGTGCTCTGTAGTTGATACTGTTTATTTTACCAACAGCTTCAGAAATTTTTTTGCTTCAGGCAAAGCAACTACTACACATAGTCAGATAAAGTACCTTATCTGTCAGCAGCACTCTTGTGAATTAATCATAATTCAATAGGTTTACTAATCAAGATTTGAGATGAATGTTTTGATAGAGCAATCAGATTTGTCTAATCTATTATTCTTTGACAGTTGCTTTAGGCAGTGCTAACTTGGCGTTAGTACCTGGTTTGGATCAGTTTGGCGTGGCCCCACCAGTCAGTAGCATCAGTTAGAGAAGCGATGGGCTTACAGTCCTTTTTCAGTCCTTCTCCAGTTTCAAGAGAGACTGGAGTGAAGCTGAGATCAGGCAGCTCACGCCTATCCAGTTCCACGTTATCAAAACATTTTTGAACCAGGAGTTCACTTTGTAATTTTTCACAAATAACAGAACTACTCCAAGCTTGTTGACAAATCTGAGACATGATTTATGGTAGCATATGCAAACATTGCTCAGGACTGAAAGGGTCACTGGAATAGAAAGGAGATAAACTTAATATATTGTTAAGTGTTGCTAATTGTGAATCAAGTCACGTCTGATGTCACTAAAATTTGTCCTTTATTTTGCCCAGTTAAACATTCTTGGGGGTAATTTACAACATACCTTGCAGCAGTTTCCTCAATTTGAAAGCATAAATGAAAGCTTTCATTGTATATTGACATATTTTTCTTGTTAAGCAATGTTTAAAGTACTGATACAGGATGCTGTAATAGTGGGTTAGACTGCAAGTGCAAGTTTGGTACATTGTAGTCAATAATGCATTAGTGTGGGAAAATGAAGGAGAGGATTGATGTGTTTGGTGTTTTTTTAACATGGGTGAAGAAGAAGGAAAAATAAGCCCTTGTGCATCTATAGCTAAATATAGACCTCTTTTCCTGTTGAATTTATGTTTTAGTAGTATGAACACAATGTATGTGTGGACCTCTAGTTTCATCATCACTTCAAGATATGTTCTTTCTGTCATGCTAATCTTATGGTACTTTGACTTGGGGGGTCAGATAGCATGTCCATGGTGATGCGATGGGAAGTCCACTGTGTACAGATGGTGGTTGTAGCTGATTCTTGTTCTTGTGCAGGCTACTATGAGAACTGTCTACCATTTATATTCTGAGGAAGCACTTGACAGAGCGATAAAACCAATCCCTTGCCAATGGAATGTCAGATCTTCTGCCCTACATACAGCTTCTCTTTTAATCATTTGAAAATTTGAAATACATTAGGTAAAAGAAGAAGCCAAAAAGTACCAATTCTAACATAGATATTCAACCCTAAGCCTCAAAACCAGAAATGTGCAGGTGTAACATTTTACATAGCAGAAATTAGTGTCCAAGTGCCTTTACTGTTCTAGTTGAGAAGGAATTTAGTACAGTGGAGAGTCAACTTGGACTGCTAATATTCTCAAGGATAGGAATAGACTGTCATTTATTAATGAGCTCAGAAGACCATGGTATAAATATTTGTGTTCAGTTGAGGTTAAATAAGCAATCAGAATGCCGGATCTTTACAGCCCTGCTTTAGTTGCTTTCCTGGAGCAATCTATGAGCTCAAAAGCTCACTAACTTTCAGAATACCTGCACAGATGCTTTTTAAAGTCCTAGTGCCAATACTTTATGAACACTGCAGTGGAGTAAGGATGCCAGTAGCACTAGGGACTAAAGAGAATCAGCAGGTGAACTGAGTCACGGGATAATGCTCATCCATATTGAATCTGTTGCAGACAGTGAGGACAATAACTCCTCTCAGTAATGATCAATGAAATACTTTTCTGGTTAACTTCAGCACAAGTGAATGCCTTCAGTATCTGCTGCACATCAGGGAGAACTTTCTTATGTCATGTTGCAAAGCAACACTGACTAGTAAAAAAACTCTAAAGTGATACTCAAGTACAAGGAAAAATGTACCTCTAAGTTTGCCATTTTAGGATTTTTTTAGCATAGCCTGCCAAATTTAAAAAAAAAAAAAAGGATACCATTTTATTACTTTCATTTAAAAATTATTTTCTGTATTTTTGCCAGTTACTACTGTGCTAAAAGCCAAAGTGAATATTATTTGTACTCACTGCTCATAAAAATACCATAGGCCTGTTTTCTATGGAGTGATGAGAATTACATTGACTTTGCCACCACAGGATTCCTTCTAATATCCTGTCAACAGTCTCATGCCCTGCATTTACTGCTGTGCTCAAATCCCATCTCCCCATAACATTTAAAAGGAATAACAAAAGGGCATCTTTTCCAATATCAAACTACCCTATTGTTTCATTTGTGCACTGAACTGCTGTTGGTTACTTCGCAAGTTCCCTCTACTTCATAAACTGATAAACAAGAGTTTTCCTGTGCAAATTTAGATGAAGAAAGCTTTTTGATGATCAGTGAAGTACCGTGTATGTAAAGTGGTTAATTAAATTTTCCTTGCTTCCTCCATCAAATTCTGCAAGTTAAAAATCCCATTCTGAGGTTCTCCACTCATTCAAAACCCTGGTGCCTTGACAGCCACCTTTGACTTCATTTTCTTCTTGATAAAATCTATCATGACACGCAAGAGTGCCTTGCTCATGTGGGATGAATGATGGCCCTGCATGCTTACTACAATAACGTGAGATTAACATAGATCAAAGATTTGCTAGGGTTATTAGAAGTAGGAAGCCTCCATGTACTTAATTTCTCTGGATTTTTTTTCCTTTTGCTAGTTAACATATCAAACTAATAAATAGCAATGAGTCATTCTGTTTTTTTTCCTTTAGAGTGTTAATAAATGTATATGAGTTGACAGTTTTATAATGAAGAGATAAAAAGTGTTCTTGGTAAAAAGATGCTCCGTGTGAATACTTGTATGCATTTCTGTTCACATGGTCATATATCTAACACCTGTGTGATCCCTCAGGCAATTCAGTCACTCATTTTTCCTGCCAATTTGCTTGCTTCATTTTGATCTATGTTTGCTATCATTTGTCAACTGACACCTTGAGCATGTTTTCACATCAGTTGTTTTGAGAACATGAATGCTGATAATTACATCAGTGCTGCCCCATTGCAGGAGGATAGACTAGACAGTCACCTGGGACTATTTTTTGAACAGTTATTTAACAGTTATTAATTTCTGGGTTTCATGTGTTGCAAAGTTGCTGGTTGCTTATCCGTTTTACTCATTGTAGATCTATAGGCAGTAACTAGAATTCTTCCATTAAGTGCATGTGCTCTTGGCTTCAGTATTGGAGTTTTTGGTTGGGTCTTTTCCCCAGTTGTACATGTCTTGCCTCCCCTCATAGAGATGTCAAAGACCTAAATGGTTCCAGGTTTCCAGTGCCTCAGTTATTCTTAACTTCCTTATCTTAGAACAGAATTCCCCAGAGTTTGTGCACAGAAATGTCCAGCATCTGCAATTTCCATGAAAAACCAGCCTAACTTTTTCATGACTTAGTGAGATTTCAGAAGGGCTACATGCAAATACTCTTTAGAGTGTCAGGCATTCCTTATAATTTCTGCCTCTCTCTCAGAGTGGTAGCTCCATCAATCCAGTTCAAGCTGCTGTGTGCTCCTTTCTGTGAGAGCAATCTTCTTTCGAGCACTCACTTTCAAAAAGGAGTGTAGATGAGATCTAGGCAGTAATTGTGTTGCTCATTCATATATGGCTTTGCACAAACAAGATATCCCAGAAGACTCTTTGGCAAAGTTAATTTTCAATTTAGTCAGCTCACTCATCTGGTTTTCTTCCCCAAACCTCATGCTTTGCAACATTTGATGCAAGGAGTTATTTGTCCTTGTGTGTACGTAGGACTAAACGTTTAACTCAGCTGTTGTCTTTTTATTTAGACAAAGATCTGAAGGCCCCGTGAAATAAGCCAGAAACTCATTGAAACAGAAGCACGTCATTCTAACAAAAACATATTTTGTATCTCTAAGCAGTAGGTGAAGCTCCTTAACACGACTCTTAAATAAAACAAAAATTGCTATATTGGTGTTAAACAGTGCTACTGCTTTAAAAGAGACTTGCCCCAAAGGGCTTATTACCACAATTTTCCAAGTCTTTAATTTATTATGTGCTTGGTGTTTTACTACCTTTCCCAGATTTTAGCTATCTCAGGCCCATTTTTGAGTGCTGAAAGGTCAAGAGGTGTAAAGGCATATCAGTGTGAAAATGTTTAGACTATTTGAAATCAAGGAATAAAATAAAAAGCTGTGCACTTCCGAAGTGCTTGGCCATATTTGGCAATGCAGCATAACATCATTTTAAACATTATAGTGCATAATTAGCATTTACCTTTTTAACTATGTGTTTTTTCATAAATGTCTAGAACAGGATTTACTGGACAGTGTGGGTCCATTAGGTTTTCAGCCTGATATTTGAATGTGTGTGTTGTGGGATTATGTCTTTACTTTTTGTTTATTTGGGTTTATTTTACTAAAATTTTGGCTTCTTATTGTGTCTCCCATGGGGAGACAAAGTGATAAGATATTCACAACAACAAAAATGCAGCTGCTTGTGCAGTCTGCAAACACCCAGATGTACATGTGTTATAAGGAAGACACAATTTTGTTATTTAAAAATATAAATCTTACATTTATGTAGCAGCTTTTATCCCCAAGGATCCCAAAGTACTTTAGAAAACTCTTAACATGTGTTGGATCATCTAGCCACTAGAGTATTGGCACCTGTGGTGCAGAGCACAGTGGCCTTTAAAAGAAGTAAAATTCTTAAAAAAAATATAGATACAAAAGATTGTAAGCATCCAGGTCAACTGCCACTAAAGTCTTACCATTGAGTTTGATGGGAGTACACAAGAAAAAAGTCAGGAAATTTCATCATTTTATATAGCATATTAAAAAAGAAAAGCACTTTCCATTTTTTTCCCCTTAAAACATCTGTAGTTTTACAGAATCATTAATATACTGCTTGTGATTTCAGATCTTAAAGAGACTTCTTAAAACCATTTAAATTTAACTTCAGTCACATGTACCTTAATTCAAGAATATTTTCTATTGTAAATTAGGACTTTAGTTAGTGAAGAAACTGGAGTTTGAACAGGAGTAGAATGGATGCCATTATTTTGAAGGAAAATATGACTATCATGTCAAGTCCCAATCTTTCTTGTATTGGCAGTGAAGAGAAATGATGGTGATAAACTTGATGGGCTTTGAATAAATACATAAAAAACTTAAACTTACTGTATTTTAACATATGTTATCTGCCTACCTGTCTTTCTCTGTTTAGATGTATTTCATGATGATATGCATAAGAAATGCTTCCAAGATCTGTAGAGGGAAAGTGGGAATAGTTTTCCTCTTCTGTAGTAACCCAAGCAGCTTCATTATTTCACTCCTGTATGTTTAGGGTCCTGGACAGGACTTTTTTTTTTTTTTTCCTTCTGTTGCTTTTTGATTAATCTAACTTTAAAAAAGACAGATGCCCAAGGCTATACCCCTGACTGCACGTGAAAACTGTTCTAGCCAGGTGTATGACTCTAAAATTCACCTGTGCGACATAACAGCAGCTGATTTTCATCTGGAAGCAGAGAAGCCTGGTGGTGTTAGTGCAGCCAAGGAAAACTGACCATCTCATTTGCAAGTGGTGCCATTTCACAGATAAGTTGCTCAGAAACCAAAGCTGTGCTCTTGTAAAAAGATCTGGCCCTCAAAGATTTTGTTTGCACTGCCCAGCTCCTGCATCTGGGGAAGTAGCAGGCACCCCGAGGTTTGGAGTAGAGGTGCTGCTGGCACTGAGAGATGGGAAGCAGAGCTGCTGCTGTGGTTGGGCACGGCAAGGCAGGGGCAGGACCTGAGGGGGCTTGTCCAGGCATAGAAATGGTTGGCTGTGGCTTAAAGCCACCAGTGCCAGTTTGACTGTGCTTCAGTTCGAAGCCTGAGTCAGACTGACGTGTTTTTATCCTTCTTGCAGGTGTTCTGTGCCAGGTAGTGCAGTCTCTGCTAAACTGGGAATGGTACCAACACCATGGAATGGTTTGGGGATTTTTTGTTTAGTGTATGAGCATTTGCAGTCACAGTTGCTGCGTGTGCAATATTTCCCAATCCTGAGTTATAGTGAGTACTGGAATATGTTTTGGTAAGATCAAAAAGTTACCCTTAGCATTATCACTCAATGGTAATACAAGCGGTGTTAAGTCCTTTCTAGAAAAAACATGCTTGTATCCTTTATCATGAACAAATGATCTTGATGAAGACCTCTGGTAATATACAATGTATTATCATTATTAAAAATGTATTTCACTTGAATTATTTGTCATCATAACTACTTTTTGGAAGGGAGATGAAAAATACTCTCCTCAAAGTCCAGTGGATTTAGCTTAGCTTTGAGAAACTTGGTACCCAGCAGCAGTGGCCAGCCCAGGTGTGTTTTTAACTCCTGGGAAGCAT
The DNA here is from genome assembly GCA_035583135.1 of Lophotriccus pileatus. Classification (NCBI taxonomy): domain Eukaryota; kingdom Metazoa; phylum Chordata; class Aves; order Passeriformes; family Tyrannidae; genus Lophotriccus; species Lophotriccus pileatus. Next base: position 9,924,841 of record JAWWES010000021.1, read on the forward strand.
CTGAGTCAAAGAGCTCCTTAATTTCTGATGTAATAGCTTTGGTTAAGAAGCCTCTTTTTTTTTTTTTTTTTGACAGTTGCATGAATGAGTTTGATTTCCGTAATTAAAATATTTTGCTTAATTTGTTTCATTGGACTGAAAATGTCAACAACGTTGATTAAATTTGGATATTTTTCAGTTTAAAGTAAGTGATAAATATTTTTCTGGGTTTATTCAAGATACACTTGAGAACATTCAAGTCTAAAAGAATGCAGAATTAATTTGTTTCTTACCCTATTTACCATCCTGCTAATGTTTATCATCACTTTGTAGCTTGAGTTTCCAAGTGTGTAAAAACCTTAAATCCAAAAATCATGTTGGCATTCTTATATGACTTACTTAAATAAATCTTTGGCTTGGGAATGTTTTCATACTCAACATCTCTTTCTCAAAATCCCCTCCAAAGAGAAGTAGTTTTAAATCATGATTAGTCTTTATGGCTTCATATGGTTCAGTTGCCTTTGCAGTCCTTGGATGTGTTAGCAGGGTGGGGTGGAAGTGAAATAATTACTTAACGTCATTGTACAGAATGTAAACCTGACTAGGAACCTAAAGGTGTGATTCTGTTTTTCCAAATCCTTCTCCTTACAAAGGCAGGGGGCAGGTGGGAATGAGGCAGCCATTGCCAGTAATTTGAGAAATATTATACTTTATCCACTTCATGCAAACTAATGGCTCTTGTATGTGTGTTTTTGGTGAGGCTGATTGGATGTCATAAGAAATTAATATGCTTTGGAAAATGTCCAAAGCTTAGATAATGCCTTCTTTTTTTTTTTTTTTTTTTTAGTTACCAAATATTCTATGGTGGAATTAGGTAACATTTGAGTGTTGGAATTAGAATAGGATAAATCAGAACAAATGTTAATAACTTGCCTGTGTTCTGCATGGGCAAAACTTATAGTCAATAATAAAATATGTGGATTGATTTGACCATAAAGAAGTTGTATATTGATGCAGTTGCATTAAATTTAAAGGTTGTCATCTATGGGTGTGTCAGATCTGAAGGCTACATTACACGTGTTGATAGTAATCAGAGAAGGGGATTTTTAATTGAGATATCCACCCTCTAAAGAATGGAAAGGGTAAGAGTTTTCTAATGAATCTGATGCAAGATGATCAAAGCAGATCATCAAATATGCAGTAACTACTGTACAGTCATATCTCTACTAATGGCTCTCACTGTCTGCCCATCACTGAACTGTGGAGAGAGGGAGGGGAAAAGTAGTTCAGAGGACAAAGTTAAATGGTGGGGAGGTATTTTTCCAGACACATTTGTGATATTTGAATCCCTGTCATATCTGAAACAGTAAGTTGGAGTATTATGCATTGGTTTTAGATATATGACTTTCATTGAGCTGGAAGTTGTAGTTCAGGAAGCACTGAGGTCCAGGTTTAATTCTCCAGGAAGTACTACTTACCATGATGTTTGGTGCATTTCTGTTAGCCATACATTGATTCAGAACCGAGAGCTTTGTCAGTTCTTGTAAACAGCTGATCTTTTCCTCTTAGCAGTGGGTTTTCATCAAGTTATCTTTCATGATGAAGAAATTGAACTGAGATTAGAAGACTAGTTTATTTCAAAATAAAAGGACATTTGAGTCTGAGCACAAGGGAAGATGTCTACTCTTTGCCTCTTTAGGACCTCTCAAATTCATTGGAATATCTTTATTAGTTCTCTGAAGACTGAAAAGTCTTTGAATTGTCAGTGGCTCATGTATTCACACACAGAAATCTGAGAGAAGCTGAAACTTTTTTGTTTTGACTGGCACTTGCAAGACATCACTAAGTAAAGTGCGGTATGTAATGCAGTATGTAGCTGTGAACAATTTCTTCCTCCTTTTTCTGTGTTCATATTTTATTTACTATAGCTTGCTCTCAATGCTCCAAATAATCTTAAAATAAATCTGATCCTATTTGATAAGACCAACAGTTTCTTCCCATCTTCTCTCTTCCAATCCAATCAAATTCCTTATCAACCTAAAAATAATCACAGCAAGCCTCTTGATAATTCCCTACAGCCACTACCTGACTCTGCCCAGTACACTTCATCAGGTCTTAGGGAGAAGGGAGTGCCAAAAACAATGCCAGTAGTCTGGCTTCAGAGAAAGAGATCTTGCTCACTGACTGCTATTGCTTCACCTAGAGGTTTTCTCCTGTGTGCACTTGCAACAGTGGCTACTCTGGGCAGATGAGAAAGAGAGAAAGGGCATCTAGACAGGTAATTTCCCCCAAGTTTTAGAAATTTAGACAAACTGCATTTTAAAATGTACTTAGAAGATAGCAGTAAATAGAAAATTCTACTGTGAAGCTCTGGGATGTTTAGGGAACCACCACTTGGACAAATTATGCACTGGTTGCCATTGCCAGATGGACTTATTTTGGGTATAAAACATTATGGAATTGTAATTGCCATGTTTTCTATGGTAAATGAAGTAATTGTTCAGCAGAAAACAAAATCAAACAAAGGCAGGCAGTGTGGTGTCCATTGTTAGCTGGGAAACAATTATAAAGTATGCCAAGCAGCTTCAATAAGCAGGAAAGTTCTGTGCTATCTTAACCCAGTAATGCTGTATTGCGTGGTTAAACACCTCAAATGAAGTCAGAACAATTAAAGAATGAGAGACTTGTTTTAAATGTTTTTAGGTTTGGTTATTTATTTTTCAATCCATGCCTATTATAATAACATAAAGAACGCAATCTGTAATTGGGGTAACATTGTGGCTGGTGATGAAGCAGATGCTCAAGTGTCTGAAATTAAATGAAATGAATGGCCCCTTCCATAGCCATAAACTGTAAAGGAACAAAAGACTTACTGAAGGCCATCTAGTGAGTTCCTGGTCGTGCCAAGGAGAGCGTTACCTGCTTTGGAATCTCAGTCCGAAGCTGTTTGCTGGTGCTCACTGCCTACCTTGTACGGAGAGATGATCCAGCTTCCTTCAGGCCAGCACTTTGATTCACGAGCTCCAAACATATTTTGAATGGTGCTGGAGATGCAGCACGTGAATTCTTACATTTTTACTTTTATAAAATGTAACTCAATGAAAGACACGATGGGAAAGTTGCCATTTTACTCATGAGGGCTTGTTTCCCGTTTTGGGCTCAGCAAAAACAACAGCGAGGGCCAACTGGTTTGATCACCATTATGTGTAGTAATTTGTCTGAAGTTATTTTCTCATTGTGCTTCTGAGAACATGACAGGAAGGGGGGACAATTTCGACCTGTTTTTAATAATTCATTTTACCATTGACATGTGACAGAAATCTCCATTTGAGCTCAGAGGTTGCAAGGTATTTCATTGCAAAAGGAAGTGACTTGTTTGCACTGGTTTCTTACTACAGAATGCTTAAAGCAGCAGAAACTATGTTAATAATACTGCATGAAATAAATAACAATATATTGAAGGGCTTTGGGAGATACAATTTGTGAATGAGTGTATATGAGACCAAAAATGAAACCTGTAGTGTTTGGGTGGAAATCATTCCTCAGGCTGCAAACTGCCTTTAGGTCCATATGCTTCTCTCATCTGTGTGTACAAAGGAGTCTGTGCACAGGGGAGGAGAGAAATGTGGCCCTTTATGATGAGTGAATTGAGAGCTTGAGTACATATAAACACTGTACTATTAGCACAGCCCAAGACCAAAGGTACTGCAAATTAATTGAGCAAAAGAATTTGTGTACAGTTGGTGTGTCTGTTCTTACATGAATCAAAAGGAGGAGTTGGGCAGAGCTCCTTTTAGGAAGGAAAGAAAAACATATGTTAGTTATTGTATTGAGAGGATGTTTTTATGAGAAAAGGGGATGCTGCTTCATTAATAACTGACATGTCACACCAATTCTGTTAGGTCTGATAGATTAAACATGAACCTTTCATTATTCAAGCAGCTGAAATGTATTGGCTGCTTTACCCACCTAATATTTATTCCTTGCACAGTATAACTACAAAATTGACATCTTCTTTTAAAATTGTTTGGCTGTAATAAATATAAAACTTTCACTGCTGATGTAAAGCACTGCTAGCTGGCATCATTTCCTATCCCTTTTTAATTATTCTTGACACTGTGGAGAAACATCTAATATAAATCTGTAATGTGCTCTGATGACAAACTACACGGTTGGAAGACCATGTAATCTCTCCACAATTAATTAAAGTGCACAGAGCTGCTTTTTTTTTTTTTCCTTTTTTTTTTTCCTCCTTATTTTTCACCCCCCCCAGCAACCAGATGCCACTGACTGGCTCAAATAACGTTGCTGTCAACTGTAAAAAATTAAGATCCAAACCCTAAGAAAGGTACTTAAATAAAGAAAGCAGATGCCAGGTTACTTTTTGATATTGTGGCATACATCTTGGTGGAAGGCACTATTGTTCAACATCTGTAGCTTTACATACTTAATTACTGACGTAGCAAATCTGTCGGCAGTTTATTTCCACAAGTATCTGTCACTTCAGCAAATCCTTTATTGAAAACTGAACGATGCCAATCGGTGTGAATAGTTCACCACCATGCCTAGAGCAAAGAAATTAAGGAGGATTTGGCTGCTTTTTGTTCAGTGGGCATAGCCTTTTGTTTTTGAATGGGTGTGAATCTGCTTCAGAAGAGCTTTAGCTCTGTGCTAGAAGCAGTTAGCAATGCTCTTAGGCTCCTGGACACATGGAGTCGATCAAATGCAAATTAATAACAATTTTTAGGCCACGTAAGAATGTTGTTGTAACATTTATTGACTGTAATAATACTGTGGATGGAAGACAGGTTAATAAAAGGTGTTTATTAAATATTACTGTACAACCATATGACTTTTGGTGGTGAGGTCCACCAGTTTCCTGATAGCCACAGGAAACTGCAGGTGCAGGTTAATTTGCAAGATAGCAGCAAAACTTCAGATACTATTAATCAACATTAACAAGAAAAGATTTCATAAGCACACACGTTTCTGTTGATGTTACGGTATGAAAAAAAATCACCTCGAAATTATTGTTTAACATGGCTATTTTTGTTGAAATGTTTGAAGTATGTTAGGGTGCTTTCAGCCATTTCTGTAACATTAGAATAAAAAGGATGTTATGTCAGTGTTTTTCCTACCCACCTAGCATGTGTATGTAGATCAATCAAGTAAAATGTTTTGGGTTTAGAGTTATTTGGAAAAACTTCACTATGCTTTGTTGTTTTTCAGTTAGGATTGTTTTGTTATTAAAAAGAGTTTTTCAAGCATCATGAAATAAATCTCTGTGGTTGTTAGGGGAGGCTTTTGTGGGTGGAAAGTGCAACTGTTGTGACAAGCAGAGAGAGAGAGTTTCTGACCTCCTGCACATCTGCCGTGTGCGGTGCAGCTCTTTGTGCAGCTCCGAGCGCGGGACCAACTGTAGGGCAGATGTCCCAGCAATTGATCTCTCCAGGATTAGTAGCACTGTATAATAAACATGGAGTCGTGGAAGTAACAACAAAGGTGTGACTCAACTATCTTAGCTGATTACGTGGTACTGAAGGTTTAGGATGCAGTAGAAGGTCTTTAGTTCTGTCGTGTTCTGGGGAGGTTTCTCTTCATGAAACAATGTTAGCGTTTGTGAACAGTTCTCTTAACTCACTTTTGATTCACATTTCTCTTTATGCCACCATTCACTCCTCACAAATAATGTGAATCAATAGGTTTACAGTCCATTTCCTTACTGTGTGGTGTATTTCTTTAAAGAAATTACTGCTATTGTTACAGACTGAGAAGAGGTTTTTTTGCTACAAGACAGTTGGCACAACTAGAACCTAAGCTACACTATACTTGTTAATGTTTCTCTTGGAGAGGAGATTCCTTTTTAGCAAACTGTACTGACTCATCAGTTTTCTGATTCGGCTTACAGTGCTTCCACTGAAACTTTTTAAAAATAGAGCAATCAAAACTACAGAGCAGCTCCTAAATGGGGAATATGGTGGTGTAAATCCATATTAAACTGATACAAACAATGTATAAGCTTTTCTTATAAAAAATAGAACATACTTTGTGCTCTGTCAATGTTTTTAGTGTATTCTCAATTATTACATCTTTTGAATCATTTTATTTGGAGTTACATACAGCATAATCATTTTATTTATAGTTGCATTATAGTTGAGGGATTTGAAACTGTGCTACAAACTGTGGATCAAATTTCACTATCAAGTACCTCCAAGAAATCCCATTAGTTTCACCCCTTTTAGAGAGTTGTAACTGAGAGAGCATGTAGAGATCCAAATGAGTGTGTTCCCATGCAAGACACTTCTTGCAAACCCTTGGAGCAACAGCCGCCCCCGTGGCAGGACAGTGCGGGGCAGGCGAGGGGACTTCTGCCTGCAGAACTAAGGAATACAGCACAAAACCGGTGTATTAAAAGCATTCCAGTTTGGGGCAAAATCAACATTCTAAGGGTACAGTAAGTGCCAGGGGATTTTGGTGACCACGAATGATTGGGAACTTGGTTTTACATCTCATCTGACCGATAGTTTGTGACGCGCTGTGGTTTTTGCTTTTCTGTAACAACACGTTTCTTGGATCGTTTAAAGTATTTGGCTTGCAACACCTCTGAGGCACGGGTTAGCTCGCAGTAATGCATACTTTGATGTGTCTTATTGTTAAATTATATAGTGCATACAATATTTCATTTTATTTAATACAAATCATTTTTATTTACTTAAAAGGAGCAAGCTGTCTTATTATATGTGTTTGGCTTAGAAACAAAGGAATTATATTCTTTTAAGAGGTGTTTTATGTTTTATGGTTACTGAGAGAATAAATGGCCTTTTAATAGGCTTTTATATAAGTGAGATCCATGTCTCCACTCTATTATATATTTTCAAATAATTAAAAGTGCTATACAAATGCTATATGATAGCCTTCCAAAAAAAAAGGAAAAAAAAAAAAAAAAGAGGGAAAACCCATGTGGTTTAAAATCTCAAGGAAAAAAATCCTGTTTCTTGGGGAGGGGAGGAGGCAGAAAGGTTTATTAGGGTAATTTAATTTCTACTGATGCTACAAACACGCATGGGATGAGGATGTGGGAGTTCAAATGTAGACGCTGTTTTTACTGTTCCCTACAGTGACCTGTTCTTCATTGAGACAGTCAATTGACACAGACGCCAGTGCATTTATTACTGAGTCTACTGTAAATGAGACTTTCAGTCTTGCCAGGGATAGATATTTTTCCTGTGTTCACCACTATCACACATCACGTTTGAGGACGGGGGAAAAGGAACTTTTAAAACAATAATATCAAACAACTTGGAAAAAAATGTTAAATATTACCATATGAAGAACTGATTAAATTTGTATGGTTTTCTTTCAGTAAAAATTGATATGTGATGAAACACAGTGCAGCTGGATAACTTGTTTTGGCTAACGTTCCAGTGTTCTCTGATCTCTTTACCCAGCTATATATAAAAAAAGAAACCATATCAGCATCCTTGTTCCTATTGTACAGGCTCTGACATAAATGCCCCCTTCTCATTTGTCCCTTACCATCTGGAATGTAAAAAACTTAACATGAGTTTGCCAGTGAGGTAGTTTATCTACATATCTTCTTCATATTCAGATCTACTCTCAAATATCATTTTTGTAAGTCTACTCATCACAGTTTTCATGCATTTAATTTGTAAAACTACTGTACTTGGGTATTTCCAATCCAGCAATGCTGGGGAACCAAGGAGCAGACGCTGCTTATGTTTCCTTTTTGGTGTAGCCCAGAGGCAAGCGTGTTCTGATAGCTGGGAACTGAAAAATAGGTCTCAGAAACTGTTTTTGTGTTGTCCTTCAGACTTTTTGGGGTCTTATACATGGTTATTAATTAGTGAAAAGTCCACAGGCTTTAAGTGCCTCTTCCTGTTTCATGGCAATGCCATTTGTTTGTTTGTTTGTATATATATATTGGGTTTATGATTGTGGTATTTTTTTGTGTTGAAGAAACTTGGGATCATTTCTTCCATGAGGATAATGGGTTCAAAAAGTTAAATGATTTTTGAAAAGGCATAAGAACTCTGTCAAAGTCATAAACTTCTGCTTGTCAATATCAGAGGTTATTTTAAAATTCATATTCCTTATGAATATTCCTCAGTACCTGAAATGTAGGATTATGAGTTTAGGCTAGTTTGCTTATTTTAAATTCCTTTCTTCAGCCAAATGTCCTTATATTGCAGGCTTTTTGGCTGGCACAGGAAGATCAGACTTCCTGCTCATTGATGTAGATAGAATTTTTCTTTTATTTTGGGAGTGGCAGGGGGTTGCTACAAAGTTTAATTTTCCATTTTGTTAACTAAGAACATATGCCAAGGGTCTTGGACTCTCTGAAGTACTGACTGACATAAAATATAATGGCAATCCAGCATGGGCTGGGGCTGAAGAATTTTGGATATTGTCCCACTGGATACTGGAAGACTGCAGATTTTTTTAACTGGGATAGATAGCATGGGTAATTTGCTCTTCACTTTGGCACACTCTGTTTAATTGCAGCTACAGCAGAGCAAAACCATCTGCTAAAGTGATCAAGGTCGTAGTTTTTGAGTTATGAACATTAGAGAAAGTCATAGATACAGTTCTTCTTGTCATTTCTTGTGGTGGAGCCCCACAGAGAGATACCCCAGCCTTGGTCTACAGTGGTTGGCTCTATTGTTTGATACGTGCCAACCATGTGTTCCATCCCCTGCCAGTCCTGTCCTGCTGCAGCTGCTACCACACTGTGCTGCTTCTGCTTGCTCTGCTTGTCACTGTTGTTCCTAACTCTGCCATATTTTTCAAGGGTGTTTGGTGCAACCCTGTGTTGGAAAACAGGAAAAAACAAAGAGCTTCATAACTGCTGTAGTCTCTCGTTAGGGGCTGCACAAAGTGAAACCTATAGAGCTATGAGGTTTTCCACACTTTGGAATAACAGAGCTCTGTTTTAGTAATTTTAATCAGATTTTCTGCTTTTGATGCTATCAGATAAAATATTTTTTGCTCAGGAAAACTTTGTGCCTGTGGAATCCTTGGATCATCCATCAGGACTGGAAAAGGAACGATTTCTCTGTTCTTGTGTTTGCCCCTGCACGTCACTCTGATGGCTTCCAAACTGCTTCTCATTCTCAAACATAAGCCTGCTCTGAAAACATCTCCACAGATTCTTTTTTGTTTGTTTGTTTGTATTTAGAATGCTACATTTTATGGGGAAGGACACAACTTCCCTAAAAAAAAAAAAAAAAAAAAAAAAAAATCTTAAGACCTTGCCAACAGAGAATTAAATAAGAATGGGAATTTATATCCCTGCAAGAATTATCTGGACTTAAAAGGAAATATCTGCGGTTCACATACTATTAACACTCCAATTCTACAGCAGCCTTGCCATTCCTATTAATTTAATGCTTAGCAAATGCTAATGAACTTATTTACTAAAAGGGATAAATTTTCTGTTTCACGTGAGGAAGGCTTATTATTATTTATTTAATGGCAGGACAGAAAAAATGGCAATGTACCTTTATCCCCAAAACACTAAAAGCAGAATTCTGACATTCTGATGAGGTTCTCATTGTGTTTAGCTTTCCTGAACATGATTGTTTTGTAAGGATATTACACCTCCTTTTTGTGACTGCTAGCAATGCACAATTATACATGTGTGGGTTTTCTATGCTCAGAATTCTCACTGTGTAACTGAAAAGTGTTACAGAACCTCCTTTTATTGTCCCAACCCTTAACCATGGAGATGAAGGCTGATATTCTAAAGGGAGTAGTCAGTAACTTCTACTCTTTGAACAGAATTCTGATGCAGTTGTAGGCATTTCCTGGACACATAAAGAAAGATCATGGCCTTTTACGCCCTTTAAAACTCGCTTGTTTCATTTTTCCATCTTATCATTGCTACCATAGCTCTCTTTCTGTTCATATCAGTTAATGTCACATCTGTGTTGCCACCTTAACTTTCTAGGGTAAAGAGTATCTTAGTCATAAAAATATAAAAGCTGCTATGAAAGTTCAGGTGAAAGGTTCACCCGACTCAGCAATCGAGCCTGAACTGTGCCTAGTTTTGAAAGCACAGAGAAGGAGTGCAGAGAGGATGCTTGAAGGCACAAACTGGTTTTCCACATTTCAAACTTGCTGCACATTTATGTGAAGATGATCTGGTATAAATAAGTGGGAGTTAAGTCTATTGAAATGCAGAAGAACTTTGCAAAAGTAGCTTAAAAAATCACGTACAGTTCTGTGTCCATAATTTAATTCTCATGTATGTGTATTAATTCTGATTTCAGCATGGCATGGTGTAAATGCTAGGTTCTGACTGACAACCTTAACTCAGAATTTCAGTGTGGACAAATAAAAACAGATTATTTAATAGATTTACAGAACTGAGTAAGCAATTATATAAGTTCTGTGTTACCTTTGTTCACACAAGAGGAATGCTGCATCATGTGCTCTGTAGTAGAGTTCACACTTTAAATTTGAAGGCTAAATAATGGACTTCATGAAGTTACTAATTTCTGCAATTCCTTCTTTCCAGAAGAGCATTGTCTGCTCTGGAACCCACGGAACCAAAAATTTTTCAGAATTACTGCCACCAAAATTACACTCTGTTGTCCTAAAGCCCAGCCAAGCAAAGTACTGTATGCATGTGTGTATGGGTTGATGTGTTTTCACTGGGAGAAAGATGTTCAATTTTTTAGACTCCTTTAGAATACCTTTTACATTTTTCATTTAAATAACATCAGTCCATAAGTATAACTTTTTGGAAGGAACATATTTGAAAATGGTATATGTGTGGTACTTCTGAGAATTGGCTACTGCCTCTTTTTAATTCTAAAATACTGGTTCTGACATGATACAGAGACAGCAGAAATGACCCAGAGAAGGTAAGAATCAACTAAACCAAAGGAAAGCAAGTGCAAGGAAGCAGTAAAAGAAACTTTCTTCTATCAGTTCAAAGTCTTGTCCATCTGCTCTTAATTTACTGTCATGCAGACACTGGATCTTTCACTGCTATTGGGCCACACAATTAATCAAATCCTGTTTCCTAATTTCCACCACTCTAAGTTATGTTCCTAGGAAATGAAATTCTGCAGTTTCTTGCCTGTCTTCACGACAGCTGGAGGAAAGGAACGAGGTGAAGAGAGGAAGCTGGCAGTGTAGACCTTTCATTTGGGACCTACCTAGGTCCCTCACTTTGGCTTGCAAAGTGTTGAGTTTTTGACAACCTTTAGGTAAGGACTTTCTGTGGCTATTGTGTTCTGTCTTTTTGTATATAACTGAGAAGAATTTGTCTTATTTTTGCTAGTTACTATTCAATATTTTAATGGTATTTCATACAAATTGAGGTGAAAATATTCAATGGTTGAATAAAAAAGAAAACCCAGATGTCTTGCTTCATGCATTACTTAGCTGTCCTCTTCAAACAAAGTCAGAATTATATGAAAACCTCAGAGTATCCTGTCTCAGATTTTATTTGATGATTTCAATATGCCCGATTTCTTTATTTAGATGATGTTGAATTAAGGTTGTATAAAGTTGGGAAGGAATTTAAAATCAAGTTTGGGTTGAAAAAGACTCCAAACCAAGTTAACTGCTTCTTAGCAGATGTGAGAGGACTTTGGTATGAAGTGGCAGCAGTCTGGGTATTAGGCCTGTTCTAAAGATACAGAACCCCATTCACTGCTCTGTTGTGTTCTCCAAGTGTCTGTATATCAGGTTACACATTGCTGCAAAATTAGAATGCTCACATTTCACATGCACTGGCTGGGTAATGTGCAAATAAAAATAAGTCAGACTTTGGATATTTCTGGATGGCAGAGCAAAGGAGGTTTTGGCAGATGGTGTTAAGGTCTGGTTGGAGTACCTGCGTATGGTAGGGAATGATTCCATGAAGAGTGTGTATGTGATGCTTATGTTTGACTTCAGCCTGTAATTACTTCATGTGGTCAATATCTGATACCTTTAGTTTCAACCTTTCAGTTTTAAAATATAGATAGCTTGATGGTTAAAATTGTGGACCACTTGTCACCCCACAACCCACTTCTGTTTGAAGGAAAGTAAAGGCTGCAGAACAAGGAAAGACTTTGAGCGCTTGAGTTAAATATTGCAGTGAAGTACTAGCTATTGAGAAATTACCTTTATTGTGGTGAATGTCTGTAGCAGTCTTCCTTTCCCAAAAAAACACGTTGAGAAGATATTGTTCTCTCAACTCTCGGAAGAGCTTTCCAAATTAATATTTAAAAATCTAAGTAATTAATTTACTTACTACTTTACATTTATGTAAGCTGTTAAATGTAAATGCTTCACTTTCAAGGGAAACCTAAATCATTTGTACGATGTGGTGTAATCCTTTTCCATTAAAATCAGAGGAGTTTCCGGCGAGGCACGGCTTTCTCCCACACAGCCAGTGTGCAGCCCCTCTTCTTACACATCCTGGTGTGGGTTTTTCCATGAACACTTTTTGCTCTTTAGTTATTTGTTGTAATTATCAAGTTCATTTTTCTCTAATAGATGTGATTAAGTATATTTAGCACTGTGTAATGAGTTTTCTGCCTGGTTGCATTCTGGCTAATAAGGAATTCCTCAGAGTCTCTTCTGACAGCTGCTGTGGATCCCAGGTTTGTGCTGCCACAAGAGACCTCTTCCATGAATTGCTAACATTAGAGAAATTAACTCGGTTAGACTAACCATAAAATCTGGGCTGAAATTTGATTACTAATAGATCTCGTGCTAGCTTTCAGCAGCACAGATATTGTGGTGTTCTCTTACACAGAAAGACCCACAAAAAGTCCTCACAATTCAAAAATAGTTTTGCATTCACACATAATGAGTATGTAAAGTTCTTTGTGGAGGCTGTACTGATTAAAAAAAAAAAAGATTGGAAATAATACTGCCAATAATTGTTAAATGTTCTTGTTACAGTAGCCCTTTATTTTAGTTCTCATGATCCATCTGCTAACTTACTGGTCTATGGATAATGGTTTTGTTATCCATACTACTTCCTATTATTATAGCAGCTCCCAAATTTGTGAGGCTGAAAATGATGGGAGCAATCTGTAGTTGGTGATGCAGTGCTGTGGCTGAGTTGCTTAGCAACAGTGGCTGCAGCCCCTGCGCCCGCTCTCCGGAAGGGGGATACAGAGACGGGGAGATGGAGTAAAAACACCTTCAGCAGGGCTGACTTGGGAAGGGAATGATAAAGGTTGGAAGTTATTTTTGCTAAGTGCCAGTGACTGTGGGAAAAGTCTTCTGTAAACAGGTCCTGTGAAAAAGGAAAAAAAAATGGCAAGCGGTCACTTGACTTTCTGAATTACTGGAAGAGAATGGAAATCCAGCAGTAAATATGTTTTCCTGATAACTGTGAGCCTGCGCTGTATTATGAGGGATTTTCTACTGTGGTGCATAATTGTTACAGAAAATGCGTAATCATAACCATGTGTCTTCTATTTATCACTACAATTGAGTACCAAATTCACGGAGAATAGGGATTGAAAATTAATGCCAAGTACCTCTTAAATTCCCTGCTGGTATGTTAATTACATAAAGACTGTTCATAATAGGGTTAGTGGTAATGTAATAAATATGGATGGGTCTACAGTTTTAAATTCTTTTGAGATCTGAACAACTCTACATTTAGGATCACACAGTATTAATTACTAGGAACTATATTTCAATCCTGTTCTGATTTCCAGTGAAATATTTTACAAAGACTCGTGTGATTACTGAAGTATCACAGCGTTATTTTCAGTCCCTTATATCCCACACCCTAAAGCCTTTGGAAATCTTCTGTGCTTGAAGCCTCTCCATAGAGCGAGGTATCACACTTTGACACTATATTTACTAGAAAATTTCAGCCTTTAGGAAGCATAAAATGTAAAAGAGAGTAGGAGGTAAGTTGATACAGATATATCCAAGTTTGTTAAGGGGCTCTTATCTGCAATAACCAGCATCACACGGGATTTTTCCAAATGCTGGTTATTGCTGTTAGTCAGTGCTGCTTTGCAATTAGTGTTGGAGCAGCTCGATAAGGTGGATATATAGGAACTAAGAACAGATAACATAAATGCAAACAAAGAAATTTGAACCTTTTGACCTCCTTTATACTTGTTTATTCCTGAACTGGTCCTAAAGCAAAGGGGCAAAACGGGTTTACTTTTTTTTTTTGTTCCTTTGGGGGAAAAATATGTCCAGAAATTTAGAAAGAAAACCCTAATTTTTTTAAGAGTTTGTATTGTTTCACTTCTGTGTTTTGCAAATGGTGCTGCACTCCTCGTAAGCCCAGTCCTAAAATTCATTGTAAGACACTGCATGTCATAAAAGCAGAGGTTTTGATCTAAGTGGGAGTCTGCAGGTTCATTTTTAGAAGGTCAGATTGATAGACAGTATCTCACAGTCTAGATAGTGACTCTATCAAACTAATTCTTAAACACATAGTAGTACAATGAATTATTCCTGTCTTGGAAGTATGGTTTATGACCTTTCTGCCCCAGGTATTATTGCTGATTATTATCTGAGAATGGGTAGTAGCATGCTTTTTGTTTCATTGTGTTTTGTGACTGATTTGGGGTTTTTTATTTTAACTCAAGCTGATTTTTAAGCAAATCTATTTTATGAACCACTTAATACAGCAGATTTATTATAAAATAAATTTGGCTTATAGCTTGGTAATAACTGCCCTTCACCTTTCTTTTCTCCTAGAGGTTATTGTTTAAACTAGTATCTCAGATTGTACAGATAAATACTTCTGTAACCTTTTGTCTTCTTTTTTTTTTTTACAGCAATTTGCAGAAAAATGTGAGCATTTTAGAATATTTTAATTTATTTTGCAAAATCTACACTTGCTAATTGCCAGCTTTTCAAAAACAAAATGGTAGAATTCTTCATACGAGCCTGCATAAAAGATGGACCTATTTTGTATATAGAATATTGCCTGTCCTTTAGATCTATGTGTTTTGCTTATGGAATAAACCAAAGTAGGAGAGATAAACTAATATTTTGTATAAGCTCAGCCAGACAATACACATGATAAAGATGTTTCATCTTCTTATGTATGCAGAAAATATGAAAAATTGTAGTTTACACATATTTTCTCAATTCAAGTGTAAAATTGGGCCCCCAGATTGCCCTGGGCCACGGTGGTTGTGTTAAAGAAGCACTATTTACCTAGCAGCTGAGTGAAAAATGATCAGAATATTAGACTCATCTAGGCCACATTAAGGAGCCATTGCATTTCCCGACAATTTTATGCTATCTCAATATGAAAACAGAGCAATTTCAGCTCATATCAGGTTATGATCGGCAATTACAGTTGCATAATTCACCTAGTCGTCTCTTTTCAGGGCCTTTATTTTCCCTCTTGGTGACATTCCTGAGAAAGTGCCTGATAAAAATGTCATATATCATCCTGGCTTTAAAACTCGTAAGGGGGTAATCTGCTATGCCTTGCTGAGCCTATATTCATCACTAGATTTTTGACTTGGAGGGGTCATGACACTCATAATTTCCTTTTTGATATTGTCCTCACTAGATATGACAAGGGGCTGTAAAAGCTCAGTTGTATGCTGTGGTTAAGAGCCATTCCAGTGGGGCTCATCACTAGCAATAACAGTGCATTACTGTGGATTGTGCAGTAGTTGGCCGTTTCGAAGATAATTAGATTTGATGTCAACATTTCTTTATCACCTGCATCCTTTTGTGCATCTGCGTGTCAAGTTGTTATTTCCGGATTTATTAGCACCCTCAGAGCTACTATCTATCTGTCAGCCTGTGTGGTGTTTGTGTTGACAGTTGTAAAGTTAATTACTAGTACTAATGAGCATCGGGCTTTTGGTGGACATGGCATTTTGGGCATTTAAAACTGTAATTAGATTTTTTTTTTCCCTTTGTGTACAGCCACAGGAAAAATGCAGAAAAAGAAAAAGAAACTGAGACTGAGCACCCTGACCTCAAATCTCTATCTCCAATTTGACATTGTTTACAGTATCTAATTCAAAAAACTCAAACAGGCAGCTTTTTTGCTTTTTACTACATTTTCTTCTCATCATTAACTCCATGAATATTTCTTTTATCATGTCATCCAAACCCAGATCTTAAGGAAAAAAAAAAAAAGTTTTATTTTCAGATGACTTTGTTGCAAACATGTCCAGATAGCTTATGTATCAGCCAATTCTTTTTCTGGAAAAAAATTTGTATTTTGTCACACAGTCAATGCAAGTATTGTGGTAAAAAATAAATTTGTAATGACATCACAATTAGCCCATCTTCTGATCCATCTGCTTTTAATATAGTAATGTATTAAACCCAGTGAACACAGAGACACTTCTTGTTTATTGTGCAATTGTAAATCCCGAGTAATTTTGGTGAAGTGAGATTAACAGAAATGTAACAGAAAGAAGAATTTTGATACTTATTTGCCTTGCATACATGTTAAATTCCCTATCCTGTAAATCATATTACTGGATCTTTTATACGATGTTCCAAGTAACATATAACTCATAGGATTTAGAATAATGGCACTTATATGTGACATATACTTTATGTAAGTATATTGTTTATTCTGCTGCTGCAACTAGGAACCACTCCCTTGCTGCTTTTTCTATTTGCTTTCTATTTATCATTATCTGCCATTTTGTTAAACAACTACCCTTCCCAGACATAAATCATCTGTAAAAATACTCTGGCTCAGAGAAAATTTCACCCTGGCACTGAAATGATGAGATAACCATTTTCATCTCTTGTTGAAGCATTGAGATTTATTGGGCTTTGATGGGCTACAGACCAGACATCACTCTCCGCTAAACAGACTCCCACTTGCATTTATTCTTATTGCATTTAGCAATTCAAAATGGAGCTCCCAAAGTCCCTGCAGAGCCCCTTCCCAGCTTAGGTGGGGCACAGGACGTCAGTGTTATTACTTTATATTAGATAAGGAAGGGACACACACTGAAGCATGTGGTGATTCAGATGATTTTTTATTTCCGTTTAGCAGTGATGACAGAATGTCATAGTGAAATGACTTCAAAAGTCATTTTTCCCTCTGCCCTGGTTCTGCAGCCTTGTCCCTCGAGGGCACTTCCATTGTACAGTTATATTAATTCTGCTAACTTTCAGACTTCATTGCTGACAATAGGCCTTTTGGCTTTCTCAGACTATTACATTAAATTTCCCATCAAACCATGTCAGCCTCTGAGGTCAGAGATTCCAGGAGAAGCTTTAGATATTTTGCCTTTTGACTTCATGGGCAGGTATTTCTAAATTGCTTTTAGGTTTGTTTTTCCAGTGTCAGAAATCATACTGAACCTATCTGAAAACTCAGACAATGAGTGTTCATCAGGTGAAGGACAAACGGTCCAAGGGGTGAGGAGGGTGTTTGTGGACACTCAAACACATGTTTGCTGGAACACTTCTGTTCTTGGTCGTGCCAGTGTCAAGGAGGATCAAGTAGCCTTGGTCCAGCTGCATTGCTCAAGGCAGCAGCGTTTCACCATGCATTTGACACACATGCAGCCCAGGGCGGTCTTTAAAGGTTCATCTTCCAAACAAAAGGCTTTTATTTTATCTCAGCGTGCTTTTAACGTTTACTAGTTTTGCTGCTCTGCAGTTTGGCACCTTTGTGAAAAAAATTTGGTATAACAATCCTCAGTTCACAGTTGGGGAAACTGAGGCACAGAGGAGTAAGCTGTTTTAGCAAGGTGATGAAGACTCTCCTTCATGGAGTCCTGTCCACTGTCACTGTTTGGAAACAGTTACCTTGATTGCATTTTGAAGAGTTCAAGTGCAGTGGACTTAAACAAAAGCAAACCTTATTTGCATAAAACATGGTTCACATAAGAATCATCGAAACCTACATGACTGTGAAGTAGTCTTTAGATTATTGAACAAGCTCTGCTGCTGAGCCATTCTTTGTCTATATATTCATCAAGATTCTCAGCTGTCTTCAAATAACATATAAATTGTTTTAACTTGATTTTTTTTTTCCCTCCTTGGAAGTATTTTATATTATGGGGGGTAAAAAAGTTTTTAAACCAGCCCTTGTCAAATGAGATTTTAAATTTATCACAGATAAACACCCAGCATTGAGCTGGAGAAAATATTATTTTAAAAAAGGCGTTACTGTGTGCAGAATGCAATTATGTAATAAAAGGCAACAAAATTATAGGAAGAAAAGAAAAAACAGGGTTTCATTGACAGAAACACATGAAAAAAACTAAGAGCTTGGATGGCATACAGAATTCAGCAAAATTCAGGGTGTACAGCTGTCATAGCCACTTATTTTAGATTTGTAATCATGGTTTCTGCATTTAGAAAACAGAAATTCTGCAGTGTTTTGTTTCCCCAAAACTCTATTATTTAAAAACAAGGCAAAGGAACGGAGAAAAATGTTTCACCCTGAAAGCAAACTCTGCATATTTTTGTGGTAATTTTCAAGTACCAAAATTAGAACTGTCTTAATTCTTAGCTGGGGATTACGTGCGTGGAGGGGAATGTGTGTGTGCGCAGAATAACAGGCGGGTGGCAGGACTGGAGAAAGATTTGCTTAGGAGGGCAGTGTCGATGTGTTACTACCTGCTTGCAGCCATAAGGCTGGGGAATCATTTGTGACACTCTGGGGACAATTTTGTCACCCTGACAGTAATGCTGTTATGCACCAACTTGACACACAGGAAGAATCCATAAAGACAGATAAGTAACTGTGAAAGTGGCTGGGGATCAGCCTGAGTGCTACCACTCACCTGCAGTGACAAATAGATAGTCAAGAAGGATTGAAAATCGTGCCCAACACAGAGATATGTCAGTCCAAAGCTGGAATCCTGCTTGGTTACATGAAGGTTGTAGTAAAAATACACATAAGGCACATGCACAGAAGGGCCCCCAGGCTTAAGTATGAGAAGGTTAACTTCAAAGTATATTAGTTCTTCTTTGCAGCATTTTTTTTTAAGAATACTTGATGTCTTTCACAATTGGACCAAATTCTTATATTAATTACATTTGATTGGGCTGATTCCTGCAATTTTAATTGAAATGAATATACGTTAACATTGATGTAATGAAAATGAGAATTTGGCCAACCTGATTTTTGAGGGAGCCAGTGGATCTGTTTCCAGGTGTCAGTTTTTTTGTTTTAGTAATTATTTTATACCAATAGAGGTCCCCATCTGCAAATCAAATGAAGAAACTTGTGACTTAACAAATATGTGCTACTTCAAAAAATACTACACTTTAGCTGTTGCAGTCAACCATAGGTGTTAAAAATCAGCGCCAAACTGTTTGCTGTTTGTTATGGCCAAGGCTGTGTTAATACCTACTGCAGATGTATTGTAAAAAAAGTGACTTGCACTTTTTAAAATATTCTGTAGAAACCTAATGATAGTTTTATTGCTTTTTGGTTTGTTTGTATAAAACAAAGGGATCTAATCTAACCTTGAAGACCACTTCTGAATTCAATCACTCTTTGTGACTTTCATTTCATTATTCATATTTGATAATTTGAAGTTTATTTCTCAGGAAAGAAATGAGTTACAACCAAAGGCAGATGGTGTGCTTGGGGTTTTATTTTGTTTAGATTATAATCTCTGCTTTTCTCCCTCTGTCTGGCCACTGGCTTTCACTTTTTTAAGAAACTTTCCTTTGTAGGCAATCACTGAAGTAATTTTGGTCCCTGGAATAGGGATTAAAAAGAACTGCCACCCTTACAGTTTCCTCACATCCCATATGCTCAAGATTATTTTTTTCTAATCTTTTTTCTTTTTTTCTTCCAAACTGGAAGTTCTTTGTTGTGTCCTCAGTTCCCTTCCACACCTCCAGCTTCTGAGCAAAGTCTGCAGTGCACTGAAATGGTACCTGCTCCCTTCACTCCTTATGATGCTGAGCTGTAAATTAAGTCAAATATTTTCACCAAAAAGTGCAATTTTTGCAAAGCTAAAGCTTTCCACGGTAAATACCTCTGTTTTATTAAAACAAAATCTGCTTAATTTTCCTATGAGCTTGATCTGAGGTATAATAATTCAGGTTTCTGATTATTAAAAAAAATCATTTTGTGGCATTTAAAATCATTTTCTAGAAGGGTAGATTAAACAAAAGTTTTGTTTTATTCAGTTTGTTCAGTTTCTTGGCAAAAAATAGGATATCTTTGATGTGTTTTGGACTTCATAAGACAAAGCCATGTAATGGCCTGTAGGAGTTAAATGACTGCTGAATAAATTATGGGAGATGTAGTCTCCCACAAGGGATGACAACTATAGTGTGAATGTGAATGTCAGGCTCACCTGCCACAACTCCCATCAAACTGTACATCACCATGAAGAATACAGTTCAGTGTTTTACTGACAAAAATCCAAGTGTTTCAGCTCAGTTTTACAAATCAGAGCGAGCTTAGCAATTCGAATTATGTGGGCATTATTTGATAAAATAAATGCAATATATAAAAGGCAATGGAAATTTCAAAATTTCCTCTGGCACAGAGATTTGCAGTTTCTCTCAGCTTGTGTGCAATATGCCATTGGCAAAGCAATTCCTTCTATAGTCAATTGCTCTTGTTGGTTGAACTGAATGCTAATCGAGGAGCTTTTATCTCATTTGAAACATATTAGTCAGAACCCAGAGAGCAAGAGGATACTGCCGAAAGGTGTCTTGCATTGACAGTAAACCTTCTAACTCTAGAGCTCATCTCTCCCATTTCCATTCTAATCTTGGTTCTGATTTGGGTAAGGAAAATACAGTTACTTCCTACCACTGCTTAGGAATGCCTTAAAAAAATGTTTCTTTCACATTCACCTTCTCTTTTCGTAGTGCCTTTACCCAGAAGGTACATAATTACTGCAACATTTGTGTTTTCAATGGTGCTAAAGCAGTAGTTGTGCTTTGCTGCTTCAAGCAGTGTTGTCCTGTCCCTGCTTGATGTATGCACAGAATCACAGAATGGTTTGGGTTGGAAGGGACCTAAGAGATCATCTCATTACAACCCCCCTGCCATGGGCAGGGACACCTTCCAGGAGACCAGGTTGCTCAGAGCTCGATCCAACCTGGCCTTGAACACTTCCAGGGATGGGTCATCCACAACTTTTCTGGGCAAAATGTGCCAGGGCCTCACCACCTTACAAGGCAGAATCCTTTCCTAATATCTAGTCTAAACCTGCCCTCTCTCAGTTTAAAGCTATTGCCCCCCATCAATACACTGTGCGTATATAAAATATGTGTATGATATACAAGATAAAGGCTGCTGATAATGAATGACATGTTTTTAAATGTGTGTCTCTGTGCATACTGGTATAATAGAAACTGTTAAAAGACTTTAGGAGCTGTGTTCTTGAATTGATCTTAGTTAACCATACAGATTTTGCAAGTCAACACATTTTGTATTCAAGACTTACATTTTTAGTCTGAGTGTTTAATGATGCAGAGTTAAAGCCATAGTCTGACCAAATCTGCTTCTGCAATCTGAGGTCCAGAACAGTTTTTTAGCCTACTAAATTAGTATTTTGTTCACCCAAGATCTTTTTATTGATGAAGTCTGAATCTCACAATGAATACCTCTTCAGACTGGAGTAGAAATGAGTAGAATGATGTGGTCATTTGTCATCAGGAGGTTGAAAATGATAGGTTTAGATAACCTGAAACTGAGTATGTTTGATGATTGCTATACCTCCCTTTGTTAACTGTGATTATCATGTATTTTCTTGGTGATTGCAAGCAGAGTACTTCTACTTTTTTTTTTTTTTTTTTTTACAAAAAGGTATATCTTCTTTTTAGCAAAGATCCATACTAAACTTATAGATCCAGTGCCTTGGCTGGTATACATTCCTCAGGCAAAGTGTAAATTGGGCTGATGGGAAAAGTGAGTACAGTCCAGGAAAAGAATTTTGTCTTTGACTGACTTGATCATAACGTGAACGTTTACTGTGCTCCACTGACTGCCATGACACTATGTGAATTTATGTCATTTAATGTCACTTTTGAGGTTACTATAAAATCTAAAGGCAAACAATGGAGGTTCTACCCTCCCTGAAAAGGCAATGTACTATTTGTTTTGTGGTAGGAAACCTACAAGGCTAGATAGTTTTCCATAACACTCCAGATTTTTGTCTCTATGCATAAGTAAATAATGCCTTGAGCCATTGTGCTTAGTCATCTGCTGCAAAGCTCAGAATCCAAATTTTTTACTGTCCCTGTTTATCTAGGGTTCTTCCAAAAGGGAAGAAGCATGAATTGGAATCAGGAGAATCTGGATTATATTTGCTTCTACACTTGGGATCATTTAATACTTCCAGCCGAGTCATCAACCATCTTATTAAATTTTCTGATAGACACCTCAAATCATAATTTTTTAGTTGGGTGGGTCCATAGTCATTATCTCCAGAAGGTACTGATGGGGTCAGAAGTGGCAAGTATAGCAGACTTCGGATTTTTTTCGTAAAATCAGCGAATTTGGTAAATCAGTTACTGAAGGCCTTTGTGGTAATGGTTCCTGATTAGCATAGTAGATATCTGTGAAACATTTCTACTAATAATGCCTGGGTCCAAGAGGAGGGAACGGAAGGAAAGCTGCCTTTGTGGGGTTTTAGTGAGAGGGACAACCCATTAGAACATGGTGTCACTGACAATTCAGGACAAGTGCTTTCCTCTGCATAAGCAGTGTGGACACAAGGAATTGTTTTGCAGGAGTTATTAATAAGAATTGAAGTAAGGAGACACCATGTGTGTTCCGCTGCAGACAAGGCTGGAAAGTCACAGTGTTGCTGGAAGGGCTCACAGGGGTCAAACCCTCCATTACAAACTGAATAGATTGTAAATAACATACGTATACACAGGCATTTCTCGTTTCCTGTGATTAATTATGCAAATCTGGTATTCTATTCTTAGGTCAGATCTCTGACCATATAGTGTGTTCCTTTTTTTATGGAAAATTTTCATGTTCTACTGCCTCCTCCCTAAAAGGAGTTACTAAGTAGAATTTCAGAACTTCCAAACTGTATTTATTGCTAATTTATTTCAAGCAAAATGCATTTTATGGGCTTATCTACTTTTTTTTTTTATTAAAACACGAACAAAACTCAACCAACTTGAACAGGTTGAATGCCACATCTGCGCAGAAGATATCAGCACACTTATTTATGGCTCAAAGAAACAGAGTCTAAATTAAAGCAGCTATTGCTATAGAATGGATAAGCGGCCATTATGAATTATCCTTAATTATAGTGATTTCCTAAACTAATAAACCTGCTAAATCTTTTTTGCAAAGGTTAGTTTACACAGTGCATATAAAATCCGCATGTGCTACGCATCAACCACCAGCTGTCTGACAGTGTGTTGCTATTGCAGTGAGTGTTCACATAAATTTTATGTTGGTTATATTAACAGTCAGTCCATATCACTACCCACAGATGCCAGTAGACATAAAAATTGCTCTCCAGTGAGCCTAAATATCCCTAGAAGCTAGTTGTGTCTAATGTTCCATGTAGTATTTGTACGTGAAAGCAGCAGATTGAAAAGTTATTTACAGATGAATATTTCAATCCAGTTAGTTCATATTGGCCTACTTAGGCTTCTTTGCTGGTTTATTTGTATGCTAAATAATTCACTAAAGGTTCTTGTTTACTTTCAAAAGTAGTTTCTATGAAATGCAAACAACAGAGCCAACTTCAGGTGCTCTAAAGGCTAAACAGCCCTGTTTTAAATGCAGGTCAGAGCTGCAGACAGCATCTTGCAGCTGGGCTGTCACTCATAGTTTTACCCTTTTAGTTGCTGGGTCTTTAAAGAATTTACTGAGATTTGATGCTTTTATATAAATTTATGGCAAGAATGGGTTATTTTTTTTCTTACTCTATCCTTTTTCGTGGACAGATGTGAAATCCTTCAGAGTCTTCCCGTTAAGTAGACCGGGCTGGCTTGTCGTAGGCTGGTTAAATGGATTCTTGACAGTGCACAGGACTAGCAGGTGCAGCAGATACGTGTTTCCTCCTGCTGTAGGACATAAATACATTTCTGTACGAATGTCTGTGGTACCATTGGTTGTATACTTTGATTTCTTGATCAATCAGAGCACTGGAAAAAAGCAGTTCCTTTACTGAGATCCAGGAACTCAGTAACACTCCTAACACAGCATTGTCTACATCACAGAGTTCATCTATGTGCTTTTTATTTTAGAATATTGATTTTATCATTTTTACTGTTTGTAGTAGGAGTTGCTTTATTGATATTTGCTCAACTCCTCTTTGTGCAGACACTGTAGAATACTTAGTTGCAGGTATTGACATTCATCTGCTGGTTGCTTCACCAGCATCAGCTTATTTCACCCAAATGGTATTCAGATCCTGTAATTGTTTCTTGCTATTGATTTTAGATGGCGTTTATAACATGCTTCCGAAGACCACAGCACACATGCTGAGTCTGACTGCAGCTTCAATTCAACCCTTTCAACACGAATGTGAATCACACATATTAAAATTGCAACAGTCTTGATTTGCTTTGCAAAGATCTCTCAAGAAAGATTAAGACCAGTCAGTTCTTGAGAGACTGTGAAGGAGTGTCTTACTGCTTGCTAAAGAGTAGTTGGCTATTTTTGCAGGAGTTCTCAGTTATTAATGCATATTCTGGCATAATGCTAGGGATGATGTACTGTCAATTCTGATCTATTTTCATACAAATATGTCAGTGCTCAGGCTTAGGTTCACAAAGACATTTAAGAGCCAGTTATTTTGTTGCTTGCATGTCCTACCATTTGTAAAATGAGGACTTCTGGGCAAATTTAATCTTCAGCGGTTACTATGGATGGGTATATAGTGCAACATACCTTCTGCAAGAGTTTCTTTGAAGAAAGAGTGATTTCACTTGGCTAATGCTCAAGGCCCAATCAGTCTTTCCACAGAAGTCTTTATTAGTAAGTTGACCTGCTCAAATGCAGTGGAGGCAAAGGCCTTTAGTGGCATCCCCCAGAGAATGAAAACCCCAGATGTAGAATTAAAATAATACCCGAAGATGAAATAGATGCGTATGATAGCACCTAGAAAAGTTAACCAGTAGAGCATGTATAACATATCTATTGGCTTTTATCTAGTAATTTTTATTTATTTCCTAGCCAACAACAGTGGAACAGAATTACAAATTTAGATAACATTTGGAAACCTGACATAATCTTCTAAAAAATGAGAATAAAAGTAGATGCTGCAAAGTATAGGAACACCGCTTCTCTTATGCCACTAAAGTGTGAACTAACTGCTGATTTATTACTCATTTAACTGGTGGTACATTTTGCACAGCACATGCTGTGTTCCTGTGCTGGTGTAGCTTTAGGTATCTATAAAACATCTCTTTGAAGAACTGAATGGTGGTTTTTAGAATTAATTTGCATGCTTGTTTTTGAAAACTGAGTTGCATTCTGTTTAATAAAAGAAGAGTGGTACATGAAATACAGTTAAAACCAGAATCCCTAGCAAGATTCATGGGGGTTTGTACCAAAAGTGTTTGGGCAGTTTTGAAAATTACACATGCATTAAGAAAAATTTAAAAAAGAGTATTTCATAAACACGCAAGGGTGTATGTTTATGTGGAGGGCAACTTCATTCCACAGGGAATTAGTTTTTGCATAAGAAGATGAGTTGAACATTTTTGCTATTAAATACAAAACTCAGCTACAAATGTCAAAATATCAGCAGTCAAATGCTTCCTGGGGACTAATTCGGGTTAGAGTTAGAGGTAGTAGGGTTAGTTTTAGGGTTAGGGTTAGGCTTGAGAGAGAGAAAGAACCCAGAGCTCCAGAGACACTGGGGCTGGAAAATGCAGCCCAAGAGGATCATGGCAGGGCCCCAACATTGCTGCCTCTACACCTTTCAAATCAGTATTAGGGTTAGACTTAGGTTTAAGGGTTAGGATTGGGGTTCCTGAGGACTTTTTCTGAATTCAGGGGAGGTTTCCTCTGTGCAGGGAGCTCAGGACTGGGCTCTGTCATTGTCAGTTAATTGGGCAGAAATCTGAAAATGGCTGTTTGAAAGAAGCGTATGTGTGAAGGCAGACAGGCAGCCTGCAAACAACTAATTCACCCGCATAACACATCTTTGAACTGTCTAAGGCACAGCTAACTGTTTACATGCTACCAACAAGAGTAAATACTCTGAACAGAAGGAAGAGACAGAGTTGCTGTGAGTAAAGAAAAAGATTACAAGACAGCCCATCTGCCAGAGAATGCCTGTCACCTCCAGTTACGAGCCAGAGGCAGCCCTACCTCGTAGCAACTTACAGAGACCAGTTTATTATTCAAACAGGAGAGAGGGAAAAGCTAACTTAGACCTCCACTTTCTGTCTGATATGGTGTCAAAATATCATTTTCAGGGAATTTTGCGAACAGAATAGTGAGGATAAGTTGAGTCTAAACACTACCAAGAAAATAGCTATCAGAACTGCTTCAGCAAAGCCAAATGGCTATCCTGGCTAATAGCTGTGCAGGGGATTGAACACCCTGGCTCTCAGGTATAGACAGGAATTCTGCCAAGGAGCAGTGGGGATGAGAATTATATTAATAGCTAAGGCAATCTTTATCCTTAAGAATCCTGATTATAGTAATTTAAAAAATAACAACCACCTGTTTGTCATTGTACTGTAAGGCTGACAAAGGCACTTTTAGAGGGCCTTAAATTGAGCCACCTCATTTTCTTTTCTCTTTGGAATACTTGTTGCTTACACATACATATTATATAGCAGGTATTAGAATACCTATTGTCTTTGGAAGCCTATTGTTTATGCCTACAGCCAGGCCAAGTTTCTCTCCTTCCATTATCATCGTCAAGACCAGGTAGAGTGGTCAATAGGCAGTTTTCACTGCTCTTAGAATGTTTTTGTTTTACCTAGTATCCCTTGGGGAACAGACAAATTGGGTGCATACATGTAGCTGGCCATCTTGACATTGATTTTTGAAGATTCATTAGATAAATGCTGACATCATAGATTGATGTCTCTTTAAAACAGTGCCTAGCACAGAACCATTGGGGGAATCAAAAATATCGACTTACCATGTTTGTGCAGAAGGCCCGTGGAGATCTCCTGCATTAATGGGTCCATCAATTTAGGTATTCTTTAATTATTCTAATTGTACACCTTGCAGCTGGAAACTGACTTTATTAGGACTTCTAGCTAGGTAGTCACAGCTTTTGCAGAGAAGAAATAACAGTGAATGATAGTGACTTTTATCTACTTTGTCATCACATCTTGAATTTTTCAGGGTTTTTTTTTTTTTTTAGTTTTTGGGTTTTTTTCTTTATTATGTGCTAATTTGCCTGTGTAATGTGGTGTTAAAAATGAATAGGGATGCAGTGATGGGCCAATGCAGAGGCCAAGAAGCTAGGTGGTACTTTAGAGAAATAGATGCTGGTAAAATAAAGTTGATGGTTTTGTTCGTGTTTAACCCCTCACCCTGGCACCATCAATAGATTGAAGACATCATTTGTATCTGCAAGTGTTTGTTTAATTAAGACCTCCTAAAAATCTTTGCTATTGATTCATTCCATTATCTTATTGATTAACTGCACTGGATCATGTACTTGCTCTTTAGTGGAAGGCAACAGTTTCAGCCTGCTGTCATTTGCCCGCAGATGTGAACAGTAAGCAATGTTCAGCATCCATGTCTGCCAAAGTGTCTTGTGTTTTAATGAAGTACTGGCTGCAATTCGCTGTATTACATGAGAAAAGCCAGTTGTCTCCTGCTGGTGGTGTGACCAAGCATAAAGGTTTTCTTCCAGTTATTCATAAAGCAGCTGCTTACCAGGGAATGTTGGAAAGTTGTGCTTTCCATTTCTATGTTAAAATCTAGAGGTTTGAATCAGAGCAGCAAATTAACACAGATGACCTGCATATTTCATTGCCACGCTTTTGTAGTTTGTTTGTTGTTTTTTTTCTGTACTGGAAAATAATGTAAACCAGGATTTCTTTATAATATGATTTCGTATTAGTACCTTGCAGCTTCACCTTGCAGAGTTTTCTGGGTGACCTGGTATTAATATGTGTGTATATCTGATAAAAGCATCCCACCACTGCCTCTCTGAAGATTCTTCTCAAGAAAATCATTCAGTAACAATATTCTGACTGCTCGAGAATTGGATTGTCTGGCTACATTTGTGCAGCCACATGTGCCCTTGTTTGTCAGCTCTTTGTCATCTTTTTTTTTTTTTTTTTTTCCTGTAGAGAAAAGTCTTTTCCTTATACCAGCGTGATAGCAGTGTGGCATGTAGTACCTTATTTTACAATTCCAGAAATGAGTTTCTGTGTTGGAAGTGGGAATCAGACAACTCCGACCTGCGGGGACCAGCTGCCACAAGGTCACACAAGTGTAATGCACTCGGCTGCTTGCCCACCTTGAGGTAGGCTGAGTGCTGCTTTTAGAAATGCTCATGCCACCTCTCAGATTTTTAGGGGATACCATTAGTGGCAAGAAAGAGGTGGTGACTGACAGTAAAATTACTGGTAAGTCTAAATTAAAGGAAAAAAAAACCTAACCCAGCATTTTCTCCTTCTGTCCTGACATTTGAGTGACAATCCAGATTGGGCCAGAGTAACAGCCAATATTTCAGTGGAAAATTTTAAAACATTATGCATGCCATATTGAAGTGTTCCATAGGAAATAGGGCACATATTCTTTATTTTCACATGCAGCTCGCTCTTGACATTTCCAATATACTATAGGTACTGTGGGTGGTCTCCTGGTGAATGCCAGCGGGTTTTTTGCTGCCACTGTGAAGGAGGGGCTCAGAAACTCTCACCGGGACAAAATCACTGCTTTTTTTCTCCCTTCTTTTATATAAAATGAAAACTTCTCCACTTGGGCTGCTTTAAAATTCTAACTCAATTGAGACTTCTGTGTTTAGTTAAGTTTATATATCTGCTGGCATGCTTTGTTAATTTAAGCCAAACCCTCAACTTTACCTTGGCAGAGACACTGATTTTGTTGGGTTCCCTGCACCCTGTTAAATGAGCTAGCACCAAAACAACATCCAATGGACAAATGACTGTGTTCTGATTACTTTTCAGGGTCTTTGATGACAGCAGTAGGTGCTGACTCAGCCTTTTTGATACCTTAGCATGGCAATTTTGAATGCCTCAGGTTATTTGTAACTGCATAAATGCTAAAATTAAATCACAAAGCACAAGTTCTTTAAGTTTTTTAAGTCATCTCTGAGAAAACATCATACACCTGTGGTTTTTTTCAATCAGAATCCATTTATGTACAAATATAGGTTATTCTGTTTGCCATCACAAGTAACTGTAATATTTATGATATGGATATGTAATATGTATCATATATAAGAAATTGCTAGTCAAGTTCTGGAATTGAGCAGGACAGGGTAGAAAGGACTACCTTATTATGGCAATTGTCTTTGTTTCCCCTCTGGTCCAGAATCATTAATTTTTTTTTCTATTTATTTAACCCCAGTGACAGCATCACATTGGGGCTGCTGTTGTGGCAGATCCTGGGAATCTCTTAGATGGCTAGTAATATCCTAGAAGGCTTTGTCTCAGAGCAGATCTAGAACTGATTTTTGTAATTGGTGGGTCATCAGTAGGAACAAAGTATTTGCCTGAGAGGTCCACAGGAGGCTGAAGGGCTATGGTGGCAGCCTGCCGTGGGTGTTGGCAGCAGCCTGGGGAGGTGGGATGGGATGGGACTTGTTCCTTCATTTGGTAGGGCTTTCAATTGCACAGGCTTGGCATCTGTGTGATATTCTTTCTGTTCCATGTCTGGCTTGGAATTTTTGCTTAGCTTCAGTCTGCTCCTTTTCTTGGGTTCTGAGCACTTACTGTGATTAGAGAACAGAACAAATGCTCAGCCAGAATGGGTTTTGTCCAGTTCTTTACCAGTAGTTGAAATGATGGGAGCAAAGCTCCACATGTCCCTTCTTATTCCATCTACAGACAGGCTGGTTGGGCCCACTGTTTGCAGATTTCAGAGCAGTAAATTCCCTTTGGGTGGTTGTACCCCTCATGTCTTTAAATGAGCTGCAGTGGGGTTGGTGAAGCACAGCTACACTGTGCTGGTCACCCTGTGGAGGTCTCAGTTTACTTTGCTAGATCAGAGACACACACTGTGTGCTGGGCACTGTTAGATAAACAGCCAGGTGTATCCTGGCTGGCTCAGGGATGCCTATGGAAACGGGATCACACCTTTGGATTGTGAATTAGGCTTTAGTAGTTTATGTTCACAGAAGTAAAGAACAATACAATTTTTCTGGAAAACAATCTGATTCTGTTTCTTGCTGTTCTAAAATCCAAATTGCTTTGCAATCTTAAGGAATTCGTCTGTGTCTCTGCAGGAAAATGTAAATAATAGTAATCAATATTGCTATGAAGGGCAGAAGTAAGTCCTGGGAAAAACATCAGCATTTGGGACCATTTCTGTAAGGACAAGAAGTCAAATTCTTAAAAATCTATGGTAACCTTCAATTCAGAAGGCACTTTAGCACAGGTTAGCGAAAGTATTTTGTGTTCCCAAAATATGTATGAGTTTTGAGAGATCTGTTGGATATATTTAGCTAAAATTTCAAAATGTGACTTGTTTTGAATATGTTAAAATGAGATTTTATTTTTTACAATTGGAAATGTCTTTCCAAAATATCTTTGAAATGTTTAATAAATTGAAACCAACCACTTTTACCATCTTTTATGGTTTTAAGAAATTAGGATTTTCTGGGGAAAACATGTTTCATTGAAAAGATACCAGCTAAATCTATTGAAGATTTATTATTTATTGTGGACCAAATCTTGCTTTCTGTACCTACATAAATAGTTAATGAAAGTGCTTCCAAGCATAAAGCATGAACTATTTGGACCAATGTTATAAAGTGCTTTGAGCTGGGAGAAATAGAAGCTGGAACATGGAAGTTACATTATAAGCAGAGTTATTTCTGTTCTGTAGAAAAACTTCTAATTGTCAAAGACTTTAAAAAGTAATTTTTTTCCCTTTTGAATCCTACAAGAGTTAACTTCAACACACATTGCTAATATAATATTGCAGTTATCAAAAACTCAGTGCTTCTGTTTTGATTACTGAGATGTAGGTGGAGATCAATTGAACAATTAAAACCTTCAAATAAAATTCCCTGAATTGTTGATCTGAGCAGGAGCTCCCAGTGGAAAGGACTTACTTTTAAAGTTGAAGATTTGATATATAATGTCTTTACCATTGGAAAGGACTTATTTTTAAAGTTGAAGATTTGATATATAATGTCTTTACCATTTTGCAGCTTTGCTGACTGGACTATATGAAAGTATTTCAGAAAGCATAATGTCTTGGTCTATTATGGGCAGTGAACTTACTGCATTCATACAACAGAATTGTGAACTCATGTACTTTAGGTATCATCAATTAAAATAGTTTTTTTTAGAAGAAATAACACGTAATTGCTAAAGCTGGCACAAGTGATTGGAATATTTTGAAATCTGAATAGAAAGAAAAGAACATTTTGAAGTAAGTTCTACATTAAAACACAAAGGTAATCCAGTATTTTGGGGAAAGAAAATGTATAAGGTTAATCTTGCAGGATTTCTCCCCAAAACCGCTATTTTAGAATTCATTTGAGATAAATGAATTCTAAACATGCTTCCTATATAATACTGAACACTTTATCAAAGTGAACGGGTGTCTTGTCTGAATAAGAACAGCAGAGTAAGGCTGTATATATCAATATGAGGCGTTACAGACTGAAAGATATGTGCTTGAAAAAAGTAAACCTAAACTTCATGACTCTTTCTTGTTAAGTATATCCAGTCAGAACATGCCAGACAACTTTCTCAATAGATGAGGACCAGTGGTAGTTAATAGAATTGGCCAAAATATGTCTAAGAACCTGAGTACTTGGAACATTGTCCTATTCTGAGCCCTTTGTTCTCTCAGTATATTAGCAATTTCCAGGTTAATTTTCATGTGGAATACTGCACAATGGAACTATCATAAAATAAATACTTCATATTCACCCATTCCTTGATTTCCTATAGAACCTATACAGTTCAGCTGCAAACTGTGACTATCCTTGTATCTAGCATATTAGCCAAAAAATTACATAGAAAACTTTTCTGCAGATAAGATAGAATTTTTACTGCTGCAGGTATGCTTTTTTTACTTGCTTGTATTTGCTTATGCTATTGGTGAACTTGCCCTTCCAGCAGAGAGTTTGGTAGGTCATTCCACACCAATGAGGAAAAAAGTGCACAACAGCACAGTCTATAGAAGTAAATAAACTAAAACCTCAGTGGCATTTCTGCCCTGTAAAACACTGCCTTGTGAAGATTTGTTTTTAACTTTCTCTCTTTTCCCTCCATCTGAGCCCAGATATATGTCCATGAGGACTTCTTGGAGGCTGTGCAGGCTAAAATCCCTGCTTTGATTGCTGGTTCACTAATGTTGGTTCTGTCCCTTTTCTCCTACAGACAGTAGTGTAGATTTTTCTGAATCTTTGGCCAGGGCTACCCCAGCAGCCTTCTGTAAATAGGGGATACTTACTCTGGAAGAAGGATCCAAAGGTGTAGAACTGCATGTTGATTTTCACTCACCCCAAATGACTGGATTATTTGTATTTCTCCCCTGGCAATTACTCCATCTGTCTGTAAGTAGGCAAATAACTTCTCACCTGGAAATGAAACAATAAGCAAACTTGTATGAATTGCTTTTGTTTCCTGACCACTTATTGCTGAAACACTGAAGTTTAGTTTTAATCTTGTCTATACTGCTACAGAATCCCCAGGGAAAAGGAGCTGATTTATGTACAGCTTAGCCTGAAGCACTTGCGTCACTGTACAATTTTGTATTGCTTGCTTAATAGACCACAAAAGTCAACATCTCTTTGGAAGAACAATTTGTGCTTAAAGTAGTCACAAATTCCAAGAGATCCTGTTAAGGCAGGATGTTGTGAGAAACCCAGAGTTGGAACAAAACCTCTTGTTTCCTAATTATAATGTTAATACTTGGGAAAACTTAAGCCACTGTGTTGCTTTATGTCAATAAAGGTTTGGTTTTTGTCTTTCTTTCTTGCCTGTCCTGCTTGGGGAAGTTGGAAGTAAGTCAACATTTTAAGCTGCAACATAAGAATGTTTCAGTTGTCTATTATTGTGGAAGCAGATGCAAGATTACATCTCTGAAAAGAGACAGACAATCTGCATTTAAAATATCTTTAATGAAATAAGGTCAAAAGCTTTAGTTTACAGATTTATAGAATAAGTGAAAATGAAAGGGACTTCAGGATTTTTCTAGACCAACCCCTTGCTCGAAGCATTATTATCACTGAGGTCAGATAAATTGCTCAGAGCTTTAACCAGTCAGAACTTGAAAACCTTCAAGGATGGAGACTGTGCAACTTCTTTAGGCAACCTTTTCTACTACTTGGCTATCTTCATGGGAAAAAAGATTTTTCTTATATCTGGTCAGAATTCCTCTTGATTTAGTTTATGTCTGCTACCGCTTGTTCTCCTCTGAAGAGCTTGACTTCGACATTTCCTTGCTAACTTCCTCATAGCTACTAGGAAGCTGTTGTCAAGTCCCCTTGAAGCTGCTGCTTCCCCAGGCTGAACAAGCCCTGTGCCCTCAGCCTCTTCACAGGGCAGGTGCTCCAACCTCCAACCATCTTAGAGCCCTCTGAACTTGCTTCAGTTGGTTAACGTCTGTCTTGTATTGGGGGATCTCAAACTGGGCACGGTATCTAGATGTGATATAAAACTGCTGAGCGGGAAGGTTACTTCCCTTGATCTGCTGGCCCTGCTTCCCTTAATACTGTAGGTTATCTTTGCTGCCAGGAGGGACTGCTGGCTTGCATGCAGCTTGCTGCCTACCAAGACCTTCAGGCCTTTTTCATGAGAGCTGTACCCCAGCCAGTCCTAGGTGATTGTTCCTTCCCACATGCAGGACACTGCATTTTTCTGTGTTGAATTTCATAAGGTTCCCCCTGACCCACTCCTCTAGTCCTTACAGGAGAAGTCACGTCCCCCCAGAGCTTGATGTCACCTACCAACCTGTGAGCATGCAGTCGTCTGCCTGCTCCAGGTCACTGATGGAGCCATCAAATGAGAGGTTCTGCTATAAACCACTATGGTACTTCACTGGCTTATTGCCATCCAGGTGGAGTGCAAACCATTAACCTCTATGCTCTGAGTCCCCAGTCGTCGAAGCAACTTTTGTTTTCCCTTTCCAGGGGTCTGTTCAACCTGGGATAACCCTTTTTTCTTGCAGTGGTTGGCTGTAGGTGCCTGTGTCAGACAAATTCTGCATTTGACAACATGCACAGGTTGTTTAGTGTCCTAGTTAGGTTCTATACAGGTGAATGCCAAGTTTTAAATAGCACTTTAAAGTATTCATATTTGAAGTGTTAAAATAATAGCAATTCTATATTGCATTCATGTAGTTTGCAGCACAAGCTCACAGTAATCACTATTGAGAGCCTGCCAGTGTATATGTTACATCACTGTAGCTTCAGTGTTCCACAGACCTGGGGTAGGAGTTTTGTTAGGTTCAGTTCTAAATGACTTTATTTAATATGAAGGATAAAGATTTTTTGTTCTTTAGAGTAGACATTAGTACACAAAAGAGGCATGGTAATATCACTGCTCATCTTGATTACTTTATTCACTAATTTGTATAGGATTTGGCACACTTACAAATGTGCACAGTATACATTTACACAGAAGATTAAGCACTGAAGCTAATATAAGATTGAGGAGAGAAAGCTCATTGTCAGTGTGTCATAGTATTACAAGCTGGATCAGATTCATGTGTCCAGCATTAGATTTAGAGGAAGTGCATGAACACCAATGTATGCTTGCCTGGTTTCTTTTTAAACTATCAAATACAAAGCCACACATGAGCAATTTTGAGAGCTGAATATAACCCCCTGACAATATCAAACTCTTGAGTTCTTCTGACAGCCACTGGTAAAGCCAGCTGATTTGTAGAATAACACGTTGTCCATTCCTTCAGACAAGTGAAATTACTGTCCTCACCTGGCCATATTGAAATTATTTCATTTTATTTCAAGAAAATCTATTTCTAATAAAAAAAAAAACTTTTTAGATGTTTCTGTTGTGGTGAATAATTTTACTGATTTGAGACAGCGACTAGAGCTTCTCTCCTTCTATAGAAGTTGTGAATGGTTCTATGTATACATTCATGTCAATATTACTTAAATGTTTCATTCCACAGATTGCTAAACATTCCAAGCCTACTTATGCAGGCTGTCTGTAAGAGGTTCAGTAGTTCTGTTGGGACCCATGTCTGAAAGTGAGTGCATGTTGAATGACTTCGTTGAGGCAGAACCGGAGCATAGAAAACATTGTGGGTTGTTAACAGTTTATTGGGGTGCAGGGTTTACAAGTTACTGAAGTACACCTGAGTCAAGTGTCTTGATTTTATATTAATCTTGAATGTTCCATCAAAAATATTTCTGTAGTTGTGCTTTCACTGTTTTTGAAGGGAAATAGGAATATCAGCTTTTGAAAGACAGCCTAACCACGTGTCTTAAAGTACAGGTACAAATGGTCTAGGCAGCTTGTCTGCTCAGCTCTTTGCTGTGGAAAGTCTACGTGTTGCCATCTTGCTAAAAGATAGCAATCTGAACTGCAGTTAGATTTTTGCTGTAATCAATCTTTCGTGTCTTGAAATTATAAACGTATGGTTAATCTGATTGATATTAACCCCCTTCTGCACTTACATAACACCCTTTGAGTATTCTTTATGTGAATGTTTAAGACTTGGTTTTGTTGGGTTTCCACTGTTTCTTTTCTGTTGTAGCATCAACTTCATATGGGTTAATTTGAACATCCTACTTTGTAAGACTGTCGTGTATCAAAATGTCTATTTTGATTGATTTAGTGCTCTGATGTTTTCCTTTTATTCCTAAATAGCAAATTTTGTCTCTTGCAAGACAGCAGTGTTTGCATATAACATTTCCTCCGTATTTTCTTCAGTTTAGCAAGGATGCCTGATTAGCACAAGCTCAAACTATGTAGAATTTCTGGTTCTTTCTTGGTGAAAGTGCTGAATGAAACAGATAGCAAATAATGCCTGTGGTGGATATAAAGTACAGACAAGAACAGTGGCTTGCAATTAAGTACAGGCTCGAGGGTCTGAAAAATTATTGAGAGAAGGTTAAGGGTGAGTGGTAGATAATCAGAGATAAAATCAGGTAAAAGATAATAACTGCAACAATGAAGAAAAAAATGTGGCAGTGTTTGTAAACCATAAAAAAGATGAAGACAAAAACATTAAATGTAAAAGTTATAGCTAAAGTCTACTAAATTGGTGCTTTAATGAGCTGCCTGATGCTCAGGTTATAGCAGGTGACCAGCCCCCACCATTTTATGACAACTGAGCAAATCATGAAGAAATTCAAGAGGCAGTGAAAGTGCTCAGGTACAACAAAGAACCAAATGCTGAAAACATTTCTACTGAATTATTAAAAGCAGCAAAGGGTAAGTTTTGTTTGAAGACTTTAAGTTTCAATTACAAAGGTAAAACAAGCTGAAGATACAAATAGCTAATAAAATAAATAAATTTAAAAAAAAAAGTAAGAACCCCACCCTGTTGTTTTACATCTGTTTGAGGCCTCAGCCCTTATAGCAAAGGAAATTAAACAATCCTGTGGAATAGAATATGAAGGCACATTTTTTCGCTGGACCAGAGAATGACTGATATACTAAAATGTAATAAAGGAACAGTGGGAGGTTTGTAAAGGACCAATTGTATGAGCATAGAGCCAAGCACATTTGAGGTCAGAAGAGGTAGCAAAAAGGTCACAAAGATGAGCTAAGTGTCTTCTGGAAGCTCATTTTTTTGGACCTTGATCTTACACCAGCCAAAGAGAACAGGGAGCAACAGTAATTGAATGAGTCCTGAGATACTTAATATGAATTACAGCAATAGACAAAACGTACTGCTGACATAAAATGGAGGAAATTATGAGTGCAGCAGAGGACCTTTAGTGTTCAGGGGGCTAAACTGTTTTTTTTCCTGGTATTTCCTGTTACAACATGCAAAATTTTTATTATATAGTAACAGCTTTTTCACCAACAGTTAATTGAGTCCATTATCTACAATTTTCTAGGTTACATGGAAAGGGGAAATTTATGGAGGACTTTATAGCAGATACGACTTATTTGGTCATTCCAAGTATCTGGAATCAAATTTGAAAGCCGTATCCTACTCAAATTTCTAAGCTGCTGTGCTCTAGCCCCTTGAAAGCTGCCTATTATTTCCTACCCATTTGTTATAGTATCCTGTTTGTGGCAATATACCTACTATTTAAAGTTACTTTCATTAATCATCCATAAGTTAATTTCTTTGCAGCCAGAATCTCTGATCTCATTATGTTGTCTTTAAAGCTGAAGACCTCAGGTTGTTTTATTTTTACTTTGATATCACTGTAAAAAGATAAGTTAAAGAACTGTGTCTCTGGGGAATCATTTGGAAGTCTCTGAAAAAGTGGTGGTTTGGACAATCATAAAGCAATATTTACATTTTTATTTAAAAGTTAAAAAATTTAGTGACTGATGCAGCTCTGGAATGTGGATCATATCCTTAAAATAACCTACACTCTATGGTTGCTTTGCAGAGGTACATAGAAGAATTATTCTTACAGGCTGCTTGGTCTCAGGACTAAACACGCAATCTAGTCAGTGATAACACGCAATCTAGTCAGTGATAACATGAGAAAATCATTTTTCCTGCCCTGTGACATGCAATTCTGTTTCTAGGGCTTATGTGCATATTTTAGCTAATAGCTATGACTGTCCTTGTTGTACTTCTTTCTGATTTTTTTTTTATGGTAGTCAACATGTTTAAAAGTTTATATACTGATCTGTGACTCCTATGTAGAACATTTGTGCTCTGAGATGTTTCTTTTCCAACAGGCTGATCACCTTTTTTTTTCTTTTTTTTTTTTTTGAAGATAGATGGCCATTACCAGTTCACAGGAACAGCAGTCAGACCTGATATGTTGCATATACTATGAGTTTAATGTTTTTTTCCGTTGCACTTCATTTCCCTAATGCTACCTGAGGTATTTCAAGACACATGCATCCCTGTCTTCTGTCTTTAAGAGTTAACTTCAACTCAAGCAATAAAATCTGGGTGCTTTTTAGAGCATTAAATCTGGCGAGCGGATATTTGTCATGATGTCTTTTAGGACCACCAGGTGTATGTCAGGGAGTGGGAAAGTTGCTCCACAGGTAACTCAAATCTCTCAGAGCAAGCCTAGTACATGAAGAAGCCATTTGTATCCCACTGAGTCCCATAATGTTGAGAACGTTGCTGAGATTTACACGAGTCCAATCGAGGCAGTGCTAAGACAGCAGCAACCGTGTGACCTGAATCCCTGTTTCTCGTGCCTCGGAGGCTGTGGCACTGCTGGGGTTTTTGGGTTTTTATTTCTTTGGTTTTAGCTGGGTCAAAGCTGCTGTGAAGGGTGCATTTTATTAAACTAGGCAGCTGGAAAGTGGTTAGGTAGAAGAGCTTGGGAAAGGGGGCCACGTTGCCTCTTGGGTATGAAGTGGAAATGCTGGGTCAAAGGGAATGTACTGGCAAAGGTCCTGGATGCCTGTTTCCATATCTTACTTAGGGTTGCCCCAATGCTTTTAGACAGAATTGTTGTCAATGGTATTGATCAGATGTTCTGATAATCTAGCAAAGCTTCCTGATGTGTTAAATTCCCATCTTTCACGTGGCATTAAGTGTGGAAGAAGTATATGTAACTCTCAGTGGACACTGCCAGAGTATGACTGCTAGCCATCAATTGTGCTGCACATGCCAATTCCAATTAGTCCTTTACCAATCTCTTTTAACACTGTCTAGCAATTCTGTGTACCCCTACAAATATAAAATGTATTTCTAGAGCCCTAATTTATGTTTTTATTGGAAGAATTAAACAAAAAGTTCTATTTTCATGAAATGTAGAAAATGCTGAATTACATTTCTGCTTCCCATGGATTTTAAAAGTGTATATTCAAACTGAAAAATGGGCAAAGAAAATATCAACTCCAGAAGAGCAAAATTTTGTATTTAAAGCAACTTTAATGCCATGAACAGGAGCAAATGTAACATTTCAACTTAGAAGCTAAAATTTAAAATACATTTTGAAATGAAATTTAACTGTGTTTAAGCTTCTGATTTCTTTTGCATAGTTGCTTGATAGTTTTTTTAATTAACAAATTCTCACCATGGAAAATATTATCAAGTTTTCAATCTACTTTAGCTTGTGCTTTGAAGCAGTTACAGTGTGAGAGGAAGGGTGAGATTTTCAAGACCTCTTCCCTTTTATTGGTGTGCAGGCATGTACAGTAACAGCTTCCAGATTTCCCACTTTCCATCACCACGAGCACAGCAGAGCTGTTACTGCAGACAAGATCAGATGTCATCACTGGTTTTGTCTGAAGGGTTTTGTGTGATGTCCCACCTGATCACCACCTCCTTCCTTGCTCTGTAGTGGAGAAGGGCAGAATGGAGCTTATGAGCCTTGTGCAGCCCACGAGACGGCATCCGAAATTCCCATCAGTCAAAATAAGTCCTATTACAGCAAGAAACTGGTTAATTATTGTACCTCTACTTCAGCAAATGCACAATAAAGAGGTAGATTAGTAGAGATGAAAAACTCATTGCAGAAGTGGCACAGTATTATGAAAAACAAAATGATTCTATTGAGCAGTAGTGCTGTTACTATAATCCTAACAATAAACTCCGTTACAATAATAATAGGAGAAAAACTAATTGCAGCAAGGACAGGACAAATCTTTTTTAATCCTCATTGTCATCTCAACTAAATCCAAACCTATTTGTATTAACCTTTGCTGACAGAGTCACATGATGGACATAATTTCTAGTAATTTACGAGCAGTAGATCTAACCTTTCTTCATCAAATATTCATAAAGGCATGATTCTCAATGATTTTCTGTCTCTTTTCATATTTACAGCTTGTTGTCTTCTTCCTTTTTACTATAATTTGAACACAATTGAAGTCAGATGGAATTAAAGTTGAACTGCTTTAGTGGCTACAGTACCTGAAAGCAAAGAATAACTAATTGAAATTTTGTATAAATAGAGATCATGCTGTACTCTGATGGGATTGCATTAAATGGTTCACGTGTCCTTGCCTTTTGAGGGGGTAAAAACTCAACACAGATTAAATGGCATCAGTTCTTGTCACTGGCATAACTGTTTAAAGTGTGTGTCTGTGTCATGCATCTGCATAAACACATGTGGAATTGAAAGTATGAACTTTTACTGGAACCTTGAACAAGGTATTTGGGTCATGAAAAGAAATGCTGTGGGCTTGATTCCTTATTTAGGTATAAATAAGACTAATAATTGAACTCAATTATGCTAGTGTAAAACTGATATAAAAGGTTGAAGATAAATCAATTTAAGGCAGTGTAGAACTAATGAGGCTTGGACTATGTATCTTTTTCCTTCTAAGAAGTTTAAATCTGAAATAGAATTATATACTAGCTGCAGGTTGACCACACTTCCCGGTGGATTTTTTTTTCTAAGGAGGGAATAAGACCCTTTTGATGAAAATATAAGGTGTAATGGAAAACATTAAACAGAAATTCATATGCTTAAAACCTTACATGGTAAATTCTCAGAAATACTTTAGACTGGTATATTTGAATTTGAGATGACTGGGTAATTGTCTGAAACATCCTGTGCACCAGGCTATGGACAGAAACTGCCTGTGAGCAGCTCTAATAGGCAGTTTGGTATCACTGTGCTCATTCTCACCAGCATAGATTGTGGATAAGTGGAAAAAATATAAATGATTTAAAGTGAGCTAAAGCAATGCTCTTTCAGTAACAGTAAGTGTATAGGTGCTTTTGCGCTTTTTTTGCCTTTTTTTTTTTTTCTTTTTCTTTTTAAAATGCAATGCTTTCTTTGTCTTCCTCGCTTCAGTGTTCAGTTCTGGGTGCAGACCAGCCAGGGACTGAGCTGTTGGAACCTCACTGAATGTTTCTCAGGTGTGGCTGTCATTCTTTTTGTGAGCAGTCCCGACTGTCTGATGAGAGGAGCTGCTGAGAGCCATTTTCATCGAGAGCTGAACATTCAGCACCCTCTACCTTTAAAGCTTTAGAAAACAGAGGGTTCTGGCAGCTCCTAAGTAGATATTTCTGCAAATTAATGAAAAACATCTGAAAGATGTTTGTCATAACTTTTATTTTGGGGGGGAAAGTAGGAAGGGTTCTGTTGTTTGTGCCAGGTTCCTGTACAACAATGAACATATGAGTATTACTAATGAAAAGTACTTGTTTTTTTCCTCAAACCAGTTTGTATCCATTAAGGTGTGGGTGAAGAGGCATTAAATGCCATTAGCTGATATTTCAGCACACTTTTTTCTTTGCCTGTGGCATCCTTTGTAGGTTTGTATTGTGAGTTGAAAGTGCATTGCCTGTTATTGCCAAATTAAGGTAAATAATTGAATGCTGGGAAGAAGGGAGTAGTTGTA
Organism: Lophotriccus pileatus; assembly: GCA_035583135.1. Taxonomy (NCBI): domain Eukaryota; kingdom Metazoa; phylum Chordata; class Aves; order Passeriformes; family Tyrannidae; genus Lophotriccus; species Lophotriccus pileatus. The sequence continues at coordinate 9,966,271 of JAWWES010000021.1, forward strand.
GGCTGATGAGAAGGAAGCCTGTCCAGTGGATTAGGCACCATACTAAGATTGACAAAGTTAATTCAGTTCTTGACTGCTTTCCCATGCATTGAGAGCACATTATTGTGACACCAGAAGGGTGAGGTGTTTGGATGGAGTAGTTAAATATGCACTAGAAGTAGTTAAATGTACACTAGAAGCGGATGAGCTTACAGGTAAATACTATATACTGAAGCAGCTGATATGCTCTTGTTACAACATGAAGTTTTCATTTTAAATTTGATATGTTTAAAGTTAGGTGGGGAGGCTTTCAAGAATTCCCTAACTGAAACCAGATTTAATGCTATGGAAAAAATGTTGGAAATGGAAAAAGTTATTTAAAAAGGCATAGAAAAAATATAAACCTGTTACTTCATTTCAGTGTTGCAGAGAATTAAAGAAAATAGTATGTATTACTTAAGTTATTCTAGCCTTTGTGAAAGAAAAACCCGTTCTATATCCTTAGTAATTATGAAATTAAGAGGAATTATTCCATAAATGAAATATATGCATATTTGAATGCTCATAGTAAAATTACTAATTTGCAGAAATAAAATTTTTAAATTACCAAAAAGAAAAGCTGTCTCAATTCTCTACTGTTTTAGGATAATGCTGAAAAAAGTGCCCTTATATGTATATAATTAGAACTCTAAATTAACCGTTTGACAATCAAAAGGAGCAAGACAAATACAGTTACTGTGCCAAAGTTACTCTTCTTTAGCAGACAAGAGTCTTGACATAAACTTTGACTTTAGACTGCCTTTGTATTTAGAGAATTTGTGATTATCAACTTCATCATAATACCCATGGTAATTCCAATAGGCAGTAAGTGGCAGTAAGTGCAGCTTGGAGCTTCAGACAAATCTCAGGCACTTCATCTTGTGTAACTGTGCATCTAAAAAGCATGAACACCGAGGTAGCAGCCTGCTGAGAAACTGGTCTTTCCATCAGTCCCTTGGCAAGGGCAGCAGGTTATTGGGACTAATCAAGTTGGTCTTGTGGGTAGTCAGTGAGGCCTTACAGCTTCCCAGGTGACCTTGGTCCTGTAATGTGCTGTAAAGGACTGACTTTCTCCATTAATAGTTTGTTTGTGGGAGCTGGAAAGGTGACTTGTAATACAGCTGCTTTTCCTCATTCTTCCGTAATGACATTTTGAACAAGCAGATGATGTCCTTTGATTCAGTATGACCTTGTATTTTTGGTGATTTCACAAAGCTTTGAGAAAAAAATAAGTAAATGAAAATATAAATATGCTGTTTGCTTACATTTTTGTATAGTTGAGATTTTTCATAAATTACATGACAAATTGTAATATTAATTATATATGTGTGTGTGTACATACCTTTTAGCCAATTCTCTTAGACTTACACCTGTCTATAATAAGTGCAAAAGAATGGAGAAGATGGATGCTTCCTAAAAGGTTTTTTCCTCTGCATCAGGGTTTTTTTCTCCATAGTGTGCTGGGTTCAAAGGCTAAACTGACTTTTTTGAGGCTTTGACAATAGAACTCTTCTGTCTTCTTTCATTCTCCTGGAGTATGTATTCCAATTAGAATGTATAATTTTACAGCAAGATTTATATTACAAGGAACTTTAAAAGTCTTACTCAAAGTCAGCTCATTAAAGAATAGTTGTGTAAAAGTTTGAGCATCGTTGTATTTAGGATTTTTATGTCAGCTGTTTTGACTTTTGTCATAAGTTACTAAATTTTATCCTTTTATCCCTGTGCTAGCTGTGTAACTGCATGGTTTCCAGGCAGGAATCTTTTCTTGATTTGAAGATGTCAGAAATGAAGAATATTCTGTTCCTTTAATAGTTTGTCCCAGTGTGTGATTGACTTCACTGTAAAAAACAGGCATATTTGAATTTCACTGTTGTTTTTTTTTTTCAAATTTCAGCTTCCTCTGCTAGACAAGAGAACTCTTTCATACAGGATATTTTCCTTCAATCTATCAAGTTTAAATCTGATAAGCGAAGCAAATTGAGTTAATCATTACTGTGCATTTTTCACCTGTCTCCACAGTCTCTTTTCTCTGCTTTCTTCAATGTAGTTCTAAAAAGCTAGAGACAAGACTATTCCATGTTACTCTCATATTTGTCTACCTACTGAAATACAGAAGGATTATTTACTATGCTGGGAATTCAACTTGAGTTGTCTGGGGTAATATCCACTTCGTTTTCAGATGCAGTGGTTTTGAGCACAAACTCATCACATTTCCAGTCATCTTTCTCCCGATCTCTGCATATAGTTCTGTAACACATTTGGTCCTGATCATCAAGTGACCTGGCAGATCCAAGTCCGGTCCACGTGATTTTAACCATATCAGTCTCTCTGATATCTGCAGAAATTATTAAATAGGTGATCACTGACACTTACTTTCAGAATACTGATGAAAATCTGAGTAATACTGGCCACTATTTCAGTCTCTGGAGGAATCCCTTGTGAGGGTCACCATTCAGTGGTGATTCCCCATTGATGTTTATCCTTATGTTATTTGATACCCATTACTTGCTTGTGGTGTATGTTCTGTTGACATTCAGTGGTACTTGGGAAAAAAGAAGTCACTCACTGGCCAGTGTAAATCAATTCATCCTAGTCCTCCGTAGTTTCTTCTAGTAACTGAACTTGTCATCTTAAAGGGTTTGTCCAACAAGATTTGTTTTCCAGAAAAAGCATGCTCATTGCCATGTTTTATATATTCATATTATCTGTCAAATGAATCCTGTACCAGATTGTCTATTGCCTAAGGATATGCTACAGAGCCTGTGGGTACCTGGATCACCCCATCTCCTTTGTCATGATAGTAGTGCTCTAACAGTCTGTAATTTCCAGAATTCAAATCAATGGTTTTGGGCCACAGAGTTCTTTGGTCTGGTAAAAGTTCATAACACAGGACAGTGCCAGATATTAACATCTCTAGGAGGGTGTATGAAAAGATGGATATTGTTTGTGTGTGTGTATTCTGGAGCAAGTTGAGGAAAAAAATAGGTTTGAATACTGCTTAAAGCTTCCTGGCACAGCCCTAGCTGACTTCTACCAAGAGGGGTTTTTACACTGGTAGAAGATTATTTGTTTCTGAAAATCCAGAGGTGCAGAGAATAACATCCTTTGTTGCTTCCAAGTAAAAAAAACAGACAAAATGCAGAACAAGCAAACAAGATTTTTTAAGCCCCAAAGTGTCATAATGCAAAAGTGTTTGTTGTCTTGAAGGTATTCTAAGCCTTCCAATTAGAAAGATCACAAATGTATTTAGACAATTGGCGCCTGGTTTGACTTATGAGACAAATATAAATGAATAGTATTTTTCTAATATCTTGCAAGGAAGAAAAAAAAAAAAGAAAGAGGAAGAAGTGCATGGAACATTCCTCAAGGGCTTGAAAAAAACCTCAGGTTACAGCATGATTTCACCCTGGCTGTGCAGACAAGCCAACATTAAGTAAACTGAACCTGGTAAAGTTATTAAGCCTTGGAAAAGGGAGATCAAACTGATAGCTGTTATCAGAAAGTAGCTAAGCCAGGCCTGTCACTGCTTGGGCAGGCAACAGTGTCCTACATGCTCAATAATGGTGAAATGCTTAAAAGCTAAAGTGAAAGTGTAAAGAAAAAACTGTAGGAGGAGGTCTAAGAAAATAGGCTTCTCATCTTCCTGAGGAATGTCATTAACTTCCCTAGATGTTCCTACTGGCACTTCAGCAAGGAGGGTAGCATGCGAAATTTCCCTGTAGAACTTCACATATCTGTTAAATACAAACTACAGATTAATAACTCCTCAGGAGCACTTAAGAATGGAAAAGAGAAAAAAGGACACCTGCTGTTTGGACTAAAAAGAGGAGGATTACATAGCTATTGCCAAGCCCCTTAAAGTTTACACTCATTTCTTGGCATTTAGACAGATTGGAGTATTAGCATTTCAGCAAGGAAAAAAGGTGAACGCATACTTTGCATTGTAGATTGATATGATCACAATATTATTTGAAAAAGCAAACTAATTAGGAGGCATATTAGGACAGTGGCATACTCAGGGAAGGAGTGTTTCTTGTAGCACAGGAAGAAATTTCATCAGCAGTTCATTGAAAGGAAGCTCAGCTGGCAAGCAATAAGCTGGGAAAAATGGAGTCTGAAATACAACATTCCTAGGCAAAATAAAACATATAGAAGGCCAAGATTATCCACTTTTCATGAAGTTTAAATAACTATTCTTTAGCAGACACAGAATGAAGGAAGACAAAACAGTAGGTCTCTTGTGAGAGTAATGAAATGGATACCTTTCATTATGTATATTTTGATGTTCCATGAATCTGCACAAAATATGGAGGGATGGACTGCTGATGGCACCCAACAACAAAAGATTTCTGTTTCCTTGGCCTCAAAAAATTATAACATTATCCACAGAATTTGAACCTGACAGTGTAGCTACCGTGTAGGTTGCTTGGCAGAAGTCCCTGAGAAGCTTTGCTGCTGTGTTGCTGTAGTCCAGCGTTCCTTCAGATCACACGTGGCAGACCCTTGCTCACCGTGTAAGGAGTCAGTCAAAGACTAGAGACTTAAGTGCAGGGACAGGGACTGGGGTAGGATGGCTGCCTCGGGTTCTTAAGAGAAGTTGCAGATATTCATGTGCATGTGCTGTGCATGGGGCAGTGATGCAGAGATCACCTCCTGCGCCCTGCGCAGCGGAGCTTTGTTCAGCTGTGCTGAACCCGAAATGTGTATGAAAGTTCCACTGAGCTAAACGAGATTTAAATATGTGACTATGCATTTTGCTCAGATCTGAGAGAAGATTGAATCAGGTCTTTAATTAACTAATATAAGAGAATTCTGATGTGATGTTTTAAGAGGAATTGTATGACAGAATAACGTGAGTAACCTTCCAGGTCAATCAGCACAGCAGATGTCAGCGTCTCTCGTTAGCAAACTTCAGGCTTGTTGGCCATTTTATGATAAAGATTTAGTCAAGAGAAAGCACATAAATGTTTGAGAATCAATTTGAATTGTGCCCTGCAAAAACTAACAAAATAACCCATCTGAACTACTCGTAAGGTATTGGCACCATATACCTTATTATCATTGGAGTGTTCCCTATGGCAATAACTTCAAGAAGAATTTCAAGAGTAGTTGCATTATCTATTGAAAAGCAATTTTTTACTTTCTACTGAGGCAAGATAGTTTTACGAATAACTCTGAAGTTTACTCCGAAGGCCATTTCAATCGTCCATAGATCTTACGATATTATGTTACCTCCTTTCGTTTCAAATTCACAGCATAAGAAAGAAAAAGAATGACATAAATTGGATGTTAGAAGAGTTCTGAAGATAGACATCAGAAGAATTCAAGAGTAAGAAGAGAACTCAGCATTATTTGTTATTTTCCATCCTAAAGTAAAAAGAGAACAAAGCATCAAAAGCATCAGTAGTGAGAGAGAGCTCAAAGCCAGGACTATATATCATAGGATATGAAACAAGTGAGTTGGCACCACCAAAAGGTCTAAAGTCTTAGTCTGTGGTTTAAAGTCGTTGATATTGCAGTCGGAAGGATCTTTCAGCCACAGAAAGTGATATGAAGAACTGTATGCGTTTGTTGCAGTAGACGTTTTAGGTTTTGCCTACTATAGTAGCATTTTGGTACTCACTTGGGTTAATAAGTCTTCCTGGTGCAAGGAGAATTCAAGTCCACTGATAGGATGTTATAGATCAGGGCCTTGCACTTCTTTAAGTACTTCTGGAAATAATGGCTGTGAATGTGAGCCAGGATCAGATGCATGTAGTTTATCATATGTTTAAATGGATTGAATTCAATCATATTCCATAAAGGAAAGTGTATTCCAGTCTAATAACTTTAAATCATCATTCAGGGTGTACTGGAATTTTAGATGGCATTAAAAAATATTGTAGAATTACATTAATTCCAAAGTTTTGAGGTATAGTGAGGCTGAACTTTCACATAGCATTTCTTCCCTTAATGCAGTTGAAAGTAAGTACAGAAATACATTTATTCACATTATATTTCGGCAATGGTAATTATTTACAAATTAATGTAGGAAAGGAAATTTAACATCTCTATATAATGTTTTCAGTTACTTGAAATGCAAAGGGTAACAGAAAAAATTCTAAGGTTTTGTTTGGCAGTCAGAAAGATTAACTCCACTTGTAGAAAAGAAGCTTATTGAGTATATTTTTGTCATATGATTTTTATTTGTGGCAGAATGTAATGTAGCATTTCCTGGGATATCAACTCTATGTCTCTCCCACCACTGGATTTTTTTTTGGTGGTATATTTTTATACTGATTTATCCATAAAAAGTCTGAATAAAGCAGCAGCCATGGGGAAATTCTGCAGTTGTTGAAATGTGATTAGTTAGTTGAGGCTTTCTTTTTTTATTCCTAAACTTCTACTTCCTCTTCTTGAGCCTCTCTGCCTTTCTTGTATCTGTTTTCTCATTTCCCTATTATTTGTTCCCTCCTGCGTCTGCTTGACCCCATGTTGACCTAAAGGAAACTGTGTTTTAGCCCTCAGGATTGCATTGCTCTTACAGTATTAGTTCCAATATATGTTATAAACATTCTGGTTGCAGTCTGCAGCCGCGGTGCACAACACAGGGAAGACAATGTAGTTCTGCAGCAAAATAAATCTTTATTTATTTTTGTTTGTTTGTTTGTTTCCTAAGCCACTTAGGAGTTCAAACTCTTGATAGAAAATGTGATATTAGCTTCTCTTACATATGTGAGTATATATTTATGTAGGTGTAGAGAGAGAGATGTATATATGTATTTATATCACAAGTTGTAGTGATGAACAAGATCTTAATTTCAGTTTACAAACAGAGAGTTAGTCTTGTGTTTGTTTGGCTTTCATATGTGGTGCTTGCTATCAATCTATCATAGTTTCCTTTTGGCTATTGAAACATGTAAATTCACTGAAAAGGAGCAAAGCAGGCAAAAGGTGCATTTTATTAAGAGCCTGAGAGGATCTAGGTGGTTTCTGGGACAAGCCCTCCATTTGGTGTCACTCTCCCTAATAAGCATACATCCACAAAGGACTGTTCCCTGTAAAAGCAGATGTGGAGTCCTTCTTACACAGCAATTACTACAAATATCTATGGTCTGTGATTCCATTCTGCTCCCAACTGCTGCCCCTTGTGAGTCACCCTTACTTTGGTCCTGATGGAAATTGTGGGATTTTGGGGGTGGGTTGTGTTAGCAGCTTGCAGGAGTGACACAGGAAGGATTACATAGCTTTGATGCTGAAAAGATATAGCTCATTTCTGTCCAATCTGATTTAAGGATCAAGTAATACAGTTACTGTTAGTTGCATCCAGTCATGTTTCTTTTGATTTTACTTTCCTTATGTAAGAGGTAGGCTCTCAACAAGGAAAATGTTTTACCTTTCTTGAAGAGGGGCAGAACCTCTAAATCCAGAAGTTCTTTGGTAAATGGGACTCTTACTTTAAACAAGGTGGCAGTAAATGGAAGGGGCATCCTCCTGCTGTGACATTTAAAATGGTCATGTTTTTACACTTTTCCTTGCCTATGTGATTTTCACGTAAAAAGAAGTACAAAAGAGAAAGTGGAAGAGTAAATGATGCTGGAAACATCTTTAACTTTTTAGGTGGCATTCTTTCGGAAAATACGGTGTCTTTCAAAAAAATGTTCCATGTGCATGGCTCAGCCCCAAATCTTCCAGCAGTCTAATACTGGCAAGGGAGGGCATCTGTAGCCCCCTGGGAAGTGGGCTGTGGGGATTTCCTTTTCTCCTCTTTGTTGGTTTTTATTTCCATTTCCCCTTCCTCTCTTTTTCTCAGCCATTTAATGCCATTCTGCACAACAGAGGGGAGCATCTGGCCCCAAGTAAACACCCAATAAAATAAGTGGGGGAAGTTCACAGCTCCCTTGGTGCTATTGCGTCTGTCTGTCTGGTTATGGACTCAACAAGATAACCATGCATCAATTTACATTGTCCAGGCTATCTTCACAACCAGAAGTGCTTGAAACCTTATTTTAATAGAAGCTTAGATTCTGGAGAATACTATAAAATCTCTCTAAAGGCTCCAAATCAGCAATTCCATCTGTGTTTCTGCAAATGTAGAGGAACAATGCCCCAGCTGATTATGCAAACAGAATGAACGTAGTTATTTTAAAAGTGCATAAAATCAATACTTTGGGGAAAACAAGTCAGCTGTGTTTATACTCAGCATATAGCAGACATTTTGTTTCTTTGTCTGAAAAAATCATAGGAAAGCAAAGATCGCAAGTGAAATAAAACAGCCGATCATACAGTGAAAGGGAGGGGGCTGGAACGTCAGATATCTCAGCAAAGGCTTAAAGCATTTTAGGTTCCTTTTGAGAGAATATATATTAAATTGAGGTTGATATATTTGTATGTTTTTTTGAAGTCAAAGCCAAATATTCTCAGCACGGTGGGAATAACTCACATCCCATTGCTGATTGTGAAAAGTATGTAACTCAATCCATATCTGTGGTGTGAAAATTTCCTCCTAAATACTGTCTCTTTCGGACTGATGGGATTTTTTGCAAGTACTGCAATGAAGAGGTACATATAAATATGTATAAACTGCTTCTCGTACAGTCAGGATACATTGCTTGTATACATATTATTCTACAAACAGGAAACAAAAGCATCCAAGAAACAGGACTGAGAGGGAAAAATGTTTAGGCCTGTAAGTTAAATTGGATTAAACTTCATCTTTCAGCAAATGCTGTGTTATTTATTCAGGATTTCTCGGGGGGATTTCCCTACCCCCTACACTTTATAGAGAGTAGAGATGTTTCTTAATTAAAAAATCGAACAAACATGGAATGGAGGCTGCCCCACACAGACGTTCCCTTGTGGGAATAGGAGGTGCACAGATTTTCTCATGGACAGTTTCTGGCTCTGTTGGACAGAGGCCACAAAGAAGAGGAAAAGCTCTGTCTGGGGAAGTGAAGTTCACGTCATGCATTTGATGCCAGGACTATCCTCAGTGCTGCAGTGCCATCTACTAGATATTCCCCCTTGTATGGGAGAGTTGGTGGACATGGCAAGGAAGGCCATTGATAAACTCATCAAAAGTGGGGTAGATTTCTGTTTATTAATTACCCCACAGCAGAGGTTACTATCTCAGAGAAAGAAGCTTCTTGTGTCCTCTTTTCTTCCACTCTTTCCACCCGGAGCTGAAATGTTTCTAAGGTTTTGGGGCTTTGTTTTACAATCCCCAGTCTGTAGCGGAAGATACCATGCAGCAAACTTTTATTCTTTCCCATAGTTTGTGAGCTAAATAGTTTAGAAAGACTGAAGTATATTTTGACAGATTTTAATATATATTGTAGGAAAAAAAATATTTTATGTTATTTACAGTTAAGACGAAGCAAAATGTTGAAATGTTTGAAAAAAGTTTTGTGAGGTTTTTCATATATTTTTACAAATACATGTGAAACACATTGGTGGGTTTGATAACTTTCATCTGGACTCCACCAATGCTTTGGTTGCAATTATTTCAACATTTGGAGGTTATTAACAATTTAAGTTTTTCTCATATTTACCTGATATACTATTTGAGTAATAATAGAAACTCTGACATTTTCAAGCTCATGCAACTGTCACTTAAAGCTCTTTAGTGTCGGGTTCATTGATCTCTCCTGCCTCTCTGTGGAACAGCAAAATGCACTCTGCAGGGCAGTGTTAAAGATGGACTCTGCTGTAGATTTACTTTGTAGAAGCACAGACAAGAATAACATTGGCTGTTTTCAGCCTGTCCTACAGTGTCACCAGTGATGCCTGAGGATATTTTAGCCAGCGTCCTCATTTCCAATGGAATGGTTTATTTTGGAGGCATAAAGCTCTTGAGTCAGTGACTGTAAGCTTTGGTTCTGTGCTAAGGGCCAAATGCAGCAGTGACTCGAGTCATTATCAACTTTCGAAAGAAGCAGACAGGAAAGATCATCTGACATGCCAGCAACTCTGTTTGTACTCATGTATTTGTGCAGCTGATACTTTTTTTTCTTGGATTAATATTTAACTGATATTGCCTCCATCCCTTCCTAAACCTGGCATTCTCTTTTCAAGTCTCTTATCTGGAAACAAACTCATTTTGTCCCTTCAATAAATGCAATCCCAGTCTCAGCCATTACTTATGACTGGGCAGACTGTAGTTGGAGCACGTGAAAGAGCATCAGCAGTGACTTACTGTAAATGGGACAGACTTCTTGGGAATGCACTGGGGATTAAATGTCCGAAAGAATGAAGCACTGCTCTCTTTCCATCTGGCCATTTCATTTTGCTGCCTTTTTGGGACTCTGAAATCTGGTTTGCAAAGTCAAATATTGATGTAATTTGTTTTGTTCTCTGAAGGCAGAGTAAACCTTTTAGTTGTGCAGAGTCACAGGAGGGACAAGCATGGAACAACTGAAAGAAATCCTCTCTGCCAAGGCTGACAACTTTGTAATTGGTCAATTAAAAAAGCTAAGGAAAACTTTGGTTTAAGGTTTAGATTGGACTCAATAACTTTCAAAATGTCCACTTTGCCATGAAAGATAAGATTTTTTTTGGTGATAAAAAGCATTTATAGCCATATTAACATCCCCTCCTTCCCCCCCCACCCCCCAAAATTTCAATATATTTTCTCCATCCTTTGTTTTCTCGGTAAGCAGTTTTTAGGATACAAATTATGAAAGTTCACAGCAAGTGAACTATTTGTAAATTATTGGCTTGATTATGTTTTAGAGTTGAAACAAAGAGCTTTGAAAACATTCCGCTCTAACCCTGGGCATTATTTAACCCCCATTTTCCAAACCTCTATTTTCCAAGCGCCCTTCAAAACACCTTTGGTGAAGTTCCAGCTGAAATGCTGATTCTATGTATGTTATTTCTTCCAAAATAAGCCAAATCAGAGGTCAAGATGTCAACGTTTTTCAACTACAAACAAGTTAAGTTCCAGCTCCGTATGTAGATCTCATGTCATGTCTTGGATTAGTTGTCCAGAAGAAGTACTTCTGAGAGCGTAGGAAAGCTTTCCCTCTGATATAGGTGATCCAGGATGGAGCCCTGTCCATGAAGAATGGAAGTACCAGTGACATAATGGCTTTTGCAGGTTTTTGATCCCAATGGAAGAGTTGCCATTTCTTCAACTGTTTTCAGTGTTCTTTGGGAACCTTAATCTGTGGTTGTAAACTTTCACTTGTTATAGGCTACTGTGACCAAACAGGTGCCTGGAGTAGAAGAAAAGTAAAAATTAGGCATATTGCAACTTTTGAAACTGCTAATGGTGGAATGGGCATGCAACGGCAAAGCAGCTGCTTTTCAAATTTCTTATGCCCCTTCGCTTTCTTCATTAATTGCATTTATCCCTTCCACCTGTTAACTTTTCATGTAGATAAATGAAAGTTCAGTTCCTCAAATAGCAGAAGTAACTTGTTCAATCATTTTTAGGGACTTTATCACAATATTCTATCCATGTCCAAAGGTGAGGGAGAATTTGTATTTACGGCATCAACTTCAATTTTCACTTTAGAGTTTTTCTGTTCTTTACTGAGCAAGTCAGTTTGATCAAACATATTTTTTTTTCTCTCTGTGGAAACTTTGAAGTTACAGAACATCATATCTTGTTACTCCATGTTGTATTAGCTGACTTACAATGCCAGTAATGCAGCCACAGTTGCGAGTGGCTAAAAGAGTTGTGAAATTTCACTCTGAGAAACTATATCCAGCCTATTTTATTTCTTCCATAGTTTATTTTTCATGGTGTTTATTATTATGCTTACTAGCTCATGTGTATTGTGAATAGTTTCCAGAAAAGCATTTGGGTTGAAATCTTGGCCTTGTGGTAATCACTGGAAGTTTCAACATTGACTTAAGTGGCATCAGGTTTTAATTGTGATGCTTTCAGCAGCAGAAGTAAATTTGTCATACCTGTCAATGGCACTTGACATACACTATTTAGAAAAAAAGAAAAATCGAGGTTAATTTATTTGAGTATTTGTCCTTGTGTATGTAATCTCATCTCTTCTCTGTGCTTTGCATGACAATTCAGGTAGGTGAGAATGCACTGTATCCTCTTGAATATGCTCTGCCAACTAAGAGTGTCAGCTTGAAATGACATGGGATAATCCTAACACTGAGATTAGAGTAACTACACATAGTTTGAATAATAATTTCCATGCAAAGGAAAGATTTGAAGGACAAGGATGAAAAAATCCAAACCTGCAAGCAAATCTCTGTGTCTCAGGTAAAAACACTATTAGGATTTGTGTTCACACAGCAGAGGTCTCTGTTGGAACATTAATAACCCATATTTGACCAGACTCATATGTGCAATGTCACTGTGAGTTTTAAGAATGGAAAATGGTGTCTAAAGAAGTTACTGCTATTGCTCTTACTCAGAACAGCACTTATGTTAGCAGGGTTGAGTCATTTTAACTGTTGTCAGTATGGGTTTAGTGAATGCCTTTGTCTCAGCAGGGTGATCCGAGCGCTGTTTTTACCTGGGCTGTTGTTTTAAAAGTTACTTTGAAGTTCTGAATAACAGCTCAGTAACACCTTTCTTCTGGCATGAATGGAGGGGTAAAATAGCTCCCGTATAAAACATAACAATTTCAGGAATGCTGAAGTAAGGACGTATGGGTGAGCGTATGGATGCTTTTGTACCTGCAGAGCAAATATCCCATCCTCCCTTTCTGACCATATCAGTACAAGGAGGAGATGGCCAGACCCATTTTCCTTGTCTTACCTTACAGATTTCCACGTGATCTCCCTTGGTCTTTGAACTGCCAGGCATAGACAGCTAAATTAGTACCATCTAGGAAACAGGACTGCTTATATCCTCTCCTCACTCTCTTAACACTGCTGTGCAGTCTGAGCTGCAGATTGACCCCTATTGATCTGATTTGACTACACTTCTCTGGAGTAGACAAACAGTGCAATAGAATTCAGGGACCCTAATTCACTGTACCTTATTTAGGTTCCTAGGTAATTCTTATTTGCATTAACCACATTGATCAGCAGAACCTGAGTCTGCCTCTTGGCTTATATGCATTCCTGTTCCTGACAAGGGAACAAAAAGGTATCTGCACTGAAAAGGGACTGTTTTAAGAATATCGATACTTGATAGTTGCAAAACTTAACTATTAGAAAGAAGACTGTTTTTCAAATCAATGGCTCACGCATTACTGTAAAATATATCGATTAAAAACAAAGCATAATGTTAGTCATTTAGTCAGTAGAGTGATGCAATACTGAAATAAATTTATCCTTTGACTTTTGCATTAACCTTTTATTGACTGCTTGCATACTCATAATTAACACACACTTTAGCCAGCTTGGTTAATTTTAGCATCGTGATCAGTGTGCTCTGATGTAGCTGACACCCTGATCATCAAAATGTCAGTGCAGCCCAGGGAACCATAACCAGGCAAGTGTCAGTCTCAGTGAACAGATACACCTGCCCATGGAGATGTTAGCCACCTTCCAGTGGCTAAGTGAACTAACTGTTCCTTAAAAATTGGCTTTTTTAATTGAAACTGCCATGGGTCTAGATTGTGTTAGTAAGAAAGCAGAGGCTATGGAGTTTTGTACATTTCGCACATCTTTAGACAAACAATCCTTTCTATAATATGTTGGGGAACATGTATTGTCAAGGTGTTGCAGCTAAATTGCTCTGAAATGTATCACAGCAGTTTTTCTGTTCTGCTGCAGACAAAGTATTGAAGGTGCCCCTTGATTTGGCATCTATTCTGTGTCTCAGAGCTTGTGTGATTTCCACTCTACACATTTTGTACATATGATATACACACATTAGTTCTACTGTCTTTTGGACATTTAACTCAAATAACAGTTTTTAATTAATATGGAATACCTTCATTAACTTACAATGTTACAAATCTTTGTACTTTCCCATTGCCACTGTACTTCTATGTTTGCAGTCTTTCCCACATGGAACCTCATAGTTTCTTTTGTATTTGGGAAAATGATTTATTGTGAGTTATTGTTGCTAACTTATGTTAGCTATCAGATACAAAAGAATTTGAAATAATTGTGTGCAGTCATCTGTGCCTTTGATTGTTCTGCTTCAGTTTAACATACTGCTATCCTTTTGCAAGATACTCAGTTCTGTTCCACTGCTACAAATTACAGACCATTGTAGGAACAATTTCTCTTACAGAAATTTTGTAAAATCAGTAGTAATATACTAATCTGGAAGACTTGTTCTAGCACCCTAATTCTGAGTCAAAGCACATTTCTGTATGATTGTGTCCAAGCTTGTGGTTGCTGTTCAGGTGAATTGCTTAACGAACTGCCAGGTGAGTGGTGACTGCTTAGAACCCAGCCCCATACCTTCAAATAGGAGCAGCTTGAGTTGGCTTTGATGTCAGCAGATCCTGCATAGGGATTGTAATTTTGTTCAAAATATATGATTCACAAAATGTAAAAATGTTCTGCTGTTCTTGCTATATAAAGCAAAGCAGTAGTAATCCAACAGAAAGACAAAGGAGCTGTGAGATTGCTGAACTTGGAGTATTACGGCGCTGCTTTCCCTTTTTTGTGCTTTTCCAGTACATTGATGCATTTCTGTCATCAGATTTGCACAAAAAGACTTCCTCTCCTCACATGGAATACGCTAGGGCTAAAACTTCCCATTGCATGATTGCCTGGAAGTTCAGGCACATGCTTAGTTGTGGAGAGACCGTTCAGCAATGGCTCTGTTGGTAACGAAAGTAGAGAAGGGAAAGTAGTGGCTCATGGGCTGTCCAGGCACAGCATCACCCTGACTGCTGCCACATTTACAGCAACACAAATGCCCAAATGTGAGGGAAAGCTGGTCAATACATTTGTGTGAGAGAGCAATGGAACAAAAAGACATGAAAGGTTAAAAAAAGGGTGCTGAAATGGTGAAGAAGCTAAAAGCTGATATGTCTTTTCTCTCAGTGAAAACTGTGTTGTTAATAGCAGATGTATGTGAGAAAGAGAATGTTTATTATTATCATAAGCTGAGTTTTGCAGACCACGTAACATGCCTGCAGTACTTACTGCCTGAGCTTCCTGCTTTGTCATCTGCAATAATCTCTAGATGGTTAATTTATCCCCTTTTAGATTGAAATGCTTAAACTGGAATATCTTATACTACCCACCAAATAGATCATATTATTTGTGCCAAGGCAGAAAATAAAGCAAAATTTTAAAAGCCTTATAGGGTTATGCTGTAATTAGTTTCAGCTTCCCCTGCATATTAATTTTCTCCTGTTCCTTTATATAATTTGGAAAATGTCTTCCAAACATGATGGCACGATCAGTTAAGTACCTCTCAGAACTCATACACTAAACTGCATTTGCTCCAACAACTATTATAAAGCAGCCAGCAAAACAAATCCTCTGTTATTCTGTACAGTGCAGCTTATCAATGCAAACAGTTTAATATTTATGCTAAGAGGATTGTCACAAGTAGCTTCTGTTCCTTTAATTCTTGTTTTAAATAAATAATGAGAACATTTAAACACATTACGCTTCCCAGGGCCCTGAGGTCGGCTAATCTTATTATTTATGAAGTGATGTGCTACATAATAGTACTTAGTGCATGTTAACAGATGCTATTATCAGGGGCTGATGTGGAGAGCTGAAGATATATTGGAATGTTATGTGTTAATACTGTCCTTGTAGTGTAATGTACGATGGATTGAGTGCCCAGGATGCTGGTGCATCAATTAACCACCCACCAACATGGGTGTAAAGCTGAAGTATGTTTTCTCATGGGGATTACACTGCTATTAATAATTCCCAAGAGAAGAAGACATCTTTCATTTGGCAACAGTCTCTTCCAGAAGGTCAACAGTGTGGACAAGGAAGTTGCACATGTCAGTATTTTTAGAGTTCATTCTACAACAGAGATGAAAGACACACACATGTTTAAAACAACTTCTAAATTCTTGCAATTGTGTGCTTTATGGAACAAGAATTTTAAAAAAATGTCTTACAAGAGATAAAAACGCATTTCTACATTTTGCTTGTTATCTCTTTAAAGAGCTTTATAGGCCAGCAGTATATACCAAAATTATGGTAATGTTCAGCATTTTTGTTTGTCTTGCCCCATTGTGAACATTAACTGATGAATAAGCAACATGCAAAACTGTTTGAGGGGAAGGGAACAGAGGGGGAGAAATCCTCCTTGAAGTGTGACAATGTTCTTGATGCAGCATGTTGTATTACAGTCTAATCTTTAGAGATGCGATGGTTTCCACTTATAAAACTTTCCTCTGCAGGCTACAGTTCAGTTGAATATTATAATTAGACTTCACTAGTATTGATGAATAATCCATTTAATAAAAAACATTGTAATTTAAACATTTTCTCTGGGGACTAACATGCACTAACCTCTTAATTTAATTTTATTGAAGTTTTGCCCACCTATTCATCACTGGAAGTTGTTATTAACCTCCATTTCCATTTATCTTTATAGAATTTTCTCTTTTTATATTGCCTTTTTCAGACCTAAGCAGGTTGATACACTTGTAAATCTCCAGAATCTACAAAGCTAGTCCGGCTTCTTTAATATTGTTTAATCTATCTCCCCTGACCTTAATGCAGTAAATTCAGTTTAATCTTTCTCAATAATCTAGTAATACATTGGAAACCGCCAAACATTTAAATCTGATAATGGTTTAATCACATACTTTAAATAACAGCTGAGATAATGAAAAAATAATTCACCATATAAAGGAACACTAACTGAGTTTTCTCTGTGATTGGCTTTTTGAGAAATCCCTGTAGAAAATACAAAGCCTACAACAGAAATCAACTTCACTGGAAATGAGCAATCCATTTGGTCAGGAGATGTCGTATTTCTTTTTTATTATCATCTTTCTCTTTAAATTAATGCACAAATATATCCTTGCTGAGTATTCAGTTTCTGGATACGGTATGACTTAAGTAGTTCATCTGCTTACCTTTCTTTTCAGATGCCAGTCAGACGCAGCAGAGAGCTTGCCAGAAGACCAGAAACCAGAATGTCATCCCTTCTGGACAGATGATGATGAATGTAATATGCCTCTGCCATATGATCTTGAAGAAGTAATTGCTTATCTACAAAATCTTACTCAATGGATAACAAGTGACCTTCCAGCCTAGAATTATTGATGCTCATCATCTGGGGAGAAGCTTTGTAATTTAACATAAATCCTTTTCAGCTTTACGATTCCTTCATCATGGGTTATTTTATGTGTCAATGCAGATTTCACCAGTCATCACACAGTACCTTAGTTACTGTCTCATAATAAAAAAGATCAGCCCCCAAATTTACAGAAGCATGTGTTTTTTAAGACCTGAAGTCCAGAACACCAGCCTTAGTTCTGTCCTCTTCTGCTCTAATTCCCGTTGACCCTACAGCCCAACAGGGGTTGGAAGAGACTACAGTGGGATCATCTGATCCAACATCCCCACTCAGGCTGGGTTGTTCATGAATACTTCCATACTGATAGACACTGATAATGTTCCTTCTCAGTCATCTCTTCTTGAGGCTGAACAGGTCCTACTCCCTCAGCCAGTGTGTTTTCACAGGTTCCATTGGTATATAAATTTCAGCTTCCATGAGTGCCTAGAACTGCCTCTGGTTTGGCAGGTTTGAGCGACACGTGTATCTCACATCTATGGCAAAGCAAACTTAATGATTTGGGCATCCTAATGAGAGGTGAGGTTGGGGTGAGCCTGCTGGAGATCTTCAAAACAGCTGTGAGTTCTTTATCCACTAAAATGGAGGGGCAGGAGATGCTGGAGATGGTTCTTTATGCAGTGGCTCCTTACTAGACCGCTTTTTCAGATGAGGAGCTCTGGAGGAGCATCCTAACGTAGATCTCAAGACTTTCTTGCTGTTTTGCATCATGGTAATTGAGTAGTCCTGGGAGAGAATTACAATGTGAATCTACAGCTCCTGGACTCTCTGGAGCTCAGAATTCAATTCCTAAGCATTATTTTGTTTTCTGCATGTTGTGAATTCTACTCTGAAGCCAGGTTTCCCAGTGCATTGCCTGAAGAGCTGATGGACCTAAATAAGGTTTTCCATTTGGGTTGTTGGGTTGATATTGGGCACTGCAGCATTTAGTGAGATCTATGAGAACGAAACCAGAAGAATATGAGAAATGAAGCTGTTTGTGATCTGTTTTGTAGTAACGTGCTATAAAAAGAACAATTCTATTTTGAATAATACACAGCACTCCTGAATGAGATATAGAATTTTGATTTGGTTAACTTGAACTGGTGTACAACTTTGCCACAAAAAGCAGAGTAAAATCATTACAGTGAAAAAGCACTCAGGCTCTATTACCACTACAAAAGAAGCCAGTCAGACTCAGAGGTTGACATTGCCACCAAGAAATGAGTATGCCTCCTATGTTAATCTTCTGTTTAAAGGCACTGCTGAAGCCAGGCTCACCCAGAGCACACCAGCATTCTGTACTGGCAAAGAGCTCTCTGTGCAGATGAGGCTCGTACTGCCGAAAACTGTACTTTTGACAGTCTAACATGTGCCAGACCTCCCTGGAGCTACAGAAGCTGTGCCAGTAAAAATTCAGTTTTAGTGGTATGAAACTGTGTCCACACCTATAAGCTTTTGCCAGAACCATTATATCAAGTAGAGATTGTACCTCATAACACTTTTGGCATAGTTGTGCCAGCAAAACTATAAAGACCTGAATCAAGAGTTTTCATTGTAATCCTGGGCTTCTGCAAAAACTGTTAGCCACCCTGTAGAACGTAAAGACTCTCTGAAGAATAAATTATTATTTAAAGTAGATTTGATTATATTATTACCTTGATCCACTCATTTATCTATTGTCTCTTGTGCCACAGATTTCATAATATTCAGAAATACTGTAATGGGCATAGCTTTTTCTTTCCTGCACTAGCTAAAGCTGGCTTTACCACTGGGCAAATAGCACATATTTGGATTAGTGCCACACTAAACACTGTTTACTTTGGAGATCACTTAGGGAAAAGCTAGCTGAAGATGTGGGAATTCTGCTTTTGAAAAGGCAGTTCTCAGAAACAGATATTGCTTTGGAAATGAGCAATATGAATTCAAAGAAGTTAATGATGTAACACCGTTCACACAGTGTTTGAGAGGACTGTTTGTTTATGCTGTTACTTTATGATTACTTTGTGTTTAATTAAGCCCTGCTAAAAACTGTGGGGATCACAGTATTGAAAGGAATCTGACTGCCACAAAGGGTGGACAAGGCACATTAATGTTGTAGTTTTTAGCTGAAGTGGAGGCATAGCTATTAAAAAATGATCAGCAAATAATTATTTCCAGCAGCAGTAGAAAAAAACCCAAATCATTACTAGGAGACTGCTGGCAGTAATAATAGAATTTTTAAAAATACATGTCTCCAGGTCTTGCCTGTGCTTGAAGATTTAAGGTAGTGGATTAGCTGAACTAGTACTAGTCTCAGTGCAGTCACATAGTACTCATTTAAGTCATGGATGGCAATGACATAGAAAAATTAACACCTTTGGAACGAATAAGACCGAAGATTCACTGCCGAAATACCAGTAATCAAGTGATTAAACCAGATTAATGCTCTGTGTTGCATTCCAGTGTCACATCATCTAAATCAGTATAACTTGATTGAGTTTGGTTGAAATGCAGAAGTATGAGAAGATTTCATATCTTCACAGCCCACAGGAGTTGATAGCAAAGACATGAATAAAGTTGATGAAACTATTTGAAGCACATAGTAATGCCAAGGGGTACCCCAAAAGAAGAACACAGTTTAGGGTAAATATATGTAAAAAACGTGGGAGATCAAGTGTAAATTACCTCTATGTTAGGATTATGTGCTAGAAGCTGACAAATACTTTGAGGTTTTCTTTTTATTCAAATAGTTGTAATTTAAGTCATGTCGCAGTGATACTTTAGCAATCCATTTATATTCCAGCATTAGATAACATATTTCTATTTTGGATGAACTGGAAGACACAGCCTCTAATGAATGTTCTGTGTATATCAAGTGTTTGCTAAGCCTGGCTGCTCCAGAAGCATGAGAACCAAGGTCAAGTTTTTTCAAGGAAGAGGTGAGGGCATAAATTAACTTCTGACATTACATTCAGTGATTCTTTTTAAATGGCGAAGTTCGTGACTTTGCTTACATTTACTTTTCACCAGCCATGACTGAATTAAGGTA
Organism: Lophotriccus pileatus; assembly: GCA_035583135.1. Taxonomy (NCBI): domain Eukaryota; kingdom Metazoa; phylum Chordata; class Aves; order Passeriformes; family Tyrannidae; genus Lophotriccus; species Lophotriccus pileatus. The sequence goes on from JAWWES010000021.1 coordinate 9,986,442, forward strand.
AAATAGTTCACTTGCATGTGTGCACCAGGCTAAATGGATTGCAGAAGATACAGATCTGTTTGCCTGTCTGCACTTGCCTTTAGACAATATTCATCAATTTTACAAAAGCTACTGACTAAACATGGAACCAATACAAATTAAATGCTCGAGGCAAGGGCTTTCTTTTAAAAATCTGATACAGAGTTGGTTTTACACTGATAGAAAGAAAATGTTGGCAGAAAATGAAAAACTTTTATTGTTTCTGTAATTTGGGGGATGAAAGATAAAGACTGTTTCTACGTATTTGATAGAAAACTGCTGTGTTATGCAATGTAATTAGAAATATTTTTATAATGCTTTGTTCATATCTCTGTGTATGAAAATACTTTATCCCATAAGTCCTTTCTTCTGTTGAAAAGGTTATGTAAATAAATAATAATCTTAATACAGTAGATTTTAAAGGCATCATATGTATGTTCTAAGCTTTACATCAGGTTCTGATTATACAAAGTGTAAATAAGAATGTCATGAATAATCACTGACTGGACATTGTGCAGGATGAGTAACATGCACCACAAGAAATATCCAAATCAGTTTCTCAGTTGGGTAAAGCATGCTGTTAATAATGCCAAGGTCACAGTCATGCATTCATTATGTGTTGGACTCAGTGATCCTCGTGGGTCCTTTCGAACTCAGAATATTCTGTGACTCTGAATCTCCATCCAGATATGGTTTTAGGGTCACTGATAATGATGCAAGATGCACTATAAAATCATGGTGGACTACTCAATGCTGTGGGAGAGATTCAGGGATTCCATTGACATAATAGGAAATAAATTCAAAGATTACTAAAATCCATCATGAAAGGTGACTAAAATATTGTAGTGTTTAGGAATGGACATTGCTCCTCTCTCAGTTGTTGCAGTGCTGTTCCATTAATCCTGTGCCATGCAGTGCGGTTTGGGCCACGGTAATGGCTATTAAACTAGGCCAGGAGCTGATGTCTAACCTGGGGTGAGAGGAGGGGAAGAGAGACAAGATGAGATGCACATGAGACCCAAGGGATGTGCTTTCTCAAGGCCACGGCTTTATTAACTGAACTCATATGGGAGTCATTGAGCTGTAACTTGTACAGTTCAGGTCAGGATCTCTTCCTTAATTGTTACCACCTGGTGCAAAGTTAATGTTGGCTCCTTAAACCCCTGCCTGCCCCTGACGGCTGGTGCTCACCTTTTTGCTAGGAGCTGACCACTCTCTGATCACACCAAGGTTACAGAGTTAGGAAAGTGGTTATTCCACTGTAGCAACAGGCATGAGAAACTCACACCAGTTTCATCCTGCATCTGTCCTACTGCCCCTCCAGGGACTCCACTCAACATCTGTTTCCCATTTGAGATAAAAGTTGCTGCAGCTCATCTTCTACCTATCCCACAGGATGGTGAGCTGTCAAGGGGAAGGGTCAGACAAGCAGAACACTGTTTGTAGTGAGGTTCTTCATCCTGAAGAAGACACCCACTGGACTCTGCACAAGGGAATGAAAAGTTTAGCACTACACTAACCTGGCATTAGAGGAGGGGAGCTGTTAGGGAGTGATGAGGGACTCTGGCTAAACCACCAACATTTGATGTCTTGGAGGACTCCCAGTCTGCCTGATTCTGGCTGTCACCTCACCCCACCTGTAGAGGCCGAGGCAATCTTGAATATGTCCACTGTTCCTGTCCAAACTGACTCTTCTCCTTCAGTGTGGCTGGGCTTGCATCTTCATTTACATTCATCTATCCTCTTCATCTTAGCCTGAGGGTATTCACTGAACAGGAGAAGATAATTTATACAGTTATAAAGAGACTACATAGAAAGGCTGCAGAACTGTCTGAATAACACGTAAAAGCCAAGAAATAACTGATAAAATTATCACATTTAAATGCTGATATTTGGGCATGAGCACTTCACATATGTCATGAAAACAATGGTTTATCTCCTTATTGCTTTGGAGATATTCATAATCCAGAAGGATGTACTATGCTATGGTTTACATCCTCTTAATCTTCATTGGTTTTAGAGGGCTTGTCCATGATGACTAAGAATTTGGGTACAAAAGTTGTTCTCCTCCCCCTCTCTCTCATCGAATATTTGCTTTCATGCCAACACATCTTGGTCTGATTAGTCTCCTTGATTACAGGCTAAAGTAAAAAGTCAGGTGTATAGGATTCCCATTATCCTTTATTTTGCTGCTTCTAAGAGAACAGGTCAGATAGAGTTATTTCAGTGAAAATGTGAACAATCAACTTCTGTTTACCATTAACCTTCAGTTTTCTTTTCTTAAAATCAAATCAGAGCTTGGTAGGCAGTTATTTTCATACATGTCCCTTGATCAGTGGAACAATCTGTCAAAGGCCATTAAAGCCTCTATTAGGTTGAATTGCATTCAAAGTTAAGCTATCCAATCATTTGAAGGGCTGTGATGATTGTTTTTAATATAGTATACATTGATTTCTCTCTCTGAGTAGTAATGTAACTTTGAAACTAAGCATATATGACTAGGGCATTTTGCCATCTGAGAAGCTTTGTTTTTTGTGGAAGAGGAATGTCTACATAAAAAAAGAAAAAACAAATGCAATGAAATCACCTGTATGTTTTCACAAGTCTTTCATTCTTCCTAGTTCGTTCTAACCCTCACGGTGTAACATATATGGAGTGGGAAGAAATTTTCCAAGGTCCTTTGCTCAAAATCTTCACTGAAAAATTATAACGTCTAATTGTACTAATGCTTTGGAAGTGGCTCTGCATCTTAAAATCTCAGGATGCTTTACACAGAGAAACTGAGGCACAGGTCAAAAGTGCAGCAGGGACTGGACTGCCAGCACTGGAACCGGGCACTGTGTAACCTTCTGTCGCTGGCACATCCCCATCACTTCCAGTTAATCGGCTCAGTTCACAGAGTAAAGATGCTCTCATAGAACTTCTTGCCCTCCAAAGTTATATCTGAAAGTGGAGCTGTAATCTGACCTACTCATGTCATATTTAGCACAGTATTTGTATTTGTAATATTATTTAAGTAATACATCTCATATAATAGAGGTTTTTCATGCCTCCTAAGGTTTGATTAAACTTTCCAGTGAATCTTTTAGTTACATTCCAGGTCTCTGAGCTCTCAATGGAAAAGGTAAATTTTATTGGAACTATTAAACTATTCCATGGAAACTATGCAGCATATAATACAATATAATACAATCCACACTTTTTTACCTCTGTTTAAAGTATGTCCACTTCATGCCCCACAAGGTGATATAACTGCTGTACTAGGAAATTCTTCAGAAAATACCCTGTGGGTATTTGTGCTATTTACCAGGGTGAAGATGAGTTGCTGGAACAAACTGGAATGTTGGTTATGCACCTATTAGCACTTTTGTCTGGTACCTGTTTGGTAGTCTGGTAGTACTTTGCTGAGAGCACTACTGTACTAGTTATTTTGATGAACATCCTAATAGTGTATTACCCAAACATTATCAAAGCATTCCACATTTCTTTCATTGTTGTTCTTTCTCTTCTATCAACTGATGGCCCTCCTTTCCCTTTTGTCTCAGTATTAACAGTAGTGTTATTAACAAGTTTTGTTAGGCTGACATGACTTTAAAGTGAGAAAACTTTAGAATTATATATCAGATAGCAGTCTCTGAAGTACATTTATTTTCAAACCAACTTATTAGGATATTTTTTATTTGCTCCTTTTTTATTTGGTACTTCCACATGTAATTTTTATTAAGGACTATTTATATAACTCTGCAAGATATATGGTGAGAATATAAGTTTGTGTTATGTATTTCCTAATTTACTGACATTTGTAAAATAAACCAGTTAAAGAATCTGTGTCTATCATTTGCCATATAGAGTGTGTTAGGTCTTGTCTTCAGTCCCTCATTGTTGCAGTGCATGGAAGAAAAGTATATTTTTCCCACCATCTCACTGCAGGTGCCTATGTGAGAAAATTATTTTCTGTAAGCTTCCTATATGCCAAATAGTGAGAGAGAAGCTTCTTCAAATCAGCAAACTCAAAGATGCTCTCAACCTACTCTTCAGTGGTGCATTTCTAACTACCTGAACTGTGTGGCAAGTCCAAGTTAGGTTCATAGTTATACACATCTGCCTATCCTGGCAATTTAATAATGGTAAATAGATAAAATAGTGAAGAATTTGTTTGAATTGATAGAATCAAATTCTGGTTATATTGCAAATCTTCTAATAAGGAAGGTAAATTAATTTCTGTTCCTTTGATTAGAGTCAGACCATAAATGAATATGACTGACTTCTACCCCCTGTAAAAGTGTTTCCTTCAGCAAAAATTTGTGGCTTTACTAGGTTGAGAACATATTCTTCTGACTGTGGAACCTCACACTTCCCATGTCTGACACAAACTCTTATATTGTGTGAGTAGTAGGAACTCAGGGCCTACCAGCTCTGCTTCAACTTGTTTGAGTGTATAAACTGTTCAATTTTTGTTGCTGTAGAGTTTGCAATTTAAAAATGCAGTCATATTAAACCAGGGCAATATCAGAGAAATGTCTCTTGCACACAGACTAAAAGGTCGTGAGATTTGTGAGGTCTGTTGTTTCTAGGGAGCTTCATTTCACAGGTTTGCCTGCCACCCACATCAGATTTTGTGGGAGGTTATAGTGTGTCTGAGGAACAGTTCTCATTAGTTGTCTCCATCCCAGGGCTGTGGAAAACTAAGTCCATGCTATCCCAGATTTGGGTCGCAGAACAAGGCAAGGATTAAAACAGCAAATTTCCTTTGATACTTTGAAGAGAGCCAATGTAGAGAACAGCAGGATGATTTGATGTGCACGTGCCCGTGTGGCTGAGATGCACTGCAGTGTTCTGTGTTACTTAGAGTTCCCTTAAGGCCAAAGACTGTGTGCCCAAATTGTTCTGCATTACTAGATTCCAGCCAAGAGGTGATGAAAGTGTGAATAATACTGGCCAGAATGGAATGGAGTCTCCAAGCAAAAAAGTTGACAAGAGAGCATTTTTCACAGGCACTCCAGCAAGGCATCCAAGAGGTAAGAAATTTGATTTCTTAGCCTAGAACATTCTTTCCTTGGCTTTAGAAGAGGTTTAATTGATTTAAGTAAAAGGCAACTGGATGGAGACCCATTTGCAAAACCAGTGTGACTCTGAAACATTTCTTACAATCCATTGTGATATATAGTGTATGTGTCTAGAAAGACCAAGATGAGTGTCCCTGGCATCTACTGTGCTGTTCTTTTTTTTTTTTTTTCCTGGTTCTCTCAGAGCATATTTTCCTTTTCCTTAACTTTTCACAAAAATGGGTAAAACATAAAAAGGCAGTAGTGACCTTTCAAAAAAAAAAAAAGATGCAACAAAGGGGCCTTTGCTGGAAGGACACAAGCACAAGGAGACTCAAGAACAGGCACCTTCTGAGGAGGTTAAGAAGCTCTTGCAGTCTCTGCACTCAAAAGCAGCTTATCTTAAATGAGACAGAGACTAATAAGGATTCATTTTTTGTTGTATTCTGATTTTTTACCCTAACTCCTTCCTTTCTATAGGAAATCTATCAGGAGAAACTAAATTCTTTTTGAGGAGACAGACTTGTAGTTGTCTTTTCACCATAAAGGCTCTTGCACCCTGTTACACACGCCTATCACCCTGCATATGAGAGTTTCGTATATGCACCCTCCTACAGCTAAAAGATAGTCTTTCCTTTCGGTGATGAGACTTCACTTCAGATCTAAAAGGTCTCAAGTTATATTGCTGAAGTTGCAGGTGTGCAATTTATCTGTCAGCCAGTGTCTTTATTTTGTGGTCACACAATCATAACTCAAAGTGGGTTTTGCTAACCATTTTTAAAAGCATTGGGTTTTTTATTCCAACATCATCGATATTTAAGAACCATCATCTCAAAACAGAAGAATCACACTGAGTTTGTAAATACGTTAAAAGAAGTAAAGAAAATATCACTCTGAATAATTGTTTTTTTCTGGGAGTCCAGAGTATGATTTTAGAATTTGTAGCTGAATGATATCTACTAAAAATACCATACATGCAAGTTTTCATCTTACCTGTATGATAACCCCTTTGCACAATTATATTTCAGCAGGCATGTGTGAAACCTGCTGCATAAGTATCACTAAGATTTTAGAACTAAAGGCACTTCATAAATTAGATTTCTGTTATTATCCTGTTCCTGGTTGCATGTTAATTATTAGGGTGAAAATAAAGGGCGCTCTTTTATAAGCCTCCATATTTTCTGTTTACAAGGATTTTACTAACATCCAATAAATTTAATGACCTCTAACAACAAGAGGAAGTGAAATCCTACTTAGCAAATTCATAGCTTTTCAGTGTATCTGTGGCTTTATGGTATGTCAAACTGTAGGAATGTAAAAGTGGTTTAAGGAGCTGTTGCTGGGTTCAAATGGCTGCAGCAACTTTTAAGTTATTTTTGTTTCTCCTTTATTGCTTAACCTCTGGGACCTAACTCTGGGCTACTTGATAAAGCAGTCATTCAGGAATTTTAAACCATACAAGCTTTGACTTGATAGACACAGAACAAGGTCTTGTATTAAACATACATTTTAAAAACATAATTTCAAATCTGGAAATTGATTGTGGTTTGACTTACCTATATTGAAGAGCTCACTGTTCCTTACTTTCTTTGCTTTGCTGACATTATTAGATCTATTGTTCTTTTACCAGAACTCCCAGCTGATAGAAGAAAAATCAATGTAGAGCAAAGCTTACTGGGCAACAGCACTTTCATTACAGTCAGAGCCACAAATGACTAACTCAATTATGATATTTCTACTTTTAAAGGTTGCAAATGCTTATGTTATGCATCTTCTGATATTCTCAGAGGGCCAGAGTCAAACATGCATGATGCAAGCTGGGAGCAGAGCAGTCTTTTAAAAAAATTCAATGTAACACACTGATTTTTAGTACATGCCAATATGAGAATTATAAATCACAAGAAATTTCTTTCCAATGCTATTTTTTAAACAAAGCATACATCCAAAGTTACACTTTGAGGATTTATTTATCTGCATACCCTTGCGTGCTCTCGTTTCAGTCAGCTGTTGGTCATACTGATCTCTCAGCTGCCTGTTGCAGTGTGGATTTGGTACTTGCCTGATGCAAGCAGGAAGCAAAGGGATCTCTGAGGATGCATCCCTTCTAGACCCCATCGCCTGAGCTAGCTCATCTTGGATTGAGGATGCTCAGAGGTCTGTAGTTCAAATACACATCTGCCCAGCTAATGGGGTCAGAACATCTTCTTCCAATAATGGATTAGTTCTCTCTAGGGTAAAGTGCCTCTAAGAGAAATTGAGAGGATCCTTAAATAAGATTTGATGCAGCCTGGGAGAATGACAATTATATCTTTTGCTAATACTGTTTCTAAGGCAAAATCATGCTTTGTAGGAAACAGGATGATGCAGTACTCAGGGAGGTTTTTTTTTAGTGTAGTGACTAGTAGGTAGGTCCTTGCTACAGAAAAGTTTTCTGAGAAAGAAAATGAAACTCACATAAATGACTCTTCTGTTGGAGACAGTGAGAAGTGTCCCTCTGTGGGTCACTTTGGTAAAATCTGGGTTATTTTCTTCTTGGACTAAGTGCAGCTGGTGATGGCAATGGGTACTTTTATCCAATGGGTGAAAAACACGGGAGCCCCTCCTGGGGTTGAAGTCCAGGGAGCCAGCTAAGATGTACAGTAAAAGAGGCACTCAGAAGGGGTTGCCTCAATCTTGAGTTAGAGCTGCAATTTGAATTCACAGCTGAGTAGTCCTTTGCTGGGTCTTAACATGTCCCATGGCATGTCTCAGCCAAGGGGCTGGGCACAGATGAGTTTATTAGACACAGTGGGCTGTGCCTACACCTGACCTTCCTCACTCAGAGGTATTATTTCCCCACAGTGTGGAGGACTATGCACACTATAGCAGCAAACCTGCCTCACAGTCACCAGCACAGGGAGAACACCATGGCTGGGCAGCAGCCCTCTGTGGCAGGGAAGGGAGATCCCAGCAGTTAGAGGGCATTAGAGCCACCACTGAGCTCACGTGTATCTGAACAAAAGCAGGGCGGATTTGCTTGCCCTTCTGATTCCCAGAAAGTCCAAGGCATACTGGTATTTTCACCCATTATTCTTGAATTCAAATTGTAATTTCCATGGGAGGTCTGTGAAATATAAATTGGAGGTGTGGGCAGTAGCTGAGACCTTGCCTGTCTCTGACCACTTAATTCCCAATTTTGTGATTCCACAGCCTTCTGCACACGTCAGTTTTACATGCAAGATATAGCAGTAGGCTCTCCAGTCATTGCTGCTAGCTTAACTGACATCAATCATCCATTTTGGATACCCAGTACACTTGCATAATACTGCTGGCCCAGACTCCTACATCAGCACTAGCTTGTCAGAAGTTCAAGTTGCACAGTGGCACCACAGCCCCTTCAGAAATGTGGCTGCAGCCCCCAGGTCTCGCTTTTCTGCCAGGGACCCAGCACCTCTCACCCTCCTTGTCTCTCTCCCTGATTTTTCATACGTACTGACATTCACTGCTGGCCTTGGCTCTGTAGTGAGGGTCCCCTTCCTTGAAGAAGCATAAACTCATTGGTGGTGATGAGACAATGGAACAGGTTGCCCAGAGAAACTTTGGATGTCCCACCCCTGGAAGTGTTCAAGGCCAGCTTGGGTGGAGCCCTGAGCAACCTGATCTAGTGGGAGATGTCCCTGCAGGGGGTTTGAACTAGATAATGTGTGAAGTTCCTTCTATTCTGTGATTCTGGGATTCAGCTGCATGCTGTTTGTGCTCACTGTGACAGATGTCTTTTGCAATTGCTGATGAGACTCATCTGTCTCCTCCACTGGTGTCCTGTTTGCCCCCATGTGTGCTGTGTGTGATACCTGCTGACCTCAGCTACAGCAGTGTCCTCTCTGGTTTTCCCACCAATTGAATGTGTATTTAATCCACAGCTTGACAAGCAGTTCCAGCAGCAGCAGAGTGGTGAGGGCAGTGGTGGGGGTGGCTGGGGACAGGGTGGCCAGGCGTGGTTACTGACACATTCCCTTTACATCAGTTCAGCACTCAGCTGGCAGTTGGTATGGAAAGATGTCAGGGCTGTCTTTGTGAAATGATTTGACACAACGTGGCATGTTGAACTGTAGATAATGTGTTATGGCTTTCTTTTTCCTTCTTGAGAACAAACATGTAGCTCCTTGTTAATGGCTAATGGCTAGTTGGAGTGATCAGAACAATCACTCCAATTAGACATGCCAAAGTTTGCATTCTGTAGCCAAGGAAGGAGTTAAATATACAGGGATCTAATGGGGGCATAAAATGCTTACAAGGAGATGCATAAGCAGATGAACAAGTATGTGGCTCTTTACCCCTCAGAACCCCAAAAGAGAACAAAAAGGGGCTGATCTGGCATTTCACCAGACCTGCAGAGTACCTGCCCTGTCCCTGCCCGTCTGCCATCGCCACTCGTGTTTCATAGTTCTGTACCTCCATCCTCTGTTCCCTTTGGTGCTGCTGGGGGCAAATAGCACTGCAGCACTAGTGTTTGCTTACCCAAGGCAGCCCTCTGACTGTCCCCAGTCACCACCTGAGCACTGCATGGTCATTGCTGGGCACTGTCATTCCTTCTGTATTCTTATTTACTGTACACACCTTTCAGAGAGAGCCTCACCAGGCAAAAGATAAAAGAATACAAGCTCCTGTAATGCAAATATATCCCAGTGTTAAGGAGCAATGCATGTACATCATTATTTTTTATTTATTATATTTGAGAAGTAAAATATTTAAAAACATTTCTGTACGGTTCTTTTCTAAAGCTAACACAGAAGCTTTTTTCCCCTTTTTTTAAAGCAACCATTTAATAAAGTCTGACACTTAGCAATGTTTTGAAATAATTTTTCCTGCTCTGCCAGCAGTTAGCTTTGCTGTGAATCTCTAAAGACAAATCCATCTACAGTGAATCTAGCAAAATTCAGCTCTGTGTTGTATGTCAGGGTTGAGGACTACTTGTCAGCTCTGGCACTGTCAGATTTTATCTTTAAATATGACAGGCAATTTGTTCAGGGAGCACTTCTGAATGACAAGATATAGTGGTGTTGTAAAACATGGCACCTGTGTGGTATGCCCTGCCTCTATGGACATCAGAGGCTATTGTTTCCTTTGCTATTAGACAGCCACAGTCACACAATAAGGTGTGTAAAATGTTCACAGAAACCTTTTAAATAGAGTAGCAGGAAAGTAGATACCCTCCGGTCATTTAAGTCAGGCCATTTATCATTTTATCTTATAAAACACAACATTCTCTAAAATGTGATGTAAGGAGAAAACCAAACGCTCTGCTGAGCAGTGTCGGTGCAAGCCGAGGTTTTGAGCCACGCTGCAATAAAAGAGGGTTATCTTTAAAGTGAAATGCAATAAAAAAATTAGGATTTTAACTCCTTCCCAATCAGACAGGTAGCCAGAGCCATGCAGAGTGCTGTTGTTGAGATATGGGATGAATGTGGTCCCACCAAAATGTCCACCGTTTACCACAGTGGGGCTTCCTGGAATGGGACAGCCAGAGCAGATGATGAAAAATTAATGCATCTAATGTGTTTGGTTTAAAAATAGATAAATGGAGGGTCATATGGGATAATTTTGTTACAATATAAACCAAGTCAAAGTGGGAAAATTAAAGTGGAGTCGTACTGTGGGTATGCTGCTGCTGAAATCAGTGGAGGGCTTTTTCACAAAAGCCATGTTTTCGTGGGAGTGGTAAGCAGTCTTCTTCAGAACTTGCCTCTAAAACTGAGTAAATCTAGAACAATCTGATACTACAGAGACAGTGTGTGCAAGCATATCTCAGTACATCTGTCCTTGAGCTATGCTAATGATCTTGCCCTGCTGACAGGGAGTGGTGTCCATACTCTGCGGGAAGTTGGAGGGGACCAGTTAATTCTTTTTTTTTTTTTTTTTAATCCCTTTAGACTCTGTTTTTGCCCTGTTTCTGTTACCAAGGAGGTGGCCAAGGTGTTACTGACTTGAATGCCTTCTGCCTCTGCAAGTGCCTGTCAGCCAGGACTGTGCCGTGCTTGTCCATCAGAGCATCTGTCTTTGCTTGTACAGGATTTCACGCTCTTGAACCAGGTCCTGAGCCCAGCCCTTCACAACCGGCACCACTGCCCCTGCCCCTCGCAGGCCTTGCTTATCTACCCCCAGTGAAACTGCTCTACAGCAGGGGCTAAGCTACAGGTCTGCCCTTAGGGATGAAAGAATGTATTTGATCCATGATGTGCATTTCAGCTGCCCGTGGGGGCCCAGGGCCTAAAGTTCTGGTAGATCTGTGACAGGGGAAGTCTGGATTAAGGCCATTCTGTCTAGATTTGCTAAATCCAAGAAGATGGAAAATATCAAAAGATAAGGGTTTGATTTGCCCTAACACTGTGATCAAATCATATTAGTGTCCTGTGGTCTGTTGGAAGCCGTGCAATATTTGGCATTTTACTGAAATTCTCCAGCTGGAAACGAGGGATTCTGTAAGAACATTGCTTTAGCTTTTATATAAGAAGCAAGCATCTAGACTTTCTGTTTACAGCTGAATGGAATAGAAGTGAACTCTTCAAACTCAAACACTAGGTGGCAAATACAGCGATATCAGTTAAAAACTTACATTAGTAGCAAAACGACATTTTCTGTTGTTGCCCCATTTAGTGGTGGCAGTATTGGGTAGTTTTAACATGTAGTTTTAACATGTAGTTTTAACATGTCAGCTTGAACAAAAATACAAGGTGATAGGATTGGATGACTGGTTAGAAAGATGCAGCATATGTACAATCCTGCATTAGGAAGGGTTTGGCACAGTTTAAAAATGCTTTTCTGTTTCTTATTCTGAACAGAAATTAAGTAAAAAATTAAGTCGTTTCACCTTGGTGGAACCACTTTAAAGGAAATTCTGCAGATGAAGAAGAGAAGTAGCCTACACTATTTCCTTTCTGGAAACTATCTGTCATGTTCACTCTTAGTATGATTTCCCCATCTGGAGTAGAAGAAAATAATACTTTTGTTTTTAAAGTGGCATAACTGTTTTCAGATATTTATAAATTCCCCTCAGATATTTTTATGTTTCTTTTTTACAAACAAGGTTGCCCTAATT